>CM048752.1:103871013-105071013 GCA_026315105.1 Locusta migratoria
CTACGGTCGGGGGTTCGAATCCCCCCTCGGGCATGGGTTTGAAGTACGGGCACTTGCATTAAAACGTCAACAGGCGGACATGTTTCTGGTCCGTGTAATGCTTATCCATGAGATATAAAAAAAAAAAAGGAAACTAGCTGCAAACCCTATGTTGCCCGGGTTTTTGTTTACCTATCCTACTCTCTGGTAGTCCACATCCCCTTCCCCCCTCTATCTCCATCCACCTCTTTCTCTCACAGCTCTCTGTTCGTTTCCACCTTTCCCTCTCTTGGCAAATTTTTCTGCAACGTACCGTCTGTCATGTACCATACAAACATGTGTGTATCTTGTGACCTTCCTCTTGGTATAATAGTAGTGTGTGCAAAAATTTCATGAAGAACTTAGAAAACCCATTCATTTTGTCAAAGTTAAGTACCCTCCACCGTGCACCGAACGAAATTTTATACAGACAGTGACGTTCCTCTTGTTTTTATGGTGAAGTGGGCAAAATTTCATAAATATAGCAACAAAACTATAGATTTCTGTGCAATAGAAACACAGAGTCACATTGAAAAACGCATTTTGTTGTTTTCGAGTTTTCCAGTTATCTATCGATATCTATAAACGTGAATGTCTGTTCGATGTACGTTTATCACGTCTGAACCACAAGACATAAAGAGCTAAAAATTTGTACAGTTACTAATGTCTACCTAGGGAAGGCTTTACGCACGGTTTTATGGCGATCGGATAGCTATTATTCTATATATATTAATGTGAATGTCTGTTCGGTGTACGCTTATCACGTCCGAACGACAAGACGCAGACACTTAAATATTTGTACAGTTACTGATTTATACCTGAGGAAGGTTTTAGGCACGGTTTTATAGCGATCTGATAGATATTTAGTAATTTGAAGAATATAACCCGAAATGCGGAACAATAATTACTCTTTCAAAATTATGTTTACTCTTTGAAAATTGTTTTATTGCTTGCGTTCTTGCTTGAGGGTTGATAATGATAAAAGGGTGGAGTATATTGGGAACTTAAGTCTCCCGTTGTACACTATAGCAGTTCCATGCCGATAGCTATAAGGGGGTGGAAGATATGGTGGTTGAAAGTCATCAAATTATTTAAAAAAATTCGGACTGCGGGCCAGCGATGACGTTTGCGATTCTATAGCAAGGAGGCTACATACAGCAAAACGTGATGCCACAGACCATATCTTTGGTCTATGCGTGCTAAAATGTCTTCAGCTCAGCATACGAATAAGAAAATATAAGAATAAATAAATAGCACACTAGTGAAAGATAGCTTATCTATCATAATCAACCAACACGCGAGCGGAGCCGCGGGTTTAAGCTAGTATTTCATACAACCTGTGTTCTGAGAATAAAGAAAAACAACAGAAAAAGGACCTGTGAAATCGGTGTAGCCGTTCTCAAGTTATGACGCGACCAACATACTTAGGGCTCCGTTTTTATTTTGCAAGATACTCTCCGCCATGCACCGTATGAAACTTTAGGTAGACGGTGACCTTCCTTTTGAAGGTCAAGCGTGCAAAGTTTCGTGAAGGTCGGAATGAAACTGTAAATTTCGTCAGTCTGTAGGAAAAGTATCCTCCGCCACGCACCTTCATTCCGTCCTATCGTAAATACTTTCTTACCTAACATCTTCTACCTTTAAACTACATACCGGCAAAATTTCAGCTTCATAGGTGCAGTAGTTTCATAGATTTCGTGTATCGTCAGTGAGTGAGTGAGCGACCTTTAGCTTTTATATATATAGAGAGAGAGATATCTCCTGAAAAATGTCTCCTACAAAAATATTATTTACCCGGTTCGTAGAGAGGAATATTAGGAAACTGCACGCGTAAATTGATCTGGTAGTAAAAACGTAGTAAATTAAAACCTCATGCTTTTTAGGGCTAAGTTTCATGGATTTCAATGTGTTTGACGTCGTAGCACCTGAACTATATGTAGTAATATGATGTTATTTCGAAGGTACATCCAGTGGTGCATATGTAATACGTTTGCGACATACGTCGCGAATAGAGTCAGTAGGAAAGACGCAACAGAACCAAACGCCATGCGCGATGTGGCGGTTTTTGATTAACGTAATTGTTTATTACTCCATATCTCATGAACTGTGTGTCGTACTACGATAAAATTTTGAACGTACGTGCAGTGGTATGTGTGTATATTGTCTGTAACATTTCTCGCGAATACCGGTAATAAATTGTAATGTCATGGCAAATGCCGTAATTTTACTTCGTGAACGCCGAAAAAGTAGTAAGCGACAAACCTTTTTCCTATAGACATTTTGCTGGGGTTGTCAGGGAGAGAAAGCTCCCTAAAGCTTTGAAATTATGTTTAAAGTTTGTTGCTAGTCGCTAAGTGCTCTCCTCCTGAAACAGTGGACTGATAAAGTCACACTATCACGTGTCGCAAGGCGGGGAAGTTGTCATTGTTTATGCCGTCATATCTCTGAAAATCCTGACGTCTTCTACCTATAAACTACATTACTGAAAAAATTTCAGCTTCATAGGTGAAGTAGTATGCGAGATTTTGTGTTTAGTCATTGAGTGAGTGTCTGGATGAGTGTCCTTTCGCTTTTATAAATATACACGGTGTTACAAAAAGGCACAGCCAGACTTTCAGGAAACATTCCTCACACACAAAGGAAGGAAATATGCTACGTGGACATGTGTCCGGAAACGCTTAATTTCCGCCGGCCGCGGTGGCCGAGGGGATTGAGGCGCTTCAGTCACGGTCTGCACGGCCACTACGGTCGGGGGTTCGAATCCCCCCTCGGGCATGGATATTTGTGCCGTCCTAGTTCGTAAGTAGTTTGTAAGTTTAGGGACTGATGACCCCGTAGTTAAGTCCCATAAGCTTTACAAACATTTGAACATTTTTTTTTTTTTTTTTTTTTTTTTTTTTTTTTTTTTTTTTTTTTTTTTGCTTAATTTCCATGTTAGAGCTCATTTTAGCATTTCTCTTTAAATGTAAATTGAAATAATTCGTGCAGACAATTGTCAAAATACCCAATTGTTTCGTTAGTATGTACTGTACTTCCTCGATTCACCGCCAGTTGGCCCAATTGAAGGAAGGCAATGTTGACTTCAGTGCTTGTGTTGACATGCGACTCGTTGCTCTACAGTACTAGCATCAAGTACATCAGTACGTAGCATCAACTGGTTAGTGTTCATCACGAGCTTTCATTTATGGGGGCGTTTGAAAGCTCTCGTCTACGCAAACCCGGTACCAAATGTAGAGACTCTTGGTGCTCGTATTGTGGACGGCTGTGATACAATACGCCATTCTCCAGGGCTGCATCAGCGCATCAGGGATTCCGTGCGACGGAGGGTGGATGCGTGTATCCTCGCTAACGGAGGACATTTTGAACATTTCCTGTGACAAAGTGTTTGAAGTCACGCTGGTACGTTCTGTTGCTGTGTGTTTTACATTCCATGATTAATGTGATTTGAAGAGAAGTAGTAAAACGAGCTCTAACATGGAAATTAAGCGTTTCTGGACACATGTCCACATAACATATTTTCTTTCTTTGTGTGTGAGGAATGTTTCCTGAAAGTTTGGCCGTACCTTTTTGTAACACCCTGCATATTATATTACCCCCCCCCCCCCCCGGTGCACACGCTTGGGGAGTGCGTCTCTTGTTATTCACTTTCATACGTGTCAAAGGTCACCGAAAGTGCAATAATTTCACAACTTTTTCCCTACGTTTCGACCAGGATCATCGAAATGAACGTTTCCAGTATTTCGGTTTAAACATATACCGTGCGCAGAATGACGGTACATACCGTCCTTCTTTATCCAGATGAAAATAAAGGTATTGTCAACCTAAATGAGACAATAAACTCTTGTTTGATATGTCGTGACTGAAACACTGACTGGAAAACCTGTGGCCTACATCGTGTAGACAATGCGCGGTTCAAATCTCACCGAAATCGGTTCAGAGGACAGAAGCGTTATATTCATTGTGTTAAACATATCAACCACTATAATTGATTAATTAACTCTCCTCCATACATCGCTTCTCTGTACATGCGTCTAGAATAGTGTGAGGCCTCGGCTAACACGCCAGTATCGCTGAATTTTATTTCGTGACTCCCGGTTGTAAACAAATGTTTCGCTACAGCTGATTCTGGGTCAGTCGCAGTCAACAATTTCTCTTGAGTTCCTTTAAGCGGGTTTTAACCGTGTTCTTGGTCGCAGTTTCGCTTTCGAGATGAATTCAGCGTACGTAAAAACTGTGTTCTGTTGTCAGGCTTGGGGAGTAACGCATTACTTGTGGCTCCGTTACATCTACGTCTACATACATACTTCGAAAATCATTTAAGTGCCTGGCAGAGGGTTCATTAACCACTTTCATAACCTTTCTCTTTCGTTCCATTCCCCAATAGCGCGCGGGAAGAAACAACACTTAAATCGTTCAGTTTTCGATTTCAGTTCTCTTATTTTATTGGGATCGACATGTCTTCCTATGTAGGTGGGTGCTAGCAAAATATTATCACGTGCAGAAGTAAAAGTCGGTGATTGAAATACTGGGCAACAGTACTCCAGGAGAGGACGCACAAGTGTGATTTAGGCAGTCTCTTTGGTGGAGCTGGTGCATCTTCGAAGCGTTCTGCCAATGAAACGTAACCTTTGATTCGCCTTCCCCACAATATTTTCTATGTGCTCTCTCCAGTCTAACTTGTCGTAATGTAGAATTTACGACCTTAAGGTTTCACTGATTTATCATACAGACTATTTCTTTCAGAAGTCATGTGTATTACTTCACACTTTTCTTTATTTAGTGTCAATTGCCAATTTTCGCACCGCCTAGAAATTTTGTCTAAATCGCTTTGCAGTTGCTTTTGAGCCTATGTTGACTTCACTAAGCGATAAATGACAGCATCATCCGCGAACACTCTAAGGGAGCTATTCAGATTGTCTCCTAAATCGTTTATAAACACGAGGAAGAGTAGGGGACCTATAACGCTTCCCTGTGGAACGCTAGATATCACTTCTGTTTTACTCGATGCCTTACCGTCAATTACAACGAACTGTGTCCTTTCTGATAGGAAATCGTGACTCCAATCACACAATTGGGGAGATATTCCATAAGCATGCAATTTCATTAGAAGCCGCTTGTGGGGTACAGTATCAAAAGCCTTCCGGAAATCCAGAAATATGGAATCGATGTGAGATCCCTTCTCGAGGGCACTTAACACTTCATGTGAATAAAGGGCAAGCTGTGTTTCGCAAGAGTGATACTTTCTTTGTCTGTGTTGACTATTGGTTAATAGGTCGTTCTCTTCGAGATAGTTCATAATATTCGAACAAAGTTGTTGTTGTTATGGTCTTCAGTCCGGAGACTGGTTTGATGCAGCTCTCCACCCTACTCTATCCTGAGCAAGCCTCTTCATCTCCTCATAAGAACGGCAACCCACATCCACTTTAATCTGCTTACTATACGCGTCTCTTGGTCTCCCTCTGCGATTTTTACCCCACACACTTCCCTCCAATGCCAAATTTACGATTCCCCCGATGTCTAAGAATGTGTCCTACCAAGCGATCCCTTCTTTTAGCCAGTATATGTTCCAAAACCCTACAGCAAATCGACGTCAATGAGATAATTTTGGGGATCACTCCTATTGCCTTTCTTGAATATTGGAGTAACTTGGGCAACTTTCCAGTCTTTGGGTACGGATCTTTCGCTGAGTGATCGGTTGTAAATTATAGCTAAGTACGGAGGAATTGCATCAGCAACTCTGAGAGGAATCTAGTTGGTATACAAGATTTGTTTTTGTTTAGTGACTTGAGTTGTTTTACTACTTCAGGAACATCTACTTCTAAGTTTCGCATGCTGACAGCTGTTCTTGGATTGAATACTGGGTGTTCACTTCGTCTTCTTTGGTGAATGATTTTCGGAAAGCTATGTTTAGTAATTCTGCCTTAGCAGTACTGTCATTACAGTGTTACGATTGGAAGTAAGAACTACTTTTCAAAGGTATTGTCGTTATTATTTGCATAAAGTAACTACAACTGTAAGTAAGTTACTTTTATCGGTTGACGTTTTAACGGAAGTATCGTTACTTTTTGTCGCAAGTAGTGTAGCGTTTTAATTTCTTTTTCTTGTAAGAATCTCAAGACTGCAGCATACCAGGCTTTGATTTCAGTGAATGAAATAGAACAATAATTATGAAAAAATGTCTATTTCTTTATTTAGTGATAATTGTGTTGCAGGTTTCAAATATTTATTCTATATTTCTTGGGTTTTGCGTCACGTACAGTGTTAATGCTTCCTGCTTGCAATACTATTAATTTACAAATTTCGTTTAAATATTTACTTACACTGTAACTCATCCATCGAAGATAATAATTTATTTCTCTTCCAGTTTGTTAACAATGCAAGTTCTTTGAGTAAACCTCAGCCGGCCGCGGTGGCCGAGGGGACTGAGGCGCTTCAGTCACGGTCTGCACGGCCACTACGGTCGGGGGTTCGAATCCCCCCACGGGCATGGATATTTGTGCCGTCCTGGTTCGTAAGTAGTTCGTAAGTAGTTTGTAAGTTTAGGGACTGATGACCCCGTAGTTAAGTCCCATAGACTTACAGCCATTTGAACCATTTGAACTAAACTTCAGTAAATGCCTGATCTTGGCCTAAAAAGGCGAAAATCGATCCACATAATATACTAACTTGTAGAACGAACACAAAATTGCGTTTCTTTAAATTTCCATGATGAATGTGTTCTACCAGGAACCTACGGAAGAATCAGTTAACATGAAACAATATTTGTTTCCAAATTAAATCGTTTCAAGAACGAACGTTGGAAATGCATTAACTATACATTTTACTACTGTTACAATGTCTAATAGTGCTCATTCATTCATAACATTTTCATTTTATGATTATACACGCAACAAAGATGTACAACAATCACCTGACACACAAATGGTGTGCAGTCTCTGTTTATTATTTTCCGCGCCTTTCGACGTTCAGAAGGAAGAAGACGCGCTCATGCTTACGCTGAAGTATTCGAATTTTTGACGTTTGACGAAACAAAAAAATCCTCTCGCAGTAAATTGTGTGCCTCTGCGATAACAGTTCAAAGCAGTCGAAACTCCCCAGCGAACTTCCGATTTGATGTACACCTCAGTGTTGCCAACTCGTTCCCAACCATGTCCCTACATGACGTGTCAAATATCCCTACACGTTCACCATAAGAGTCCCTTCCCTACAGACCGAACTGCAAACTGATTTCTAAAAATAAAAAAAAAAAATATATAAAAAAAATAAAATAAAAAAAATCGTACAATGAATTGTTACTGTTTTGAAAAAAAAAAAACAAAAAAAAAAAAAAAAACAAAAAAAAAAAAAAAACCTATCATTCTGCATCGTCCTTGAGAAATGTCCCTCCGTTCTTCAAATGTGTCCCTACAGTTTGAAAAAGAGAGTCAAAAGTCCCTACGCATATACCCGGGCCGCTGAAACATTGCACTTTACGTTTCGCGTTACGGCGAGTTAAGTTGGCTACACTGCTTTAGCGACGTTGCGACACTAGCCTCTATACACACAGCAGACGAAACGGTTTTCAGTTGCATCTCGGAAATGTAAGCTACTGAGCGATAAAAGTGCATATAATAATTCGTTCTCGAGCAGCAATTAATTAACGGCATATTAATGAAGACCAGAGCACAACAATGCACACGCTTTCAATAACGGAGCAAAGCAATATAGAAAATAAGCATTGGATCACGACAGATACGAAATAAACAATAATCAAGATCGTAACTTCTCTCTCTACGTTTTATAATCACAATGCTTTTCACTCGCCAATTTACGGCGACAATGGTACAATTACATCCAGCTCCCCATCTTCACTGTTGTCGTCACTTCCAAAATCGTTGTCATCACCAAGACAAATCATTAACCATTCATGATTACTGATGATCCCTTCTATTGTTTGCGCTGCCCGAATCAGTTTTTCAACGTGCTCGACCTTTTTTTTCCCTCTCTCTCCAAGATGCAGCATCCACATTGGAAACAGCTTCATGCAACAGCTTTTCCACCTCTGTTATTGTGAAAGACTTATTGTTCCTTAAGTAATTCTTCACGTTACTCCATACCAATTTAATAGGGTTAAAACGGCAGTGAAATGGGGGCAGATTTATTTCATTGTGACGCTGTTCCTTTGCGATTTCGTCTGCTGCATGTGTGGCTGTAATAGGCTTATTTTGTTTCACGAGCGATTATAAAAGAAATTTTGACATTGACATATCTGCAGCAATATATCTTTCTTGTAACCACTGCACCACAATTTCTTTTCGATCGTTTGAAGCGAGAATGAACTTCCTGCTCAGAGCATAAGCTTCGAAGTTTTTATTCATACGAAATTGAGAACTTACTCAGAAAACCTCACTAGACTAACGTCTTTTCGGTGACATTATCCAATTACGTGAACTCTGAGAGTCAAGTTAAAACACTCACAGTAAAACAAATCGCAGCGAAAAGAGCACAAACACAACGCAACACAACAGCTGCGTCGGTAAAACTGCTGCATTGTTTGGCACCAGTCGTAAGTGAAGTGGATGAAACAAAAAGTGTTCGCAGAGTTTGTGGGACTAAACTACGGGGTCATCAGTCCCTAAACTTACAAACCACTTACGAACTATTGTTGTTGTTGTTATGGTCTTCAGTCCGCAGACTGGTTTGATGCAGCTCTCCACGCTACCCTGTCCTCTGCAAGTCTCTTCATCTGAGAATACGTTCGGCAACCTACATCCTTTTGAATCTGCTTACTGTATTCGTCCCTCGGTCTCCCTCTACGATTTCTACCTCACACGCTTCTTTCTAATGCTAACCTGATAATTCCTTGATGTCTCAGAATGTGTCCAACCAATCTATCCCTTCTCTTAGTCAGGATATGCCACAAACTCCTTTTCTACCCAATTCGATTAAGCACCTCCTCATTAGTCACGTGATCTACCCATCTAATTTTCATCATTCGTCTGTAGCACCACATTTCAAAAGCTTCTATCATCTTTCTTATCTGAACTCCTTATCGTCCACGTTTCACTCCCATACAATGCTAGACTCCAGACATATGCTTTCAGAAAGAACTTCCTAACATTTAGAAGTTTCGCTTCTTTAGAAAAGCTTTTCTTCCCATAGCCATTCTGCATTTTATATTTTCTTTACTTCGGCCATCAGAAGTTATCTTGCTACCTAAATAACAAAATTCATCAACTACTTTTATTGTCTCATTACCTAATCTAATTCCTTCAGCATCGCCTGATTTTCTGACATTCCATTCCATTACCTTCGTTTTACTCTTGTTAATGTTCATCTTATATCTTCCTTTCAAGGCACTGTCCATCTCATTCAACTGCTCTTCCAGATCTTTTGCGGTCTTTGAATTACTATGTCATCGGCAAACCGCAATGTTTTTATTTCTTCTCCCTGCACTTTAATGCCCTCTCCAAATTTCTCCTTCCATTCCTTCATTGCCTGCTCAATGTACAGATTGAACAACATTGGGGAAAGGCTACAACCCTGTCTTACTCCCTTCCCAACCTCTGCGTCCCTTTCTTGCCCTACGACTCTAATAACCGCTGTCTGGTTTTTGTATAGGTTGAATATAACTATTCGCTCCCTATATTTTACCCCTGCTACCTTCAGAATTTGGAAGAGTGTAATCCAATCGACATTGTCAACAGCTTTCTCCAAATCGGAAAATGCTAAAATCATAGGTTTAGCCTATCTTCTAAGATAAGTCGTAATGTGAGTATTGCCTCTCGTGTTCCGACATTTCTCCTAAATCCAAACTGATCTTCGCCGAGGTTGCATTCCACAAGGTTTTCCAACTACTTACGAACTAGCTTATACTAAAGACGGCACAAACATCCATGCCCGATGGGGGACTGGAACCCCCGAAGGGGAACGGCCTCGCGCATCGTAGCATAGCGCCTCAACGCGCTCGGCCGCCCCGCCGCGGCTAGACAAAACAACAAAGACTCTCATTTCTCAACACCGCAGCAACAACAAGAGGGTTCACCATCTTACTGTGGGAAATGCTTGGTCATCAAGTTACGTCAGTTGGCGGCCTATGAAAGAGCGATGACAAACAACGTGTTGTTCTTACAGCGGTTGTTATGAAGCAGAAATGAACGTGCGGGTACTAAACGCGGACGTGAAGACGGCGTCCTTGTCACGCTCATCTGTAGTGTGAGCGACTTTGAGGTCAAAGGCGTTTCCTCTAGTGGAAATGACTATTTGCTTTAATGTGAAAGCATAAACGAACAAGTTTCAGTGCTATTAACAAAACTGAATCACGCTTACATAAGCCTTCACCCACAGCTTGAAACATTCCTCCCTTTTATTTTCTCATTTTAATTGAGATTTTTAAATCAGTATAAATTTAATGCAAGTAAATGTGAGCACGAAACAGAATAACTGTAAAGAGTGCTTGGGAGAAATATTTCAATACTGGTTACGTAGCATAACCATCTATCTATTGAAATGAATCTACTATGCTGTACTTTTAGAGAAATTATCGAACTTATATGCCCGTGCTTCGCAAAGGTTGTTAAAGAAGGTCCTGTGTATATCATGGTTCTTTCGGTTCCGGACGTAGGTCAGCAAAAACACAATCCTTGTTGGTTCTCTCTGTCAATAAACTCAGTTCTCCTAGCCAAGATGTGAAATTTAAGTAGAAGTCATTGTCAAAAACGATAAACGTTCCTAAAGTTTTTCATACTAAGAGTGAAATTAATTTAAGTCCGTGCTTCGGAACAATGTAAATTCAATGTTAGGTTGTGTTCATAAAGTTACACATTGCAACAGCAGCGCCGAAAGCGGCTGGCCAATTACATTTCTGAAAATGATATTGGATAAGTAACAGTTTTCACAAATATCTTCTTGAATAGGAATTTGGAATGAATTGTAAGACTGTGTGAATCATGAGACTCTATACAAAAGAGTTTCGCGTGAAAGTGCTGGTCATAATGAGCTGTGACAACAACGGATGTATCTGATTCGGTAAAATTTTACTTTCTATCCTGGCGACCTCGTGTTTTTATGTTGGCAACATCAATAACACGATATAAAATCGTTGCAAAGATGACCGAACCACATAGAGTGTAGATAAATACTGCTGTTCCTGCTGTATGCTTGATTTCACGACAAAATATTTGCGTGTCACGCGATTGGCGTATGACGATGTCACGTGATTCTCGTTATTCGACATCTGTTGCCAACATTATCACAGGAGGCCGCCGGGATATGAGTAGGACTACGTCGCGTAGTTTTTCTTGACCCGGCTGTCAAACGATAACACCTTTCACAGCAGAGAGTGTCGCGGCTATATGTATCAGAGATCACCGATTAGCACACACCAGTGAGCTTACTGGCACAGGCATATCAATATCTATGGCCTAAGGAACATTCATTAAGGTATGTCTGTGTTTCCACCACGCTTCTACGACAGAGATCAATGTTCCACGAGTATTTTTATCTTTGATTCTATCTGGATTTTTATCTTTGTTTTGTGTCTCTATTCCTAGTCGGTAATGTGTGGTTGACGGAAACATGTGATCTATTTAAAACATTGCGTATTTGATATTCCTCGTCGTTATTAAAGTCTGAAAGGACCGCATTGTCTGACTATTGAAAGAATAAACAGATTTTGACTCGTACCGTAAAGTTCGTAAGTCGCAGAGTATATAGCTTCTCCTAAGAGTATTTATTGCATATTTTGCGAATTTTTGCTCGTCACAGTCATCCACTGCCACGCACCGCGACCAAACTCCCTTACTAACATCATTAGACCAAGGGCTATCTACCACCACAACCACGAGTGGGTGGCAGTATGTGGTCATGGAGAAAAGTCTGTCAGCACGTACACACACAAGCCTTTTATATACAGATATAGATGAGCTACGCACCAAGAAAGTAGTTAAAATCCTTTTCTAACCTGTCTGATACTGATAAGCAACGTGAACCTAACTGTTGGAGACATTAGCACTATTGCTGATTTTGTAACTACGTTTCCGGCTAGTTGATCTGTTACTAATCGAAAATGGTAAGTCGTTCGAAATCTTAGGGTCGCAGTTAGAACAATTATTTAATAAAACAACGTGATAAAAATGGATCCTATTGTACACATCTCCAACAATTAGATTCGTAAATCAGTGTAATTCATTATTATTTTGTCCTGAAAAATAAATTGCATCACAGTTAAATGAAAAATGTTAAAGGAAAAAATAAGGTTCCAATCTCAGTACAAATAAGTACTCGGACAAATTTCGGTAAACTCATGAAACGATTATTATTGAAATAAAGGAAGCAAGTCTACATATACATCACATTCAAAGTTCAGTTACCTTTGTGAAATCTCATTAAATTCATACAGTCGAGATCAGGTCATAAATTCAGTACATCATTTCAATTACAACTTTGTCATTGAGATATATCGTACAGACATTTTTACACTTCATCAGGTCATACAAGCATAATATGGAAGAGAAGTTTACTAGACGAGAGCATAATACAGAAGAGAAAAATGGCGTCATTACTTCTTTCTTTTAAATGAAACAATAGTTAAATCTATGTATTATTCTAATTGTTCTTTGTTCAGAGTTAGTCTTTGATTTACGTTTTTCAAAGAATATTGCGTCTTTAAGAATTTAGTGACACATTGAAAATGATACGAAATTATAAGAAAAAAAATATAAATATAAGGATAATTAATTTAAATATGGGCAAATAAATATTGTTTTGTATGTTGAGGCGCATGTGACACTACAAGCTATACAAACTGAGTGGACAGTAACGACATAGGCCTACGGAATAAATATGCAAGGGTTTCATAGACGAGAAACGAAGAGTAACAACAAGGCTTCTCTGCACAGGCGTTGACTTTCTGGAATTTTTGCCTTTCTTTGAGACAACTGGTCCTGTAGTATTCATCATCTATATCTATAAATGTGAATGTCTGTTCGGTGTACGCTTATCACGTCTGAACCAGAAGACATAAAGAGCTAAAAGTTTGTACAGTTACTAATGTCTACCCGGGGAAGGCTTTAGGCACGGTTTTATGGCGATCGGATAGCTATATATATATATATAATGTGAATGTCTGTTCGGTGTACGCTTATCACGTCCGAACGACAAGACACAGAGACTTAAATATTTGTACAGTTACTAATTTATACCTAAGGAAAGTTTTAGGCACGGTTTTATAGCGATCTGATAGATATTTAGTAATTTGAAGAATATAACGCGAAATGCGGAACAATAATTACTCTTTGAAAATTATATTTACTCTTTGTAAATTATATTTACTCTTTGAAAATGGTGTTATTGGTTGCATTGTTGCTTGAGGATTGATTATGATAAAAGGGTTGAGTATATTGGCATGGAAAATTATTGGTGTATATAAAATGCTACGTGTGTGTGTGTGTGTGTTAATATTTCGCTCTGCAGCGAAAACTACAGAACGCAAACGAATTGTCTGTGTGTAATTGTTGTCCGAAGTCTCCCGTTGTACACCATAGCATTTCCATGCCGATAGCTATAACGGGGTGTAAGATATGGTGCTTGAAAGTCGTCAGATTATGAAAAAATTCAGACTGAAGGCCAGCGATGACGTTTGAGACTCTATAGCAAAGAGGTTACATACAGCGAAACGTGATGCCACAGACCATATCTTTGGTGTATGCGTGCTCCAATATCTTCAGCTCTTTCTCTGTAGGGATAAACATATGAATATGGAAATATAAGAATAAATAAATAAAGCAGGGAAAAAGAAATTTCTTTTAATACATAATTTAAAATAAAATGGATGTGACGTTTCGCGCTTTACAGCAAGTGATCGATCTGTGATATTTTTACCAGCATTATTGTTTAATTTTGTGATTTGATGTACACTACTTACTTCACATAATTTTTTTAATTTGAATTATCATTAAAAATGTTTGTTTCTAAATAAGGTATTGTATTTCCTTTAATGCTTCAAAACCAGTCTCATAGCACACTACTGAAAGATGGCTTATCTATCATATCAACCCCCACGTGAGCGGAGTGGCGGGCTTAAGCTAGTAATTTCTAAATATATCGGTGAAGTTATGAAAACCAGCGTGTCATTCAACTTCAAGTGTTGGTAACCCTGTTGGACCAACTGCTGTGGTCATCAGCCCCCAGACTTACAAACACCTTTAACTTACGCTAACAACAACAACAACAACAACAACAACACACACACACACACACACCCATGGCCAGGGAGCGACCGCCTATGCGTAACAAGATGCTTCAGACCACGCGGCTACTACCCCTCATTCCCGCGACATCTTCCATAGTGTGTCTTTTGTTTTCCTCCGAAAACTAAGTCATCAGTCTATTCAATTTACATTTAGGACGAAACCCGAAAACGGTAAAGTTGTAAATATAATAAACAGCCGATGGTTGCCAATATGAATGTTTTAAAGTACATTACGGCCGTTAACACACATCTCAGTAAAACTTTGATCAGTACCCACAGTTTCATTCAGTACAACGGCACGACACCATTAATAAATACAGACTTTGTACAGAAATCTGAATACTCCAAATTTTTTAGGTGTTTGCGTTGATGAGGGACTGAACTGGAAGAAATACACTGAAGATATGCTGATACGTTTGAGTTCAGCTACTGACGCTATAAGAGTAATAGCACAATGGGGAGCTATTTCAATTTCAGAATAAAAGCTGCTGATGTTTTCGTGGTTCTGGATCGTTGACGGTCAATCTTTTAAGGATTGATGGTGCTAAAATGGATGACCTTGAAACTTTCAGCATATCGTAGTCTATAAGTTATCTAGAATGAAGGTGTTCATGTCTGGCTGAAAATTTCATTGCTGTATATATATATATATATATATATATATATATATATATATATATATATATATATATATATATATATATATATATATATATTAAAATTTTGTGTTGGTTTGTGTGTGTTTCAAAATATTAAAAAGTTTTTCATCGATTGAGGTCTAAATTTGTCACAACGTTGCACTATAACACAGGAAGGTTTTCAGACACCTATTTATTTAATATATTACACATAACATATGACACTTTTACGATTTTTGGAAACAACGTTTCCACATTGTAAAATTTATATACATTAATATATGATATACATTAAACTAACAGTGATAGGAATGTAGTTTAAATTGATTTGGAAGCAGCTGGTTTCAACGAATCCAATGTACGATAGAAAAAAAACCTATTGTTCCACTTAAAAAATTATATCTTTGTGGTGTAACCTTTGGAAAATGATACAATAAACTATGTTCATAGCTCCGCAGAAAGTGTAACATTTCTTGTGTTGACCTACCGCATTAAAATTTCCCGGCACCTATTATTTTATAAGTTACAGAGGCAAAAACACTTAGTGAATTTGTTTACCTTCCTTTTTTTCCCCTAAGGTGGGTCCTTCCGCTCCTGGGATTGGAATGACTCCTTTTCCACTTCCTTGAAACCCATATCCTTCCCTTTCTCCTCCCCTTTTTTCCTCTTTTCCTGAAGAAGCTGCCAGTGGTGGCGAAAGCTTGTATGTGTGTTTGTGTGTGATTTTATTTGTTTCTATCGACGAGTCGGTCCTTTTGGTAAGTCATCTCTTTTCTATTTTTTATTTTTGTTTATCCCACCAGGAAAGTTCCCCCCCCCCTCTCTCTCTCTCTCTCTATAATTTAATGGCCAGGAGTATATATATATATACCTCTGGTCATTAAAATTGTTATACTACGAAGATGACATGCTACAGACGCGAAATTTGACTGACGGGAAGAAGATGCAGTGATATGTTAAAAATGGCCTCACCTGCGCGGCAGCACTCTGCTAGTCTACGTGACGTGCAGTTGCCAGCTGTCAGCTGTGTATTCAGACCTGGTGGGGTCCCCCGCTGTGCAGACAATTAGACGCTCAGCTGTGGCGTGACGTTTCGGCGTCCCGTCACGTCCTCAGCATTCAAGGCCGCAGCCACTGGGACTTCCCCACACCTCAGTGCACAACTCCGAGTCACGTAGGAGAGTGCAAACATCAGTACAAAGAAAAGACTGTTTTCCAACTGAAGAATCGAAAATATTTACTACAAATCTATATCTATATATAAAAGGCTTGTGTGTGTTCGTGCTGACAGACTTTTCTCCATGACCACATACTGCCACCCACTCGTGGTTGTGGTGGTAGATAGCCATTGGTCTAATCATGTTAGTAAGGGAGTTTGGTCGCGGTGCGTGGCAGTGGAAAAATTCGCAAAATATGCAATAAATACTCTTAGAAAAAGCTATATACTCTATGACTTACGAACTTTACGGTACGAGTCAAAATCTGTTTATTCTTTCAATCGTTAGACAATGCGGTCCTTTCAGACTTTAATAACGACGAGGAATATCAAATACGCAATTTTTTAAATAGATCACATGTTTCCGTCAACCACAAATTACCGACTATGGACAGACACACAAAACAAAGATAAAAATCCAGATAGACTCAAAGATAAAAATACTCGTGGAACATTGATCACTGTCGTGGAAACACAGACATACATTAATGAATGTCTCTTAGGCCATAGATATTGATATGCCTGTGCCAGTAAGCTCACTGGTCTGTGCTAATCAGTGATCTCTGATACATATAGCCGCGACACTCTCTGCTGTGAAAGGTGTTATCGTTTGACAGCTGGGTCAAGAAAAACTATGCGACGTAGTCCTACTCATAGCCCGGCGGCCACCTGTGATAATGTTGGCAACAGATGTTGAATAACGAGAATCACGTGACATCGTCATAAGCCAATCGCGTGACACGCAAATATTTTGTCGTCAAATCAAGCATACAGCAGGAACAGCACTATTTATCTACTCTCTATGTGGTTCGGCCATATTTGCAACGATTTATATCGTGTTATAGATGTTGCCAACATACAAACACGAGGCCGCCAGGATAGAAAGTAAAACTTCACCGAATCAGATACATCCGTTGTTGTCACATCTCATTATGACCAGCAGTTTCACGCGAAACGCTTTTGTATAGAGTCTCATGATTATGTTTCAGCTATCCATGCCTCAGCCCATTGTCCACAGTTATGAATGATCACGAAATAAATGTTTTAAATGGCGAATATAACTGATGTATGATGTAAGCTACATCATTATTCATGAAGATATGCCTATTTCTAACACGTTTCTCAAACGTATTTAAAAAAAGCTACTGAGACATTTTCAAGCGGGGTTCACAGAAAATTTGTGCTAAGATTGAGGCAACATAGAGGCATGATTTCATCAAAATCAGATCACGAAAAAAAAAAAAAAAAAAAAAAAAAAAAAAAAAAGATATATCGCAATCAGTGTTTTCAGTAGCTGTCTGTTCATCTATTAGAAATACCTAATCTCCTAAACTACTTCACGGATTTGCATGGAGCAACTTCACAAGGGATATTGTTTTACATGGTTATGCTTGAAGTATCGATTGCGTAGTACAGCAAACATGCGATAGAGGCGTTGTTTCGCACCAAAAAACTAATAAACATCGCTGGTGCATACTAAGTATGTGGTAGTACATCAAGGAAGCGAACGTCTGTGACAGAATTAAGCAGTCTTATGTCTACGAATACCAACAAACAATGAACATAGTGTTACTGATTTCTCTTTGTGTATTAAATACTTTGCGACATTTCTTTGCTTATTTTGGCACGTTTCACTTTTTGTATCAAAAACTTTATGAAGATACATCGTTTCGGACAATGACTTTTACTTATTTGACATCTTGGCTAGGACAACCGAGTTTACTGACAGAGCTATCCAACAAGGATTCTATTTTTACTGACTGAGGTCCGGGACCCTAAAAAGCCACGATACACACAGCCCCTCCTTCAACAACCGTTGCGAAGCACGGACATATAAGCTAGTGTCTAATAAAAGCTGCGGTGCACGTAGGTATATGTAATAGGCAACAACGTTAAACAGTGAACTGCTTTTTTGTGTATAAACTAGATGACCCAGTCCTCTTATAAGCATTCTCCCAGACTTAGCATAAATATTTTTAATACGTTTGCAGTATAATAGAAAATGGAAAAATATTAGAAAATTTTTTTTTCATAAAATGTATTCTTTCGTCACTTCTTGATAGAACAAAAATTTCACGTTGAAAACAAACAATTTTAATTATACGATAAAAATATTAAGGAGGCCAATTTATACCGGAAATTTATACCTGAAAACCCGGCGTTGCTCAGGTATTACTTTATTTATTCATGCCTTGAGTTAGGACTTTTCCTATCTACTCTCTCTCTCTGTATCCATCTCCTTTTTTTCTAAAATCATATCATACTCATCAGGTAATATATAATAAACAACGGTGTATTCCATAATGTACAAAATTATATGTGCAGTATCCAAACAAAGAAAGATGGTAGTCAAAATACAACTCACATGTAAAATTCGTGCGATCTCATATTTACAAATAACTAGCGTAAAATCGCGTCTCCGCTTGCGTGTTGGTTGATTATGATTGATAAGCTAACTTTCAGTAGTGTGCTATGAGACTGGTTTCGAAGGATGAAATAAAATACAATACCTTCTTTAGATACAAACATTTTAATCAACATTATCAGTAAAGTAAGTAGTCTAGATCAAATCCCACGTAAAAATGCAGTCGTTTCGAAAAATCCAATCACACAATTCAGCAATAATGATTGTAATAATATCACTGATCGATCACTTGATGTACTGCGCGATACGTCAAATCCATTTTTTGAAGAGATATATCATAAGAAATTTCTTTTTTACTGCTTTATTTATTTATTCTTATATTTCCTTATTCGTATGCTTATCCTTACAGAGAAAGAGCTGAAGACATTGTAGCACGCATAGACCAAAGATATGGTCTGTGGCATCACGTTTCGCTGTATGTAACTTCCTTGCTATAGAGTCGCAAACGTCATCGCTGGCCTTCACACCGAATTTTTTTTAATAATTTGACGACTTTGAACCACCATATCTTGCACCCCCTTATAGCTATCGGTATGGAACTGCTATGGTGTACAACGGGAGACTTCAGACAACAATTACACACAGACCATTCGTTTGCTTTCTGTAGTATTCGCTGCAGAGCCAAATATTAACAAACACACACACACACACACACACACACACACACACACACACACACACACACACACACTTAGACTTTTGTATACACCGATAACTTTCCTTCCCAATATATCCACCCTTTTACCATTATCAACCCTCAAGCAACAACGAAATCAATAAAACCATTTTCAAAGAGTAAATATAATTTTCAAACAGTATTTATTGTTCCGCATTTCGCGTTATATTCTTCAAATTATTAATATCTATCAGGTCGCTATAAAACCTTCCTCGTATAAATTAGTAACTGTACAAATATTTAAGTCTGTGCTTCTTGTCGTTCGGACGTGATAAGCGTACACCGAACAGACATTCACATTGTATATATATAGATAAATAGCTATCCGACATAAAACCATGCCTAAAGCCTTCCCCGGGTAGACATTAGTAACTGTACAAATTTTTAGCTCTTTATGTCTTGTGGTTCAGACGTGATAAACGTACACCGAACAGGCATTCACATTTATAGATATAGATATGTTGTAAAATTGTATAATTTTTTGGGTATATTTTTAGTTGTGTAAGTGCTGTGTGTCTGTAAAAGCTGTAGTATGTAACACTACATTGCGGTCATAGCATTATAGTCGCCATTTGTATCATTTTGTATCTTTTCATTTTTAAACGATTTTTTTTTTTATTTTTTTTATAGATTTAGTTTTTTATTTTTATTTTATTTTATTTTATTTATTTATTTATTTTACGAGGCAGAAAGTCAGTATTATTCAAAATCTTAATGAAATCAAGTACCATGTACGTAATTCTCAATGTGATTGTCGATAGAGTAAGATGGTCAAAACACCTTCTATTTCAGTAATCTTTTGTCTGAACACGAGTATAAACAGTACCCACAGTCGGGTTTCTCTCTCTCTCTCTCTCTCTCTCTCTCTCTCTCTCTCTCTGTGTGTGTGTGTGTGTGTGTCTAGTCTTCGATATGTTTAAATCTCTCCGAGTCTAGCTCCACGGGATTAGATGGGGGATTAGTTAAAATTCGCTCGAAATTCGATAAGATTTTGTCTCTTTTATAATATTAAGACGTACAGTAAATGATTAATTCCGAAGTTTACACTATTACGATATGAATACTTTGGACTGTACATTGTGATAGAGTTCGAAAAATAATTATAAATTTCTGCCTACCGTTGATAGATTGCTTCATGTTAGGCACATCTGAAATAGAACTGTTTTGTCAAATGTAAAATTAATTTGCATTACGAACTCTATTTTGAAGAATTAAAGTTATTCTCAACTGTGCAGAAGATGAAACACTTTATTGTTAATGAGCTGCTGTGAGAAATATAGTTACGGAATTGTACACATTCGCAGTGTCTTTGGGAAAGTGAATATCTTGTAACTGTGTGAAAACGCTCGTATACCAATATCTCTGACTGCCAATAGATCGCTAAAAATGAGTGTCTGTCAAAAATAACTTAACAGTTACGTTTGAATCGAACTTTACATAAATTCTACCAATATCTTTTTATAACACGCTTCGACATAAATGAACTAACGGGATTTAAAAGAATATTCCAAATACTATATCATCAAATTAGAAGCCCCCCTGAGAGACAGCATTTCATGTTCGATCACTGCGAAAAAAGTTTTTTTTTAGTTAACTCATAGGCTCAGAAACAATAATTACGACGCAAACTTCAAGCTAAATAAACCAGTATTTTATTACGGAAGGAGAATCAGTCATACCAACCTACATATCATACAGGTAAGCCAAGGCGCAGACAGGTGTGAAAATTACAGAACCATCAGTTTGATAAGTCATGGTTGCAAAATTTTAACACAATATGGAAAAGCTGGTAGAAGCTGACCTCGGGGAAGATCAGTTTGGATTAAGGAGGAACATAGGAACCCGGGAGGCAATACTCACTTTACGTCTTATCTTAGAAGATAGATTAAGGAAAGGCAAATCTACATTTTTAGCTTTTGTAGATTTGGAGAAAGCTTTTAACAATGTTGACTGGAATACACTCTTTCAAATTCTGAAGTCAGCAGGGGTAAAATACAGGGAAAGGAGAGTTATTTACAACTTGTACAAACCCAGACCGCAGTTATTAGACTCGAAGGGCATGAAAGGGAAGCATCAGTTGGGAAGGGAGTAAGACAGGGTTGTAGCCTTTCTCCGATGTTATTCAGTTTGTACATCGAGCAGGCGGTGAAGGAAAGCAAGGAAAAATTTGGAATAGGGATTAAAGTTCAGGGGGAAGAAATAAAAACATTGCGTTTAGCTGATTACATTGTAATTCTGTCAGAGACAGCAAAGTACCTGGAAGAGCAGTTGAATGGAATGGACAGTGTGTTGAAGAGAGCGTATAAAATGAACATTAAAAAGAGCAAAACAAAAATAATGGAATGCGGTCTTAGAAAATCAGGCGATGCTGAAGGAATTAGGTTAGGTAATGAGTAGCCCTCAGATTTTGGGTAAAAACCTATTTTCTTCTTCATTAAATAAAGGCAGTAAAAGTTGTACATACAAAAATTATGTAAATTTATAATCGAAAATTAGGTGACGAAACAATGAAGGTGGTAGATGAGTTTTGTTACTTGGGTAGTAAAATAACATGCGATGGTCGCAGTACAGAGGATATAAAATGCAGAATGGCAATGAGAAGAAAAGCCTTTTTGAAAAAGAGAAATTTGCTAACATCTAACATTGATTTAAGGGTAAGGAAGTCTTTCCTGAAGGCATTTGTGTGGAGTGTTGCCTTGTACGGGAGTGAAACATGGACGATAAACAGTGCGGACAGGAAGAGGATAGAGGCTTTTGAAATGTGGTGCTACAGAAGAATGCTGAAGATTAGGTGGGTAGATCGCATAACTAATGAAGAGGTATTGAACAGAATTCGTGAGAAAAGAAATTTTTGGCATACCCTGGCTAAAAGAAGGGATCGCTTGGTAGGACACATTCTTAGACATCGAGGAATTGTAAATTTAGCGTTGGAGGGACGTATGTGGGGTAAAAATCGCAGAGGAAGACCAAGAGATGGATACAGTAAGCAGATTCAAGTGGATGTGGGTTGTCGTTCTTAAGAGGAGATGAAAAGGCTTGCTCAGGATAGAGTAGGGTGGAGAGCTGCATCAAACCAGTCTCCGGACTGAAGACCACAACAACAAGAAGCCAAGAAAAAGTTAAAGCCAATTCATTGATGACGAAATCCACAACTAAAAGCAAGAAGTAGTCAAGACATTCTGAAACTAATACCAATTTAAACCAAAGAAGAGACCCACTTCCAAAAATGACCCCCAAAAACAAGAATCAATATAAAATCAATATCATACAGAAGAAGTACGTTACAAGTAATAGATTAAAACTTGGGACGTGATGGGGCGGTTTTCCAAAATGTTACTGTTTATGTGCTCATATCTCATGAACTACGTGTCGTACTGTGATACACTTTACAAGGTACATCCAACTATATGTGTGTACACTGCCTGTAAAATTTCCCGCGGCTGCAATTTATAATGTAGAAATTATGAATTGTAACGTCATAACGAATGCCGTAGTTTCAGTCTATGAACAGCTGAAAAGTATTAAGCGAGAAACTTTTTTTCTTTCATCATTTTGCTGTGGTTGTCAGCAAGAAGAAGTTTAATAAAGCTTTGAAATTATTTATAAAGTTTGTTGCAAGTCGCTAAGTACTTTCAGTCTCATATAGCGTATTTATAAAGTCTCTCCGCATCATGTGGCAGTTTTTTGAGATTATTGTTTATGACGTCATAGCTTCGGAACCGTGTGTCATATGTGGTTCTTGCGCCTACAGAAATTGTTACCTCACGGTAAGGAATGTGTGTAGCAAATTTGGTTGAAATCGGTCCAGTGGTTTCGGAGAAAAGGTCGCAAAATGCAGCAGTTTTCGCGCATTTCATTGTTTGTGACGTCATATGTCGTGAACTATTTATCGTACGTGATTCTTACACTTACGGCAACCGTTCTCATTGATTGAAGCTTACGTGTGCAAAATTTCATAAAAATTGGAACAAAACTGTATATTTGCATGCAATACGTACACACAAACACACGGACAATTTTTGTTTGTAAATCTATCGGACCGAACTGCGTGGTCATCAGTCCGTAGCTTACATAATACTTAAACTAAGGTAAACTAACCTAAGGACAACACACATACCCATGCGCCAGGGAGGACTCGAAACCCCGATGGCGAGCAACCGCGCGCTCCGCAGCGAGGCGCCTTAGACCGCTCGGCTACTCCACCGCGGCACATACGGACACTCTGCTTTATATATAGAGATATACAGCATGTCGAAAGCACACTAAAAGTGACGATCTCAACATATGTCACAAGTTCAATAATTTTACCGTAGCTTAGAAAGTATTTCACTTATTTCACTCTGTAGCATTCTAAATTAGAAAGCATTTATTACACGGCGTAAACCTACCGCAAAGAACTAGAGTTTTGGTGAGTGTATCTTTTTTTTTAAACATGTTTGGAACATAAACTCCAGAGTTTCTTCTTGTCGACGCCTATCAAATGTGTTCCTGATGATTGCCTAACATGCCAAAAAGTAGTTCGTAAATAAAAAACATTAGTAGAAAAAAAAGAGTGTTTTCGAACTGAAAAATCGGAAATATTTACTGCAAATATATATATATATATATATATATGAATTGCTGTTCGTTAGTCTCGCTAAAAGTCGAGAACGGCCTAACCGTTTTGGCTGATTTTAGTCTTTAACTATTCGTGTAAGTCCAGGGAAGGTTTAAATGGTGATAAAATATGGAAAAGTTGTCCGGAAAAGAGAAAAATCGTGAAAATCTGGAAAACTGAAACAGCTTTTTCTAGTGAGCTATCAATACCGTTTGTCCAATTGCGATAACATTTTGTACATTTCATGTCGAAAGCAAGAGGAAGATTCGCATCAAATAAAAATTTGGAAAAGTCGCCCGGAAAGTACGAAAATTTAGGAAAAGCCGAAAGCGATTTTTATGTATGAATAAAAATCAATTGCTACATGGTTGTAAGAGCATTACTTGAGTACGGCTTGAGAAGACAAGGTTTGTATGAAATAAAGTTTTAGGAAAATCTATTGGAAAATTGGAAAATTTGAGAAAAACTGGAAGTGCATTTTTCAATTTGTTTTTGATTTAATTATCAGCACTATAACTGACGACGGAGAGGGGTAATTCTTTTTTTGTTACGTTCATTATGGTCTTGGAAAACTTTTCAGTAAAAAAAAAAAATTAGGTACAGTTCAACAGGAAAGTCGCAAAATTCGAACCAAGTTCTTTTTTCAATGTGTTTCTAAATGTACTCAACACTATAAGTTGAGAGCCGTTCAGACGAATGCTACAAAATTTTGATAATTTGACGTTCACGGAAAGACGAACGTTCTTATTTACTAAAAATATGGGAAACCTGCCGGGAAAACTTGAAAATTCGCGAGAAACTGAAAGAGCTTATTTCAATGGGATATCAAAATCATTCGTCTGATTGCACATTCGACGTTCAAAGCGAGAAGAAGTTTTGAAAGAAGTAATAGTTTGGAATTGTCGGACAGACAAAAGGAATGTTTATCATGACGATGATGGTGACAATGTTGAGATGTATTACGGTTTTAATTCCAGTAGTTGTTTCACTCGATTTTTTTTTCCTTAGCCCTATTAATTCGTATTATTCGGCTCAAATTGTGACCGCATTTGATGCAAAATTTGAAGGTATCAGCGGTTTTTGTTAAACATTCGTCGCATCTTAACAAATTGTTTGTGCAACTAGGACAGATACTTCTGTTGTTATGCCGTCCTATTCACTTCTTACATAAAGGACAATGCATTTTTAAGAGTTTATTATAACTTATGAAAAATAGTTAAGAAGTCAAAGAGTAAATAGCTTTTCCAGAGTGTAATTATTGTTCGATATTTCGCTTTATATACTTCAAACAAACAAAAAATTGAATTACACACTTTCAGAAGTACTTAACCGTTAACTGCATGATTTTTTTTAATTTCAAAAGAAAAATTATTTTTGTGTTTTATAAGTTGTACAAACAAAGGAAAAAATAGTAAAAAAAATCCCATGTTGCTAGTTTTCCAAAAAAGTAAATATGCAACATACAAAAACTTGTTATATAATTTTCAAAGTTGGATAGTATAAACAACTTTTTGTGCTTATTATGGTTCTTCTAACCTGTCTTAGGTGTGATTTTTTTTCTCCTTGCAAAACTAACTCTTTATGTGGAAAACAAAACGTCAAAATCTGCAATATCTACAGTTTTCTCACAAGCAAAGATGTTAACAGAAGTTCACACTTCAGCCAACCACGACGCAAAAAACACCACAGATACTTTCTACAAAGTCTACTGCATCTGTTAAGCAAGTTTTAGTTTACAAAATTCCCACTAGAGGCGGGTAAAACACTATTACAATCGATGTTGCAGATATGCAACACCATGCATTTAAGGGTTAATATGGTTTATGGTAAAATGTAAGTGATACGAAGTTCACTGGATCATCTAGTCTTTAATAACAGCTGTGATGCACATAGGTATATGTAATAGGTAATAACGTTAAACAGTGAACTGCTTTTTTATGTGTAAATTTAAACAGTGGCTTGTATGAAGGTAAGTTACCGTCTAACGCTGTGACCCAAAAGCTGGAGAAATTCTCGGCGGACGGACGCCATGTTTGTGAAGCTCCCTCGGCATTTGTTTTTTCCGTTCGTCATTTGTTGCGCCTCCTGTCTCTTGCGGTGCTCCCTCTTCAGAATCGCTCCCTCGTCTCTCTATCCTTTCTGCCTCCCCTTTCATCTGTTGCTCCTACTGCCCTCCATCCATGCATCTCTATCGTCCATCTCTCCTCCTCTTGTTAATAACGTCTCCTTCCATTTCCTGCTCAACCTTTCCTCCCCCCACCCTCTTTATCCACGTCCTGCTTCTCTCTCTCTCTGTCTCTCTCTCTCTCTCTCTCTCTCCCATTCATCAGCCTCTCTCGCTACATAGCTTCCTCCTCAGCCTGTGACAAATGTCAGAATGCTACCACAGAATAGGGAGCATACAGAAGGGAAAGCTGGGGGCGGCGCCTTTGATCTGTGTGTTACCAAGCGCTGGGCTCGACGCCATATTGAAAAGCAGTAAACGCGGAACTATAGCCACTTAGTACTTTGGCTGAAAAAGGACTTTTTACGAACTGCAGCTAACCTCACCGACTTTTACGAAAGGAAACGGCTTTTCATTATGCTCTCATCTGTTTTGCGCCCTCTTCTTGCACCTAATTGTAATCCGGCGAAAAAAATAGGCCTAAATTTTAATACAAGTACGAAAATGTACGGTGGAATGGATGATTGTTTTATTTGGTGCTTATCTCTAGAAAAATCCCAAATAACGCGGAGTTATGTTTGGGAAATTAGTTATAAACAAAGTGACTTTACAGCTGCCAGGTTTTATTTGACACGAATAAATTCGCACAAAATATTGAGTCAGACTTAGCAGTACAACGTGATTACACAGAACTAATGACGTCTGGGCATATATAAAAGTTGTATTTGCTTCAGGAGTATCATTAATTTACTGACCGGAGAAGGGCATATAGAGGAATCTGTCAACCACAGAGCAGGGACAGCAAAAAAAAAAAAGAAATTATTCCGCTTAATCTATTTGTTTGAGTATCCGAAGAGCATTCGTTGCCAACATTAGCACACTACGCCTCCAATGCCGTAAGTAAAATTTTACCTGCCTACTTACGCACTATTGTATGTCATTCATTTTATATTATTCCCTGCAACGTTAAACTTATAAAATATAAATCTACTTCAACATTTCGATGTTGTTGAACTGCAGCAACTGCAATAGCGAGAGTTATCGTCAAGAGAAGAAGCGAGGCTACTTTTAATAATTATGCACACATTGCTCTCATTCGAAGCTGATAACATTTAACTTTCACTACACATATAGCGACGTTCACTTACTGCTCAGCATCTTTTGGGAAGGTGAAGAAGCTTATATCCTTATTTGTATTCGAATTATCGCGGCAATTAGGTGCTGAACACCATCGGCCGCCTTTTCTTTTATTGCTGCTCATGATAAAAACAGAACAGCTCCAACTACTGACACACAGTTCTTTCTTTTCACTGCACCAAATACTTGTTTACTTTTATGCGATTCAGGGTGTTAAAAACACAATTAACAAACAGAGACAGCGCATTACCACGCCACAGAGTAGGGAGTGACCACGCGTTTACTGCTTTTCAAGATGGCCGATTCCGCGCATGCGCACTAAATTTTGGACGACAGACTGCAGCCGGAGTTTCCTTTCTGTATACTCCACCCTATTCTGTGACGCCAGGGGGGCGCAGTAAGCAATGCGCAGTAGGAAACGCGTTTTCGCCGTTCTGCGCATGACGTCACTGAGGGACACCTGGGAGCAAAACAATATGCAGAGTTGGTTGCTAACTCGTGTGCGTGTGTGTACGTCACCATTTCTGCTTTGTATTTGCTTAACCCTCTCATTCCCACGTTATGAATTAAGCTTTGGAAAAATTAAAATTCAGTGTATTAATACACTGCACTAAAGATCAAAATAGTTTTAAAAGTTTTGGTTGCACAATGATTTTTTATGTCATGCACATGTCGAGGTATTTTATTACTTGGGACGTTATTTTGTTGATGGTTAACACTGTCAGATCAATAATGCTAATATAATCTTCGCCACAAGACCAAACACAATTCACTGCTCAAATAAAGTAACATGAACCACACTCGCGCTCCTAATCACAGCCACGTACAGATGGCTACGTGACACGAACTACAAGACGGACAGATTAATGCATCATAAGTGGCTACACGCCGTACCAAGCGGCAAAATGTCGTACTTGTAGTATGTTATTCATCAACAACAATGCGACTTCAAGGATCGATACACAAAATACGCTATAAATCAGCTTTTAATACGTTGTTGTTGTCGAGGAACAGCACTGGGAAGTGAAGGGTTAAACAGTTTGTTTCACTTCACAGTTTGGAAGTAAAAAGTTCATAGTGGAAAGTATATTGATTTCCCGAGTGCTTGTCGCGCGTGCTGGAATTTCTGCTGTAATTCTTTGGAATACTTCTGTTATTATTTATGCAATGCCAGGCTGTGCTATTACAGGTTGTAATTTTCACAGTGGGAACACAAATGGAACTGAAATAAAGTTTCATTTTTTTCTCGAGATGGGACATTAAAGAATGTGTGGCTCTCAAAGTGCTACAGGAAGGACAATGTAAACGTTGCACATTCTCGAATACGCTCCCGGCATTTCAATGAAACCGATTATGTATGGGATTTACAGTCGGAGTTGCTTAATTTGCCACGGAAAAAATGTTTGAAACATTCCTGTTCTTTTAAAGTCAGCAGTTCATATTTAAACAAATTGTCGATATGTTTGTGATTTGATATGTTACTGATACGTATCACGTAAATCTACGATAGAATATGACCCAGCAGTCTTAACTGGAATATTTTACAGCAGAATAGCACGTTGTATTTAAGGCACAAACAATTTCTTTGGTCAAAAATTATAAATGCACATTCCGTGCCATACCGGACTAAGCCTGTGCAGGCCGTTTGGGAGCGCGCAGTCCCACAGTGAGGTCACAGCGCCAGCCAATGGCAGAGCAGAGCAGACCGCTTACTGCCCAACCTTATATTTATTAGCCTTGCTGTGACGCTACGTCTGCCAACGTTGATGACCGTCGACGGAACGATGCCGTTCACTGCAAATGCTTCACTGGTGTGCACCATGGCGTGGCTTGCGGAATACAAATACCGCGGTATGATCGTAAAAACCTTCTCCACGAGCCGACTTCCCTGCTGGTAGGTCAATCTAAAGCACGAGATATAGCGAGCCAGCGGCGGCGCTAGACGGAATCCGAGCGTCGGCGAACTCGTCTTTGCGAGGGCCCTTTAATTTTTTCTAAGGAAGAGAATGTTAAATACAAGGAGCTGAATTATGCTCCAATAATCATTTTATTAGTATAATATACAAGTATTATTGCAATAACGAAATTTACAATAAACAAACACAAATTAAAATAGAGAAATTTTTCGGCTTTTCGCCTCACTGAATTTTTAAGATTACATTATAAGTAATATTAGCCGCTATTTCGGCTTCAGTTGTGTTTTGCGTCTTTGATTGAATTTTAAAAGCTGCAGTTCCTCGTGAAGTTCTAAAGGCTGTATCTCACTGTTTCGCCTTCTCGGAGTATCGTGTCTAAATCATTACCATGCTTGAGAAGGTCCTCCTTGGATAGAGATTTCAAATACTTGAAACCCAATACACATTTGTAACATGTTTTATTCACTTGTATTCACTATTATTTCAAACGTTCCTTGTACAGTATTTTGTAAGTCGCACAACGAGTTACTGTCTATTCAAGCATTTTTTCGAATTTTCTTTCCCCTTGCTGGATCAACCATCTTGAATTTTGAGAATCTAATTTCAGATAAGGATTTAGCGACTTTAAATACCAGTATATTGAAGAATGAAACAGTTGAAAAATATAGATTCACAAGGTGTTTGACGGGAAGTATCAAACGAGCGCGGCAAAATAAGGGTTGTTTACCTCCCCCCCCCAATATTGATATATAAAACAAACAAAAAAAAACCTTATTACTTAATTCGCCTTCCTTTAGAAGTTTTCATATATTCAATTTCGATTAAATCAAAACAATTTTTTGAGCTAAAAAAATTGGTCACTCCCCCTGCAATATACCTAGGCTGATGTTCATCTCTTATCAGAAGATACTTTCATACGAAAAATCATTAAAATCGATTCACTAATCTCTAATTTATCGCGATTTTTCCATTTTAGCCCCAATTTTGGAAGGACAATTTCACCCCTTAATTATGTTTTTCCGCCTCTAAAAATACGTGTTCCATAGTTTTTTTAATGTATTATAACATATCCAAATCTCATAAAAATCGGAGAGTGACACTTGGGTAGGTTTCCTTGTAAGAGTCATATAACGGAGCGCGAGGTCGCTAGTGTAAGTTAGATGTAGGTCGTCGCTACATAACGTAGTAGTTGAAAAGTGCCGTTAAGCATCAAATTAAAAAAAGAAACAAGAAACACAACTAAAATGTTAACAATGTTTTGCGAGGCCCCCACAGGCGCCGCCACTGTACCGAGCTCAACAATCCGCCATTTTGAATCCCAACCCGACGACAGTGTGTGGTGTAGCGAAGTGAATCAGCGAATATTTCGTGATTTTATTGTTTCACAGAGTGAAATGCTTGCTTGTGCAGCTCCAAACTGCTCAAATAACAGTAGACATGGTCGCTATAAGTTTTATCGGTTTAATTCAAACATAGATCGCCGTAAAAGGTGGATTTTAATGACGCGACATACAGTCTGTTCCTGATTTTATTTACACCAGCTAAGGATTTATTCTGGGGGCCGTTAATTGTATTTTAAGTGACACATGAGTGCAGCTATCATTACCCAGCTAGTGGTTTATAAAATATATTATTTCGCATTAGTTCAGTGTTTAAAAGTGACTCAACACGGTAATATGTAGGCCTAAGCCAAGTCGTGAACAGGATGTCTGGAATAATAATAATAATAAACAGAACTTCGCAAAGAACGATAGCAAGAAAGAAGTCGTACATGAAAGGCATTAAATTCAAAACTTAGCAACTTTCACTTCATTTCAAACTGCGTGGGTGGCAGAGAGAATTTATTCGTTACCTAAAGAAACCAGACGTTGAAAGTTATTAAACACACTTCTCTGAAATATGTTGTATGTAAAATATTGGAGACATTAGAGGTGGGAATACGGAAAGTACAGTACTGCTATTTAACATTATTCTGTAATTGTTTTACAATGAAACTCTTAGTTACTGTAAACGTATGTAGATGTACCATTTATAAACCAGAAAATACGATAGTTGCAACGTAGTTTAACCGATATTTATAAATATTTAGAACGGCAACATATGCCTGAATGTGGAATGTAAGTGAATGTATTACATCTCTAAATATCCATGGTCTAAGAGCATATTACAAAGCGTAATTCTTCCATAGTCTTTAAATTCGCGCCTTCAACGTGGGATTCAAAATGGTTGTTCTGCTTGCACTGTACAGTGCTCTAGGTTAATCGCTGTCTAACTCTATTGTAAAATACCATCCGCCATCCGTACATCGAAATTACATGTAGACAGTCACATTGCTACTCTTTTGACCTCCAAATGTGCAAAATTTCAACAGGATTTGGAGAAACTGTAGATTCGTATGAATCACAAACAATCGGAAAGCCGCGTCATAGCTTGGGTGCTCACGCAACTTAGCTAACAACGTTTAATTAAAAAAAAAAAAAAAAAAAAAAAAAAAAAAAAAAAAAAAAAAAAAAATAACAAAATTTCCCGCTTGGAGGTGCGATATGAAATATATATCGAAAAAAAATACATATCGATTTCTTTCCGATGGTGAAACATCATTAGTGCAGATTGCAACTCACGATGAATGACGTGTTCCGAATAAAACAATTAATGATGAGATCCATAAAATAACTAAAAAGCTCTTAGAGTACGTGTTACAAGTTTAAAATGACAATGTACCTATTCAGCTATGTTACGGATCTGACCATCTACATCTACATAGATACTCTGCAAATCACATTTAAGTGCCTGGCAGAGGGTTCATTAACCCTTTAATAACCTTTCTCTAATAGCGCGCGGGAAGAAAGAACACCTAAATCGTTCCGTTTTCAATCTGATTTCTCTTATTTTCAAGTTGTAAAAAAATTTGACGGTATATAAGACCACTTATTTTTTCTTTACAAGCTTTGCCTTGCCTAAGAAAAAAGAAAATGTCTACTTTTCATTCCGCACGAATTTTTTAGTTTCGATTTTGATGAAAGTATTCGGTTGAAAAAATCTGGTTTTTGGACATAGGGTAGTACAAAATCTTAGCTTTCCAATAAAACATTTACCTTTTCGTAATTCCTAACAGTCGTTTTCAAATGACTCTTATTTGTCGAGTGTGCGCACTATATTTACAAATCGTGTACTGAAAAAGTTCGATAGCGGGCAGCTTACTGTTCTATGCATTTTACACCATACATTAACAGCAAATGAAATGGAGCTAAAAGAACAGAAAAGATTTTGAAGTAGTAGTCGCACCCATGTCTACCTCCATTCACAAATAATGGCGAATTATCTGAGCGGCGTCATTCCGCGACCGCAAGCTTACGAACTCTGCGTATTTTGAGCGTGGCGTAAAACACTGCAGTGCCGAACAAATTATGTTAGTCCCTCGTGATGTGTTAATAATTCATAACCAGAAATAGCTATACCCTAATTTTTCTTGGGTGGCAACCGATTACAATGCTATGGTTTTATGCAAGGTATTACTTCACTTAACCTCTTAAGGGATATTGGCACGTATGTTCAAATGTTTGTAATCCTGTCGGACCAAACTGCGTGGTCATCAGTCCGTAGCTTACAAACTACTTAAACATAAGGAGGAGTCCAGGGAGGACTCGAACCTCCACGGCGAGCAACCGCGCGCTCCGCAGCGAGGCGCTTTAGACCGCTCGGCTACTCCACCGCGGCGGTACGTATGTGGTCATTAACTTTATGTAACCAAATTCGCATCCTGTACACAAATGTGGTCATTTCATATTATCATTCCTGAAGTGCAAACTGTAGCATTCGTACCAAAATGTCTATTTTAAATAAATTCCTAATATCTGAAACGTACTATTAAAAATGATTGAATAGAAATTATAGGAAAAGGATTTTTGTCCCTGAAGAGATTAAGAGGTATACAAGTAGTTTGTTGTCCACATCGTAGAACTGATGGAATAGATATTTCGTGTTTCTAACTACAAGAGAAGAAACAATTAATGTAAACTGCGAATTTGCTGTCGATGGACTGAAATAAAATTTCTGAAATTCTACTCAATGACTTTCTAGTTGAGGATGATAAACGGAAGAAGCCCTAAAATATACTTACATTTATTGATGCATCTACACCTAAGATTACATTGTTTAGCCTTTTCTTAATTTTCGCTTTTGTAACTCTCGGAAAATGTACAAGGTGAAACAATTTGTATACAGTATCTCACATAAAAGCACTATCCCTCAGACCGAGACTGAAGTAGAAGTACAGAACAGTAAAATTAAAGATTAGGGATGTTGCAACTTATGCCTATGAGAGTACGTCAGGTATGCCGGTTTTAAGTGGGACACGCTGTACTATGCTTCAGCTCATCGCCACTTTCAAAGAAATCTACACGGTTCTCAGACTTTTTATTTATTTTGTTAGGAAGCTGTCGGATGGGAACTGCTCTTCTATGAACATTTCCTGAATCTCACAATTTTCCTTGTCTCCATGGTACTTTCATATCGATTTTTCTACTTTAAATGAAAGGAAAATTCGCAGATTTAGTTTAGGCTCATACACTGCAGATCAGTAGAGGATGAGAAGCAGGTGTCATTTGTTTCACGTTGTGATTTGTTTTTTCGTTCTTAGTGAGCTGTACTTGTTCACTGCCGTCTACTTTGCGCCAGCTAACTGTTAACTGATTTTGTAACTTTGTTACTATTGCTTGCACACTGCAGTGACTCATAGAATTATATACACATCAGAAACATGTGGAATGGACCCATCTCAGTAATTTCGAATAATATTTAGGAGAGTTTTTCTATATGTGAAAAACTAGACATTTCTGAATTTTTAAAATTCGTGCCAGGAATTTTTTTTTTAAGCTTATGGGACTTAACTACGGGGTCATCAGTCCGTAAACTTACAAACTACTTACGAACTACCTTATACTAAGGACGGCACAAATATCCATGCCCGAGGGGGGATTCGAACCCCCAACCCTAGTGGCCGTGCAGACCGTGACTGGAGCGCCTCAGTCCCCGCGGCCACAGCGGCCGGCCAGGGAATATTAGAGATATCGAATGTTAACGGAAGGAAAGACTCTCCTAAATGTTAGTCTATATTCATAGGACGAGTGCATTACCACCTATTTCTTATGTTCATAAAATTCGACGGTTCACTACAATGTGAGAACAATAGTAATAAAAATATGTGACCCGTGCAAATACTTTTCAGCATTAGTGGCCAGTCATGTGAAACGGAAATAAGTAAAATTAAATATTTAACATTTAAAATATTTTATTATAGATATTAACAGTACACAGGATATTATATAAGCTTGTGTTTTCTTAAATTCTTATCAAAACACTTATTTAAAATCAATTATAATTATAAAATAGAGTCTTTTAATATATAAGAAAGATAGAGCACCCGTTCGAATAAGACTCGTGCGAATACTTCTCACCGTTAGTGGAATGACTAAAACGTTGGAAAAACATGGAAGTAAAGTTGAGTGTTCACGCATAGCTTTCTTCAGAATCAATCCGTACAAGTGTTTAAAAGCGCAAATGAAAGCGCTTGATCCGTTGAGTGTTGTTAGATCAAAGAGAACTGCGTACTTTATTTAGAACCGAAGATATCGTAAAACAAACCGATTAAAATATTCAGTGCAAGGACAGAAGGCTACTGCGTTTGAATAAAAGTAAAGGTAGGAGAGACTTTAGTTAATTCTGATACTTGATGACAAATCTGCGAATAAATACCTTTCGTTTAAACCGAAAATGTAGGAAATGGGTCGGATAGAACGTCCTGACCGAATGATTTTAGTTTACAGCCAAGACATCCCCATGAGAAATATACAGAAGGAAATCCCGTTTGAGTGTACAAAAAGGAAGACGAGAGTTATGTAAATTGTGGCATTTGATGAGAAATCTGTGGGTGAATACCTTTAGTTTAGTCTGCCCGACTGACTTTAGTTTTCGTAGGTTCTTTTAATATATAATATAATAAAATCAATGAACTGTTAGCTGGATTCTTGAAGTGGCCAACAATCGATCTTCTACTGACAGTGGGTTGGGATTCCTTATTGCTGGAGACAAGTTCCCCACTTCCCTCGGAAAAACATTTTTTTTTTTAAAAAGTGACAGACCCTTCTCATCCTTTACTGACCTGTCCTGCAGTGTCTGAGGCTACAGTAAACCAGCGTATGTTGAAAATTCGAAAGTACCATCTTGCAGACAAAGGAAATTGCCTTCAAATGATACAGCAAAATGTTCGTTGAAACGTTGTTCGTCTCAGACAGGTTCCTAAAAGTAACTCAGTTCATTCTTACTTTAATCTCACACGTAAAAGTACCGCAATTATTTTCGCCTTGTGGTAACACATTTTCCGAAAGCTACAAAAGCGAAAAGGTATATATTGTGTGTTAGGAGTAGATGCATATATAAATATCTTTTGACTTTCTCGTTCATCTGCAACTAGAAAGCCGTTAACTGTAATGTCACAAATTTTATTTCAGTGCATTAAGAGGAAAGTCGCAGTTTACATTACTTTGTTCTAGTTGCAAACACGAAATATATATTCCGTGAATTGTATTGTGCGGAAAAAAAACAAAACAGATGTATGCCTCTCAAAGTCAATTATGATCTGCTGTAAAACAGTACCAGATAGTTGTCCATTGTAATCGGTTGCCACCCAATAAAAACTAGTTCATTGAAGGAATTAGATTGGGAAACGAAGCAATAAAGGAGGTAGATGAGTTTTGTTACTTGGGCAGTAAAATAACAAATGATGGTCGCAGTACAGAGGATATAAAATGCAGAATGGCAATGGGTAGAAAAGCGTTCTTGAAGAAGACAAATTTGTTAACATCGAATATTGATTTAAGCGTAAGGACGTCCTTTCTGAAGGCATTTGTATGGAGTGTTGCCTTGTATGGGAGTGAGACATGGACGATAAACAGTGCGGACAGGAAGAGGATTGAGGCTTTTGAAATGTGGTGCTACAGAAGAATGCTGAAGATTAGGTGGGTGGATCGCGTAACTAATGAGGAGGTACTGAACAGAATTGGGGAGAAAAGAAATTTCTGGCATAACTTGACTAAAAGAAGGGATAGATTGGTAGGGCACATTCTTAGACATCAAGGAATTGTGAATTTAGCGTTGGAGGGAAGTGTGTGGGGTAAAAATCGCAGAGGGAGACCAAGAGACGCGTATAGTAAGCAGATTCAAGTGGATGTGGGTTGCCGTTCTTATGTGGAGATGAAGAGGCTTGCTCAGGATAGGGTATTGTGGAGAGCTGCATCAAACCAGTCTCCGGACTGAAGACCACAACAACAACAACATTATTGTTCTCTGATTATGGATCATTACACGTCACGAGGGACCGACAAGTGTAACCAGCAATGCAGACTTTCCGGCACTGAAGTGCTTCACGCTACCACAGTCTCAACACTGGCCTAGTTCGTAGACTTGCGATAGCGGCCCGAGGCCGGTCAGATAACTCGCACGTACTTGTGAATGGAGACAGATGTCAGTGCGATCAGCATTTCAAAAACTTTTCTGTTCTTTCGGCTCCATTTCACTCGCCGTAATATATGGTCTAAAAATCACAGAACAGTAACCTGCTCGATATCTAACTTTTTCACTTTTTTTAACACGATTTGTAAATCAAGTGTATATACTTGACAAATAGCGTCATTTGAAAACGACTGTTAGGAATTACGAAAAGGCGAATGTTTTATTCGAAAGCTATGATGTTTTACTATAATGTGTCACAAAATTCATTTTTTTTACCGCATACTTTCATCAAAATCGAGTGAGCAGCGTTACGGAACTAAAAACTCATCCGGAATGACAATTAGCCTTTTTATTTTTTCACAGGCAAGGCCAAGCTAGTAAGGAAAAACTAATTTCATAAAAAGATGTAGCGTGGTCTTGTATACCATCAACAATTTTTACGTGAAAATCGAAAAAGTGTATTTCCCACTAATTGCAATGGTCATGTCTTCCAAAGTAGGTGGGTGCTAGCAAAATATTTTCACATTCACGAGTAAAAGTCGCTGATTGAAACTTCGCAAACAGATCACGCCGCAATGAATAACGTCTTTCTTTTAATGATTTCCACCCCAATTCGTGCAACATTTCCGTGACGCTTTCCCCCCCGTAACGTGATAAAACAAAACGAGCTGCCCTTCTCTGGACCTTCTCAATGTCTTCCGTCAGTCCCACCTGGTGAGGGTCCCACAAGGGGCAACAGTACTCCAGGAGAGGACGCACAAGTGTGATGTAGGCAGTCTCTTTGGTGGAGCTGGTGCATCTTCGAAGCGTTCTGCCAATGAAACGTAACCTTTGGTTCGCCTTCCCCACAATATTTTCTTTGTGTTATCTCCAGTCAAAGTTGTTCGTAATTGTAACTCCTAGGTATTTGGTAGAATTTACGACCTTAAGGTTTGACTAATTTATCGTGTAATTGAAGTTCAGCGGATTTCTTTTAGTGGTCATGTGTATTACTTCACACTTTTGTTTGTTTACTGTCAATTGCCAATTATCGCACCATGTAGAAATTTCGTCTAAATCGCTTTGCACTTGCCATTAATTGTTTTATGCGGAATACGTCAATCATCTTGACTGGCAATCTGCACTGACGATGTTCCGTCGTGGGAACGACATCGATATGTAATTTTTTAAATGAATATTTCATATCCTACCAGCAAGTGGGATTTTTATTGATTTTCAACGTTTCTAAACCTTTTTGCATTACGGCTGTGTTGGAAAATATTAAATATTCTTTCGCGCGGTATTGTCAAGAATAAGATGTTTTTAATAGCAGTAGCACAGTACCAACAAACCGCCCGGTAACTTCTAAATGCTTCTTTCAAAACAAATCACAAACAACATAATGAAGTATGCTTTGTTGTGTATGAGATAGGTCACGATACCCACGTGTGGTGTCAAATACACGGTGGAATATCTCTGATGAACTTACTTTAGGAGTTTTCTTAATACTCCCTACAATGTCCCTTTCTCCCTTCTTTTTTTTTTTAAATTTTATCCATTAGAAAATAGGTTTTCTGATACACAGAATACGTCAAAGCCTACGGAAACAACAAACACACAACATCAGCAATAGCAACACACATTAAAACACAGGAGACCCATTTAAACAAATTGACCAGAATGTCAAAGTACTCCATTGACTAGACAAAGGACATAAAATGGACCTATTTGAAGAACTGGAAGTGTATTCACATTACAGAAAATATGAAGACAAAATAGTAAATGAAATAGTGGAAAGTGAATCAGTAATTTTTTCCGAATTTTCGATAGCATACTCAAATAAAAATGTTAAAAGTGTAAACGTAGCGCCATTGTAAGCATGCATAAATTAGGACAATGAACTAAAGTAAAAAATCCTCTATAAAAACGAAGCATAATCTATGGAAATATTGTTTTGATAAAATCCAGCTAAGTATTCCTTTGTAGCATATTCTGTAAAAATGTATCTGTGGTGAACTTAAGCTTAGAACATCTCTGTAACTGTTTATTTATTTTTATGTCCGTTTTTGTGACAACTGATGTACTTGTGTCCAAAAATATTGTGTGTGATGATTGACATGTGTGGGGGCTGCCACAGATGGACCAGAAGAAAACTGTAAGTAAAAAGCTTTTCAAAAAATTCCGCCATTAACTCCATATATATATATATATATATTGTTAAGCTTATGGGAGTTAACTACGGGGTCATCAGTCCCTAAACTTACAAACTACTTACGAACTAGGACGGCACAAATCTAATCTAATCTAAATATCCATGCCCGAGGGGGGATTCGAACCCCCGACCGTAGTGGCCGTGCTGACCATGACTGGAGCGCCTCAGTCCCCTCGGCCACCGCGGCCGGCCATATAAAGATAACCATAAAGTAAAATCGGGCTTATTTTTATATTACAGCAACGACAGCAGTATCAAGCAGGCCTTCACATACACAAAACATCGTAACTACGAGGTGCATTCAAGTTCTAATGCCTCCGGTTTTTTTTTCTCCGGACTGGAAAGAGATAGAAACATGCGCATTGTTTTAAAATGAGGCCGCGTTCATTGTCAATACGTCCCAGAGATGGCAGCACCGTACGGCAGATGGAATTTTACCGCCAGCGGCGAGAATGAGAACTGTTTTAGATACTTAAAATGGCGACGTTTTCCTTACTCGAACAGCGTGCAATCATTCGTTTTCTGAATTCGCGTGGTGTGACAGTAATTGAAATTCATCGACAGTTCAAGGAGACATGTGGTTAGATTAGATTAGATTAATACTTGTTCCTTAGATCATGTATACGAATTTCGTAATAATGTGGAACGTGTCAGTTTAGTAAATTTTGTCTATACTTGACAATCTATAGTTTAAGATTTTAAATTTTTTTTTTTTTTTTTTTTTTTTTTTTTTTTTTTTTTTTTTTTTTTTTATCTAAAAATTCATCTACATTGTAGAAGGAGTTGCCATTCAGAAATTCCTTTAATTTCTTCTTAAGTACTAGTTGGCTATCTGTCAGACTTTTGATGCTACTTGGTAAGTGACCAAAGACTTTTGTGGCAGCATAATTCACCCCTTTTTGAGCCAAAGTTAGATTTAACCGTGAATACTGAATATCATCATTTCTCCTAGTATTGTAGCTATGCACACTGCTATTACTTTTGAAGTGGGTCGGATTGTTAATAACAAATTTCATGAGTGAATATATATATTGTGAAGCTACAGTGAGTATCCCTAGATCCCTAAATAAATGTCTGCAGGATGCTCTTGGGTGGACTCCAGCAATTATTCTGATTACACGCTTTTGTGCAATGAATACTTTTTTGCTCAATGTTGAATTGCCCCAGAATATGATCCCATATGAAAGCAGTGAATGAAAATAGGCGTAGTAAGCTAATTTACTGAGATTTATATCACCAAATTTTGCAATGACTCTGATAGCATAAGTAGCTGAACTCAGACGTTTCAGGAGATCTTCAATATGTTTCTTCTAATTCAGTCCCTCGTCAATGCAAACACCTAAAAATTTTGAATATTCTACCTTAGCTACGGATTTATGTTCAAAGTCTAAATTTATTAATGGTGTCATGCCATTTACTGTACGAAACTGTATATACTGGGTTTTATCAAAGTTTAATGACAGTCCATTTGTAGAGAACCACTTAATGACTTTCTGGAAGATATCATTTACAATTTCATCAGTTAATTCCTGTTTGTCAGGTGTGATAGCTATACTTGTATCATCAGCAAAAAGTACTAGCTTAGCATCTTCATGTATGTAGAATGGCAAGTCATTAATATATATTAATAACAGCAAAGGACCCAAGACCGAACCTTGTGGGACCCCATTTTTGATAACTCCCCAGTAAGAAGAATTAATTGTCTCATCTACATCATGTGAACTGCTTATTTCAACTTCATGCTCTCTTCCAGTTAAGTATGATTTAAACCATTTGAGCACTGTCCCACTCATACCACAATACTTAAGCTTATCTAGAAGAATCCCATGATTTACACAATCAAAAGCCTTTGAAAGATCACAAAAAATCCCTATTGGTGGTGTCCGGTTATTCAAAGCATTTAATATTTCATCAGTGAAGGTATATATAGCATTTTCAGTTGAAAAGCTTTTTTTAAAACCAAACTGACATTTTGTTAGAATTTAATTGGTGATGGACTTATGGATGTGTCAAAAGTGCGTTCGTGGGTGCGACATTTTAATGAAGGCAGAACATCGTGTGACGACAGACCGAAACAACCTCGGGCTCGCACAAGCCGGTCTGACGACACGATCGAGAAAGTGGAGAGAATTGTTTTGGGGGATCGCCGAATGACTGCTGAACAGATCGCCTCGAGAGTTGGCATTTCTGTGGGTTCTGTGCACACAATCCTGCACGACGACCTGAAAATGCGAAAAGTGTCATCCAGGTGGGTGCCACGAATGCTGACGGACGACCACGAGGCTGCCCGAGTGGCAATGTTGACGCGCGACGACAGCACGAATGGGACTTTCTTCTCGTCGGTTGTGACGATGGTTGAGACGTGGATGACATTTTTCAATCCAGAAGCAAAGCGCCAGTCAGCTCAATGGAAGCACACAGATTCACCGCCAGTGCTGAAAAAATGATGGTGCCCACGTTCTGGGACAGCGAGGGCGTAATCCTTACCCATTGCGTTCCACAGGGCACTACGGTAACAGGTGCATCCTACGACATGTTTTGAAGAACAAATTCCTTCCCGCACTGCAGCAAGGGCTGCGCGTGTGCTGTTTCACCGAGACCACGCACCCGCACATCGAGCTAACGCTACGCAGCAGTTTCTTCGCGATGAGAACTCTGAAGTGATTCCTCGAGCTCCCTACTCAGCTGACCTGGCTCCCAGTGACTTTCGGCTTTTTCCATCAGTGAAAGACACCCTCCGTGGCCGCACGTTCACCAGCCGTGCTGCTGTTGCCTCAGCGATTTTCCAGTGGTCAAAACAGACTCCTAAAGAAGTCTTCGCCGCTGCCACGGAATCGTGGCGTCAGCGTTGTGAAAAATGTGTACGTCTGCAGGGCGATTACGTCGAGAAGTAACGCCAGTTTTATCGATTTCGGGTGAGTAGTTAATTAGGAAAAAAAAAAAAAAAAATCGGAGGCCTTAGAACTTGAATGCACCTCGTAATATGCAACAGCACAAAAGACGCTCTTGAAGATGGCAATGATTTCTCGAAGCGCGTCGTGCTAAATAAATAAAAAAAAGTCGTGACTGGTAGCAGTGTTGTTATTTATAAAGAAATCTCTTTGCCTCCCTCCTGTTCCATCACGATGCCCGTTCAGCAGTGCTGTTGTCTCCTCCTACCCGTTGACAACAGCAGCGCACACTCTTACCCCTCGTCTTAAGTCCGTTTTAAACGATCAACGAACTTGTAATGGATTGATAACAAGTTGCGTTAACGGCGGCCGTCAGTCGTTTGAAGGGCTGCACTAGTATTAGCGCGCTAGTATCGAAGCGCGATAATTATAGCGGTGAAGCAATAGGACGAGTTCTAAATTCGGTATTAGTGGGTTCACTGCGCATGCGCGAGCTAGCAGCTGTCTGCTGCGGTCGCCGCTCCAGTTAGTCCGCCATTTTCCTTCCCATTTACGTATATTTTGCGTTATGTCGAAGTTTATGATCAGAATGTACTGCAAAATGTATTTCTAATGACGGCATTCATACTGTCCGTCACCTAACGTCAACGTCACGTTAAGCTTTCTCGAGAAGATTGTTTTGATTGAACGGTCGTCTGCTGACATCGGAAGTTAACCTATTTTCGTCACGCGATTTTCATACTGTAGTCGACAAATACACGGTTTGCACGCAAACTTGTCTTATTAATCTTTAGTTTATTATTATACTTTGGTTTAGCGGTAAACTGTAAATGTTTCATGACGACTTAAATATTTCTCTCAATTATTGTCCACCGAAAAGCGAGGGCGTACATCTGAAACCGAAAAAATGATTTATGATTTGCAATATCGTAACAGAAAAGACTGAAGCCAATTGTTTATTTGAATAAGATTGAATTTTCATTAAATAGCATTTCAAATGAAAAAGTCAGTCCAAATGAAAGACAAAAATTCAATTGTGCATGACGTTATTAACAATGTCATTGGGCAAATCGTAATGGATAAAGTAAAGAAGATCTATTTACGCTCTTATAAATATTGCTTGATGTGTTCATAAGTTTATCTTTTTGTGTGCCGTTGTAGTGTAGCAGTGTTCTACAGCTCCTCCTGTCTTTTCCAAGAATACACCGCTTTGCGCTACGGAGATATAATTTTTTTCCTGTTAAGAGGTACGTGGAGCCACTTCGTCGAACGCGCTCTTATTAATTAATTTAGCTTCCACGCGATTGCAAATTCTATATTATGCAGTGTCTGTCACCTAAGAAGTATGCGTTGGTGCCCGAGAGAAAAAGTGCTTTTTATGTGAAAGAAGCGAGTGATCAAAATTTTACGAGGAAGTGATCATAATTGTACCTAGTGTGGTACATTTTCAATCGATTTTTCACAGTTGTGTAACTTTTTTTGTGTTTATACCAACATTTTTAATGGTCCAGTATTTGTGTTACATATTCGTTAAACATCCAAGAACAAGTGACATAGTTAAAATTATCTCTTTTCTCAACATATTTCCAGTACCAACAATATTTGTCCGAAATGATCGGAATTGTACCACCTTACGCTAGCTCTTGTTGTGGTCTTCAGTCCGCAGACTGGTTTGATGCAGCTCTCCACGCTACCCTGTCCTGTGCAAGTCTCTTCATCTGAGAATACGTTCGGCACCCTACTTCCTTTTGAATCTGCTTACTGTATTCGTCCCTCGGTCTCCCTCTACGATTTTTACCCCACACGCTTCCCTCTAATGCTAAGTTGACAATTCCTTGATGTCTCAGAATGTGTCCAAGCAATCTATCCCTTCTCTTACTCAGGATATGCCACAAACTCCTTTTCTCCCCAATTCGGTTAAGCACCTCCTCATTAGTTACGTCATCTACCAATATAGTTTTCATCATTCGTCTGTAGCACCACATTTCAAAAGCTTCTATCATCTTTCTGTCTGAATTCCTCATCGTCCACGTTTCACTCCCATACAATGCTACACTCCAGACAAATGCTTTCAGAAAGGACTTCCTAACATTTAAATAAATATTTGATGTTAACAAGTTTCGCTTCTTTAGAAACGCTTCTCTTCCCATAGCTATTCTGCATTTTATTTCTTCTTTACTTCGGCCATCAGAAGTCATCGCCGCGGTGGAGTAGCCGAGCGGTCTAAAGCGTCTGGCTGCAGAGCGCGCGGTTGCTCGCCGTGGAGGTTCGAGTCCTCCCTGGGGCATCGATGTGTGTGTTGTTCTTAGGGTAGTTTAGTTTAAGTAGTTTGTAAGCTACGGACTGATAACCACGCAGTTTGGTCCGTTAGAATTACAAACACATCAGAAGTCATCTTGCTACCCAACTAACAAAATTCATGTACTACTTTTATTGTCTCATTACCTATTTAATTCCTTCAGCATCACCTGATTTTCTGACATTGCATTCCATTACCTTCGTTTTACTCTTGTTAATGTTCATCTTATATCTTCCTTTCAAGACACTGTCCATTCCTTTCAATTGCTCTTCCAAATCTTTTGCGGCCTCTGACAGGATTACTATGTCATTGACTAACCGCAAACTTTTTATTTCTTCACCCTTAACTTTAATTCCCTCTCCAAATTTCTCCTTCCATTCCTTCACTGCCTGTTCAATGTACAGATTGAACAACATTGGGGAAAGGCTACAACCCTGTCTTACTCCATTCCCAATCTCTGCGTCCCTTTCTTGCCCTTCTTGTCTAGTTTTTGTATGAGTTGAATATAACTCTTCACTCGCTATATTTTACCCATCCTACCTTCAGATTTGGAAGAGTGTATTCCAGTTGACATTGTCAAAAGTTTCTCCAAATCGAGAAACGCTAAAAACGTAGGTTTCCCTAGGCAGGACCTACTACGAACAAGACTGTGTGTGAATACTTCTGTCCACCTGATTTTTTCTTCCAGAGCTTTTGAATAAAAGCCTATTATCGCAGAGCACTTCCTGCAGAAACATTGCAGAAATATGAATTGGTTATAATTTGTTCCCAGCGTGTAGTGATTTTTTATTATTATAATTATTTTTTTTCTTTATTTTTTATTTATTTATTTATTTTTTTTTTTTTATTTTTTTTTTTTTTTTAGGAATCTGGGATAATTTAACACATCGAGAAATGTATAATGGGAAGTTTTATTTGAATTCCTTTATTTAAGTAGAAGCGTAGACGAGACTTTAAACATACCATCACAATACCTTAACTACAACGTTTCCGTATTTAAGCATAGTTTGTGAAGCACAAGGCTGAACAGAATTTTATTATTACTGTCTCATATTTGCTGTGTCTTTAATTCGGCTTCCTAAATACTCATGCAAAGTGTATAGGCTTATATGTATAGGCCTAAAGCGTGGCATCTATTTGTTATTATCAAATGTTCAAATCCTTTTAAAAATAAACTGTACACATTATGAAGAGCATTACTTGTCCGTCTATCCGACTTCAATACACTGCGATCATTTTTATGCAAACGCGTTTCGGTTTATTAAATATTGAAAAAAGAAAAATTCAGTGGTCTGAAATGAGACTTATCTATAATTTGATTTGTTTTAATAGACCTAAAAACAGTTCCTAACAAGTTTTGCAAAATGTACTTGATGTGCGCCTCGGTTGCACGGTGGTAGAGTGCCAGATTACAAATCCAAAGGTCCTTGGTTCGATCCTCGCCAGGTTCTAGGATTTTTATCTGTCACTTTCCACTTCTTTCACCTCTGGCAGTATTGCTCATGTGAAAAGAACCGATTAGCACCGTGGTTCGGAACCCACGTTAAACTGTAGGTCCCCCTATAACTGGCTGGGTAAGTCAGTTCCAAGGTCGGAGGAAGGCAACGGCATACCACCTCCAAACAGGACCGTGCCTAGTAAAGCACTGTGCTGTTCAAACCGACTGTGCAGCCTACCCTCACAAAAAGAGAAACGCCACAATTTGGATATATGGACACACCGTTTATGCCATCTTCTACCTTAAACTGACTTCTGAAATGGATTTTCTCACCTATCTTGCCACCGAACATGACAAACTCAAAACTAAAGCCCGATATAGACTCACATTTCCAAACTTTCTGAACGTCTCTATAATGCATGCCTTTGCTAAACTGATGACGACTATTTAACTACGGACCGCGGACTTGATTGGTTCTCCTTAGGATCCAATGTTCTACTTTGATCGTTCCCTTAGAAGAATATCTTTTCATTGATTTTGTATTTAATGTAGCTTCTTTTCATTGTTAAATCCATTTGCTTAAAGAAGATAGTTTATATTGTAATGTAAATATGGAAAACAAATCACTTTTCAGTTGTAAGCTAATGTTAAAATTATAAATTTCATTTATTGTCAATTATTGATTCAAGGAGGTTTCTCCTCATGTCAATTGTAAATAATCAAAAAATTGTAAAACAAAGCTCCCATCCCACAAGATGATGAAATAAAGTTTGCCCCAAACAAAATAAAATAAAAGATAATAAAAACAAGTCACCTAAAAAAAAAAAGGGAAAGAGAGAAAAAAAAGTTGCCAATTTTTTGCTCTGATTTTTTTCCGTTTAAAAAAAAAAAAAAGATCTTCGGACTGTTGACTGCGTTACGTTTTACTTCTTTTAACCTCCTACAGAAATGTTTTCTTACATTTTCGCCTCACATTAAAAAGCGCTGACTTGATGCACAGATAATGACAGAGAGAAATGCTTTTTTATTTTTATTTATTTTTTTTTCCTCCAACCCTGAAGTTTTTAATGAATTACCATCTAACGTAATATCTTGAAAGTCGTGACAAACGAAAACATTTGAAAGAAATTTTGGTACGCAGGGGAATAAAATAGGAAATGGCAGACGTCAAGGCAAGTTTAGTGTACAACCCGATCCGACAGATGTCACTGGTAGCGGTGTGCCCTGACAAACGCCGCAGAGCTTGCGCCATTGTCTTGACGAGCTGTCTGCTGCAACTGCATGCCTGATTGTGCAGCCACCACGGCAGACCTTTGGCAGTTGTTCGCAGCTCAGAGACAAGCAGTGCTGTCCTGCCGCCGTTCTGTGTAAGGAGAGTCGTTCTGCAAGGCGAAGCTCACCGCCACGCCACTGCAAACGGCTCTGAATCACCGGACACCACACACGGGAAGTTTTTGTCACATCTCAAAGGCCTTTGACTGTGAAAATCGCGGAATTCATCTACATAAGCTTAATAATTACGGTCTGATTGGGGCACTGCACAAATAGTTTAATTCATTCTTAACTGGAAGAATGCAGACAGGAGAAATACACTCAGTCGCAAACGTATTCGGACAGTGGGAACTTTCACAATGAGTACTCGAGAAACACTGACTATGAAACCCAAACATATTAGCAATATATATGCGTAACAACATTAATTATAAAAGAATTATTGTAGTATTTCGTTTCCAAAACATAAATAACAGAAAAATTGAGAACAAGAATGAAACAACCTGCACACTCTGCTGCTACAAAAGTATTCGGACACTGTCCAATAAATGTTCATAAGTTGTACGACCAAACTGTCAATACCTTGTGGGTGCACCTTTCATTTTCAATACCTCCTCCAGTCCAATAGGCACACTTACCACGCGTTTTTTCGTGAAATCTGGGCCTTTATTTGCCCATTCTTGGCGCAGTTTCTCTTTCGAGGTCTCCTTCGAATAGATGTCCGCGCGGAGGGTCCGTTTCAGTTTATCCCACAAATGTTCGATTGGGTTAAAGTCTGGTGGTTGGGGAGCGGGGTGCTATACTTCCGGGCAATTGAAGAGCAACCACATTTGTACAATCTGCGCGGTATGCTTGGGACATTGTCCTGATAAAACTGAACGTTGTTCGCAGTACCTAGATGTCGTGCACTCTCCTTCAAATCTGGACGCCAGAGGTAGCCTACCGTAAGTAACATTTCGCTAACTTTGTAGGAGAGAACAAAGAAGGTGTTGCGACTCGGATTTTGCTGCCTGTAGAATAAGTGAAACACCCAATCATGAAGAGCTCTAATTTTATACATTTTCTAGTTAGTCTATACATGTACTTCGTTTTTTGAAATATTTTATGAAATGTTACAGGAGAAACAGCACTTACGATATTTTACCTCACATAAAAATATTTGTGAAGACTTCTTTATTTACACATACGATATTGTCAAGGTGCTTATTACAATACGTTTGCTGTTCATTTCCATCCCTTTCTATGTTTATATTTGTTTCTTTTTATATTTATAAATGTTTGTCTATATTATGCAGGATTATTCTACAGAATCTGAATAGTAATATGAGAGTTATTGGTACTAAAATTAAGAAATGAAGGCATTCATACTCATTGAATACCAGCAGATTTATTAAGAGTTACAATTTTATCCTTTCACAAAGCCATTCACAAATACTAGCCACTCAGCAAAGTTTAAGTAAATTGAACAAAATAAGTTACAACCATAGTAGCTTACTCTAGAAAGTAATGAAGGTTAAACCACTTTAAAAACTGAGACAATGACAAACCTATCTGTCCAAATTCAGCATATATTCATTAACAAATTGAAGACAAAATACTAGATGTAGAAAAAGAATTCATTTGTACAATTAATTGATAATATTGTCGTAGTATTGAAATCCTTCTGAGTCCTTTTCAGTTTGTGTTGACATAACATGTGCTATATTTCGGTAGAAATAGTGAAAAGATACAGACACCCTCCTAAGCAGCTTTTGTAAATCTTCATACTTCTCTGTAGCAATAGGTCTGAGAGTACTTCGTATGGCAGGGAGCTCTCCCGGCCATACTGCCCCTCTTGTTCGCCGTTGCACATCACTCTCTTGAAATTCACCATTAAATGCTAACACAGAACCAAAATTTTCTGCTCGTACTTGTAGATGCACAACCTGGCTAACCAAAAATTTTTCAGATGATAAACTTTTGGTTGTCCGTTTAACTGAAGGTGATGATCCTTTGAAAAGACTTTCGTAGCACTTAGAGGTAAATCATTGTAACAGCCAATACGATGAACAACGCGGCCGTCTATATACAGGTCAACTGTCGCATGGTCATTTACCTTTGTTTACCACTGGTTTCAGATTGCAAATAGGATAGTGTAGCATTGCTGAATTTCTTTTATTTAAAATATCTGCATACAGTATTCCACCCATAAGAAGGTATAACTTAAACTGGCCACATGCGATAAAAACCTCAGAATCGTCATTTTTGCACTTACGATAGCTTACCTCTGACGTCCAGAAATGTCCTGGCAGTATATTCAAATACGCTTCCTTGTTCATCGTATCATCAATGGACACTAAATCACCCACACCATTGCCGGACATGCATCCCCACACCGTGATGCTCACACCTCCAAACTGCTGGGATTCAGCTATTCATTGCTCTTTCGTCACACGTTTGCGTTTCCGTCGCTTTGCCATAATGTAAATTTACATTCGTCGCGAAATATCACCAGATTCCACCAAGCCCGATCGTATTCGTCGTATTCCCTCTCAATCTGCACACGTTTCTTCCGGTTCACTGCATTTATGAATGGCTTTCGCCGGGCCACTCGACCACTGTACTGTGATCGTCGGAGTACTCTCCACACGGTATCGGATTGAACTTTTATGCCGAGGTCTCCCTCCACCTCACCTGCAATTCGTGTGGCAGATATTTTCGGATTCTGTTGTACCTTTCGCACAATCACACGTTCATCTCTCTGTGAAAATGTCCGTGGCCGACCTGTATTGCAACTGAATTCCAATCGGTCTTCCTTCTCGAACCGTTTAATAATGCCGTGAACTGTGCTTTTCTTCACGTTCACTATTGCGGCAGTTTCCCTGCAGGTTTTCCCCTTCGCGTGATGGTAAACGACAAGTTGCCTCTGCGTCCATCGTCTACCTGCGCGGGCGCTGATAACCTCGCTGTTGAGCGCCCTAAAACACCAATCATCATCATCATCATCTACCTGCACAGCTCGCGATATGTGTTTACTGATCATCGCCATCGTCTCGCGGAAATGCCGGACACACTGCAGTCGCTTCAGCCTCTGTGCGTCTCGGAATTAAACATTCTACATCTACATCTACATCTACATCTACATCTACATAGATACTCTGCAAATCACATTCAAGTGCCTGGCAGAGGGTTCATTAACCACTTCCATAACTTTTCTCTACCGTTCCATTCTCTAATAGTGCGCGGGAAGAAAGAACTTGCGTCCTCTCCTGGAGTACTGTTGCCCCTTGTGGGACCCTCACCAGGTGGGACTGACGGAAGATATTGAGAAGGTTCAGAGAAGGGCAGCTCGTTTTGTTTTATCACGTTACGGGGGGGAAAGCGTCACGGAAATGTTGCAGGAATTGGGGTGGAAATCATTAAAAGAAAGACGTAATTCATTGCGGCGTGATCTGTTTGCGAAGTTTCAATCACCGACTTTTAGTTCTGAATGTGAAAATATTTTGTAGCACCCACCTACTTAGGGAGACATGACCATCCCAATAAAATAAGAGAAATCAAATCGAAAACGGAACGATTTAGGTGTTCTTTCTTCCCGCGCGCTATTAGAGAATGGAACGGTAGAGAAAAGTTATGAAAGTGGTTAATGAACCCTCTGCCAGGCACTTAAATGTGATTTGCAGAGTATCTATGTGGATGTAGATGTAGAAAACAGGCCACTACATCGGCGATCTGTTCCTTGCCATCGAAAACGTACCCAAATTATTTTCCAAATTGACGATTTCAGTTTGTTTTCCTTCACTAATGTCAAATCTGGACAGACCGCAGACAACACACGAGGTTGGCTCGAGTGGCGCTCCAAACGATCAGAAACGGTTTGAGGCGTTCGAGTGGCTCTTCCGACTCTTTCTGACGAGATCTGACCGACCAGTCAGGTGTTCGAGTGGCGGAGTCGATAGTTTGAAATCGTTTATTTGAGTAAGCAGATTTTCGTCAACCCGTTTTCTGACTGCTCCAAAATACAAACCTGTACATTTTCGAAGAGTTTATAGTTTTTTTCTGTATACACACTGTTAAATATCTGTAATAAACTGAGTTTTGTATATTAGACAGGCATTCCTTCAACTTAACGTGGCCTTGAAATACAGTACATCCCCTTTTTATTACATCCATACATATTATAAACTAGCTGACCCGGTGAACTTCATATCACACACACCTCTTAAAATAAACCACATGTGTGTTGTCGCACAATTATGAAGTGCGCGCCACGTACTTTCGCCATGCACGCACGGCGCGGCGTTCTTACGTCAGCCACGAGCGCCCTCTGCTGCAACTCCGCTCGTGGCCACCACTGAACGACAGAGTGCACTTGGGACTGAGATAGGAACCAGTTAACACTTCGGAATCAGATAGGCACCAGTGAAGACTTGGCTATCGGATAGGCACTAGGCAGGCTTCTAGCTCAACTATGTATCAGCATTCTGCAGTACTGATCTATGTAAAAGTTAAGTATTGTATAAATTCTGTGCAATATATATCTCGTTGTAATTTACTCTAGTGTTTCTAGTTTCTGCTGTCCCACTGGCTGCTCCCCTCCATACCTGCACAAGCGTGCATCCTTTATTCCTGTGTCGGTCTTCCTACTCGGCCACCGACACCTACGACGGAAACGAGACACAAAAGCGGCGACGAGGCTGGGACACAAAAATATGTATTTTAGACCCAGTAGGTTTATAAAGGCATCATCAGATAGTCTAAGTATCGACTCGATAGTGGGCGGAAAGAGTGGGCAAATCACGCACACGTGTCCAGGGTAATGTTCATGTCACATTCGTGGAAGTTCAGGGAAGGTTTAAACCGTGATAAAATATGGAAAAACTTTATCGTTATCAGATTAATGGTACTGATGTTTCACAGAAAAATCTCTGTTTTCTCTTAATGATCCCATTTTCAGGGATACTTTTACAAATTTTTATTTTATAACAACGTTACTCTTGCTTTGAACGTCAAATATGCAATCTTCATCGCAATCAGACGAATGATATTGATATGCCATTCAAAAAAGGTCTTTCAGTTTCTCGCGATTTTTCAAATTTTCCAGATAACTTCCTTGTGAACTAAAAATGTTCGTAAGAACGTTCATCTTTCGTTGAACGTCAAATGATCAAAATTTTATCTCAGTCGGATGAACGGTTCTCATCTTACAGTGTTGAGTACATTTAGAAACACGTAGATAAAGGAAATTGGTTCGAATTTTTCGACTTTCCTTTGTAAGTGTCCCTATTTTTTTTACTGGAAACTTTCCCAAGACAATAATGAACAAAACAAAAAGAGAATTACCCGTCTACGTCGTTTGAATAGTCAGTTGTAGTGCTGAATTCAATCAAAAACACATTGAAAAACACACTTTCAGTTTTTCTCAAATTTTCCAATTTCCCGGTAGATTACCCGAAAATATATTTCATACAAACCTTGTCCTGCCAAGCCATACCCAAGTGATGCTCTTACAACCATGTGGTAATTGATTTTTATTGATAGAAAAAAAAGTCGCTTTCGGTTTTTCCCAAATTTTCCGACTTTCCGGGCGACTTTTACAAATTTATATTTAATGCGAACCTTCCTCTCGTTCTCAACATGAAATGTACAAAATTTTATCGCAATTGGACGAACGGCAGTGATAGCTCACTGGAAAAAGGCTGTTTCAGTTTTTACCGGTTTTCCTCTTTTCCGGACAACTTTTCCATATTTTGTCACCGTTTAAGACTTCCCTGGACTTACACGAATATTTCAAGACTAAAATTAGCCAAATCGGTTCAGCCGTTGTCGACCTTCAGCGGGACTAACGAACAGCAAATCATTTACCTCTATACATAAAAGGAAGTGGCCCGATTGACTGACTGACTGATCATCGCCCAGCCCAAACCACTGAAGACAGAAACTTGAAATTTGTGGAGGCTGTTGATCTTACTCTGTAGGCGTCATTTGAGAAGCGATTTTTCGATTTCCGTCCTAAGGGGGTGAAATAGGGGATGAAACGTTTTTTGAAAATTTTGAAGCTAGAACTACAAAATTTCGGATTTTAATTCAGGGTTCGAAAAGTTACGTGTTTCGGCATTTTTTGAAATTCGACAAATAAGGGGGCAAAATAGGTGACGCAAAAAATTGATTTCCAAAAATATGTTGCTATTAACTCAAATTTTAAGCTACAACTACGAAACTTAGGATATGGATTCTTGATAAGGATTGAAAAGACACGAGTTTCGGTATTTTTGAAAATACAAAAACTAAGGGGGTAAGAGAGGGAATCAAAAATTCTTTTCGAAATCACTTTGTTGTCAAGACAATTTTGAAGCTATAGCTGCAAAAATTGGTATTTGTATTGTTCGTTATGATTTAAAAAATACGTGTTACGGTATTTTTGGAAATTCAACCATCAAGGGAGTTAAATTGGAGAGGGGATGTTTTTCGAAAATATGTTGCTTTTTAGGCAATTTTGAAGTTAGAACTACAAATTTTCGGATTTGGATTCGGGGTTCAAATTTAAAAGACACGTGTTTCGGTATTTTTGGAAATTCGACCAATAAGGGGGTGAAATACGAGATACAAAAATTGATTTTCAAAAATATGATGATGTTAACTCAAATTTCAAGCTATAACTACGAAACGTAAGGTGGATTCTTCATCAGGATTAAAAAGAAACAACTGGTGCAGACCAACCAGCCTACACATGCGAAGCAGTGGGGGTTCAGCTAGTATATATATATATATATATATATATATATATATATATATATATATATATATATATATATGAAAGGTGTGGATATTTTCATAACATACGAATTTAAAGATGAATGCATGTGTTTTTAGAGTGTGGATTGTGATATATTCGGCTGAAAATGAAGTGAAAATAGTCCATAGAGAGGTTTTCTGTGCTATCTGTAAATGAAGTGATAGTGTGTTGGGCAGTATTACCTTCAGCACTGATAGATTTTTATAACATCTAGCTTTATATGTGCCACTATAGCGTCTCACAATTACTGCTTCCGTCTGTTTCTCCTTGGGGTTATTTACTAAAGAAATCTGTTAGTGCCAATGTGGGCGTTTCTACACGAAATGTGTAACTTCTGGGAAAATCGTGTATGATGATAATTCTTGCACAACACCTGAAAATTTTTGTATATTAATTTGTATGTTTCATTTTTTTAAATTTTGTTGTAACTCGTAATAATGTGACAAATTGCATATGAAGTTGTATTTTACCGAAAATTCCTTTCACACACCACTATCCTAATTTACCTCATTTTTGTATGAGGTTTTGTCAGCTTCAATTTGCTACATTACTTATACATGGGACAAATACTGTGGCTTGCTGTTTCACACTCAAATGATTTATAATGCAAGGTGCAGTATGAAGAATTTCACAAATTATCTGCACGGTTTAAAGTTGGTTAAAGGGTACGGTCAATAGGGGAGAGTTGTCGAAGATGGACCGTTGCCTAAATTGGAGCACGTACGTATTTCACTGCGTGTTGGTAACTTAAAGTTCTAAGTTCGCTCAACCGGTGACAAACATTGTCCAAGTCACGTGACTCAGTCGCCAGTCGAGGATAGTCATTGGAATGAGAACAGTTTCCGTTATTGCGTTTCCTTGGATGTCGCTGTAAGTTTTCTGCTACATATCATAAGATTTCCTCTGCTCTAAAAGTAAGTAAAAATATCACCAGTACTATAGTTCAAGCTGCCATTCATTAGCTAATAATTTAAATATCCTAGAACAAGAGTTTAGCGTTTTTTTGCTCCTACAACTTAATCTTTACTTATACGGCGTCGAGTTGCCGAAGTTGGACCAAAGGGTGTTTCCTAATTTGGACCGGTCCAATTTAGGGGTCAATCGCAACAAATAATACTTAATGTTATTTAACAATAGGTAATAGGTGGATGTTACGTTTTAGATTTATTTTTCTAGGCTGCAAAAAAATTTAAAAAAATAAGGAGTAAGTACGGTAACCTTTTTAGATTTGGAAGATTCAATAAGGGGAATGTATGGGAAATACACAGAAGATGAACTGAAGGTAGCTCTGGAATCATACAGAAACGGTAACCATGAACTTGACGAGTGTGCTCCTATATACCGAGTACCGAAAGCTACAAGTAAAGAGATATGCTGATGGTGAAAGCATGTTCTGAAATGGAGTTCAGCTATTCGGAAGAGAATCAACCTTTACAAATGAGATGGAAAAATTTGTCGCAGATCACCTTCTTTTATTTGAAGAGAGATTTTTTTGTATTCACAATCAAAGATGTTCGTAAACTTACATTCGACATGACACAGAAATATGAACTGCCTCACCCTTTCAACAAAGAAAAGAAAATGGCGTGTAAAAGGTGGTTTTCTTCATTTATGAGACGAAATACACAGCTTTCCCTCCGTCAGCCAGAAGGAATATCAGTGGCGAGATGTTGACATGAAGCTTTTCTTAATATTACGGGTCTTATTTCCTCTTTCGTCATTGTTTTACCAAGCGGTTCAAATTAAGCAACTGAAGGTCCAAATTAGGCAACCGGTTTCCTAATTTGGACCGTTTATACATTTAAATTTTTTTGAATAATATCCATTTATGCTTTGTTTTTATTCACAGTATAGAACTAGCAGATGGAAGTGTACAACATATAGCTTCTACTGAACTATATTTTGTTTCGATTAGATAGATAATGTAGACTTGGGATTCCAAAATAAAAAATAAAAATGTGGTCCAATATCGGCAACCTTCCCCTGAGACAAACACATTGGCGGAATAGAGCAAAGATGGCAACTAGCGCCATGGGTGGCCAAACTGCGAAACAGCTGAAATAAGCGTCGAGTTGGATTCGGAGTTGGAAACTGTCAGAAAACTGCGCATGCGCAGTGGAGGCCTTCCACATGGTCAGCAACTGTCAGCAACTATCGTCGTTACGGCCACTCGAACGAACCTACGGATGAGGCGTAAGCCCCACGGGTAGAGACAGCTACGTCCGCTGTGGACTGAACAACCGACTTCCGCCCTGCAAGCATTCCGAGAATGTACACAGGCTGCAAGTTTTCAGCTGACATTTCGACAGACGCTCTTGCCATTTATATATACGTAGTAGCTTATATGCCCGTGCTTCGCAACGGTTGTTGAAGGAGGGCCTGTGAGTATCATAGCTTTTTAGGATTTCGGACCTCAGTCAGTAAAAACATCAGCCTTGTTGGACTAATAGAAGTATGACCGTGACTGTAGTGTAGCGCTCTAGTATTCATTTGTTGGCCTATCTGCATTTTCATCTTTGTCTCTGTTGATCGTCGGTAAAGTATGATTGAGGAAATAGCGCCGAGAAGTTAAAAACTTGTATATCTGATATTATGCGTCGTTATTCTCAATTGTGTTACACATTGCAACAGCAGCGCCGAAAGCGACTGGCTAATTACATTTCTGAAAACGAAATTGGATAAGTGCGAATATTGATTTGTAACAGTTTTCACAAATATCTTCTTGAATAGGAATTTGGAATGAATTGTAAGACTGTGTAAATCATGAGACTCTATACAAAAGAGTTTCGTGTGAAAGTGCTGGTCATAATTAGATGTGACAACAACGGATGTATCTGAGTCGGTAAAATTTTACTTTCTATCCTGCGGCCTCGTGTTTTTATGTTGGCAACATCAATAACACGATATAAAATCTTTGCAAAGATGACCGAACCACTTAGAGTGTAGATAAATACTGCTGTACCTGCTGTATGCTTGATTTCACGACAAAATATTTGCGTGCCACGCGTTTGGCTTATGACGATGTCACATGATTCTAGTTATTCAACATCTGTTGCCAACATTATCACAGGAGGCCGCCGGGATATGAGTAGGACTACGACGCATAGTTTTTCTTGACCCAGCTGTCAAACGATAACACCTTTCACAGCAGAGAGTGTCGCGGCTATATGTATCAGAGATCACTGATTAGCACAGACCAGTGAGCTTACTGGCACAGGCACAGGCTTCCACGACAGTGATCAATGTTCCACGAGTATTTTTATCTTTGAGTCTATCTCGATTTTTATCTTTGTTTTGTGTCTCTGTTCATAGTCGGTAATGTGTGGTTGACGGAAGCATGTGATCTATTAAAAAAAATTGCGTATTTGATATTCCTCGTCGTTATTAAAGTCTGAAAGGACCGCATTGTCTGACGATTGAAAGAATAAACAGATTTTGACTCGTACCGTAAAGTCACAGAGTATATAGCTTCTCCTAAGAGTATTTATTGCATATTTTGCGAATTTTTGCTCGTCACACTCACCCACTGCCACGCACCGCGACCAAACTCCCTTACTAACATCATTAGACCAAGGGCTATCTACCACCACAACCACGAGTGGGTGGCAGTATGTGGTCATGGGGAAAAGTCTGTCAGCACGTACACACACAAGCCTTTTATATATAGATATAGATTATCTGAAGCGAAATACCATGTGATTTCTGTGTGTCGCGTAATTATGACGTGAACTGTAACAAATATACACTGGTACAGTCATTATATAAATACGCTAACACGATACTGAGGGTACAGATTTTTTATATTAAGTATACAAAAAGGCCAATGAAACGTACATAGAATGAAACTTTCACTCTGCAGCGGAGTGTGCGCTGATATGAAACTTCCTGGCAGATTAAAATTGTGTGCCGGAACCGGGACTCGAACCTGGGACCTTCTGTGAAGTTTGGAAAGTAGGAGGCGAGGTACTGGCAGAAGTAAAGTTGTGAGGCGGCATCGTGAGTCGTGTCGGGATAGCACAGTTGGTAGTGCGCTTGCCCGCGAAAGGCAAAGGTCCCAGGTTCGAGTCCCGGTTCCGGCACAAAATTTTAATCTGCCAGGAAGTTTCGAAACGTACATAATTCGAAAGGTGTTTTGTCACATGATGTTGCGAATATAAGAACTGTGTGCGCATGGAGGATTTGCGCATGCGCCAGGAGAGGTGCTCAGTAGCTGCACTGCCTTCGCTTCGGCAGCCTTCGCGCGTCACCGCCAGAGCTCGGGTGGCCAGGAGCTGGCGTCTCTACCAGCTCCGACGGCAGGGTTTTGGAACATATCCTGTATTCAAATATTATGAATTATCTCGAACAGAACGATCTATTGACCCAAGGTCAACACGGATTTAGAAAATATCGTTCATGCGAAACACAACTAGCTCTTTATTCACACGAAGTGATGGGTGCTATCGACAAAGGTTCGCAAATTAATTCCGTATTTCTTGATTTCCAGAAAGCTTTTGACACCGTACCTCACAAATGGCTTTTAATCAAATTGCGTTGTTATGGTATATCGCCCCAAATTTGCGATTGGATAGGGGATTTCCTGTCAGAGAGGACACAGTTTGTAGTAATCGATGGTAAGGCATCGATTAAACCAGAGGTGATATCGGGCGTTCCACAGGGCAGTGTTATTGGTCCTCTGCTGTTCCTTATTTACATAAACGATTTAGGGGAAAATCTAAGTAGCTCTCTTAGGTTGTTTGCAGATGACGCCGTCATTTACCGTCTAGTAGAATCATCTGAAGATCAAAACCATCTGCAGAACGATCTGAATAAGATATCAGTATGGTGTAAAAATTGGCAATTGACTCTAAATAATGAGAAGTGTGAAGTCATCCACATGACTACGAAAAGAAATCCGTTAAACTTTGTTTGCAACATAAATCAATCAAATGTGAAGGCCGTAAACTCCACAAAATACCTAGGAATTACTATTACTTCAGACTTAAACTGGAAAGAACACGTAGATAATGTCGTGGGAAAGGCGAACCAGATACTGCGTTTTATTGGCAGAACCCTTAAAAGATGCAACAGAACTACTAAAGAAACTGCATACACTGCGCTTGTCCGTCCATTTTTGGAGTATTGCTGCCCAGTGTGGGATCCTTATCAGGTGGGTTTGACGGAGGACATCGAAAGAGTCCAAAGAAGGGCAGCTCGTTTCGTATTGTCACGATACAGGGGAGACAGCGTCACGGAAATGATACAGGATCTGGGATGGGAATCATTACAACAACGGCGCTTATCGCTGCGGCGTGGGCTACTTGCGAATCTCCAATCGCCAACATTCTCCTCCGACTGCGAAAATATATTGTTGACTCCCACTTACATAGGTAGAAATGATCATCAGAATAAAATACGAGAAATCAGAGCTCTAACAGAGAGATTCAGGTGTTCTTTCTTCGCGCGCGCTATTCGAGAATGGAATCGGAGATAAATAGTATAATTGTGGTTCGATGAACCCTCTGCCAGGCACTTAAATGTGATTTACAGAGTATCCCATGTAGATGTAGATGTAGAGTGTCAGAAGCGTCGCTTCCCCTGCCCCTCCCTTAGAAAAACAGGAATTCGTGAAGACGTAAAAAGAAGAACTAAATAAATAAAGGCCCACTGAAGAAGCCGAAGCAGGTATCGGTAATTAAAAGAAGAAATACAGTGTTTTACTGAAGGAAGAGCAATCCAATTACAAAACAACTTCTGTTAAAGCTAAAACGTACACCACAGGAGCTTGAATGTCAATGTGATTATACCTGGTTCCTTGCACTTTCGTTATTCTAATAATAGATCGGAGAAAAAATGTCCTAAAGTAAGGACTAGTTTCCCTTCTGCCGCTTTACAAACTTAACGCAATTCGATTGCCAATGTGGTGCAACAAGCTTCAAGATTGACTTTAGTACTCCGTTAGTCACACTGCAGTGCATGGCAGAGGGTTCATCTTTCTGTACAGTTTCCTTCTATAATGGCGCGCGAGAAAAAGAAACACCGGAATATTTCCGTTTTCAAACTTTTATTTTATTTATTTATGTGTCCCCCTATTTAGATGGGTGATAACAAAATATGTCCGCATTCGGAACAAAAAGTTATAAATTTTCGCAAACAGATCTCGCTGCAACGGATAATGTTTTCCTTTCAAGGATTCCCACCGAAACTCGTGGATATCTTCTGTGTGTGCTTTCCAATTTAAGTTGTTCGTAACTGTAATGGTTGCAAAATATTAACACGAATTATATACAGAAGGATGGAAAAGCTGGTAGAAGCCGACCTTGGGGAAGATCAGTTTGGGTTCAGGAGAAATGTAGGAACACGGGAGACAATACTCACTTTACGGCTTATCCTAGAAGATAGATTAAGAAAAGGCAAACCTACATTTCTAGCTTTTGTAGATTTGGAGAAGGCTTTTGACAATGTTGATTGGAATAGACTCTTTCAACTTCTGAAGCAAGCAGGAGTAAAATATAGGGAGCGTAAGGTTATTTATAACTTGTACAAAAACCAGACAGTGGTTGTCAGAGTTGAAGGGCATAAAAGGGATGCAGTGGTTGGAAAGGAAGTAAGACAGGGTTGTAGCCTTTCTCCATTGTTATTCAATTTGTACATTGAGCAAGCTATAAAGGAAAGCAAGGAGAAATTTGGAGAAGGAATTAAAGTTCAGGGGGAAGAATTAAAAACATTGCGTTTTGCCGACGACATAGTAATTCTGGCAGAGACAGCAAAGGACCTGGAAGAGCAATTGAACGGAATGGACAGTGTGCTGAAAGGTGCATATAAGATGAACATTAACAAGAGTAAAACAAGGGTAATGGAGTGCAGTGTAAGAAAATCAGGTGATGCTGAAGGAATTAGATTGGGAAACGAAGCAATATAGGAGGTAGATGAGTTTTGTTACTTGGGCAGTAAAATAACAGATGATGGTCGCAGTACAGAGGATATAAAATGCAGAATGGCAATGGGAAGAAAAGCGTTTTTGAATTAGAGAAATTTGTTAACATCGAATATTGATTTAAGCCTAAGGAAGTCCTTTCTGAAGGCATTTGTGTGGAGTGTTGCCTTGTATGGGAGTGAGACATGGACGATAAGCAGTGCGGACAGGAAGAGAACAGAGGCTTTTGAAATGTGGTGCTACAGAAGAATGCTGAAGATTAGGTGGGTGGATCGCGTAACTAATGAGGAGGTATTGAACAGAAGTGGAAGGAAAAGAAATTTATGGCATACCTTGACCAAAAGAAGGGATAGATTGGTAGGACACATTCTTAGACATCAAGGAATTTTGAATTTAGCGTTGGAGGGAAGTGTGTGGGGTAAAAACCGCAGAGGAAGACCGAGAGATGAATACAGTAAGCAGATTCAGACAGATGTAGGTTGCCGTTCTTATGAGGAGGCTTACTCAGGATAGGGTATTGTGGAGAGCTGCATCAAACCAGTCTCCGGACTGAAGACCACAACAACAACTACTGTAATTCTCAGGTATTTAGCTGAACTTACAGATTTAACTGATGTAGCGAGTAATTGAAGATAAAATGAAATTTGCAAGTGGAATAAATTGCGATATTCGCGGCATTGTTTACGTTCTTGATTTACAGGTTGGAAAACATAATTCCTCATCCCTAGAGCGGATGCCACTTTAGGGGCACCGCTCTCGTACACACATGGTCTCCGCTGTGCGAAGACTTTTCCGTGACTTTACTAAAAAAAAAAAAAAAAAAAAAAAAAAAAAAAAAAAAAAAAAAATTAATTAATTAAAAAAATCCCACTGACGTGTTTTACGGCCCACTTTAGATTTGTAGTTTCATAAGTTTTTGCAAACATTTCGGACAACAATAATAATGTAAATTATAAAAAAATAATTAATAAGAGAGTCTGAAACAATTTTAGGAAAAACAAAAATTTTAGGTCCAGCGCCTTGTCCGGTACGCTACGTACATAAATCAAAACAAATCTCATACTACTGATGGCCGTTGTTAACTGATGCTAATATGGCATTTGTAACCACTAGATTATCATTTATCGTACGAACAACGACGTGTTTTTATTAAGTCTTCAGTGCGCCATTGCTTTGAAATGACAACGTGTAAGTTACAGTAAGAAAATCATCAAATACGCAACGCAAGATGGCGTATGCCAGAGACAGTTCTGGACGAGGAATGTCACGTGACATCTGCGAACGGCTGGTTTTCGTTAATTCAGTGGAGGGTGTCAAAACTCCGTTATTTTTGCAAATATCTCTCAAACGATACGAAATTTGAAAAAAAAAAAAAAAAAAAACATAATAGAGCGAAGTTATAGAGAATGTTCTCCTCTACCAATTAGGTTATTCAACTTTCGTGTCAGGTGAACGGTTCGTTTGCAATTACAATTATATTACAAACGGCTTTTTTTTGGCTTTACTACCGTAGTTTTTGTCCGAAATATTTAAAAAAGTGAGGTTCTGGTCTCTGATAGCCAACAATTATGTCTGTAAAATTTGGTGCCGATCGGTTGAACGGATCGTCTTAAAAAGTGGGAACATCTTACAGGTAGACAGACATAATGAAATCGCCGATATTTTTGCAAATTTCTCTGCAACGATGCAAGTTATGAGAAACACGTATCAGAGCAAAGTTGTAGAGAATTTTCCCCTCTACAAATTCGGTTATTCCGTTTTCGTGTCAGATGAAGGGTTAAGCCGTTATTTTCGTTTAAATTTCGAGCTGTGACAAGACGTTCGCCAAGGCCTACTTTTGGTAGCCTACGAAGCTCAAGGCGCCGCTTGCCTCTAGACTCGCCTCTGCACTCTGTTTTCACCCTAGACGGCCGCGCTATTACTCGTATATGTGCTGCTTACGCGACGCAAAACGTTTCTCATGCAATAAAAATAGTTTTTCCGGCGGTTTCCTGAACCATTGGACTCATGGGAGTGTGTTAGCCGAGCTGCCACGGTAGCCACTTGATCCGCCGGGCCTAGCATACGGCTACGGTTCGTTGCTCTGTGTGTCAGTCTCACAGCTGTATACCCGGGCCGCTGAAACTTTGCACTTGACGTTTACAAATAACAAGTGAAGACCAAGAAGCGCGAGGCGCTAGTCGCTACGAACGGGCCAATCACAGCGCGGTAAACACTTCCGGTGGTCACGTGCAGTGACGTCACAGTTCCCGCGTTGCCGGATTTGTCCAGTGCTACCATAAACAACGTTGTGTATCGTGTTTATCGCGTGTTTGTGTTGTGTTTCTGTTTTTTTTTTTTTTTTTTTTTTTTTTTTTCGCTGCGATTTGTTTTACTGTGAGTGTTTTAACTTGACTCTCCGAGTTCACGTAATTGGATAATGTCACCGAAAAGACGTTAGTCTAGTGAGGTTTTCTGAGTAAGTTGTCAATTTCGTATGAATAAAAACTTCGAAGCTTATGCTCTGAGCAGGAAGTTCATTCTCGCTTCAAACGATCGGAAAGAAGTTATGGTGCAGTGGTTACAAGAAAGATATATTGCTGCAGATATGTCAATGTCAAAACTTCTTTTATAATCACTCGTGAAACAAAATAAGCCTATTACAGCCACACATGCAGTAGACGAAATCGCAAAGGAACAGCGTCACAATGAAATAAATCTGCCCCCATTTCACTGCCGTTTTGACCCCATAGAATTGGTATGGAGTGATGTGAAGAATTACGTAAGGAACAATAAGGCTTTCACAATAACAAGAGGTGGAAAAGCTGTTGCCAATGTGGATGCTGCATCTTTTATTTATTTATTATTATTTAAAAAAAGAAAGAGAGTTCGAGCACGTTGAAAAACTGATTCGGGCAGCGCAAACAATGGAAGGGATCATGAGCAGTTAATGATTTGTCATGGTGATGACGATTTTGGCAGTGACGACAACAATGAAGATGGGGACCTGGATGTAATTGTACCATTGTCGCCGTCAATTGGTGAGTGAAAAGCATTCTGATTATAAAACGTAGAGAGAGAAGTTACTATCTTGATTATTGTTTATTTCGTATCTGTCGTGTTCCAATGCTTGTTTTCTATACCGTATTGCTTTGCTCCGTTATTGAAAGCGTGTGCATTGTTGTGCTCTGGTCTTCATTAATATGCCGTTAATTAAATGCTGCTCGAGAACGAATTACTATATGCACTTTTATTGCTCAATAGCTTACATTTACGAGATGCAACTGAAAACCGTTTCGTCTGCTGTGCGTATAGAGGCTACGTCGCTAAAGCAGTGTAGCCAACTTAACTCGCCGTAACGCGAAACGTCGAGTGCAATGTTTCAGCGGTCCGGGTATAGGTAGAACGCGGTGCCAAGTAGGCGACCCTCAGCCTAGGCGCTGGCAGTGGGGCTAGCGCGCATGCGCGGACCCAGTGGGGGGGGGGGGGGGGGGAGGGAGGGCGTCAGTGGGTCACCTGGTGGTGGTGGGGGGGGGGGAGGGGAAGCCCCCGTGTGGCTTAGTGCCACCTGTCGCTGTTGCTGCCTGCGCTATGCAGGCACTAGGCAGTCGGTGGCGGGCACTGGCAGACCAGCTGTGCGTTTCGGCCGCGGGGTCAGCGACTTCTTCAGCGGTGGGCGCGGCCGCTGACGCCATGGCGGCGGGGAGCAGCTGGCGCGGTGAGTAGCGCCGTGTACAATCTAAATGAGGGGCACACGTCGCTGCACGAGACTCACATACCAAGTGTCGCCTCCACCTGTCATCGACGTCACTATCATCTCCTGGTGTCACTGACTAACGCACACATAAACACGCAAATTGATGCACACTTACAAGGACACCACATGGCTATCGGGTTTTACAATGTTCTGTACGTCAAGTTCACAACTCAAATAACGACCAGCCAAAGCCATTCGTTGCAACTCTCTCAAAAATTCTCGACAAAATCACTGTGACATTTTTTTTTTTTTTTTTTTTTTTTTTTTTTTTTTTTTTTTTTTGAATCGTATAAAATAGTTTACGATCGCTAATTTCACGTGTTGTCTCAGAGTTTTTGTTTATGTATATGTAGACGAACTGAGCGGCTTGTCGTCACGTAAAACGATGCTTTGAACAGGTGAGCTGGTCGGAAAGGCATTAGTAGCTATGGAGATGATTTTCCAAACAAGGAGTTACAGCACTCAAGAAGCTGAACGATCAGCTACTACCTCTATCACCTAATAGTGAGTCCAGTACTGTAAAAAGTGTAACTCATTTTTTTATAAAACATAAAAAGTACTAATAAATAAAAATATGTTTCATTTTTCGTAAAAAAAAAAAAAATCCATTAGATATTCAAATTGTGCAAGATTTCGAGCACCAATCTGCCATGGCGGGATGTGAACCGCTGACTCTACGGTCTTGTGACCAGAACTCTTGCTTGCAAAACTTCAAAGTCGATTTTGTCGAAAATTTTTTTTACAGTTATTTCGAATGCCTTTGGCTGGTTGTTATTCACGTCCTGAACTTCACGTACCATTAAAAATAATAATAATAATAAAAAATAAAAAAATAAAAAATTCTTAACTCCGATAGGCAGGTATTCTCCTTGTTAATGCAGTAAGAAAAAAGCCATTGTCTCTCTCTCGTCTCCTTTGTTTCTCATTTGGTGCTTCTCGTATTTGCATTCGAAATGTTCAAATGTTTGTAAATCTATCGGACCAAACTGCGTGGTCATCAGTCCGTAGCTTACAAACTACTTGAACCTAGGTAAACTAACCTAAGGACAAACACACACACACCCATGCCCCAGAGAGGACTCGAACCTCCACGGCGAGCAACCGCGCGCTCCACAGCGAGGCGCCTTAGACCGCTCGGCTACTCCACCGCGGCTATTTACATTCGCTTCTCAGGAAATTATTTCTATTTGGCACTACTGTATGTTGCGTGCAGGAAGTGCGACTATTGAGTGTGTGACAGTTATGACGACATTTGAACTGTTTAGCTGCTGATAGAAAGTGGAACCGATAGGACAAGCGCAGGAAATAGGTTTTTATTTCGAGGGGTCAAACTACCGTAACTTGGGGGTGATTTGGAACTACTGCGGCGAAATGGAGCACTGTTTCCATTTCAAGAAATCATCTTTGCTGCTGACAGATACTTTGGTACAGCTAATGAAAACCGCCTCTCATAGCCACCAGATATACTAGTTGTTACATTGATAACTGAAAGTGTGTGTGCCAAAGAGGTATACGACTCAAAAAAAAAAAAAAAAAAAAAAAAAAAAAAAAAAAAAAAATTATATTTAACTGTAAAATTTCCCGTAATATGAAAATCTGGAAACAAACTACTGCACAGCTACTCTGGTAATAGTAATGCAGTTTTCGGACATTGGTATGTTAAGGGCAAATATCAGTCATGATGTGTGCTAAGTTAGGTTGTTGTTGTTGTTGTTGTTATGGTCTTCAGTCCGGAAACTGGTTTGATGCAGCTCTCCACAATACCCTATCCTGAGCAAGGCTTTTCATCTCCTCATAAGAACGGCAACCCACATCCATTTGAATCTGCTTACTATACGGGTCTCTTGGTCTCCCTCTGCGATTTTTACCCCACACACTTCCCTCCAATGCTAAATTTACGATTCCCCGATGTCTAAGAATGTGTCCTACCAAGCGATCACTTCTTTTAGTCAAGGTATGCCAAAAATTTCTTTTCTCACCAATTCTGTTCAGTACCTCCTCATTAGTTACGCGATCCACCCACCTAATCTTCAGCATTCTTCTATAGCACCACATTTCAAAAGCCTCTATCCTCTTCCTGTCCGCACAGCTTATCGTCCATGTATCACTTCCGTACAAGGCAACACTCCACAGAGATGCTTTCAGAAAAGACTTCCTTACACTTAAATAAATATTCGATGTTAGCAAATTTCTCTTTTTCAAAAATGCTTTTCTTACCATTGCTACTATGCATTTTATATCCCCTGTACTGCGACCATCGGATGTTATTTTACTATCCAAGTAACAAAACTCATCTACCACCTTCACTGTTTCGTCACCTAATCTAATTCCTTCACCATAGCCTGATTTTCTAAGATCGCATTCCATTATTTTTGTTTTGCTCTTGTTAATGTTCATTTTATACGCTCTCTTCAACACACTGTTTATTCCATTCAACTGTTCCTCCAGGTCCTTTGCTGTCTCTGACAGAATTACAATGTCATGAGCAAAACGCAATATTTTTATTTCTTCCCCCTGTATTTTAATCCCTATTCCAAATTATTCCTTCCTTTCCTTCACCGCCTGCTCGATGTACAAATTGAATAACATCGGAGAAAGGCTACAACCCTGTCTTACTCCCTTCCCAACTGATGCTTCCCTTTCATGCCCTTCGAGTCTAATAACTGCGGTCTGGCTTTTGTACAAGTTGTAAATAACTCTCATTGCCCTATATTTTACTCCTGCTTACTTCAGAATTTGAAAGAGTGTATTCCAGTCAACATTGTCAAACGCTTTCTCCAAATCTACAAAGGTAAAAGTGTAGGTTTGCCTCTCCTTAATCTATCTTCTAAGATAAGACGTAAAGTGAGATCTAAAGGTCATTGCCCCTATAAGGCGTCTTAGACGTATTTATGTTCGTCCAAATCATTTTGAATGCTGGGATGATGCAGAATTTCTTACTCCATTTCGGCTTGGAAAAGGCACTTTGGAAACGCTGCATGATAAACTCCACGACCATCTGAAGAGTCCAACAGATAGTTGAGTATTTTGTACGTTATCTGTCGTAACAGAAAACAGAATACATTATTTATGTTTGCAAGCTTATTAATTCAGTATTTACTTATGCTGGTTGCACCCAGTGTAAGGCCTAAAATGTGATTTCCTCCTTTCGATCTACAGGAACAGTGCACTTTCGCCTATGTGCAAATTATTGTTTGCACTAAGGTACTACGCAATTGCCAGTAAATTATCGTACTTAGCACTTTTGCTGTTCTACGTGTTCCATGGACAGCATTGAATTCATTTGCCACAATGTCGCTTCCTTTTCCTTCCGTCAGCTTTTTTTTTTTTTTTTTTTTTTTTTTTTTTTTTTTTTTTTTTTAATTCCAATGTGTCCTTATATTTCTCTACTAGCTGAAGCCCCGCTGCTTCGCATGCGTAGGCTGGTTGGTCTTCACCAGTTGTTTCCTTTTAATCCTGATGAAGAATCCATATCTTAAGTTTCGTAGTTATAGCTTGAAATTTGAGTTAACAGCACCATATTTTTGAAAACCAATTTTTGCATCTCATATTTCACCCCTTTATTGATCGAATGTCCAAAAATACCGAAACACGTGTCTTTTAAATTTGAACCCCGAATCCAAATCCGAAAATTTCTAGATCTAACTTCAAAATTGCCTAAAAAGCAACATATTTTCGAAAAACATCACCTCTCCAATTTAACCCCCTTGCTGGTTGAATTTCCAAAAATACCGAAACACGTATTTTTTAACTCATAACGAACAATACAAATACCAATTTTTTTAGCTATAGCTTCAAAACTGTCTTGACAAAAAAGTGTTTTCGGAAAGAATTTTTGATCCCCTCTTTTACCCCCTTGATTGTTGATTTCCAAAAATACCGGAACACGTGTCTTTTTAATCATGATAAAGAGTCCATATGCTACGTTTCGTAGTCATAGTTAACAGCAACATATCTTTGAAAATCAATTTTTGCATCCCATTCACCTCCTTATTAGTCTAATTTCCAAAACTACCGAAACACGTGTCTTTTAAATTCGAGCCCCGAATCCAAATCCGAAAATTTGAAGTTCCAACTTCAAAATTTCCCAAATAGCAACATATTTTCGAAAAACATCCCCTCTCCAATTTTACCCCCTTGATGGTTGAATTTCCAAAAATACCAGAAACACGTATTTTTTTAAGGCCAACCAACTATAGAAACATCAATTTTTGCAGCTCTAGCTTCAAAATTGTATCAATAGAAACATGTTTTCAAAAAGAATTTTTGATCCTCTATTTAACCCTCTTACTTGTTGAATTTCCAAAAATACTAAAAATCGAGGATTTTTAATTCTGACCAAGATTCCATATCCGAGTTTCGTAGTTGTAGCTTAAAATTTGAGCTAACAGCAACATATTTTTGAAAATCAATTTTTTGCGTTACCTATTTTGCCCCCTAATTTGTCTAATTTGAAAAAAGGCCGAAACACGTGTCTTTTAAATTCTAACCCTGAATTAAAATCCGAAATTTTGTAGTTCTAGCTTCAAAATTGCCTAAATAGCTACATTTTTTCAAAAAACGTTTCATCCCCTATTTCACCCCCTTACGGACGGAATACCTAAAAATCGCTTCTTAAATGACGCCTGCAGAGTGAGATCTACACCCTCCACAAATTCCAAGTTTCTGTCTTCAGTGGTTTGGGCTGGGCGATGATGAGCCAGTCACGGCCGAGTGCACCAACCTCGGTCAAAAAGCACGATAATCAAGGGTTCCGAGAACACGGTCAAAAGTTAACCGCGGTTAAAACGTCTCTGCGGTGACCAACGTTCATCTCCGGTCAGCAAACCGTCGTCAGCCAATCGTTCATCTGATCGCGATCAAGTCCGTGTAGCGCAATGGAAGGCACCCGAGTGATGCAAAGGTGTTAGTTGAGCTTACCTACATGTGTATTCTCGACTATCTTTGGCGAATGACGGCAGTACCACGTGATTTCTATGTACAAGATTGTAAATACTGTAATATGTATACAATTGCAGTCTTGCAGATATGCAGAAGAGTGCTCCGAATTTTTTCCGAATTCCAAGTTAATATTCTATTATAATTAGTCGGAGCTAATGCTTCTGCATTAAATTGTACGACGCTTCTCGTTGGGCTGCAGTGGTTATGTTGGCACCAATGCTAATGACGGCAATTCAGATGACCAATAAATGTTTTTTTTCGTGACAACTGCAATTAAAACGAAAATTATTTTTTTTTTCTGAACGGACAACCTTTCAACCATAGAGCAGGTACAGTATTTATTTTGCTGCGAGTGAAACGAGCAACAATAACATTTACTCTGTAGCTCGTGAAAAATATTAACGCAATTCTACACTTCATTGTTCATCTGTTGCCAACATAAGCACTGGAGCCCGGCGAAAAGCGTCGTAAAATTTTACCGAATTCAGTGATATTGCAAAGAGAAATGATTATTAAAAACACTCTAAGACAGATTTATGTAGTTATATAAATTATGATTTATTGTTTCGAACAAATCAACACAAATGTCATTCTTGTTCACAGCGTATTTTGCCATGCACCAATATGTATGTTAAATGCACCAGATGCATATGCTCTTAACGTAATCAATAGTCTGTTCATAGGTGAAATAGGGTTATTTCTATCGGTAGGAAATTCTAACCTGTCTCTGATTTGGTTTAGCAACCACCACACTTTCTTTGGGCAAACAAAATCTTTCTTCGAACTTTTTGTCACTATAATCTTCAAAAGAGTCCCCCTTTCCACAATCACGACGTTCCGGTTTTGATCCCGATTTAAATGATTGAGGTAAAATAAATCTTTTTCAATTCCGTCTAAAACAGCAAAACGCGCCGCCATCTTGATACTGCACACTCGTATAACCCTGATCATCTCGACAAAACCGGGCGTCAGCCGCGATCAAATTTAACCGCGGTCAACTCCCTCGTTTATCTTTGATCGGTGTCGGCGCACCAGAAACTCGAGTTGACCACGGTCAAATGCCGACTTGACCGCGACTAACTTTTGACCGAGGTTGGTGCTCTCGGCCGTCAGTCAGTCAGTCGGGACACTTCCTTTTAGATTTCTCTGTTAAGGACACAAGACTCCCACACTAATTTCTTGTAAAATTCGCCGAGCTTCTTTCACGTTCGTTTTCCGTAGCGCCAAATAACAACTGCCTGCTAACCTCTTTCCTGCTAGTCAAATATGGCGAACAGCTGTTTATTCAGACGGCACTTTCATTTGTTTCTGTTGCCAACATAGTCTAAATATATCGCAGCTTCTCGTGCACTGCAGGTTAGCAGACGAGAGGTGTATCTGGCAACGACAAACGCAGTGCACTTAACGAGCACATCTAACTGGACGTTTAAAGGCTCCTTCTCGTTTACTAACGAGTAGATTAACGAGAGGTGGACGAACCGGCCCTGAATGTGTTCTTTTCGTCGGTCCGTGAGCTACTTCTTACTATGGAGGTCGGAGTTCCTGCAGCACTAGTGTCGGTATGAAGCCAGAGTTGAGCTGCAGATGTTCCCAGTTCAAAACGAGACACCAGCCTTCACCAACTCGCTGCACACTATCTCTAGCAACTCTCTCTTCTCTTATTTTTAAACAAGCTACACAACTCTTTCAAGTTCTAAAGCAAGCAGGAGTAAAATATAGGGAGCGTAAGGTTATTTACAATTTGTACAAAAACCCGACAGCGGTTGTCAGAGTTGAAGGGCATGAAACGGATGCAGTGGTTGGAAAGGGAGTAAGACAGGGTTGTAGTCTTTCTCCATTGTTATTCAGTTTGTACATTGAGCAAGCTATAAAGGAAAGCAAGGAGAAATTCGGAGAAGGAATTAAAGTTCAGGGTGAAGAATTAAAAAATTCCATTTTGCCGACGACATAGTAATTCTGTCAGATACAGCAAAGGACCTGGAAGAGCAATTGAACGGAATGGACAGTGTGCTGAAAGGTGCATATAAGATGAACATTAACAAGAGCAAAACTAGGGTAATGGAGTGCAGTGTAAGAAAAATCAGGTGATGCTGAAGGAATTAGATTGGGAAACGAAGCAATAAAGGAGGTAGATGAGTTTTGTTACTTGGGCAGTAAAATAACAAATGATGGTCGCAGTACAGAGGATATAAAATGCAGAATGGCAAAGGGTAGAAAAGCGTTCTTGAAAAAGAGAAATTTGTTAACATCGAATATTGATTTAAGCCTAAGGATGTCCTTTCTGAAGGCATTTGTATGGAGTGTTGCCTTGTATGGGAGTGAAACATGGACGATAAACAGTGCGGACAGGAAGAGGATTGAGGCTTTTTAAATATGGTGCTACAGAAGAATGCTGAAGATTAGGTGGGTGGATCTCGTAACTAATGAGGAGGTACTGAACAGAATTGGGGAGAAAAGAAATTTCTGACATACCTTGACTAAAGGAAGGGATAGATTGGTAGGACACATTCTTAGACATCAAAGAATTGTGAATTTAGCGTTGGAGGGAAGTGTGTGGGGTAAAAACCGCAGAGGAAGATTAAGAGATGGATACTGTAAGCAGATTCAGACAGATGTAGGTTGCCGTTCTTATGTGGAGATGAAGAGGCTTGCTCAGGATAGGGTATTGTGGAGAGCTGCATCAAACCAGTCTCCGGACTGAAGACAACAACAACAACAACAACACATCCTCAAATCCTAATCTTCAAATATTTATTCCAAAATATTTTCATCGCACTCGGATAAAAGATTTTAAGACTCTGCTCAACAAACTCGCAAAGAATAGGACATTATAAAGCTGAACTCTGCTAAATGGTTTCATCACATGAAACGGGTAAATGCATTTCTTGATGTAATCAATTGACGTCTCGTAAAGCGAACTCGAAACTCTTTCAGCATGTCTTCTCCTTGCAATGTACTTGTGAATGGCTGAATTGTTATAGTTGGGAAAACTGCGCCAGCCGCGGTGGCCGAGGTGACTGAGGCGCTCCAGTCACGGTCAGCACGGCCACTACGGTCGGGGGTTCGAATCCCCCCGCGGGCATGGATATTTGTGCCGTCCTAGTTCGTAAGTAGTTCATAAGTAGTTTGTAAGTTTAGGGACTGATGACCCCGTAGTTAAGTCCCATAAGCTTAACAAACATTTGAACATTTGGGAAAACTGCACATCGTGTGAAACCATTACGTAGTACCGACCAAAAAATTTAAAAGTCTTGTCTTACTTCTAATTAAATCCTACCGTAAAACGGTGTAACTTCGACAAGTTCTTTGCATGTCTGCTGTTCTGCAAAGAGAAGTATTCGCCAGAGAACCTTGGCTCCTGTGTCATCGAAACAGTTAAAGCATTAGTTGTCCTTTTTTTTCCTCTCACGCCCCCCTTACTGCCCTGATTTTTATTATTATTATTATTATTATTATTATTATTATTTTTGATTTCAAAGCTACACCGTATTGCGAGTAACTTCGACACCCGACCTAATTGAGCGTGATGTCGAATTTAAACTGATCCGGGGTAAATTCGACAAAAAAAATTATCATAAACAATCAATCAAATGTAACATCTGATAGTCTTACAGGTGTTAATTAGACAAATCAGATAATGGAAACAATATGTTCTTGCAAAAATGCGTTTTCTTCTAGATAATAACTTTCTTAACGCACGTTACTTGACATAGAAATGTAAAGTAAAAAAAAAAAAAAAATCTAAGTAAACAAAAACTCATTACAGAAAACAATAACAGAAGTAGAAAACATTGAAAATATGTTGCCGACATCGGAACAAAAGTGAAACAAATTTTCGGTCGTCAGCGAAACATGCGGCATCGTCGGCAGTGAGAACACAGGGACGACCCGATATCAAAGGACGACTTTCACTAATTTTGTTGTTCTACATCTACATCGGATACTCTGCAAATCACATTTAAGTGCCTGGCAGGGGGTTCATCGAACTATTTATCTCCCATTCCATTCTCGAATAGCGCGCAGGAAGAAAGAACTCCTGAATCTCTCCGTTCGAACTCTGATTTCTCGTATTTTATTCTGATTATCATTACTACCTATGTAAGTGGGAGTCAACAATATATTTTCGCATTCGGAGGAGAATGTTGGCGATTGGAGTTTCGTAAGTAGCCCACGCCGCAGCGATAAGCGCCGTTGTTGTAATGATTCCCATTCCAGATCCTGTATCATTTCCGTAACGCTGTCTCCCCTGTATCGTGACAATACGAAACGAGCTGCCCTTCTTTGGACTCTTTCGATGTCCTCCGTCAAACCCACCTGATAAGGATCCCACACTGGGTAGCAATACTCCAAAAACGGACGGACAAGCGTAGTTTATGCAAATGTTCAAATGTTTGTACAACTTATGGGACTTAATTACGGGGTTATCAGTCCCTAAGCTTACAAACTACTTATGAACTAGCTAAGACTAAAGACGGCACAAATATCCATGCCCGAGGGGGGATTCGAACCCCCGACCGTAGTGGCCGTGCAGACCGTGACTGGAGCGCCTCAGTCACCTCGGTCACCGCGGCCGGCGTAGTGTATGCAGTTTCTTTTGTAGGTCTGTTGCATCTTTTAAGGGGTTCTGCCAATAAGACGCAGTTTCTGGTTCGTCTTTCCCACGATATTATCTACGTTCTTTCCAGTTTAACTGTGAAGTAATAGTAATTCCTAGGTATTTTGTGGAGTTTACGGCCTTCACTTTTGACTGATTCATGTCGTAAACAAAGTTTAACGGATTTCTTTTCGTACTCATGTGGACGACTTCACACTTCTCATTATTTATAGTCAATTGCGGATTTTTACAGCATACTGATATCTTATTCAGATCGTTCTGCAGTTGGCAGCACTGGTCAGGAGCGCTTTTGCTGACTCCGTACTAGGGATGGGAAAAACCGACCGGTTGAAACCGATACCGGTATTTTAGTTTTGAATAACCGTTTTTTTTTTTTTTTGGTATTTATTTGGTGTCGGTTGTATCCGGTTTTTCTAGTTATTGCCAAGAAGCGGGTAAAAAAACCAGTGCGAGTACTTCCTATAGTAGTGGTTCAAAATGTGTTTTTTGTAATTAATTTAAAAAAATCAAAACTAGTAGACCCTAACATTTAGGGCTATTCCTAAAATTTTCACCGCTGTGAAATATTACATCATCGCAGAAACTAAGAAAAGCGATCAGTGATAATTTAAGAACAATCCCGGCAGTCAGAAACGCGTGGCATAAGAACTGAAGGACTGGTGCAGCTACTGAGGCATCGACGCAGCTGTCGCCGTGTGGCGTGGCCTATTAGACGACGCGCGTGCACCGGCAGTGTACGAGACTTGCCTCCGTCTGGTCACGCGGCAGTTCCTTGCTGTCGTCGCCAGGCGTCGGTTGTGTCTTAATGGCACCATCCCGAGTGTGGAAGTACTTCACGAAGTACTGTACTAGCAGTGAGGTACAACGCTCCATTTGCTTTAAAAATCTGAAAACGGGTGGAGGTACTACAAACGTGCTGTGTCATTTAAGGAGAAAGCATTTAAAATGTTCCTTGGAAGAGAAGGTAAATTTGATTCATATACCTGTTACGTAAGTGATGTACTCTAAGCTTGGAAAAATAACCGAGCCCTTAATGTTGTGGCTGCTTCAGGGAGCAAAATTGATAACAACTGAAGGTGACGATGTAGGACCTTGTGACCGTACGATCTCACCTCCGCCATCTTTGCTGGAAACGACGACACCGATTTCCACTGCAGCCTCAACTCCATTTCGATCCAGATATTCTACTCATTCACCTTCGTTAAGGCAGATCACCCTGTTCGAAAACCACGAAAGAACTTCTAGCTCTCAGAGTAAGTCATAATTTTGTCAATGCGATGAGAACTAAAATTATAGATAGACTTTAACCAAACGTTTAAAACGTAAATATCTTAAGATAATAACAGGGTGGTGAACGTGATACTGAGCTTACCAACGCATTGTTTCCTACCAGAAAGGACACAGTTCGTTGTAATTGACGGTAAGTCATCGAGTAAAATAGAAGTGATATCTGGTGTTCCACAGGGAAGCGGTGTAGGTCCCCTACTCTTCCTCGTGTTTATAAACGATTTAGGAGACAATCTGAATAGCTCCCTTAGACTGTTCGCGGATGATGCTGTCGTTTATCGGTTAGTGAAGTCAACAGAGGATCAAAAGCAACTGCAAAGCGATTTAGACAAAATTTCTGCATGGTGCGAAAATTAGCAATTGACACTAAATAAAGAAAAGTGTGAAGTAATACACATGATCACTAAAAGAAATCCGCTGAACTTCAATTACGCAATAAGTCAAACCTTAAGGTCGTAAATTCTATCAAATACCTAGGAGTTAGAATTACGAACAACTTTGACTGGAGAGAACACATAGAAAATATTGTGGGGAAGGCGAATCAAAGGTTACGTTTCATTGGCAGAACGCTTCGATCATGCACCAGCTCCACCAAAGAGACTGCCTACATCACACTTGTGCGTCCTCTCCTGGAGTACTGTTGCCCCTTGTGGGACCCTCACCAAGTGGGACTGACGGAAGACATTGAGAAGGTTCAGAGAAGGGCAGCTCGTTTTGTTTTATCACGTTACGGGGGGGAAAGCGTCACGGAAATGTTGCTCGAATTTGGGTGGAAATCATTAAAAGAAAGACGTAATTCATTGCGGCGTGATCTGTTTGCGAAGTTTCAATCACCGACTTTTACTTCTGAATGTGAAAATATTTTGCTAGCACGCACCTACTTAGGGAGACATGACCATCCCAATAAAATAAGAGAAATCAGATGGAAAACGGAACGATTTAGGTGTTCTTTCTTTCCGCGCGCTATTAGAGAATGGAACGGTAGAGAAAAGTTATGAAAGTGGTTAATGAACCCTCTGCCAGGCACTTGAATGTGATTTGCAGAGTATCGATACAGATGTAGATATGGTTTCCAAAGACAACTTGCCTCACTCTCTTGTAGAGAAAGAGGGGTTTTGTCATTTCAGTGCGAATTATGTTTCGGTCGAACTTTACTGGAAATAATAGCAATAAAAAACCGAAAGCTGGTTATTTAAAAAACCGGTTATCTTGAGCAGTTTATACAGTGCGGTTAAACTGGAGATGAAAAGAACCGGTATAACCGAAAACCGGTTGTTTGAGCGATAACCGCCATCCCTACTCCGTGCTCAGGGCCCCCTCTGTCTAGCCAACACCGCTAACACGCCTGTCACCTGCGTCACACGGAGTGACAGGTGGCACTCGCTGGTCACACGTCACACCGCCGCCTTAACGTCGGGTGATAGAGGTCTGCAAATCGCCGGTTTCGCTCGCTCGTGCTCGGTCGAGTGCGCAACGCTCGGTGGTGGCGCGCCGAGTGTGTTCGCTCGCAGCGAGCAGCGAGCGAGTTGACACTCCAACGGGGCGGGCAGAGGCCGCAGAGCGTAGGCTGCCGCTGTACTCACAGGGAGACCTAGCCAAGTGTCACTCTCCGATTTTTATGAAATTTGCATATGTTATATAATGCATGAAAAACTATGGGACACGTCAGTTTTTTAGCGGCGGAAAAACATATTTAAAGGGTGAAACGGTCCCTCCAACATTGGGACTAAAATAGAAAAATGGCGATAACTTAGAGACTAGGGAAGCTATTGTAATGATTTTTGGTATGAATGTATCTTTTGATAAAAGACAAATTTCATAGATTCAAGTTCGATTAAATCAAAACAATTTTTTCAGCACAAAAAATTGGTCACTTTAGGGGTAGCTGTCCCCCTAATTGCAACTTCCCCTGCAATGTACCTAGGCCGATCTCTTATCCAGCCATTCCGAAAACATGCAGTTCATTCTTTTGGCTGGTGCAACCGGTTGACATACATCAGACGCCCTAAATAAATATAATACAGATATCATTGAAACAGCAGAAGCACCATATATTCGTACAGCTGTGTAAACAATTGGAAGAAGAGGATTTAAAACAGGTGCCGGATATATGAGCATTAGTCCGGTATATTACCCTGACCACGGAAGAAAGCGCGCATCCTATATATTGCACAAATGCTTGCAATGGGGATATATGAAAGTTGCAATTGGAAAAATTCCCGTTCAGGACTCACTCGGAAAAGGTAGAAGCGTAGCAACCACGCACAGTGACAAAATGCTACGGGAATATGTATTAACGGGGTGCAGCAGAGATTCACAAACCTAACCTAACGAGTGTACATCAATATCGTGTATTTAATGTCAATATAAAAGAAGGACAAAGTATTCCAGGACTTGAGAGTGATAAGAGGAATCGATATAAAATACAATAATTTCCTCTTTAAGACGGCAAGTAACACCTACCACTAAACAGGAACTAACAGTCCACAAAATGGGAACAAGAAAGAAAGAATGATCATGGATAACTCATTAATTAAATGATCTTAGCACAGAAACGTTATATTAATCGCGTATAATAACTTGTGTTACAAATTTCGCAGCCATGATTTATTCTCAAGCGTCTAGTTTTCTTTGCATGGTTCAGGTAAGACAAGGCTGTAAGCTGTCACCACTGCTGTTCATACTATTCATGGATCATATGTTGAAAACAGTAGACTGGCAGGGCGGGATTAAAGTAGGTGAAAACAAAATAAGCAGTTTCACATATGCGGATGACTTAGTTGTAATGGCCGATTCGATTGAAAGGTTGCAAACTAATATTTCAGAGCTCGATCAGAGGTGCAAGGATTATGATATGAAGATCAGAATCTCCAAAACAAAAGTAATATCTGTGGGAAAGAAATTTAAACAGATTGAGTGCCAAATAGGAGGAACAAAGTTAGAACAAATGTTTTTGATATGTCGCGTTTTGCAGCTCTTAAATATTGAAGAAAAGACATTTTTAAATATGCACCAAAGCTGCTTTTATTTAAATGCTGACGACTAGTTTCGGGCTTTGCCCATTTTCTAAGTCACCTATTACAGAGAACAAAGTGTGTTTTACATGAAAATACATTAATATAGTGATGTTATATTGATTATACATGTTATAATTACTTACATTCATATACATTTATATTTGGTTACTGTTTATGTCACGCTGTTTGTCATAACAATGATAATTATGACAAACAGCGTGACATAAACAGTAACCAAATATAAATGTATATGAATGTAAGTAATTATAACCTGTATAATCAATATAACATCACTATATTAATGTATTTTCATGTAAAACACACTTTGTTCTCTGTAATAGGTGACTTAGAAAATGGGCAAAGCCCGAAACTAGTCGTCAGCATTTAAATAAAAGCAGCTTTGGTGCATATTTAAAAATGTCTTTTCTTCAAAAGTTAGAACAGGTAGACAGTTTCAAGTGCGTGGGATGTATTTTCTCACAGGATGGCAACATAACGAAAGAACTGGAATCGAGGTGCAGCAAAGCTAATGCAGTGAGTGCTCAGCTAAGATCTACTCTCTTCTGCAAGAAGGAAGTCAGTACCAAGACTAAGTTAGCAGTGCACCGCTCTATCTTTCGACCGACTTTGTTGTATGGGAGTGAAAGTTGGGTGGATACAGGTTACCTTATCCATAAGGTAGAGGTTACGGATATGAAAGTAGCAAGAATGATGGCAGGCACTAATATATGGGAACAATGGCAGGAGGGTGTCCATAATGAGGAAATCAAAGAAAAACTGGGAATGAACACCATAGATGAAGCAGTTAGAGGGAACAGACTGAGATGGTGGGGTCATGTTACACGCATGGGAGAAGCAAGGTTACCTAAGAGACTCATGAGCTCGGCAGCGGAGGGTAAGAGGAGTCGAGGTAGACCGAGAAGAAAGTACTTAGATTCGGTGCAGAATGATTTTGAAGTAGAAGGCATAACATCAGACGAGGCTTCAAAGTTAGCATTGAATAGGGGATCATGGAGGAATTTTATTAGAGGTACTATGCTCCAGACTGAACGCTGAAAGTCATAATCAATCTCTAATGATGACGATGATGATGATGACATTCGCTGTTGCTGAAACATTAAATGAAACTGTCCTGTTGATAGTCTACTTGCACACCAACGTCTCGCTTTTCTCTATCTATTACACTCTTCCTACATTTGTAATATATATAGACTGGCGGAGCCCACTTGGATAGTGACCGCTTTGAAACTCTAATGTCGTAAAACCACGCCAACGCCCCAAATACGCGGTGTATAGTACACGCTCAGCGCTAACGTCGCGCTCGTACAGAGTGGCCCTATTAGACAGGGGCCACACATCGTCATTGTCTCGGACAGTACAGTACAGTACAGCTCGCCGCTCAGGCAAGGAAATGCTACCGCCGAGTTTTCTTCTATTTTTACGATTTTTGCAAATATTTCGGACAAAAAATAATAAAGATATAAATAACTAGCAAACTCGGCAACGCTCCACAGTAGCTAATCAACAGGGAGAGAGAGAATTTTTTTTTCCATTACATTTTTCTCAAGGCAGAACGCTGAAGTTATAAAAGAACTTTTACTTAATATTATTCTTAGGAATAAAGGTAATAAACTCCAGTGGACTTAAGGTACAATTATGACTATAACATCATCCAATTCATTACAAATTGGTTTATTCACAGATTTGCTGTACAAGTATGATAAATTTGATGAAATAGTTGATATTGACAAATAAGAATGTGTAATTACTCATTAACTTTCAAGTAATAATACCTGTTTCTAAATAAATGGTACGTGTGAAGTAAGGCCGCAGCAAAATACGTAGCAAGCAACGCGTCTTGGCTGAGGTTCAGATTCTCTGATGAACCCCCTGGAGGAGGCAGCGTATGGGCGCAGGGAGGGGAGAGGGGAAGGGACGCTTCTAACGCTGGCGTCGGAGCTGGTAGAGACGCCAGCTCCTGGCTACCCGAGCTCTGGCGGTGACACGCGAAGGCTGCCGAAGCGAAGGCAGTGCAGCTACTGAGCACCTCTCCTTGCGCATGCGCAGATCCTCCATACGCACACAGTTTTTATATTCGCAACATCTGTGACAAACCACCTTTCGAATTATGTACGTTTCGAAACTTCCTGGCAGATTAAAACTGTGTGCCGGAACCGGGACTCGAACCTGGTACCTTCGCCTTTCGCGGGCAAGCGCACTACAACTGAGCTATCGCAACACCACTCACGTGAGTCGTGTCGGGATAGCTCAGTGGTAGAGCGCTTGTCCACAGAAGGCAAAGGTCCCAGGTTCGAGTCCCGGTTCCGGCACACAGTTTTAATCTGCCAGGAAGTTTCATATCAGCGCACACTCCACTTCGTTCTATGTACGTTTCATTGCCCTTCTTGTATAATTAGTATTAAAAATATGTACCCTCAATCTATCTATCTATCTATGTATATATAAAAGGCTTGTGTGTGTTCGTGCTGACAGACTTTTCCCCATGACCACATACTGCCACCCACTCGTGGTTGTGGTGGTAGATAGCCCTTGGTCTAATGATGTTAGTAAGGGAATTTAGTCGCGGTGCGTGGCAGTGGGTGAGTGTGACGAGCAAAAATTCGCAAAATAGCGAAAAATACTCTTAGGAAGAGCTATATACTCTGTGACTTACGAACTTTACGTTACGAGTCAAAATCTATTTATTCTTTCAATCGTCAGACAATGCGATCCTTCCGTCTTTAATAACGACGAGGAATATCAAATACGCAATTTTTTTAAATAGATCAGAAGTTTCCGTCAACCACACATAACCGACTATGAACAGAGACACAAAACAAAGTACTCGTGGAACATCGATCACTGTCGTGGAAGCGTGGTGGAAACACAGACATACATAGATATTGATATGCCTGTGCCAGTAAGAAAAACTATGCGACTTAGACCTACTCATATCCCGGCGGCCTCCTGTGATAATGTTGGCAACAGATGTTGAATAACGAGAATCATGTGACATCGTCATGAGCCAATCGCGTGACACGCAAATATTTTGTCGTGAAATCAAGCATACAGCAGGAACAGCAGTATTTATCTACACTCTATGTGGTTCGGTCATCTTTGCAACGATTTTATATCGTGTTATTGGTGTTGCCAACATAAAAACACGAGGCCGCCAGGACAGAAAGTAAAATTTTACCGAATCAGATACATTGACTTCATAGCAACACTGCAACATTCTAGTATTTCAGCATACACTTACTGTGAGTGATAAACAGTTTAGTACTACGCCATAGAACCAATACATGGCGCTGTTATTACTATTTCTCATCTCAACGATAGAAGCGTTTTCAGAAGTTTATGCCAGACAGACAATTACACACCTCAGTCTTAACTTTATGAACACAAACTAACATTGAATTTATATCGTTTTGGGGTAGGGACTTAGATTAATTTCACTCTTAGTATGAAAAAATTTATGAACATTCATCGTTTTCAACAATGATTACTACGTAAATTTGACATCTTGGCTAGGAGAACTGAATTTGACAAAGCGATCCAACAAGGATTCTGTTTATGCTGACCTAGGTCTGGAGCCCTAAGAACCATGACATACACTTGTCCCTCTTTAACAACCGTTGCGGAGCTCGGGCGTATAAGCTAATATATTATATAATGACTACACCAGTGTATGTGTAATACAGTTCACGTCATAATTACGCTGCACACACAAATCTCAAGGTATTTCGCTTTATATAATACCTATATATAACTAGCAAACCCGGCAACGCTTGGCAGTAGCTACCGTGTTTGGGACATATACCCTAATCTCTTCTCTTCCCCTCCCTGTGTCTGCCTTCCTTTCTCCAACTCGTCCTCCCCCTACCTTTTCACCACTCCCTCTCACCCCACACCATATCCATCTCCTACTCCCTTTTTAAGTCAATTTCATTCCGCCATTCTCTATCGCCTTCTCCCCCTGCTCCCTGATCTTATGTACTGTTATCGGACGGGTAAATCAATTGGAAACGGGTTGTTAGAGACACTTTTCGATCTGTTCTGTCTGTGCGGTGGTAGCTCTAATGGCCGTACTTTCAATGGTTGTACTGTACGAACAGTTATGATTACAAATGTAGGCGTACAATTACTGGAAAAAGGAAAACAAAACACAACTTTTTTGCAGCACTGCTTAGCATGTTTTTTTCTTGTAGCGAGCATAATAGAAATGCTTCTTATTAGATGTTTATATCTTCTTGAGAGTTTTTAAATTGAAAACAAAGTAACGGTAATACGATCATACTTCAATGACAGAAATTCCATATGAAACAAAATAATTAATTGAAATACAAACGTTTCGAATGTCTGTGTTGCTTTCATTGTAACGCTTGTTGATGAACGTTTTTTTTTTGTCTTTCGGTGCAGTGCAGATGGTTTTACTAACTCTGGAACACGCCACGTAAAACTCCCGAATTCACATTTATAGATATAGATCACTGCGAAAAGGGAAACAAAACACAACGTTTTTACAGCACAGCTTAGCATGTTTTTCTCGTAGCGAGCAGAATAGAAATGCTTTTTATAACACGTATATATCTTCTTGAGAGGTTTTAAATTTAAACCTAGTAACTGTAATACGATCATTAATGACAGAAACTCCATGGCAAGCTTAATAATTAATTGAAATACCAACGTTTCGAATGTCTGTGTTGCTTTCATTGTAACGCTTGTTGATGAACGATATTTTTTATCTTTCAGTGCAGTGCAGATGATTTTACTAACTCTGGAACACTCTACGTAGAACTGCCCCTGTGAGAAACACAAGGCGAGTTATTCCACAAACTTCCAACGACTGGTCATGTGATTTATTAATCGTCATTGCGAATACAAGGGGAACGGGAAACTGGACACGCTTAAATTGCAACGGCACGTCGGTTAGTATGAGTGGCATTCTTGGAATCTGAACATACTCTCCTCTGAACTTACCTCCGATATCAGTTGCAAATCGTGCGGTGGCATTTCTAGCAAATCCAATTAATTGAGGAATCCTGTTGAATAATTGACTACTTGAATAGGATCGGTAATGCAATCCATCGAAGTAAATGAATGCAATTCGACAGCGATTTGGAGGTAATTTCCAAGAAAGCTTGCAATCGAAGTATCTCGACCTGAAACGATATATATCGAACGTGCAACTCCAAATCGATTATTCAGGCATTGATGCGCGACTTATGAAATATGTTTTGTTCGTAGTCACGGGAATGTATTTTATAGATTTCTATGGTCTTGAGTGACGGTGGAGGGTTTTCTTTTAATTTTTATTTATCGTGATTTATAAAGACTTGACATTCAAAGCTACATAAGGATAAGTAAAACTGTCACACCCATTTAGTGACCAGTTCTCACTCTTCTGCAGATATTCTGCAACGATTTATTATGAGTGATGAAAGTCGTATCTAAAATTGTCATTTATTTATACAAATAAAATTGTTGATCTTTTGTCCTAGCTCATCTCAGAAATGTAGATCGTAAAGTGTATGGATGCCTAATGCGTATTCCATATTGCATTACAATGTACGTCATCAGAAACATTCAACAAATTTCTACGAAAATGTCACATAGATGCCTACCAGCACAGCTTTAAATTTCGTCTGTGACATTTACACTGTCTGTGATATTTACACTGAAATTCGTCAAACAATGTGCGATTTCCTATGAATGTGTCACTATACAGTCACTCATATTTTCTCAACTCGCGCATCAGTGCCGGCATAATCGATTTAGAGTTGCACATTCGATATATATCGTTGCAGGCCAAGATATTTCGATTGCAAGCATTCTTGGAAATTACCGATTTGGATTTGAATCCCTGTGTCTCAGACCTTATGTTTCGCTGCCAAAATGGCTCGTTCACTCAACCAAATATGGTTTTTGTAATTGGCAGCAATATTCGTCTGTTTGTTTCTTCACCTGTAAGTGAATAATACACTTTCATTAGCAATCTAACTGAAACAAGATTAACAACATTGCTTCATAACGGTAAAATTTCATAATTCGCGACACAGGCGTGGTATATGTTGGCAAAAGCTGTTGGATCGTGGAAATGAAGACAACCAATCGTGGCAAAGCTTGAGATAGCCAATGAAATTTTAGATGCGACATTTGTTTTCTCTTCATAGTAAACAATATTATTTGGATAATCCGCATAATAATTTACTTTCAGACACATTAAACTTACTGAGAAAGATGACGTTTCTCATGTATTCTCAGCATAGATAATGGCATCTCCCTTTATATATTCTAACCTCCTTGGCCTATTTGTTTGCTCCGTTACAGCGTATTTCGTCGCTAGGCGGGTAGCGAATGATTAAGCCGATTGTTAGAGAAACTAGAAAATAATCCAAGCTGCAAGCCTGCTCTCATATTTTCTCAAATTCTGATATTTTCCGGTAGATTTTTCAAAAATTTTCTTTCATATAAACCTTGTCCTGAGATTTACGAACAGAAGAAAGAAAATATGAGCCAAGTCGGTGAAGCCATTCTCAAGTGATGCGATTTCACACATGTGGCAATTCATTTTTATTAATCTTCTTCTTCTTCTATACTATAAATGTGAATGTCTGCTCGGTGTACGTTTATCACGTCTGAACCACAAGACATAAAGAGCTAAACATCTGTACAGTTACTGATGTCTACCCGGGGAAGGCTTTAGGCACGGTTTCATGGCGATTGGATAGCTATTTATCTATATATAAAGTGAATGTGTGTTGGTGTTCTCTTATCACGTCCGATCGACAACACGCAGAGACTTAAATATTTGTACAGTTACTAATTTATACATGAGGAAGGTTTTAGGCACGGTTTTATAGCGATCTGATAGATATTTTGTAATTTGAAGAATATAACGCGAAATGCGGAACAATAATTACTGTTTGAAAATTATATTTACTCTTTGAAAATTGTTTTATTCTTTGCATTGTTGCTTGAGAGTTCATAATGACAAAAGGGTGGAGTATATTGGGATGGAAAGTTATCGGTGTATATAAAATTCTACGTGTGTGTGTGTGTGTTAATATTTCGCTCTGCAGCGTAAACTACAGAACGCAAACGAATGGTCTGTGTGTAATTGTTGTCTGAAGTCTCCCGTTGTACACCATAGCAGTTTCATGGCGATAGCTATAACGGTGTCTACGGTCGGGGGTTCGAATCCCCCCTCGGGCATGGATATTTGTGCCGTCCTAGTTCGTAAGTAGTTCATAAGTAGTTTGTAAGTTTAGGGACTGATGACCCCGTAGTTAAGTCCCATAGACTATACAAACATTTGAACATTTTTTATAACGGTGTGGAATATATGGTGGTTGAAAATTATTAAAAAAATCGGACTGAAGGCCAGGGATGACGTTTGCGACTCTATAGCAAGGAGGTTACATACAGCGAGAACATTGATCTCTATACTCTCTGGATGTTGAACTTCAGTTTTCTTAACGTGCCGGCCATAGATATTCATATTTAGTTTCTTGCCAAATTCAAACATGGCTGCTAAGAAGCATTTAAAGAAAAAGAGAAGAAAATATGTTTCGATTCCGTTCCCATATCAGCCTACAACATCGAATATTGAATTAAATTCCAAGTCAAGAGGTAAGCAAGGAATTCTTTGTCACGTAATAACTGATGGAAACTCGTTTGCCAAATTTAAACATGGCGGACAATGCGAAATCGTTTGCGAAACATATGAATGTGCAGGCACGCTGCAATTCAATGCTCAGACGCCAGAGTTATACATCCAGTTCGTATAGAGATCACTGAGCGAGGACCATATCTGTGGTCTATGAATGCTACAATATCTTCAGCTATTTCTCTGTAAGGAGAGGCATACGAATAAGGAAATAAAAATAAATAAAGTAGTAAAAAAGAAATTCCTTTTAATACAATTAACGTAGTTTACCAGAATGTTCTAAAATGAAATTAAAATGAATTTGGACATTACTTTAAGTAGTAATGTTTGTTAAGCTTAAGGGACTTAACCGAGGGTTCATCAGTCCCTAAACTTACAAACTACTTATGAACTACTAATAATAAAGACGACACAAACATCCATGTCCGGGGGGGGGGGGGATTCGAACCCCCGACCGTAGCCTCCGTGCAGACCCTGACGGACGCGCCGCAGACCGCTCGGCTACTGCGGCCGGCTGGAAATTACTCTCACGTGTGGAGATATGGCAACACAGGCTATAAGGAATAATGTATGTACTACTTATTGTAAATCATTAAGCACTTCACATAATTTTACTTTATTTATTTATTTGAATGTTGATGAAAAATGTTTCTAAATAAGCTATTGTATTTGATTTCATCTTTCAAAGCCAGTCTCATACCTCACTACTGAAAGACAGCTTATCTATCATAATCAACTAACACGAGAGCGGAGCCGCGGGTTTAAGCTAGCCGGCCGCGGTGGCTTAGGGGACTGAGGCGCTTCAGTCACGGTCTGCACGGACACTTCGGTCGGGGGTTCGAATCCCCCCTCGGGCATGGATATTTGTGCCGTCCTTAGTCTTAGCTAGTTCATAAGTAGTTTGTAAGTTTAGGGACTGATGACCCCGTAGTTAAGTCCCATAAGCTTAACAAACATTTAAACATTTGAACAATCATTCCGTGTCAAATCGCATAATTTCGGAATATTTTTCTGCTCTACGTTGACGGAAACATTTATGTCAACATTCGAACATGTCGCCAATCAATCGATAATGATACATTTTAAGATTCGTTCAAGCAATACTGGACGAGTTATAATGATTTGTTTGACGCTGTGCGCAATTTTGCGAAGGGCAAGCGTGAATTCCTGGCGACTTTGAGCTGTTATAACTCGGGAAATATTTCGATGACAAATATGAAATTTGCCCATCGTGTACAAATGCATGCGTTTTCATAGGAATAATATTGAAAAGAATTTTACGTGCTATATACAATTATAAAAGTTTAAACAAAGTTGCTCTAAAAATTGGTGACACAAAAAACTTCAACATTTGGCGCGTTGTATCTTAGGGACTAACTAACTACAAGTTTCTGAAACATGAAGCCTCGTTTATGTACCGCTTTATAATACTAAATAAATTAAGTGTAAAAGGTTAAAAATGCGGTATTTTTGTTTTATAAAGCTTTCCAAACTGGGCTTATTAGATAGAACATTATTTTAACTGAAAACGAAATATAAATGGTCAACCAACACAGGCCAACAATGCTAGATGATTTGAATCAAATGTGAACGCGTAAATCACGGCGTGAGAAAAGTGTTAATTTTGGGTTCTATCTCCGACTGTAAATGCATGCTGCTCATGAAACTTAAAACTTAATAGGTTGGTAAGAGAACTTTGAGCGAATGTTCATATAAAATTTCAACAAAATCTGCAATAGTCGAACAGTGAATGGTAGGTGAGCTGACATGGAATGACACTCTTAATCAAACCCTTTCTTTTATTTGCGTTTAGTTCTTAAGAATCATCATAAGGTCTTTATATACATCTGAATTTTATTCGGCGTACTGGTACTTAATTATCTGATTGTTGTACGGGACTTGTGATTCAAACGCTCTAGAATCCGTAACGACTAAAGGTTGACGTTCTTCTGTACTAGCGCAGTAATTCTCGCGCAAACTACTTTCGACGAAAGCATCTGGAAGCCGAGTCACACTTTTGAATCTAACCAGTATATTTTGAGAGCATTCATCCAAGAAATTATCCACAGGGAAACTTAAAAACATAATATTCAACATTACTTAATTCCTTTTATACGGGACGCAATTGTTATTGTACAGTAGAACTAATCGATGATGTACAACTTTTGCTTAAGAATTAGATAAGGAAATAGTTTCTAAACAACCTAATTAAACGTCAGTTTTCCTAATGACCTCTTGTGCTTCAGAAACGGGCGAGTTTGTGCAACTTACCAATTTGTGGCAAGACGCCCTTTCCAAGTTTGCGAATACATTTCGATTACGTAAACCCAGTTAATTGTCTGCAAGCAACGATCAATCAAATCGAGGTTTCTTAGTACTTATATTTACGTCTGAATAATTTCTGCTTATCATAAGGAGAGGAATGTCTACGCCTATATTTTTTTTTCACAAATCCAACGTCGTGGAGAAATAGAACAGCTACACGTTACTAAATATCACTAGAGAACTGTAGCCTTACTTGCGGTAAAAGATATTTATATAAAGGGCGACTGGTTTCGGCCGAAGCCCAAACAACCATTTAAAAAAGAAATGTGATAACCACATTTTAGCAGTTAATAAAATCGTAGGATATGGATAACTGTAATGTGATTGTCACAGTCTTTCGGCATCTTTGGGCTTTGCTCGACACTAGGCGCCATTAAAATAAATATTTTACCTCAACCCAGGTCAGAATATTCAAGAAATAATAATGCCATAATTTTCGGTTTAATTAAGAATACGTAAGGTTTAATATCTATCAGGAAGTTACGGAAGAATGCACAAATTTGCACTAAGTATTTATTTTTGCATCCTATGTCCGGAGATTTGAAGCAACCAGCCTGTGTTTGTCAGCACAGATTGGATATTTGTAAAATGTTACTCTGTGGCACAGACAAATATCCAAATGTTTGATGGATATGACCCGTGACTGTTTTATGCAGAGCGCATGAGTCACCACGACGTACAATACTCAACTGATGGTGTTCTACCATAAGAACGAAATCGATATGTGAATTTTGTAAAATAAATATTTCACTCCGCCCACGAAGCTGAAACTTTTTATTTTTCTTAAATATTACTTTTATTATTTACATATACATAAATAATCTGTAAGCCACATTGAGGTGCATGACAGAGGGTTCACCGAACCGCTTCATGATCTTTGTCTACCGTTCCACTCTCTAATAGTTCGCGGGAAAAAGGAACACATAAATCTTTTCGTTTTCGATGTGATTTCTCTTACTTTATTTTCAAGACCATATCTCCCTACGTTGCTGCGTGCTAGCAAAAATATGTTCGCATTCGGAACAGAAATTTGCTGAAAGAAATTTCGCAAATAAATGTCGTCTATAATAGTTTATTTATACTGCTATACTATTACACTAAAACCACATTTTGCATACATCACCTTGTAGCCTCGGTTGTGCAGTGGTAGATCTCATTCTTTTAGTAGCTCGCCTGCCTTTAAGTAATTGACAAAATTAGGACGACGGATTCTTCCAAGTCATGGAAACTACCAATTTGACACGTTTCATTTCATGTATTTTTACTTAATCTTCATAAGGACATTAACAGAAGCAATACATAATGACTACATGTTCCACTATTCAAAGCAATACCAACTTACAGAGACCAACTTATACTGATACATGACTGCTTTAAGACTAAGTTATTACTGGCTACTCAAGGAGATACGAACTTCATACTGACTGAAGTAAGACAAAGTTAATACTTATTGCGTTCGCGCCAATTCGCGCGTTTTAATACATATTGTTGTTTCTAGAACATTCTAGAACACGGAAATAGTTAAATGCAGTTTTAATAATTTGTTTATGAAACACAAATAAATCATTCATCAAGAAAAGATAAGAAACATTATGACAAATATAATGATATGATTTTCATACCAGAACAAAACAATGCAAAAGATCGTAAGTAAATAACAATTAACGGAGTGTTAATATATGTTTACATTATTTAAAACATAAATAAATGAAATGCAGCAACCTTCTTCTGGTCTCTATACAGACAAACAAGTGCATTGGTATTAACAGTAAAGGCTATAGAACGTATAAGAGTTGATTACAGAAATTTGAAGCAGTTTCGAACCAAATAGATTGTAATAAAGATAAGTTCATATAATGGGATAAAATTAACACTTACATTTTTGTACTGTTGCTTAATAAATATACATGCAACTGGTGGAATCAACGCTAAGTGCAAAGATTATGGAATGAATAACAATCAGCTGCTAACAAAGTGACTATGGATGAGGCTTACAGTAAAAGAGTAACGATAAATAAGGGGAAAAAGGCTATGGGAAAAGGGTTAAGTTCAGGTTATTACTTAAGTATTATGTTAAGGTCAATACATTACAGATGACCTCAGATATTGTTAGTTATTAATTTCATTAACAAACACGTTATTGTGTAACATTATAAGTTTAAATAATTAATTACTTAATTTAGTTTATTAAAACACCCAAGTAATGAAGTGATTAAATCAATGTGACCAGGTAGTGGTGTTATAAAATGCTTATATAATATAAATATGGAATATTAAGTTACAATACCACGATCAAGTGTGGTATCGTATTTTGCATTTATCCAAGCAAACGAGACTTTCCAGGGCAAATACATTACACGTCGCAACAAATAACGTATTTCTTTTAATGATTTACACCGCAAGTCGTGCATCATTTCGCTGACAGTCTCTCTTGTTTATCGCGTTAATAGAAAACGATCTGTGTTCTCTGAACTTGTCTAAATCGTCCGTCAGTCCCACAATGCGCAGCAATACTCCAGAATAGTGTAGTCAGTTTGTTTAGTAGAGTTGTTGCATGTTCTAAGTGTTCAGCCAATGAAACATAGTCTTTCGTTCGCCTTCCCTGCAGTATTTTCTGTGTGTTCTTTCCAATTTAAGTTGTTTGTAATTGTTACTCCTAGGTATTGAGTAGAATCGAGGTCGGGTGCGGTGGTCTTGGGGTAAAGCGCTCGACCGCAAACCGAAGGGTCGCGGGTTCGAAACCCGGTCGGATCTCGGATTTTTGTCAGTCTGCGCTTTAACCCATCCTTCACATCTCAACGATGTGAGGAGTCGCCAGAAACGACACGTGGTTCGGATTCCACGTTAAGCTGTAGGTCCCCATGTCTTTCCTTTCCTTTCCCCGGTTGGATAACTTGGGGTAGGCTAAGGACACGCAAGTCGCCGAAGTGGCGTCCAATTGAAAGACTTGCACCAGGCCAATGAGCCACACTAAATTATTATTAGAATCGACGTAGTTTTGACTGATTTATCGTGTAAATGAAGTTTAACGGTATTCTTTTAGTGGTTATATGGATGACTTCACACTTTCCATTATTTATGGTCAATTGTCATTTTTTGCACCATGCAGATATCTTACAGCAAGAGTGAGATTTCTCCTAAATCGTTTATAAACAGTAGGGGTCCTATGACAGTCCCCTGGGGAACGCCAGATATCTCTTCCGTTCTATTCGAAAGCCTTCCGGAAATCTAGAAATGCGGAATCTGTTTCAAATGTTCAAATGTCTATAAATCTATCGGACCAAACTGCGTGGCCATCAGTCCGTAACTTACAAACTACTTAAACCTAGGTAAATTAACCTAAGTACAAACACACACACAGCCATGCCCCAGGGAGGACTCGAACCTCCACGGCGAGCAACCGCGCGCTCCGCAGCGAGGCGCTTTAGACGCGGAATCTGTTTGACATCCCTTGTCTATAGCACCGTGTTACCCACCGTCGCTGATATTTGTGAATGCTCGCAGTTCACAGCAATACCAATTTTGTGTCCCAGCCTCGTCGCCGCTTTTGTGTCTTGTTTCCGTCGTAGGTGTCGGTGGCCGAGTGGAATGAGACCGACACAGGAATAAAGGTAGCACGCTGGTGCAGGTACGGAGGGGAGCAGCCAGAAACTAGAAACACTAGAGTAAATTAGAACGAGATATATATTGCACAGAATTTATACAATACTTAACTTTTACATAGATGTGTACTGCAGAATGCTGATACATAGTTGAGCTAGAGGCCTGCCTAGTGCCTGTCCGATAGCCAAGTCTTCACTGGTGCCTATCTGATTCCGAAGTGTTAACTGGTTCCTATCTCAGTCCCAAGTGAACGATGTCGTTCAGTGGTGGCCACGAGCGGAGTTGCAGCAGAGGGCGCTCGTGGCTGACGTCGTAAGAAGGCCGCGCCGTGCGTGCATGGCGGCGCGCGGCGAAAGTACGTGGCGCGCACTTTAGACTTGTGCGACACCACAACCAATATATAACCTCTCTGTTCTCTTGAAATACTGACACTATTTAAATTTAGAATTCATCAAACTTACGTTTATTTTCTGATGAAAAAAGATTGCCTTTTGTCTCTCTTAATTTTCAACATTTTATGAAGCGTTGTTAATAATGATATTTTATAGTGTCCACTTCACTATTAATCTTTGGTTGTTTACTTTCTAAAAAGTTTACCAACATTGCTCCAAAAATGCAAGTTGTGATTTTTATTTAATTATTGAATCGAAGATTATTAAGAACCTTTCATAAAATACAAGGTACCCTCTCCCATGCACCGTATGAAACTTGAGGTAGACGGTGACGTTTCTCTTGTTTGGAAGATCTAGCGTGCGAAATTTCGTGAAGGTCGGAATGAAACTGTAGATTTCGTGAGTCTGTAGGAGAAGTATGCTCCGCTATGCACCTATCACAAAATTCTTTCTTAGCTGACGTTTTCTACCTATGAACTATATTCCTGCCAAATTTCAGCTTTACAGGTGAAGTAGTTTCGAGATTTCGTGTTTAGTCAGTGAGTGAGTGAGTGTCCTTTCGCTTTTATATAGATAGAGATTAAGGAAACAGATTGTTTAATTTTGGATCCAAGAGAATTAAGGGAGACTTGAAGACAAAAATAAATAGTGACATGCAAATCTGTAATGCCAACTTTATTTGGTACAAGGTCATGCCTGAGGCGACAGTTTTACGGCATCTACAGAGGCGTTGGGGGGGGGGGGGGGTGGTATCAGTTACAAAACGCTTCGTAAACGTCCGAAATTACACGCAAACTTTGTTGCAGGTCCCTAACTACTCCCATTTTCCTATAATTGACGCATAAATCTGGGTATTCTCATTATTTATGACGTCACATCTCCTGAGCTATGTGTCGTGCTCTTTTGTTTTTTGGGTCAGGAACCTTCGTGGACGTACGGTGAACAGTTCACCCCCAAGTTTCATTGCAATCGATTGAATGGTTTATGAACACATAGAGGACGTACAAACATTCATTATAGAAACATACATTTTTCATAAGCATTACAAATATTTGATTAATTCTGTATCTGAATCATGTATGTAGTTCAAAAAATAAAATATAAAATATAATGATAAAAAATTTGCAAGTCCTGGTTGCAACCGTTAATCGTACGATTTCCTGATTATGAAATTTCGTAAATAGCGATCAGCCATGCCGACTTGCACAAACGCAATTGGTGTTTATGTAATAAAACTTACACCGAAATTTTCAAACTTGATTTTCTGAACAGTTTTTGAGAAACGCTTGAGTTCCTCCCGGTGACTGCTGTTTGAGGTTTGAACTTGACGTACCACGTGGCCTGCCTATCGCGTCACCAGACGTCCAGTCACTGCAAGAACCTGTGCATCTCAAATCACCAACTCTGCAATGTCGTCCAGGCTACAGAATTATCTGGAAGCCGAATCCGCTCAGACAAAAGATATTAAATATATAACAACTAGCTTAAACCCGCGGCTCCGCTCGCGTGTTGGTTGGTTATGATAGCTTTTCTGTCTTTCAGTAGTGTGCTATGAGACTGGATTTGAAGAATGAAATGAAATACAATACCTTCTTTAAAAACAATCTTTTTTAATCAACATTCAAATAAAAAAATAAAATTATGTGAAGTGCTTAATGACTTACAATAAATAATACATACATTATTCCTTATAGACTGTGTAGCAATATCTCAACACGTATGGTGAGAGTAATGTCCAAATTCATTTTAATCTCATTTTAGGGCATTCTGGTAAACTACGTTATTTGTAGTATTGTTTGGGGCGTAAATCTATTCCTGAGGCATGTTGTCTAAATGTGATCTATTAAAAGTAGACGTACTGTTGTAATATGTGTAAAGTAATGCAATGCACATTTATCTACGGAGTTTAAATAAAAATTAAATTAATGTAGTTAATTTCATTCATTTTTGAGGAAAGGTCCCTGATAAAGCGGAAGTGAAAAATATTCCTTTCAGATTGCAGAAGTGTATACACTTACCATTCATCAGCGAAGTAAGTAGTGTAGAACAAATCACACTTAAAAATGCCTCGTTTCGACGAATCTAATCACGAAATTCAACGGTAATGATTGTAATAATATCACAGATCGATCTCTTGATGTAATGCGCAAAACGTCATATCGTTTTTTTTAAAGAGCTGCATCAAAAGAAATTTTTTACTGCTTCATTTATTTATTATCCTTATATTTCGTTTTCGTATGCTTATCCTCACAGAGAAAGAGCTGAAGACATTGTAGCACGCATAAACCAAAGATATGGTCTGTGACATCACGTTTCGCTGTATGTTACCTCTTTGCTATAGAGTCGCAAACGTCATCGCTGGCCTTCAGTCCGAAATTTTTTTTTTAATTTGATGACTTTCAACCACCATATCTTCCACCCCCTTATAGCTATCGGCATGGAATTGCTGTGGTGTACAACAGAAGACTTCGGACAACAATTACACACAGACCATTCGTTTGCGTTCTGTAGTTTTCGCTGCAGAGCGAAATATTAACACACACACACACACACACACACACACACACACACACACACACGTAGAATTTTATATAGTACACCGGTAACTTTCCATCCCAATATACTCCACCATTTTATGATTATGAACCCTCAAGCAACAGTGTAACCAATAAAACCATTTTCGAAGAGTAAATATAATTTTCAAAGAGTAATTATTGGTCCGCATTTCGCGTTATATTCTTCAAATTACTAAATATCTATCAGATAGCTATAAAACCGTGCATAAAAACCTTCGTCGGGTATAAATTAGTAACTGTACAAATATTTAAGTCTCTGCGTCTTGTCGTTAGGACGTGATAAGCGTACACCGAACCGACCTTCACATTAATATATATATATATATATATATATATATATATATATATATATATATATATATATATCCGATCGCCATAAAAGAGTGCCTAAAGCCTTCCCCGGATAGACGTTAGTAACTGGAAGCGCAACCATAAGGAGAGACTTTTCCGTCTTCAGGGAAGATTTTGTATGTTTGTGTATTTTCTGAACGTAACAATCACATGAACTTCCGATATCGTACCCAAGACTGGTGCCTAGTAATTCGCTTTATCATTCGTCAGTATTTGACCGTTTAAGCCAAAGTTTTGCCACTTTTATTGGCTTGCAAATGCGACACTAAAACCTTTGAACAATACGCATCTATTTGTGGAAACGACAGAAATGTATTGAGTACAAGTTCCAAAACTCTTCTCTAGTTTTTACAACATTTCATTTGCACCAATGTATAACGCCAAAAAAAAAAAAAAAAAAAAAAAAAAAAAAAAAAAAAAAAAAAAAAAAAAAAAAAAAAAAAAATAAATAAATAAATAAATAAATAAATAAATAAAAAATAAAAAAAAGAATGTTTCACCGCTTATTTTTCTACAAAATGCAAAAATCGAAAGGATGGAAATGACTAACAAAACAATCAGTCCTTTATTTCTGGAAGAAGAAATCGACAATAGCATGGATTACAGAAATAGGGAAAGATCCAGAAAGAAACATCAAACAATCAGAAATAGCAGAATGTACCGTTTTGAAAATACTAAAAAGAAAGAAGAGGAACTGGAGTTGTTAACGTGATCCTAGTTGGTCAATACGATTGTAAAAAGATAAATAAAAATAAATGCGAAATGAAAAGTAACAATTTAAGATAGAACTTTAGTTAAAAGATGTGGCATAGTCTTACACTCATCCAACTCTTTTTAAAGCACAAAAATCTGGGAACTACGTTGACCCTTTTCTCAGAGTACACGGTCGGGCATTTCTTGTGTGGCATTCTCGAACGAGCGCCAGGAAAACTGAATGCATATCATAGCAGCGTGCTAAGCGACGGCACTGACATCTAGCGGACTACCACGGAACTCCGTAGCTTACAAACTACTTAAACCTAGGTAAACTAACTGGCTACGGACAAACACACATACCCATGCCCCAGGGAGGACTCGAACCTCCACGGCGAGCAACCGCGCGCTCCGCGGCGAGGCGCTTCAGACCGCTCGGCTACTCCAACGCTCGTGTATCAATCTAACCCTCCTATAACCCCAAGCTGAACTGTCCGCCATTTCCCCCAGCTGCAGCAGTCGCCACGTTCCGGACGAAGCTCACGCGTCACCTCGCGTTTCATTCAACTCGCTCACACTCGCAAACTACTCACTGCATCAACGTGGAACTTTCATCAATGTCTTCGTTAAGAACTACACTACATTTTCATTTAGTTTCATTTGCGCTAATAGTTTATTAAGAGGATATACTGACAGTTTACGAACGTGCACTTTCTGACGACGTTACGGAAATTTCGACATACGAGGAACTTTTTTTCTGTTGAAGTTTGGTAAACACATTAAGCGAATGAAATGTTCAAAATACATGACATTTTCATCCTCTCCAAACAGCAACTCTGTGAGAAATGTATAACTTGAGATACTGTCAGTTAAATATGACGCACTGGGATCCGCCCGCCCGTCTAGCAGTAACACGTCTTCCGTATTAGAGCTCCTAATAATTAGGCACAGGTTGTTACTGCATAACACCCATACTTGAAGATTCTGGGGCTGACTTCTTTTAACCCATTAAATTTAATAGCTGCAAACTCTGTCTCTATGTAATATTCAATTTCAATTTTTCAGTTTTATGAAAAAGATATTCTAAATATCTCAATACAAAGTGCTTTATTATGTGAGGAAATGAGAACAAGTCACTTCATTAGCTAGTGAAGAGATCCTTGCTATCTGTCATTTTCAAGTATTCTCACATAAAATCCTCATTAGATCTAGTAACTCCCGTTCTGTTACTGCTAGGCGTTAAAGTGAAGGAAATGTTACTCCTATTAGGTTTTGGAAACGGAGTAGTAGCTCTGAAACACAATGGAAAAGAAGCAAATAAACAAACATTTGTGAGTGACGAAGGAATATCTGCAAATCGAATAATAAATCACTAACTTTACTCTTTTTCATTCTACATCTATGTATTTCCTTGAATAACGGGACAGTTAATCAAGTTTTGCGTAGTAACCATGTCGCAAAATATTCCCCTCTTTGCATGTTATCAATTGTCAAAATGTCATTTTGATACCTCTAACCGAGTATGAGATACGCAATGATTCATTCTGGCCGTATAGCCATCGGAAATGAGTGCGCTAAATAAAATAAAGTTTAGCGGTATGAGTGAAAGGTAAACATCTCCTCCTAAGTCGAAAACAAAATTGAATCCATTAAGAAAGTTTCATCCGCAGGAACATATGGTGCAACAAGCACCAAACGGAATATCATAGCAGCCTCTACTTTTACTGCAAACTTTTCCTAATATAGTGCAGTCTCTTATTTGGAAGCCAATATCTTATTAACCATGACTATTAACGAAATGATGAGCATTTCGTCACAACGCTGACATATAAAGATTTAAGTAGCGGAAAAATTAAATATTTCTAAGATTAGTTTTTGTGAAATCGTTTGTGAAAGATGGCAGGGCATGCGCCTCTACGCTGTTAGTGCAGCGCGATTCCAACCATGATGGGGAAAACATGGCGGACGATTCAGCCTGGGTATTTACGAGCTGTAGGTCAAACACATAGGACACGCCGTTCAGGAGTCAAGACGTCGTAAACAGCGACGAGTATGACAACAGCCCATTCACGCAAAAGCTTTTAATTGGCAACGCAGTTTCCTGACGTTACACTCCACGCCCGCAGAAATTGCATTACTTTGTGTCTGTGTGTCAAGCTGTTGAGGAGAAATTGCGTCACGAGGATTGAGCTACGTGAAGACGAAACTTCCGCGCGGTCTAAGGCGTCATCCGCGGAGGGCTGACCGGGCGCTATAGGGTGCGGTTGCTCGCCATCAGACGTTCGAGCCCTGCCTCCTATAAAAGAAATGGATTTTAAATGAACATATCTTGGGGTACAATGGTATTAAAATATTAAAAGTGTGTAATTGTAATTGATACTTATTCATAAGAAACCCACATTTTGTTTCTACCATCACCTGCTCGCAGTACTTTTTTTGTACAATTACACAGTTTTGATATTTTAATACCATTGTAGCGTAAGATGTGTTCATTTAAAATCCATTTCTTTTGTAGGAGTACGTCTGTTATGTAGTATCGATTCATAGACATAATTAATTTGCAGTTCACATATCTTTGAAAAACCATCTTTGTACATGTAACCTCAATGTTACGTGTGGACTATCTGTTTAGTAAGAAGTTACCTGACGATGTTCTAAGAAGCCGAAAGCTACTAATAACAACCAAATAAATAACATTGTGAAACAAAAATACTACGTGTTTAAATTTTTAAAAGTTTTTATACTTCGTGTGGAGTATACAAATTTTTAGGGAGTAAGAAAATACATAGCCTGAGTCTACTGAACTAAATGAAAAATATGTCATGTATAATTAAAATTGTTTAGGATAACGTTCAAAAAAGTACACTCTGCCCACCTCTCGGAAATCGTCTCTATTTAATCACAAGTTATTAACATTATATTCTTAGATTATTGTGATATCTGTAATCATTACCGAAATAGAAACCTTTACTGTTAACTTCTTTACGTGCTAAATTACATTCAATATTCATGAAGATGCTAAGCTAGTTCTTTTTGCTGACGACACAACTATAGCTATCACGCCTGACAAACAGCAATTAACTTATGAAATTGTAAATTATGTTTTTTTTTGAGAAAATCACAAACTGGTTCTCTACAAATTGACTCTCATTAAACTTTGATAAAATCCGGTTTATACAGTTTCATACAGTACACGTATAAATATAGACTTTAACATCCTCAGGAAGATGTCGTCATAAAGAAAAACAAAACAGGCGTTCTACGGGTCGGAGCGTGGAATGTTCTAACCCTTAATGTCGTAGGTAAGCTAGAAAATTTGAAAAGAGAAATGGATAGGTTAAAGTTAGATATGGTAGGGATTAGTGAAGTACGGTGGCAGGATGAACAGGATTTCTGGTCAGGTGAGTACAGGATTATAAATACAAACTCAGTTGGTGGTAACGTAGGAGTAGGTCTGATAATGAATAAGAAAATAGGAATGCATGTAAGTTACTATGAACAACACAGTGATCGCATTATCATTGTCAAGAAAGATACGAAGCCAACCACCGACAACAGTAGAACAGGTTTATATGCCAACTAGCACGGCCGATGATGAAGATATCGAAAAAAATGTATGAGGAGATAAAAGAAACCATTCAGAAAGTTAAGGGAGACAAAAACTTGATTTTGATGTGGAGCTGGAACTTGCTAGTAGGAGAAGGAAGAGAAGGAAATGTAGGTGAATATGGATTGGGGAAAAGAAACGAAAGAGGACATCGCTTGGTAGAACTTTGTGTAAAGCACAATTTAATGATCACCAACACTTGGCTTGAACATCATAGAAGAAGGCTGTATATGTGGAAGAGATCAACATACACTGGAAGATACCAGATTGACTTTATAATGGTAAAGAATATATGTAAAAGCCAGGTTTTAAACTGAAAGATATATCCAGGGGAAGATATAAACTCTGACCGTAACTTGTTGGTTATGAACCGCAGATTAAAACTTAAGAGACTGCAGAAAGGTAGAAAGGTTAGGAGATGGGACCTGGAGAAATTGAAGGAACCAGAGGTGGTTGAGAGTTTCAGAGGGAGCATTAGGCAAAGATTGACTGAAACGGGGGGATGTAATACAGTAGAAGAAGAATGGGTAGCTCTGAGAGGTAGGGTAGTGAAGGCAGCAGAGGACCATATAGGCAGAAGGACAAGGCCTAATAGAAATCCCTGCATAACACAGGATATACTGAACTTAATTGATGAGAGGAGAAAATATAAAAATTCAGCAAGTGAAACAGGAGAAAGGGAGAACAGACGTCTGAAAAATGAGATTGACAGGAAGTGCAGACTGGCTAAGCAGGAGTGGCTAGAGGACAAATGCAGAACCGTAGAAGAAAGCATAACTAGGGGAAAGAATAGATACCCCCTTCAGGAAAATAAAAGAGATATTTGGAGAGAAGAGAAGCAGCTGAATGAATATCAAGAACTCTGACGGAAAAACAGTGCTAAGCAAAGAGGGGAAAGCTGAACTGTGGAAGGAGTATATAGAGGGCCTATACAAAGCAAATAAACTTGAAAGAAGTATTCTAGAAATGGAAGACGAAGTGGACGAAGATGTGATAGGAAATATGATACTGCGAGAAGAATTTGACAGAGCGCTGAAGGACTTGAGTCGAAACAAGGCCCCAGGAGTAGATGATATTCCGTCTGAACTGCTGATGTCGTTAGGAGAGCCAGTCAGTAAAAAATTGTTCCACCTGATATACAAGGTGTATGAGACAGGGGAAATACCCTCATACATCAAGAATAATATCGTAATTCCAATTCCAAGGAAAGCAAGTGCAAACAAATGTGAAAAATACAGAACTATCAGTTTAATAAGTTATGGTTGCAGAATAATAACACGAATTACTTACAGACGAATGGAAAAACTTGTGGAATCCAAACTCGGGGAAGATTAGTTTGGATCTAGAAGAAATGTAGGAACACAGGAGGCATTACTCAGTCAGGAAAAAATTGTTCCACCTGATATACAAGGTGTATGAGACAGGGGAAGTACCCTCATACATCAAGAATAATATCGTAATTCCAATTCCAAGGAAAGCAAGTGCAAACAAATGTGAAAAATACAGAACTATCAGTTTAATAAGTTATGGTTGCAGAATAATAACACGAATTACTTACAGACGAATGGAAAAACTTGTGGAATCCAAACTCGGGGAAGATTAGTTTGGATCTAGAAGAAATGTAGGAACACAGGAGGCATTACTCACATTACGTCTTATCTTAGAAGATAGGCTAAGGAAAGGGAAACCTACGTTTTTAGCGTTTGTAGATTTGGAGAAAACTTTTGATAACGTCAACTGGAATACACTCTTTCGAATTCTGAAGGTAGCAGGCGTAAAATATAGGGAGCGAAGAGTTATATTCAACCTATACAAAAACCAGACGGCGGTTATTAGAGCGAAGGGCAAGAAAGGGACGCAGAGGTTGGGAAGGGAGTAAGACAGGGTTGTAGCCTTTCCCCAATGTTGTTCAATCTGTACATGGAGCAGGCAGTGAAGGAATGGAAGGAGAAATTTGGGGAGGGAATTAAAGTGCAGGAAGAAGAAATAAAAACTTTGCGGTTTGCTGATGACATAGTAATTTTGTCAGAGACTGTAAAAGATCTGGAAGAGCAATTGAATGGAATGGACTGTGTCTTGAAAGGAAGATATAAGATGAACATTATCAACTGTAAGACGAAGGTAATGGAATGTAATGTCAGAAAATCAGGCGATGCTGAAGGAATTAGATTAGGTAATGAGACAATAAAAGTAGTAGATGAATTTTGTTATTTGGATAGCAAGATAACTTCTGATGGCCGAAGTAAAGATGATATAAAATGCAGAATGACTATGGGAAGAAAAGCGTTTCTAAAAAAGCCAAACTTATTGATATCCAATATTAACTTAAATGTTAGCAAGTCCTTTCTGAAAGCATTTGTCTGGAGTGTAGCATTGTATGGGAGTGAAACGTGGACGATGAGGAGTTCAGACAAAAAGATGATAGAAGCTTTGAAATGTGGTGCTACAGGCGAATGATGAAAATTAGATGGATAGATCACGTGACTAATGAGGAGGTGCTTAACCGAATCGGGGCGAAAAGGAGTTTGTGGCATATCCTGACTAAGAGAAGGTATAGATTGGTGGGACACATTCTGAGACATCAAGGAATTGTCAACTTGGCATTAGAAGGAAGTGTGTGGGGTAAAAATCTTAGAGGGAGACAGTAAGCAGATTCAAAAGGATGTAGGTTGCCGAACTTATTCTTAGATGAAGAGACTTGCACAGGACAGGGTAGCGTGGAGAGCTGCAAGAAAAAGTATTCACTGCAGAATTGCTGAAGCCCTTCCAAGATCATCCTGCATTTTCCGTCGGAGTCTCTAATCCTCCCTCGGGCATGTATGTTTGTGTTGTCTTCCATATAATTAATTTATAATTAGTTTGTAAGTTTAGGGACTGATGACCCCGCAGTTAAGTCTCAGAAGCTTAACTGAGAATTGAACATGAAAAGTTTGACAGATAGTCAACTAGTGTTTAAAAAGAAATTGAAAGAATTTCGGAATGGCAACTACTTCTACACATTAGATGTGTTGCCAGATAAAGCCAAGCAATTTCGCCGAAAAATACATAAAACAAAATATCCTTAAAATATTGAGTGTCATTTGTGATACTGACACGTTCCACATGATCGTGAAATGTCGTACTTATAATCTATGGCACAAGTATTTATCTAATCCAACAAAAATTGGCACAGCGGAACAGAAATGGCTCTAATTTTAATGATATATTCCGTAGAGAATTATCTAGAAATGACGTTTTTCATCAAAATGCTATAGTCAACTGTCCCTAGATTTACAAACTTCTTAAACAAACTTACACTAAAAACAACACTGCATTCCCCGCTATGTATTTTGTTACTCCCTAAAAACTTGTATCCTCCACACGAAGTATAAAAACTTTTAAAAATTTAAATACGTGTTATTTTTGTTCCACAGTATTATTTATTTGCTTGTTATTAGCAGCTTTCGGCTTCTTAGGACATCGTCAGATAACTTCGTACTAAACAGATAGTACACACGTAACATTGAGGTTACATGTACAAAGACGGTTTTTCAAAGATATGTGAACTGCAAATTAAGTATGTCTATGAATCGATACTACATAACAGACGTACTCCTGCAAAAGAAATGGATTTTAAATGAATGGTATTAATACCATTGTAGCCCAAGATATGAATTTTGTAGCATACAATGTAAGCTTTTACGGCCAGCGTCAACTTCATTTAAAACTTCCGGGCTCATAAGCCGTGGTCGATTTATAAAACTTTCCCCTAACGTTTCATCTTCGGCTGCGGAAGACATCTTCAGAGGTATAGTGGCGAACTGCGTATTTAAGTTTTTAATATGTCTTTGTTCCTCCAAGCACCGACGGAATGTTTCATAAACATAAATAAAAACTTTTTCTTAACTCGGTACTGATTGGTTGCAAATAGGGGTAATTGATAATTTTATTACCGGTTTCGAGCGCTTCCCATTATCAGATACACTGTGAATGAAACGCACTATCGTGAAAACAAAAGGATAACTGCATAAAGAAGTAGGCGATATAAAAGGTTAACAAACAGCACGGTACACGAGAATAATAACGTGAACAGAACAAACCTTTGGCATTCGAGAATGGAAAGTGAATACAGTGAAGACAATTACGTGAATGAACGCGTCATGTCGCTCGTGACAAAGTAAACATTGGCGCCACCAGATGGCGTGGCGTTCCATACATGGTGATTGATACAATTTTATTAAAGGAAGGAAGGAAGCCTAGGGTTTAACGTCCCGTCGACAGCTTGGTCATTAGAGACGGAGCTAACGCTCGGGGTTTTGGCTAAGGATGGGGAAGGAAATCTCGGCCGTGCCCTTTTGAAAGGAACCATCCCGGCATTTGCCTCGAGTGATTTAGGGAAATGGAAAACCTAAATCTGGATGGTCGGAGGTGGATTTGAACCACCATCCTCCCGAATGCGAGTCCAGTGCGTTACCAATTTTATTAAAAAGGAAAAAATTGAAAAAAAAAAAAATCCCGAATGACAAAGAGATGGGGCCAGACGGGGAGAGATTTTACGACCAGATCTAGAGAGCACACCTACATAAGTGATAGCAGCTTGTCATTAAAAAAATCGCACTGACGTGTTTTACGGCCCACTTTAGATTTTTAGTTTTATAAGTTCGTGCAAACATTTTGGACCAAACTAATAATCTAAATAATAAAAAATTAATTAATAAGTGTGTCTGGAACCCTTTTAGAAAAAAATATTAGGTTGTGGTGGGTTTCGAACCAGCGACTTTAAGCGTCCAACGCTTTACCCACTACGGTACGTCTATCAAGCAGATGATGAGTCCTTTAATGTTGTTAACTTGATGCTAATATGGCATTTGTAGACACTAAATTATCGTACGAAGAACTATGTGTTTTTGTTAATTCTTCATTGCGCCATTGCTATGAAATGACAAGGTGTAAGTTACAATAAGAAAATCATCAAATACGCAACGCAAGATGGCGTATGCCAGAGAGAGTTCTGGGCGAGGAATGTCACGTGACATCTGCGAACGGCTGGTTTTCGTTAATTCATTGGAGGGTGTCAAAACTCCATTATTTTTGCAAATATCTCTGAAACGATACGAGATACGAAAAAAACACAAGAGAGCAAAGTTGTAGAGAATTTTCTCCTCTAAAAATTCGGTTTTTCAATTTCCGGGTCAGATGAATATTTAAGCGGTTATTTTCATTTTAATTTCGTGCTGTCAAAAGATGATCGCAAAGGCACACTTTTAGTGTTACTACCGTAACCTAAAGTGTGCCAATAAGGGTCATATTTTACCTCCTGTTCGTGTTATTATTCTTTATATCATTTTTTGTGTCCCAGCCTCGTCGCCGCTTTTGTGTCTCGTTTCCGTCGTAGGTGTCGGTGGCCGAGTGGAAAGAGACCGACACAGGAATAAAGATAGCACGCTGGTGCAGGTACGGAGGGGAGCAGCCAGAAACTAGAAACACTAGAGTAAATTAGAACGAGATATATATTGCACAGAATTTATACAATACTTAACTTTTACATAGTACTGCAGAATGTTGATACATAGTTGAGCTAGAGGTCTGCCTAGTGCCTAACTGATAGCCAAGTCTTCACTGGTGCCTATCTGATTCCGAAGTCTTTACTGGTTCCTAACTCAGTCCCAAGTGCACGATGTCGTTCAGTGGTGGCCACGAGCGGAGTTGCAGCAGAGGGCGCTCGTGGCTGACGTCGTAAGAACGCCGCGCCGTGCGTGCATGGCGAAAGTAGGTGGCGCGCACTTTGTACTTGTGCGACACCACATCATTCACCTTTTTATGCGGTTATCCTTTTGTGGACTGTCAGCTCATCAAAGTCAGGCCGTCTACCGGTCTACCATCTGACAAACGCGTTGCACACAAACTGAACAAAGTACTGAAGAGCCAATACACACCCTGGGCAGTTTCAAGTCCCTTCACTGAAGAGCAGCTGGAGCCAGCAACCTCCACCCTGCAAACTGGGAAAGCTGCAGGACTGGGTGAAATCTTTCCTGAGTTCCTGAAACACACTGGCCCTGAAACAAATCTCCGGCTCTTAACAGTCCATAACGCCGTGCTAGCCACAGGAAATCTGCTGAAGCCAAACACAGTGGCCAACTTGAAGTCCAAGAGCTAGCTGAGAGTCGTCACCCATTGCCCTAGGTGTCTGCTATAAGCAGCTGCAGAGGTCAATCTGTAACCGGATATCGCAGATCCTCGGTGCCAGCATACCCGTAAAACGAGCAGGTTTCTCTGACATCGTTCATTGAGAAAGGTTATGGAATGAAGAAGAAAGCATCAGCAGCCTTTGCGACCTCTCCGTAGCTAATGACACGGTCTGGAGAAAAGGACTGTTACTGAAATTTCACGATATCATCCGGTGCCGCCTTCTCCTGCGCTTTTTGAATTCCACCCTCAGTCACAGGTCAATTAAAGTTTACCTGCGTCATAAGGACAGTGCTTTTAGGCAGCTCACTGATGGACTCCCTCAGGGGTCCGTTCTTGCTCCTCTCTTGTTCAGTTTATACGTTTCGGTCTTATTTAAACCATGTTCAGGAAATTAAGCTTCATTCAAATTGTGGAGCTTAATTTCCTGAAGATGGTTTAAATAAGACCGAAACTAGTCGAAAAAAATTAAAAAAATTGCACTCTAGACTGTTTTTTATATGTAAAATATCTTTTCCCTGTAGGAAAAAGACGTTCCACTGCAGCACTTTAAGGTGAAGCGGTAATGTATTTTATAAAAACATCTACTAAAATATTTTCCCCAAGAAGTATCACGTCATTGATTGAATATTTTGATTTCATGTCCAGCTACATTTTTATTACACTGTGTGATTCAGTAGTTAAACATTTTTTGCCTATGCTCTCCTTAGATTGAATGACAAAATTAAAAAAATCTTGCACAGAAGGTATTTTACGAACAAGAAACGAAACGCATCTGGTGTAAAATATTTATTTAATGGCAGTCACCATAAGACGGGGACACTAACATAGTTAAAATTATCTGCTAATTTCCTGATTAGGTGCGCCAGCCTTATCTCGGTTCTCGCAGCCTCCATTACCGCAGTATGCAATTTAAATTGGTTCGTCTCAGCTATAACAAAGTTGAGTGAGAAAACTGTAATGAAAATTAACTTTTCCCGACTTCCTGTCCACATTCACCACTTTAAACACACCTATTTGTTTAGTACATCGTCGCTGAACGTACTATTAATCAACAGGAACATAAGACAGACATTTATGTTCGTTGAAACGTTCTCGTTCGCCGTTGTTATCGCTGATGCAACACCGGCTAACCAGTTGATTCACGCCGATGACGTCGCTTTCGCAACCCAGCACAAAAATGTTCAAATGTTTGTTAAGCTTATGGGACTTAACTACGGGGTCATCAGTCCCTAAACTTACAAACTACTTATCAACTACCATATACTAAAGACGGCACAAATATCCATGCCCGAGGGGGGATTCGAACCCCCGACCGTAGTGACCGTGCAGACCGTGACTGGAGCGCCTCAGTCTCCTCGGCCATCGCGGCCGGCAACCCAGCACACTTACCCATCTACCACAGAAGCGCGAATGATCTTGCCACCCTCCAAGAATATTTCAGAACCTGGAAGTTGAAGCCAAATCCAAACGAAACACTGCTATACTACTTCCATTTGAATAATAAACTAGCCAACCAGAAACTTAACATCTGTCTCGACGGTGTGAAGCTCAAACATAATAAACACCCAAAATGTCTGAGAGTAATATTGGATCGCTGTCTCACTTTTAAAAGCCATGTTCAAAGGACAGCTGCCAAAGTTAAGACCAGTTCTGAGTCATATACCTCCCCCAGAGATTCGTCAACATGAAGCACTCGTCACAGAAAATAAGAACATACTAGCTTATATGCCCGTGCTTCGCAACGGTTGTTAAAGAAGGTCCTGTGTATATCATGGTTCTTTGGGTTCCGGACGTAGGTCAGCAAAAACACAATACTTGTTGGATCTCTCTGTCAATAAACTCAGTTCTCCTAGCCAAGATGTCAAATTTAAGTAGAAGTCATTGTCGAAAACGATAAACGTTCCTAACGTTTTTCATACTAAGAGTGAAATTAATTGAAGTCCGTGCTTCGGAACAATGTAAATTCAATGTTAGGTTGTGTTCATAAAGTTACACATTGCAACAGCAGCGCCGAAAGCGGCTGGCAAATTACATTTCTGAAAACGATATTGCATAAGTGCGAATATTGATTTGTAACAGTTTTCACAAATATCTTCTTGAATAGGAATTTGGAATGAATTGTAAGACTGTGTGAATCATGAGACTCTATACAAAAGAGTTTTGCGTGAAAGTGCTGGTCATAATGAGATGTGACAACAACGGATGTATCTGATTCGGTAAAATTTTACTTTCTATCCTGGCTGCCTCGCGTATTTATGTTGGCAACATGAATAACACGATTTAAAATCGTTGCAAAGATGACCGAACCACATAGAGTGTAGATAAATACTGCTGTTCCTGCTTAATTCTTGATTTCACGACAAAATATTTGCGTGTCACGCGATTGGCTTATGACGATGTCACATGATTCTCGTTATTCAACATCTGTTGCCAACATTATCACAGGAGGCCGCCGGGATATGAGTAGGACTACGTCGCATCGTTTTTCTTGACCCAGCTGTCAAACGATAACACCTTTCACAGCAGAGAGTGTCGCGGCTATATGTATCAGAGATCACTGATTAGCACAGACCAGTGAGCTTACTGGCACAGGCATATCAATATCTATGGCCTAAGAGACATTCATTAAGGTATGTCTGTGTTTCCATCACGCTTCCACGACAGTGATCAATGTTCCACGAGTATTTTTATCTTTGAGTCTATCTGGATTTTTATCTTTGTTTTGTGTCTCTGTTCATAGTCGGTAATGTGTGGTTGACGGAAACATGTGATCTATTTAAAAAAAAAAAATCGCGTATTTGATATTCCTCGTCGTTATTAAAGTCTGAAAGGACCGCATTGTCTGACGATTGAAAGAATAAACAGATTTTGACTCGTACCGTAAAGTTCGTAAGTTACAGAGTATATAGCTTTTCCTAAGAGTATTTATTGCATATTTTGCGAATTTTTGCTCGTCACACTCACCCACTGCCACGCACCGCGACCAAACTCCCTTACTAACATCATTAGACCAAGGGCTACCTACCACCACAACCACGAGTGGTCATGGGGAAAAGTCTGTCAGCACGAACACACACAAGCCTTTTATATATAGATATAGATTAGCTACCCCACAACTTCCCATCGCGGAATACTCCCACAAAACGTCAGCCGACTGAAGTCCAAAAGCCACCTCTACAGCTAGCTTCGCAGAGCATTTCTCGCCCAAACCCTCCTGGGTAGGTGGGGGCGCGACAAACACCCCATAACCAGCCCTTTGGTGGCATGAAGCTCCATCACGGGGAGTGGACTGTGCTGGATCGTTTTCGCGCAAAAGTGGGTAGATGCAGTTACTGGAAGTACAAGTGCGGAATGCCACCAGGTCAGACACCCGGACTACGGACAACATAGCAGAAGAGTGGCTGTCCCCTGCGTTCATTCGCTAGGGCGTTGGCTGGTCTTCAAAATCTACACTCCTGGCCATTAAAATTGCTACACCACGAAGATGACGTGCTACACACACGAAATTTCACCGACAGGAAACAGATGCAGTGATACGCAAATGATTACCTTTTCAGAGCATTCACAGAAGATTGGCACCTACAACGTAAAGACATGAGGAAAGTTTCCAACCGATTTCTCATACACAAACAGCAGTTGACCGGCGTTGCCTGGTGAAACGTTGTTGTGATGCCTCGTGTAAGGAGGAGAAATGCGTACCATCACGTTTCCGACTTTGATAAAGGTCGCATTGTAGCCTATCGCTATTGCGGTTTATCGTATCGCGACATTGCTGCTCGCGTTGGTCGCGATCCAATGACTGTCAGCAGAATATGGAATCGGTGGGTTCAGGAGGGCAATACGGAACGCCGTGCTGGATCCCAACGGCCTCGTATCACCAGCAGTCGAGATGACAGCCATCTTATCCGCACGGCTGTAACGGATCGTGCAGCCACGTCTCGATCCCTGAGTCAACAGATGGGGACGTTTGCAAGACAACAACCATCTGCACGAACAGTTCGACGACGTTTGCAGCAGCATGGACTATCAGCTCGGAGACCGTGGCTTCGGTTACCCTTGACGCTGCATCACAGACAGGAGCGCCTGCGATGGTGTACGCAACGACGAACCTGGGTGCACGAATGATTAGACGTCATTTTTTCGGATGAATTCAGGTTCTGTTTACAGCATCATGATGGTCGCATCCGTGTTTGGCGACATCGCGGTGAACGCACAATGGAAGCGTGTATTCGTCATCACCATACTGGCGTATCACCCGGCGTGATGGTATGGGGTGCCATTGGTTACACGTCTCGGTCACCTCTTGTTCGCATCGACGGCACTTTGAACAGTGGCCGTTACATTTCAGATGTGTTACGACCCGTGGCTCTACCTTTCATTCGATCCCTGCGAAATCCTAAATTTCAGCAGGATAATGCACGACCGCATGCTGCAGGTCCTGTACAGGCCTTTCTGGATACGGAAAATGTTCGACTGCTGCCCTGGCCAGCACATACTCCAGATCTCTCACCAACTGAAAACGTCTGATCAATGGTGGCCGAGCAACTGGCTCGTCACAATACGCCAGTCACTACTCTTGATGAACTGTGGTATCGTGTTGAAGCTGCATGGGCATCTGTACCTGTACACGCCGTCCAAGCTCTGTTTAACTCAATGCCCAGGCGTGTCAAGGCCGTTATTACGGCCAGAGGTGGATTTCTGAGGATCTATGCCCGCAAATTGCGTGAAAATGTGATGACATGTCATTTCTAGTATAATATTGTCGCGTTGAAATGGGAGCAGGCGTGACTTCGAAGGCAACTAAACACAGCACTTATACTGAAAGCACGTTTATTCCGAACTCAACATACACGCAGCACTGACTGCCTCTCAGGCAGAGTGCTCAGCTATTTCCACACAGACAGAATTTATCTGAAATTAGAAGAACATTTAACATAAGAAACAAGTAGAATTTACAAGTTGACATAAGAAAGATGTAGAACATTCTGGAATTGTAAATTACAAAGAAATAAATTTTTGCCGGTGGGCGGGATCGAACCGGCGACCTTCTGCACCGCAGTCCGTGACGCTATCCCCTGCGCCACGCCGGCAGTCGGTCTTCGTGGTCTCTCGCAGCAATATACTTGTTCAATGAATACCTGTTTATCATCTGCATTTGTTCTTGGTGTAGCAATTTTAATGGCCAGTCGTGTAAATGAAGCAGGACTTACAAGGACTTGGCCCTGTGACGGAAGATCCTCTTCACCATAACTTTTTGTCCCAGGAACGCAAGTATTGTGCACTCCAGTAGCAATTGCTTTAATATGGTGGCAGACGAGAATCATACGATAATAAGTAACAGGCTTAAAGCCAGCCGCGGTGGCCGAGGGGACTGAGGCGCTTCAGTCACGGTCTGCACGGACACTACGGTCGGGGATTCGAATCCCCCCTCGGGCATGTATATTTGTGCCGTCCTAGTTCGTAAGCCCAAAACATCCTATCCAGTTCGTAAGTAGTTCATAAGTAGTTTGTAAGTTTAGGGACTGATGACCCCGCAGTTAAGTCCCATAAGCTGTACAAACATATATATATATATATATATATATATATATAACATCGGTCGAGGTATGAATGTTAGCAGTAAAGACGGGATCTGGCAGGAGTTTTAGGAGGGGCACTATGATGCATGTAAAGTGGAACAAGTCCCAAACGTTCAGGCATAGCTTCAGGCAATAACGTGTGTGCCAGCCAAGTTAGAAGACAACTCCACACTATCGATAAGAATGAAGTACAGAATGTTGCACTGCTCATCTTTTTCTGCAATTATCGATATTAGACGTAATTAACAAATAAATCGATACTCTTCATGTTGGGTTTGACCTGTACGACACCTCGCAGTTTTCGGCAGTGTGCCTCGCTCTCCGCCCTGCATACAGTGACTCCGTAATGAGTGCACCTTAAGTGCACTTAGCCTGCGTAATGAGCGCCCCTTAAGTGCGCCGCTAGCCCAGCTTTTACTGCCTCAGAGACAGCCTTGGCAGAATGCGCGCGCGGCTCACACCTTGCAGGCGTTTAAAACTCGAGACAGAGCGACCTTTTTACTTATATATTTTACGGGTATGAAAAATGATTTGTGCGGAGTATAGGAGTCCTCATGACTCCAAATTTACTCTCATGATTTTCCATCACGCCAACAAAATCTATTATTGATTGCTGTTGAATCTTCCGGGTTATATGGCCGTGGTCGAAGAAACATATCTGCTCCTGACGTTTCGCCCAGAGCTGCGCTGGACATCCTCAGAGGTGCTACTGGTAGCGGTGAGTCTTGCCGACTGACGAGTCGGGCGTCGGAGAGCGGTATAAATACTGTCCAAAAGGGGGCGTGGTCCAGTGCGCAGCAGAGATAAGCCTTGTCAAAGATAAAACATAACTTTCGATAGTCGATGGTCAAAGATAAAAACGTAACTACCTACTCTGAAGAGCCACAGTCCGTATGTCATTAAGTTTCATTGCTTCTTCCTTTCTATTAAAATTATCCCCATGTTTGTATATTTCAATTGCTTCTCTGTACGGTCGTGGATAATAGTTCGTCGTTGTAGATAAAATTTCCGTTTCGGAAAACTTCACTTCATGATTTCCAGATTGGTAAACATGTTCAGCTACAGCTGATTTCTCAATTCTACCTAGTCGGCAAAGACTTTTGTGTTCTTTTAATCTTGTATCCACACTCCTTAAAAGTCTTATTGACAGAGCTAAACGAATTTGTACGACATAACACCTTGATGCCGAATTACAACATCTGATGCAGGCTTTTGAGAAAAATGGATATACACGGAAAGAAGTAAATAGGGTTCTGCGACCAAGGAGAGGTAAACAAACAAAACACAACGATGGAAGAACACCGTTTCTTTCCCCTTCATTCAAACAGTTACGGATCAGATAGGAAACACGATATCAGACGGATTTTTAAACTAACAAAAAAGATAAGTCAGGCACTCCGATCTGTAAAGGACAAACGCCCTCCTCTATCATCCAGTGGAGTGTACAAAATTCCGTGTTCTTGCGGAAAGGTGTACATCGGTACTACAAAAAGGAGTGTGGATGCAAGATTAAAAGAACACAAAAGTCTTTGCCGACTAGGTAGAATTGAGAAATCAGCTGTAGCTGAACAAGTTTTCCAATCTGGAAATCATGAAGTGAAGTTTTCCGAAACGGAAATTTTATCTACAACGACGAACTCTGGAGGAGGATGTCCCGTGCAGCTCTGCACGAAACGTCAGGAGCAGATACGTTTCTTCGACCACGACCGTATAACCCGGAAGATTCAACAGCAATTATTTCAGTCGGTCGTGAAAGCCTTCACTGCAAAATCTATTATTGGTTTTTGGCCCACTTTAGGTTACGGTAGTAACACTAAAATTGGGCCTTTGCGATCGTCTTTTGACAGCTCGAAATTTAAATGAAAATAACGGCTTAACCATTCACGAAAATTGAATAACCGTATTTGTAGAGGAGAATATTCTCTACAACTTTGCTCTTTTATGTTTTTTTCATATCTCGTATCGTTTCAGAGATATTTGCAAAAATAACGGCGATTTTGGGATGTATGTCTGTCTGTCTTTCCGTAACGTGTTCCCTGTTTCTAAGACGAACCGTTCAACCGATCAGCACCAAATTTCACAGACGTAATTGTAGGCCGCCAGAGACCAGAACCTCCCTTTTTCAAATTTTTTGGACAAAAAATACGTTAGTAACACCAAAAAAGCCGTTTATAATGCAATTTTAATTACAAATAAACCGTTCATCTGACCCGAAAATTGAATAAACGAATTTTTAGAGGAGAAAATTCTCTACAACTTTGTTTCCTTATGTTTTTTTTCCATATTTCGTATCGTTTGAGAGATATTTACAAAAATAACGGAGTTTTGACACCCTCCATTGAATTAACGAAAACCAGCCGTTCGCAGAAGTCACGTGACATTCCTCGCCCAGAACTCTCTCTGGCATACGCCATCTTGCGTCGCGTATTTGACGATTTTCTTATTGTAACTTACAAGTTGTCATTTCAAAGCAATGACGCACTGAAGAATTAATAAAAACACGTCGTTCTTCGTATATGATAATCTAGTATTTACAAATGCCATATTAGCATCAGTTAACAACGGCCATCAATAATATGAGATTAAAGAACGTGATTCCTAGCTGTTAGCTGTAGTGAAGTGGGTAATGTGTTGGACTGTGGCCTTGAAGGTCAGTGGTTCGGAACCCGCCAGGTTTTTTCCCCAAAAGGATTTCAGACACTCTTATTAATTTATTTTTTATTATTTTGATTATTATTTTGCTCAAAATGTTTGCAAAAACTTGTAAAACTACAAATCTAAAGTGGGCCGTAAAATACGTTGGTGCGATTTTTTTTTTTCAAATTAATATTTCATAGTACATTAGAAACCTGGAAATTTGTTGTTTTTATTACAACTACTTGGGTTAGTGACAGTCTGTAACAACAAAATGTCAGCGACAATCATTGACAGATTCATACCAAAAAAATTAACCCTAGAGGGGGTCACCCGCCGTTGTACACAAGACAGGTTAGATACCCTCATGCAAAAGCAAAGAAAAAAGCTTGGCAAATTTAAACACACACAAAATTCCCAAGACTGTCAATCTTGTACAGGAACCAGAAATTTAGCCCGAAATTCAATGGCAGAAGGTTACAATACTTACCACAACGAAACCTTGTCACGTAATTTGGTAGAGAATCCTATGAAATTCTGGCCGTGTGTAAAGTATACTAACGGCAAGACACAATCAACACTTTCGTCACACGATAGAAATGGTGGTGCTGGTGATGACAGCTCTGCTAAAGCAGAGTTGCTTAACACAGCTTTCGGAAATTCCTTCCCCGAAGAAGACCAATCAGATACTCCAGAATTGGTATCAGGAACTGCTACCAGCATGCGTATGGTGTATTACAGCAACTTACATCACTTAACAGAAGCAAGTCTATCGGTCCCGACTGTTTACCAGTTAGTTTCCTTCCACAGTGTGCTGATGCAGTGGCCGCATACCTGGTTGTCATGTGAAACCGATCACTCAGAGAACGATCCGTACCCAAAGACTGGAAAGCTGCACAGGTTACGACAATTTTCAAGAAAAGCAACGGCAGTCATCCGCAGAATTACAGGCCTACATCATTGACGTCTATTTGCAGTGGGATTTTAGAACGCATACTTTCCTCAAATATTATGAACTATCTGGAAGAGAACGACCTATTGACCGATAGTCAACACGGATTCAGAAAGTATCGCTATTGTGAAACACGGCTAGATTTTTATTCACATGGTGAGATGAGTGTTATTGACAAGGGATGTCAAACAGATTCCGTATTTCTGGATTTCCGGAAGGCTTTCGACACTGTACCTCACAAGCGTCTTCTTGTGAAACTGCGTGCTTATGGAATATCGTAACAGTTTGCGACTGAATTCGTGATTTTTTTGTCAGAAAGGATGGTAAGTCATTGAGTAGAACAGAAGTGACATCTGGCGTTCCACAGGGAACTGTTATAGGGCTCCTATTCTTGCTGCCGGCCGCGGTGGCCGAGGGGACTGAGGCGCTCCAGTCACGGTCTGCACGGCCACTACGGTCGGGGGTTCGAATCCCCCCTCGGGCATGGATATTTGTGCCGTTCTACTTCGTAAGTAGTTCATAAGTAGTTTGTAACTTTAGGGACTGATGACCCCGTAGTTAAGTCCCATAGACTATACAAACATTTGAACTTTTGAACTATTCTTGCTTTTTTTAAACGATTTAGGAGACAATCTGAATAGGTCTCTTAGATTCTTCGCGGATGATGCTGTCGTTTATCGGTTATTGAAGTCAACAGAGGATCAAAAGCAACTGCAAAAGGATTTACAGAAGATATCTCCAAGGTGAAAAAACTGACAACTTATAAGTGTGAGGTCATCCGTGTGACAACTAAAAGAAGCCCGTTAATCTTCATTTACAAGAGAAATCAGTTAAATATACAGGATGGAAATTCAACTAATACCTGTTGTTGTTATGGTCTTCAGTCCGGAGACTGGTTTGATGCAGCTCTCCACCCTACTCTATCCTGAGCAAGCCTTTTCATCTCCTCATAAGAACGGCAACCCACATCCACTTGAATCTGCTTACTATACGCGTCTCTTGGTCTCCCTCTGCGATTTTTACCCCACACACTTCCCTCCAATGCTAAATTTACGATTCCCCGATGTCTAAGAATGTGTCCTACCAAGCGATCCCTTCTTTTAGTCAAGGTATGCCAAAAATTCCTTTTCTCGCCAATTCTGTTCAGTACCTCTTCATTAGTTATGTGGTCTACCCACCTAATCTTCAGCATTCTTCTGTAACACCACACTTCAAAAGCCTCTATTCTCTTCCTGTCCGCACTGCTTATCGTCCATGTTTCACTCCCGTACAAGGCAACACTCCATACAAATGCCTTCAGAAAATACTTCCTTCCCATTGCCATTCTGCATTTTATATCCTCTGTACTGCGACCATCGCATGTTATTTTACTACCAAAGTGACAAAACTCATCTACCACCTTCATTGTTTCGTCACCTAATCTAATTCCTTCAGCATTGCCTGATTTTCTAAGACCACATTCCATTATTTTTGTTTTGCTCTTGTTAATGTTCATTTTGTACGCTCTCTCCAACACACTGTCCATTCCATTCAACTGCTCTTCCAGGTCGTTCGCTGTCTCTACCTAGGAATAACAATTACGAACATCTTAAATTGGAAAGAACACACAGAAAATATTGTAGGGAAGGCGTGCGAAAGGCTTCGTTTTGTTGGCAGAACACTTGGAAGATACAACAGCTCTACTGAAGAAACTGCCTACACCACACTCGTTCGTCCTGTTTTGGAGTACTGCTGCGCATTGTGGGACCCTCACCAGGTGGGATTGACGGACGATTTAGAGAAGGTTCATAGAAGGGCAGCTCGTTTTGTACTATCGCTATATAGGGGGGAGAGTGTCACGGAAATTATGCACTAGTTAGGGGTGGGAATCATTGAAAGAAAGGCGTTGTTCGTTGTGGCGGAATGTATTTGCGAAATTTCTTTAACGAAATTTCTCTTTCGAATACGACCATATTTTCTTAGCACCCACCTACATAGGGAGAAATAGTCATCATACTAAAGTAAAACAGAAAGATTTATTTGTTCTTTTTTTACAGATTGGAACTATAGAGAAATACCGTAATACCGTTCGGTGAACCCTCTGCCATGCACTTCAATGTGTTTTGCAGAGTATCCACGTAGATGTAGATGTAGAAATCTAAATGAGTAATTTTGTAATAATATTTTTGACAGCTGTACAACTGCAGCTGCAGTTGCCAACAATATTTCTAATGAAGTGCGTTTAATACTGCACACACTAAGTGTACCGAACAGTAACTAATGTGTATGGTCCTATAAAGATTTAGAATGCGCTTTTAATATAACAGAAAATCGTAACGTACCGGTAATGTAACATAGCTTCTCGCCGGGCTGCAGTGGTTATGTTGGCACCAACGGTAATCACGGCAACTCAGATGACCAATAAATGTTTTTCGTGACAACTTCAATTAAAACGATTTTTTTTTTATTTTTTTATTTTTTTTATTTTTTATTTTATTTTATTTATTTATTTATTTTTGTGTACGGACAACGGTACATACAAGAAGCTGTGAACCACAGAGCAGGTACAGTATTAAATTTGCTGCGAGTGAAACGTGCAGCAATAACGTTTACTCTGTAGCTCGTGAAAAATATTAACGCAATTCGACACTCCTTGTTCATCTGTTGCCAACGTAAGCACTGGAGCCTGGCGAGAAGCGTCGTAAAATTTTACCCAGTGCCGTATTTTGGAGTGTGTTATGCGACCGTAAGAGATGCTTCGACGTTAAATATAAGTAATTGTGTAAAGTATTACTCAGTATGTTGAAAACTACGTATAAATGCACCACAATAAATATTCGTATCCACTTTGAAAACTGCGAAAAACTTCATTAAGTCTGCTACAAACTGCTCCAGCATCATTGACAGGGAGAAGTAATGCAGTTGTACATAACTGACATGTTTATAGCTACATTTATTACATATACTTACAACACATAAACCAGCGCGGTTTCCTAACTGAAATCATTTTCCTCTTTAGATTACCTGAGGATGCCTCCTGCTGGTGAAACTTGCCATTACTTGTGCTACGATCACGCTGTGATGGATTTTGATACGGAGAAACTTATTTTCGAAGTGGAAAATCGTCCAGCCATCTGGAATATGAAGGCGAACGAATATAGTGACAGAAATTTAAAGTTTAAAATGTGAGAAGAGATTGTACAAAAATTTGGAGGAAAGGAGTTGTCACAAGAGGAAAAGAAAAAGTTCGTTAAGTTTATTGGTTTTTATTGATAACAATATCATTACGTATTTTAATGTGTTTGAAACTGGAACATCAGATGTTAAGCGAAGCAATCTTGCCATTCTAGTGGTTTTACATTTACAAAGTAATCTGCTACTACATAACTGATCGGTTTCCTCTCTGAACTGGTGCTTCTTCAATATCTTCCTGTGGCGTTTTTGAAGTATGCTCGAAATTAACACCGTGACTTTCACGTGTCAAGTTGTGAAGTATACAACAACACTTTACAATTCGTTTTGCCAAATTTATGTTACATTTACAGGTCGATGTAATATCCTCCATTTATTAGCCAAAATGCCAAAAGTGCATTCAATACTACGTGCTCTGCTGAACCGATAATTAAATATTCTTTTGCTTTTACTTAAATTATTTCCTACATAGGGTCGCAAAACATGTTCAGATAGGATGAATGCCCCGTCACCAATAATAAAACAGGAAACTTTGCCTTGAATTCCTTCTATTTCCTCATCGTTAGGTACTCCTAAATTTCCATTCATCAATTCTTTGTACAAAAACGAATCTTTGAAAACAGACGAATCACTACATTTTCCAAACGCCCCAACACCCACATAGATGAATTTATAATTGCTGTCACGTAGTGACATTAGAACTATTGAAAAAAAATGTTTATAATTGTAATAAAGCGATCCTGTGTTGCCTGGTTTTATTTGACGGATATGTTTACCATCTGTAGCTCCTATAATATGAGAAAAATTAGCTGTGTATTCAAATCGTTCAGCTATATATAACCAAGATGCTGTCCTCCGTTGAGGAAGGCATTCGGCTTTCATGGTGATCGATATAGCTTGAGAAACGTGCTGCATAATTTCGCTGACTGTAGTTCTTCCCAGACGAAAAGCGTAGCAAATATCAGCAAAAGACCACCCAGAAGCCAGATACCTAAAATATAAAATCACATCTTTCAGGTATGTCTCTGCAAAAGAAGTGGAAAAATTTGAGAGATAGTTTTGTGAAACAGTGTCGGAAAGTCAAGAGTTTGAAAAGTGGATCAGGTACTACAAGGGGGAAATTCACTTATGTTTACTTCAACCAGCTAATGTTTCTAGCAGGTGTTGTTGCAAGAAATATTACGGATGACAGTTGGAGTCAAAGTGGAGTAGTACATGAAGATACACAAGTTCAGCCTACTAAAGAACGATATGACACTTTAGAGATAACGTCATCAAGAGTGGAAAAGAGAAAAAGTAAGGACACAGAAACGGAGAACATAGAAGAACAGCTTGTTGGGGTACTGAAAGAAAGTCTGTCACGGAACGACGGTGACCCTGACCGTCACTTTCTATTGTCACTGAACGATTTTAACGTGTACCTGACCATTTGAAGACAATAAAAAATTAAATATCATGAAAGTAATCATGGACGCATCTTGTGAAATCAACACGTCACCCAATATTAATACACGGAATACGAATTTCACAAATAGTGGCCATCCGTCAAGTAACTACCCATATATGTATGGAAATGTTGCAGACGTAAGATCTCCAGGGAGTTCATCTCATTTATCGGATCATTCTCAAGCAAGTGACCATTATGAAAAATGTTCAAATGTTTGTAGAACTTATGGGACTTAACTATGGGGTCATCAGTCCCTAAGCTTACAAACTACTTAAGAACTACCTAAGACTAAGGACGACATAAATATCCATGCCCGAGGGGGGATTCGAACCCCCGACCGTAGTGGCCGAGCAGACCGTGACTGGAGCGCCTCAGTCCCCTCGGCCACCGCGGCCGGCTGACCATTATGATCTATGTAACATACATCATAATGTAAACAGTGTTAAGTTTCAGTAAAAATGTTTGTTATGTTGATTTATGTACTTCATCCTGTGAAACCTTATGGTATTAAAAAATTTAAACGGAATAACAACATTCCTGCCTAATTGTTACCAGAAACTTACCTTCAGGATCTATACAATACCGCAAGTTTGTCGTCACTCCAGTTATTGTTCCAGTGAGTTTGGAAAGTAGTTCGTCGAAGGAAGATGTTGACGTCCTGGTGTAGTTAAAAATTTGTCCTCATACTTTCGTAACTCCCTGTAAAAAGTGACGAAAGCTCCTTTAGTACTTGTTTCTTGCAGGATAGGGTGCACCCAGTACCTCTGTTTTCTGTTTCTCGGGCGTCTTTCCTTTCTCAGACGTCGTAGCAGAGCCAAATGGCCACACTAGAGGTCTGCAGACACTTTCATTTTTCTGTGTTGTCAACAACCCAAACAAAACATTTAAGCTGATCCCACGCACGTCTACATATTGTAATGCTGCTTTCGTACGAAAATGGGTGTTGCGTATTAAAGTTAAGGTTGGGGACCGTAAATGAAATTTTACCAGTTAGTGAAATATTTTTAAATGAGATTACTACGCAATTTTTACAAGGAAGGGACAATTTAAACAAAATTATTGGATTCCGCCATTAAATGGTAGCGGTCGTAATTTCGGTGGCAAATGCAACACCAGAAAGCAACATTACAGAAGAAGTCGGCGGAATCTATATTTTACCTCATTGAGAGCTGGTACAAATGTTTCGGTCATGTTCTGTAGTGATTCCAGCTTTGATGAATGGAATATTACTTCGATAAATTGATGCTAGGATTGTGTGTTTCGGTTATTATTGTTATATGACCGTGTGGAAAATTAATCATGATAGTCGCCAAAAATTGCAAAATTATCGGAGTTCATAAACATTACGAAGATTTTTCTGCAGGCATTAAAATGTAATAAACCATTCATAGACACGAAATAAATAAAAGTTGCACAGAGAATGTTCTAGTACAATCGCGAAACAAATCGCAACAATACCCGAGCATCACTTTATGAAGTACTGGAGCTGCTGAAAATAAATAACTTTAAAATTAGTGAGAATGGGGAAAGGATTGTAAGTAAGTAAGATATTTCAAATTAACTGTGGGGTTTTATTGAAATTAATAAAAAAAGAAGCTCACACTTACATTAATTAGTCGAAGTCCTGGAATACGTCCTAACACCTCAAGGAGAAGAAAGCAAGTGACGAACAGTTCCGCTCTCTCCCTTCAGCTTGTTGCAAAAAAGTTGAACGTGACAAATGTCGTGTGTTTATCGATACGCTGTCAGAGAGAGAGCAGAAGTCAGCGACAAGCATCGCACAAGTTATAAAAAAAAAATCATTAATGTATTACTACAATATGCCACTGCTAGAGCGAGCCCTGGAACGCGATCCGCAGAACAGGAGTCACAGCTGGCCTAGCCGGCCACCGCGGCAGTGCGTGGTAGAGCACTATATATAGTACAAGCAGAACAAGCCGCCATTTTGAAGGCATGCATTTCAAAACTGTGGAACCATTATGCTTTTTAATATGCTCCTAAGGCCTTTAAATATACTTTCCTAACGCAGAAATATTACAGAATAGTAAATTTATTTGCTTACCTTTAACTGTAAGAGGCAAGCAACTTAAAGTTAATAGTGATTACATGGATATTTAGAAATATGATACATTCGCTTACACCCCAAAATTCAAGCATATGTTGCCGTTCTATATATTTGCCACATGCTGTTAACATACGTTACAACTGTCGTATTTTCTGGTTTATAAATGGTACGACCATATACGTTTTCGGTAACGAAGAGCTGCATTCGAAAACATTTGCGGAATAATGTTAAATTGCGATGCTGTACTTCCCGTATTGCCCCATCTAATGTCTCGCATATTTTACACACACTGTATTTCAGAGAAGATTTTGCCTCAAAATGTGTTTAATAACTTTGAATGTCTGGTTTCGCTAGGTTACTACGGTACTGAATAAAGTCTCTCTGGTACCATGCGCATTGAAGTAGAGTGAATGTTGCATGCCAAGTTTTGAATTTAATGCCTTTCGTGTACGCCTTCTTTCCTATTCGCATTCTTTGCGAAGTTCAATTTATTTATTTATTTTCAGACATCCTGTACACAACTTGGCTTAGGCCTATATATTCCCGTGTTGAGAGTCACACTTAAACACTGAACTAATGCTAAATAGTATTTTAAATCCACTGGCTGGGTAGAGCCAGCTGGACTCATGCATCGCTTAAAGTACAATCATCGCCCCTTACAATAACTCCTTAGTTGAATAAAATCGAGAAAAGTAGCTTACTTTACACACACTATCTGTCTTGTTAGTAGTGATGGGACAACCGACTGTTTTTAACAACCGATTGGTCAATCGGTTGTTTTTTCGTTCAGTCGGTTTTTTCAGTCGAATGAAACAACCGAATGAAAATAGTCTCTGTGGCTGTATGAATGTTTTCACTCACTGGTGGGGTTTGAGTGGTTTCAGTCGATGCGAAACAATCGAATGAAACCAGTCTCTGTCGGTTGCAGCCGCTATATGAATGTTTTCACTCATTCAGTGGGTTTGAGTGGTTTCAGTCGATGCGGGAGCACCGAATGAAACAAGTCTCTGTCCTTTATATGAATGTTCTCGGCATTGAGTGGATTCACTTGAGGCGATACAACCGGCTGGAAAAAGTCTTTGTCGGTTTCTGCAGTTATATGGATGTTTTTATTAATTCGTCGACTTTGTGTGACTTTATTTGCATACTCCTTCAGCCTTTTCGGGTATCAATGAACCGTGATTCAGCATGAAACATTCTTAAAGACAAATTTTAAGAATATAGCAGTGTGTCCGTATGTCTGTTACTATTGCATGCAAATCTGCAGTTTTGTTAAAATCTTGATGAAATTTTGCACACTTGACCTTCAAAGCAAGAGAAACGAATTTAATTCGGTGCATGGCGGAGGGTGCTTTACATACTAACTTCGACAAAACCACAATTTGGCTGCGATCTTGATGAAATTTTGCACACTAGACCTTTAAAACAAGGCGAAGGTAACTGTGTACAATAAATTTGGTAGGTGCATGGCGGAGGGTACTTTACCTACTAACTTCAACAAATTCCGTTTGTATTCGAATTTTAATGATATATTTCACTCTTCACCTTCAAAGAAAGACAATGGTCACCGTCTACATCTACTTTGGTTCGATGCATGAGAGTAGGTATTCCAGAATTCGACGCCAATATAGAGTTTATTCCGATCCTGATGAAATTTAGCACACTTAACTTTCAAAACAAGTGGCATCTAAGATTTTGTATGGTACATGGCGCAGGGATGGAATAAACCTCCACACCATTTCACCGATAACCACAGAAATATCTGTGACAAGAGTGAATAATTATGAAACTTGAGATGAATGTTTTCATACACCATTGACGAATACAGACGCGCTGAAGAAATTTACAGCACTGATAAATGTTGTATGTCTTCTCGTACTCCTTCAAATTAGATGGAATTAACAAAAATATTTTTATAAGAAACATTTTTATACAAAATACTTTAATAAACCTTTTTTTACAATATCTAATGTTTTAGTGATCTTCGAATTTGGATCTAGCAAATATGCTCAAAGTTAAAATACTTAACTCTGTCCTACTAGTACCTTAGATATGTATGAACAATAAGCCGCAAACCGCACGTTTCTACCTGTTCCCACTTCGGAGATACAGTATGCGAGATTAAACTTGTAGCGATCATTTTGGAACACCCTGTAGTTTCGACGCTTCTTTATTGAGACAGTAAGTAACCGACAACAATCGGCGATGGCACGCCCCGCCCCCCTGGCCAGACACTGTTGTGTTGTGTGGAGTTTGGCGCGCGCCTGCTGGACTAGCGCTGTCAGCAGTGAAAACGCAAGCGAGGCAGCACCCCCTCTCGAGTCCCCGCTCCCCGCGAAAAACGTGCTGCCTCTTTTCACTTTAAAAGAAAGAATGATAATTCAGTCAATGTACAAAACTGCAAAAGTGTCGCATGTTTTCATTCGGTTGTTCCCACAGACTGGTTTCACTCAAAAGAACTAATGAAAATGCCAACGTACTGTGTCAATTTTTTCATTCGGTTGGCCCCATCGACTGATTTAACTCAAAAGAAAAGGAATGAGTGGTCCAACCGACTGCGTCAATTTTTTCATTCGGTTGATACCACCGACTGGTTTAACTCAAAAGAACGAATGAATAGTGCAACCGACTGAATCGGTTGTTTCATTCGGTTGGTCCCACCGATTGGTTTCACTCAGAAGAACGAATGAATAGTCCAACCGACTGAATCGGTTGTTTCATTCGGTTGGTCCCACCGACTGGTTTCACTCAGAAGAACGAATGAATAATTCAACCGATACGAGAAACTACAACCGAATGATCGATTTTTTTCCAACAACCGAATGAATCGATTGTTTTCATTCGATTGTTCCCATCACTACTTGTTAGGTTAACAATCTCTGGCTAAATGAAAATAAACAATTACTAACATGTATAGGCCTATATTTTCATTACTACCTCTCTGTGAGCATAACTATTTCTGATACAATAAAAAAAATGGTTTTGTTCTTAACTTTACACAGATAGTTTCTCCATTTTGGCGTCCATACTTGGCGTCTAGAATTTACAAGCCACATTTTACGGCGATCTATGTTTGAAGGAAACCGATAAAACTTATAGCGACAATGTCTACCGCTATTTGAGCAGTTTGTAACTGCGCAACAAACCATTTCACTCTGTGAAACAATAAAATCACAAAATATTCGCAGATTCACTTCGCTACACCACACAAAGCATACAACACTGTCGTCGAACTGGGATTCAAAATGGTGGATTGTTCAGGTCGGTATATCTAGTAGGGTTGCCAGATCTCCGGGCGCCGCCCGGAGTGCCCGGGTTTGGAATGAATCCTCCGAGTCTACGGGCCAATCACTCTCATCTCCGGTCTTGAATGTAACCTTCATCTTAACTTTTTTTACGACCCTTTTTAAGTACTATGCTCATGTAGCGACGATCTACATCGAACTTAACGTAACTTAAAACTAAGGACGAACACAACATCCATGCCCTAGGTGGGGGGGATTCGAACCTCTGGCGGGAGCAGCCTCGCGCACCGGGGCAAGACGCCTCAGTGCGCTCGGCCATCCCCGGCCGGCTCCTCTCTAGTAATTATGAATAACTTTATATAAATATCAATTTCTTATTGCAACAAAACGCTACTTTTCTATTCTTCCTCTGAAAACTTTTCATTGTTGCGTCGGTAGTAATCGGCTAGCGCATTATTAAGCAAACGCTGTTGCGGCAACGTGTCAACTGGCGACGTCTATTATTTGTGTTCGTTCGTTCATTGTTTATCAGTTCACCGGTAATTTTTGGAATACTCGGATCGTGTGTAAATAGACAAGCTTACATTAACTCAGATAAGTGAGTAATAACAGTGAAATGAAGGGACGATATCTAAGTTCGTTCCGTGAAGAATGGTTGCAGGAAGAAAATTATAAAGAGTGGCTACAAAAAGTCGATACTGATGAGTGTATGTGTAAGTGCAGAAATGCAATATCTCAATTACTGTTAAGTACGAGAGAGTGAAAGCTGTGAATAAACATTTACAATCAGAAAGACACAAAGCGAATATTACCACACAAAAGAAAAATGGGTCGCTTCTCAATTTCTTGCCGAAACAATTTTCTGCAGAAGACGACAATCCTGGTTGGGGGGGGGGGGGGGGAGTTGGTCGCAGTTGGGGGGGGGGGGCGGCACGTCTGGTCTCCGGGCCTGCCTCGAGTTCAATCTGGCAACCCTAATATCTAGTGCTTTAGTGCGTGTTGCTACGTGACGTCACGTCACGTCACGTGACTGCGTCTCGCATTCGGCGCCCGGCTGCGTCTTGAGGTAAATGACGTCATCGGTTTCGCAGATCTCGCTCCTCACCAGCGCTCTCTCCTCAGCTGTAGGAGGGACTGATAGTCCCTTCCAAAAACCAACAACGACAACAGGGATTTGTCCGTGTGAAGTTCCTCGGCCACTGTACTTGCTTCTCCCGTTCTCCGCCCTAGGAGTCCAGCAGCGGATACCCCAGGTGGACATCCCGGCCTCGCCCCCACTGCTGCGTTAAGCTGTGGCTCTCAGTTCCCACATCGGGCAGCCTAAGCACGCTCGACATACGACCAGCGCGGTTTCCTCACTGAAATCATTTCCCTCTTTAGATTACCTGAGGACGCCTACTGCTGGTGAAACGTGTCATTAAAGAACTGAAATCCGCAACCGACGCTGTTTATTTACATCAACTTTTATAATATTCATGTTTTTACTATTTTTTTGTTCAGGATTTCTCAAAAGTCACAAAACTGCAGAAAATTATAACGTTGACTGTAAAACAAACAAACCCGATTTTGTTTTCTCATTAATATTTCTACTCCAATAACCACTTACAAAATTGGTGAACAATATTTCCGTTCAAACATACATTGTGCTCCGTGCTGTGCATTCATTTGTCTAAAGAGTGTTTATTCTGATTGCTGCTGGTAATTATTAAAAGCAGTAAATGACATCTTGTTGTTGTTGTGGTCTTCAGTCCGGAGACTGGTTTGATGCAGCTCTCCACCCTACTCTATCCTGAGCAAGCCTCTTCATCTCCACATAAGAACGGCAACCTACATCTGTCTGAACCTGCTTACTGTATCCATCTCTTGGCCTCCCTCTGCGGTTTTTACCACACACACTTCCCTCCAACGCTAAATTCACAATTCCTTGATCTCTAAGAATGTGTCCAACCAATCGATCGCTTCTTTTAGTCAAGTTATGCCAGAAATTTCTTTTCTCCCCAATTCTGTTCAGTACCTCCTCATTAGTTACGCGATCCACCCACCTAATCTTCAGCATTCTTCTGTAGCACCACATTTCAAAAGCCTCTATCTTCTTCCTGTATAAACTACTTATAGCCCAATTCCCGTAAAAAGCAACACTCCACCCAAATGCCTTCAGAAACGACTTCCTTACACTTCAATTAATATTCGATGTTAGCAAATTTGTCTTTTTCAAAATCGGTTTCCTTTCCATCGCCATTCTATCCTTTGTATCCTATCGCATTTATATCCTGTGTACTGCGAGCATCATATGTTATTTTACTACCCAAGTAACAAAAGTCATCTACCTCCTTTATTGTTTCGCTACTTAATCTAATTCCTTTAGCATCACATGATTTTATCTAGCCTGCACTCCATTACCCTAGTTTTGCTCTTGTTAATGTTCATCTTATATGCACCTTTCAGCACACTGTCCATTCCGTTCAATTGCTCTTTCTTTTGCTGTCTCTGACAAAATTACAATGCCATCGGCAAAATACAATGTTTTTATTTCTTTACAATGAATTCTAATTCCTTTTCCAAATTTCTCTTTGCTTTCCTTTATAGCTTGCTCAATGTACAAATTCAATACCATTGGAGAAAGGCTACAACCCTGTCTTACTCCCTTCCCAACCACTGCATCCCTTCTATGGCCTTTAACTCTGACAACCGCTGTCTGGTTTTCGTAGAAGTTGTAAATAACCTTTCGCTCCATATATATTACTCCTGCTGACTGCAGAAGATGATTGTATTCCAATCAACATTGTCGAAAGCTTTCTGCAAATGTACAAAAGTTACAAATGTAGGTTTGCTTTTCCTTAATCTATCTTCTAGAATAAGCCATAAAGTGAGTATTACCTTCCGTGTTCCTATATTTCTCCTGAATCAAAACTGATCTTCCCCGAGGTCGGCTCCGACCAGCTTTTCTATCCACCTGAAGATAATTCGCGCTAAAATTTTGCAACCATGACTTATTAAACCTAAGGTTCTGTAATTTTCACACCTGTCTGCGCCTGATTTCTCTGGAATGGGGATTATTACGTTTAACTTGTCTCATACATATTATATATAGGTGAAATAGTTTTGTCATGGCTGGCTCTCCCAGAGACTTCAGTAGCTCTGACGGGATATCATCTACTCCAGGGGCCTTGTTTCGACTTAGGTCTTTCAGTGCTCTGTCAAATCCATCTCACAGTATAGTGCCTCCTATTTCATCGCCATCTACTTCATCTCCCTTCTTACAATATTGTCTGTAAGTTGATTTCGTTAGTAGAACTCCTCTATATACTCTTTCCACCTGTCAGCTTTCCCTTCTTTACTCAGAATTGGTTTTCCATCTGACTTCTTGATAATCTATTTTAGCGAGATTGTGATAACGTCTAGGATTGAATTATGTAATTCATGCCAAGCTGTAGGCCCAAGGAAAAGATAAACTCCGTTTGTAAATGCGACACTTGAACGAGTTCGGTGCAGCAAGTCTCAAGGATTAAAAGAAATCTCTGACAGCCGGAAAAAGCCGTGGCAGCTTCTGCAAAGAAAAAAACGACGTCTGTGTGTGTGTGTGTGTGTGTGTGTGTGTGTGTGTTCGAATCTCCTCTTTAAATTCTGCTGCGTCAACCGCTGACGACGCGGGAACCTCGTGCATGAGAAGTGACGTCATAATCAGGCGGATGCGCAAAAAACTGCCCCATCATGCGACGTGACAGTAACGTCTCTTTTCATTCATCCACTTCTTCAACTCTGCGAGTTGCTAGAAAATATATATAAAAATCTGCTGCTTTATATACGCTTCAGAAAACTGATATTTTCATGCATCCATATAATCTAATCAGCTGCGTCCCAATTCCATCACTATGGAGAGAATTATACATTTATGTGAAGAAAAACAAACGTGTTAGCACATTGTAAGGTACCCTCCGCCACACACCGTACGGAGGCTTACGACAGCCACCCCACGTATTAATGCAGCATATAAGCTGTCTCCATTCCAAACTTCATTCAAATCTGTCCATCCCTTTCAGCATGAAGGAGTAGCAAACATATCGAGTCATTGTAAGGTACCCTCCGCCACACACCGTACTCTTGCTTACAGAAGGTAGCCCATGTGTTAGTCAGGGTACAAGCTTCCTGTGTTCCAAATTTCACTCATATCTCTGTCCAGCCACTTCAGCGCGAATATTTAAGAAACGAACTAACTAATTGTAAATCACTCACCGCCAAGCACCATTCAAAGTTTATTTTAGTATGGCTGTAATCTTCGCGCGAGAGAAAGCAATGAGTTGACAAAGTTTCATCGGAATTGGAGGCATGGTATAGCCGTGCATAAAATATGAACAAAGAGACAATATAATATTTTGTTATTTATATTTATGTATATCTACATCTACATCTACATAGATACTCCGCAAATCAGTCATTTAAGTGCCTGGCAGAGGGTTCATTAACCACTTTCATAACTTTTCTCTACCGTTCCATTCTCTAATAGCGCGCGGGAAGAAATAACACCTAAATCATTCCGTTTTCGATCTGATTTCTCTTATTTTATTGGGATGGTCATGTCTCCCTAAATGGGTGGGTGCTAGCAAAATATTTTCACATTCAGAAGTAAAAGTCGGTGATTGAAACTTCGCAAACAGATCACGCCGCAATGTATAATGTCTTTCTTTTAATGATTTCCGCCCCAATTCGTGCAACATTTCCGTGACGCTTTCCTCCCCGTAACGTGATAAAACAAAAAGAGCTGCCCTTCTCTGAACCTTCTCAATGTCTACCGTCAGTCCCACCTGGTGAGGGTCCCACACTGGGCAACAGTACTCCAGGAGAGGACGCACAAGTGTGATGTAGGCAGTCTGTTTGGTGGAGCTGGTGCATCTTCGAAGCGTTCTGCCAATGAAACGTAAACTTTGATTCGCCTTCCCCACAATATTTTCTATGTGTTCTCTCCAGTCAAAGTTGTTCGTAATTGTAACTCCTAGGTATTTGGTAGAATCTACTACCTTAAGGTTTGACTGATTTATCGCATAATTAAAGTTCAGTGGATTTCTTTTAGTGGTCATGTGTATTACTTCACACTTTTCTTTATTTAGTGTCAATTGCCAATTTTCGCACCAAGTAGAAATTTTGTCTAAATCGCTTTGCAGTTGCTTTTGATCCTCTGTTGACTTCACTAACCGATAAACGACAGCATAATCCGCGAACAGTCTAAGGGAGCTATTCAGATTGTCTCCTAAATTGTTTATAAACACGAGGAAGAGTAGGGGATCTATAACGATTCCCTGTGGAACGCCAGATATCATTTCTGTTTTACTCGATGACCTACCGTCAATTACAACGAACTGTGTCCTTTCTGATAGGAAATCGTGAATCCAATCGCACAATTGGGAAGATATTCCATAAGCACGCAATTTCATTAGAAGCTGCTTGTGGGGTACAGTATCAAAAGCCTTCTGGAAATCCAGAAATATGGAATCAATTTGAGATCCTTTGTCGATGGCACTTAACACTTCATGTGAATAAAGGGCAAGCTGCGTTTCGCAAGAGCGATACTTTCTGAATCCGTGTTGACTATTGGTTAATAGGTCGTTCTCTTCGGGGTAGTTCATAATATTCGAACAAAGTAAATGTTCCAAAATCCTACTGCAAATCGACGTCAATGAGATAGGCCTGTAATTTTGGGGATCACTCCTATTGCCTTTCTCGAATATTGGAGTAACTTGGGCAACTTTCCAGTCTCAGTTGCATAGACTGATTACATCGTAATCTCACACATCTAGTTTCTATGTTCTTTACACAGCATGCTACTATCCTGCCCTCACCTTTCATCGCCTTGATGGCAGATGCACTCGGTAGCTTCTCAGTATGCCCTGGCTTTCGTGAAATTGTTGGTACTAATGTTTTCTACCATTGAAGCTCGCAACACAATGTTTTAACCATGAGTTAAGTCTTTTATTTAGCACCACACGTATAAACAATTAATGAAAGTGGCCAGCTCGCTTCTCACAGTGGCCAATTTGCTTGACGGTAAGATCGGGATAGTACAAACTGCCCTAAACTGTTTGATATTTACAATATGATGGTACTGCAGTATTTGTGTAGCACTCATTGTTTCTAGTTATGTATCTGACTGCCAACTAACTGATTCTCGAGTTTTTCAGGTTATTTATAGCAATAATAATACTAATATTGTTTATAAAACGGCTAAGTCGGAATTTGACATTTGAGTTAATGTAAAAATTATAAAAAATGTTGAAATAAATATTTTGAATGTTGCCAGGTTTATAAGGATATATTTTAAAGTATTGTATTTGTATTTTATATTATTTATTTAGTTTTCCAGCTAGCCCAGTATACGTATGAAACATGGACCTTCTCAGGGACGTCATTATTCAGATTAAATTTTAGTTGACGGTCTTCAACTGGTGCGACTATTCTTACGAAGGAGTCCCACATTAAATGGTATAGAAATGTAAATCTTGTTAATATTTCCTATTGAACTCAATGTGGAAACTATCATTTATATTAAAATTCTGAATATTATTCTCAGTTACGTATATCATTGAAACTTTAATTCAATGTCCAACTTGAAGTAAAATTGCGAAGTCTGAATTCACTGAAGCTATACGAAAACTGTCTTTTAACTTTTTTAAGTTATGGCTATTAGGAAATTATTTAATGAAATATTATTCACTTCTCACTCAGAATAATAATAACAGTAACTCTGAATACATATGCACTTCGTAATTTATAGATCTTTGTAAGATAACAGATTTTACCATACACTACCACAGAAGTTGATGTAATTTTTTATATAAGTACAGTTTGGTTTTGCAGAGTTGAAATATAATTTTTTTATTTTTATCAAGCCTTATTTTCTACCCGTCCTTGCTGTATCAGTTAGGAATTCTATATTTGCCACGCAATGGCAATTTGATGCAATCTGTGTCGTCGGCTTCTTGCTGAAACAAATGCTAATGGTGTCGTTTAGCATTTAATATAAATGATCGGGATATTTCTAGCTAATTAATGTTCTTACACTTATTTCATTTAATAAATATATTTTAAGATTTTAAAATGTTTAAACACATTTACAGACCTCATTACAATGTTTCCTTCATTTTCATAGAAAACAATCTCATCACAATTATGAATCGACCAGCACAGATAAGAGACAAGACACAACCAGATACAACAAGACACAACAAGCTACAACAAGATTACTTTTTAACATTACATACATTTATATATTTTAATTGTACAAAGATAACAACACACATTAAAATAATTATTCTTTGTTACGAGTGTATGCACACACATTTTGTTACATGATGCGGCTATATTAGTGGTACCACTAAACTTTTCAATCGTCGATTACGGTAAAATTGGAAGGAAATTACATTAAACTATATGTTACTATTCAACGTTTCAATTAAGATATCAATCAATCAATGTAGTATATCAAAAGGAAGGTAAAACCAGTAGCTACAAAAAGGTGTAGTCAAAGTCGAGAATGTAACTATAGTTTAGGAGTAAATAGCCTTGAAAGTTAGTACTTGTACAAAGTTTTAATTTCCATAATTATGTAAGTTAACAAACTTCGGATGATCGCAGATACTATAAAACAGAGGTGTTCACATATACGCTGGTATGGGTCATTACATTCAAATACGCCGAATTCCGCACTCGAAATATGAGAAGGCAAGTTGAAATTACTTCTTCAATTTACAATATTTCATTAGCAATACAGTTCCTGGCTTTACTGATTATCACAATGTGTTCCTACTGTCACACAGAATATGCTGAATAATAAAATTACAATGGAGGAGACTTATTTACGTATTTTCTATATTGAATATATCTACTGCGCTTACTGCTTATGTTTACAAATGAACGTATGAGATTTTGGAAAAAATAATTTAATATAAAAGCGGTAAATATCGAAGCAGATATGATGGGAAGTGGTAACCTTACTTTGTCACAAGTACATTTAAAAGATGTAAGTGACTTTTACAGGTTAGACATCAAGACATATATCATATGAGGTGCTAGTTTTTAAAATGTAGAGATCTGAAGATGACAGGTATGTTTTTCGAAACCGGCCGTCTAAAATCAAGAAGCGAACGTCCCATATACATTCTCAACGAATAAAATTTGGAGCTGTCAAAAATCTATCAGAAATGGCCCACACGCAGAGTTTCCGTAAAGTGCTGTGACTTTGAACATAGGGTGACTTTCAATAGTAATTTAGCATCTTTTTAAAGTGAGTGTTCTACTCCAGGTTGTGAACATGGTAGCATTTAGAGAAGCTCTTAAAATCACGAGTAGTCGATATTTCCAGATGGTGCGATAATCGATATTAAAATGCCAACTGGACAAAATAAATTAAATGTCTCAAAATGTAAGTTTTTTTCTAGTGTCCAATGCATTTGCCTGTTATGATAAGCGTTTTATGTTTTAGAATTTCAAACGAGTCTTTATTGGCAAGGTTAATACTTAAATGAACCATTACAGACATCTTTAACATGCTATATTTATTCTTTGGTGACTAAAAATAATAACAAAGGTATGTCTTTCAAGAAGTGACGTTGAACAATTGTATGATCTTTGACACCGATAGATTAGCTGAGTGGGAATGGCTGATGGTGTAAAATTTTGTGTTCTAGAACTTATCAATGAGCATGAAATATCATTTTTAAGGAAATGGTATTCCAAGCTGAGAAAAAATGAAGATATTTTATTTTTTATTTTATTTTATCTATTTTTATTTTTTTATTGTTTAATATTTCTGACGTGTCTGGTTTTGAGAAAGAGTTATTTTTAAGATCGTACCTGATTTCTAGCATAGAGAGAAGGGGAAGGATCCCTTTTGGTTTTAAATGTGATGCCTATGACATTTCCTAAGATGAACAGTATTTGTCATTGAATTCATATTCTGTCAAGTATTTTCAACTGTATTTCAGTAAACTGCGATATCTTTTCTCCTATTAGCTTCACTGAAGCAACAGAAACTATTATGCAAAGACCTGTTTTAAATAATTTTCTTATGTCATATTTCTGTTATACAAATAAAGCAATAATCAGATTCAGAAATTTCAGATTGTTTGTTTGTTTGTTTGTTAAGCTTATGGGACTTAACTACGGGGTCATCAGTCCCTAAACTTACAAACTACTTATGAACTACTTACGAACTAGGACGGCACAAATATCCATGCCCGAGGGGGGATTCGAACCCCCGACCGTAGTGGCCGTGCTGACCGTGACTGGAGCGCCTCAGTCACCTCGGCCACCGCGGCTGGCAAATTTCAGATTATTGTAAGAAATAATACCCCAATTCTGAAAATTAACTACTTTCAAAACTACCTATCTGTATAAAACGTCACGCTTTTTTATATTATAGGAGAGCTTTTGAACAAAAAGTGGTACACCTTCCACATAATAAGAAAATGTTTAACTGTTGAAAGTGACCCCAACCATGGAGTGAGTTTGAAAAGTGCTTTTCTTTCAGAAAAATCATACCAAGCACCTGAGAAAAATATATAATTTGCTTTGTCATATTCAGCAATATCTGTTGCAACTCCCAAAAAGTTTCTTGACAATAGCTTGAGAAGTTTTCAACAAATAATACAATTCCTTGAGACAACATTTTCTCGTTATACCAAAGTTATTAATCATAAGGAGAGTCATTGAATTAAAATTTATGCTGTGGCTGGAATTCGAACCTGGGACATCCTACTTACTAGATGGGTGCTTTAGACCACTTTTTTACTCTAAAAAAACTTTATTTACACAGATGAACTGTAAATTACATTGAGTTTGAACAATAATAGACTAAAAAAACTCATAGTGAACTTTTCAATGGATCAACTTCACAGTTACCTTAAGCAACTGTGATTTTGAATATCACTTGATTTTGAGTCGATTCATCAACACTATACTTCCACACTGCACTTCTTTTTTTCTGTATTATATTATCCCGTTCTACATAATGGTCTTGGTCAAAAAGTTAGCAAAATCTCTCTTATAGTTCATTGTGTTCTCAACCTTGTGGTGCTCTATGTGCAGATACATCACGAATGCCTCTTTCGTCTTTTCTTCTGTACTGAGTAAGTGGTACGCAGTGTGGCCCATCAGCCAGGTGGCTGCATTCTGTTTGGGATTCCACCAGGATTGAGAAAGTCAGCCAGTATTACCACAGTCTAACACATACAGTCACGACACTTCCGCGGATTTTTGTTATACACTGCGACAGCAGCGCTCCAAGCGGAGGGCAAGCTACTATTATGAATACGTTAGTGGATGAATGCGAATAGTACCGTTTATATCGATTTTAACACTTTTTTTACATTAGAGAACGTATGTAGTATCATAAAATAGATAATAACTTAAAAATAGCTCCACCTTTGTCTTTCTTGGGTTTCCTAAGATCACTGACGAGGTTGGAAACGGTACATTGCGGCACAGTTTATTTACTGTTATCTTGTAACCCACAGGGTTATACTGAACAATTTAATTTACTATTAAGAATAGAAAAAATGGCTAGGAAACACCGAATACCCGCCCTTTGGCAGAAAGACGTGTTTTTTCTTCTGAAGAACGTTAACGCTTCTCCACTCTAATTCCAGTGAAATCGGTGAGCGTGGAACGTAGGAAACGAATGTAGAACGCAATAACTACGGTATTTAACATACGAAATCAGTCACCACAACTGTCGCTTAAGGAAAACATCAGAAACGTGACAAGAAACCTGAAAAAGCAATCGAACTGTATTCAACAAAGAACAACCCAATTCCACAATTGTTGCTACAGCTGAACCACAAACGGCAAGAATCTTCAAGACATTGTCTTCTTAAGCTAAAGTAATCACACTCAAAAGAATATGGGCTTATAATAAAGACGAATGAAGCCTAAAAATGTGCGAATCATTTGACCCCAAACCACAACGATACGTGTCAAAAAACTCTTTGTCATAGTAAGAACACATCAAAATAGAAATTTATGTTCCTATTATGTTTATATTCTACTTACTGTCAGCGGAATAAGCTGCAAATATACACATATTCGTAAGTATTGGTTTATGACGAAGTTCTTCGTTATACCAGTGAATCAGTAAGTTCGACTGTTTTTACATTACTTTCCGTGTTATGTATGCCTCTTCATATATTACTAAAGCTTGTAACACAAAAATTATATTAACTCTTTCATTAATTACGCACACAAATAATTACCAACAAACATCACTCTTTCGGTGGCTTACCCACCGCTAGGAGCGCTAGTGTCGCAGCAACTGTCAGTTGGTAACAACTTTTACAGCAGTGAGTGTCGCGACTGTATATGTTAGACTGTGGTATTACTGCATAGGGTGAAGTCCACCTAATGCTCGCGAATTTCTGCCAGATGTAGTCCTAGTTCGATGAACCCTCTTCCAGGCAATTAAATGTGATTTCCAGAATATCCCATGTAGATGTAGATGTAGACATATCTTTTAAGATATTACAGACGAATATGTGTTCGTCACTGTCAACGAGGTTGAACTTGAGGCACAATGGGGAGTCCGTTAAATGTATTGTGTAGACCCTGGATTTTGTCGGAATTTTCCTGTTCAAGTATACCACATGGCTCTAATGTATGAAGGTAGGTACTGATTGTGTATATTTCCCCCTGTGGCAGGCCAATTATTATTTTGGAATTTACGTTCGACAATGTTCTTTGACTTAATTGCCATTATAATCTTATGGTGTTAAGGCACGTCTCGCTCCACACCACACGTGGTTTAAGACAGTCTGTGTAGTCGCTTTGGATACAACAATAATGTAAACTAACGAAAGAAAGGAAAATGAATTACACAGGAAAGGCGATATCTGATTAACACCCTTTAGGCATGGAGTAAGAGCATATTTGATGAAGTAAGAGAACGTAAAGAAGAACATAGTTTAAAAGAATAACTCTACTAAAAATTACAGTTTCAGTTTTTGTTGTTTAGTTTAATTTTCACATTAAAGGAACCATTGAAGAAACTGCATAATATCTATTTAATTATACAATTTTCCATTAAACAGAGGTAAATTTTGTTAGTTTTGAGACGAAAAAAATTTAGTCTCACCTTCACACAAATGAAGGAAGATTTTTTTGTATCCTACTGCAAAAACAAGAACAAAGAAAATGATAATAAAAATAAAAATGTGTTAACAGATGTAAATATTTTGTGCGTTTTGAGACGAAAAAATATAGTCTCACCTTCACACAAATGAAGGAAAATTTTGTGCATCCTATTACACTGAGCCAAACAAGCAGTTTATGTCTATGTTTTGGAGGAAAAATTAGCTAAAAAAAGAAAAAGTAATCCACAAACAAGAAGCTTTCTTTTTGTTTGCCAAAGTGGAATGACTGACAGAACTACATATATAGTTTCTAAGCAACATATATAACAAAAGAAAAGTGGTCTAAAGCACCCACCTATTAAGTAGGAGATCCCAGTTTCAAACCCAGCCACAGAATAAATTTTTAATTCAATGCCTCTCCTCATGTTGAGAAGTTGTGGTTTGAATGAATAAGAAACGTCGGAAGCCGCCCCACTGTACAGCAGCACCGCGGAGCGGCCAGTAGATAGTAGAGAGAGACGAGGCCAGATCAGGCCCCACGTGTTGCAGGGCTGGTTGCGGGGCTGTGTTAGCTGAGTGGTCTAAAGCACCCACCTAGTAAGTAGGAGATCCCAGGTTCAAACCCGGCTACAGCATAAATTTTTAATTCAATCCCTCTCCTCATGTTGAGAAGTTGTGCTTTGAATGAATAAGAAACGTCGGAAGCCGTCCCAGTGTACAGCAGTACCGCGCAGCGGGCCAGTAGAGAGTAGAGAGACGAGGCCAGATCGTTCCCCGCCTGTTGCAGGGCTGGCGGTGGGGTTGTGTTAGCTGAGTGGTCTAAAGCACCCACCTAGTAAGTAGGAGATCCCAGGTTCAAACCCAGCTACAGCATAAATTTTTAATTCAATCCCTCTCCTCATGTTGAGAAGTTGTGGTTTGAATGAATAAGAAACGACGGAAGCCGGCCCACTGTACGGTAGCAGTGCACAGCTGGCCAGTAGAGGGTAGAGAGACACGGCTAGACTGGGTCCCGCGAGTTTCAGGGCTGGCGGCGGGGCTGTGTTAGCTGAGTGGTCTAAAGCACCCACCTAGTAAGTAGGAGATCCCAGGTTCAAACCCGGCTACAGCATAAATTTTTAATTCAATCCCTCTCCTCATGTTGAGAAGTTGTGGTTTGAATGAATAAGAAACGACGGAAGCCGGCCCACTGTACGGTAGCAGTGCACAGCTGGCCAGTAGAGGGTAGAGAGACACGGCTAGACTGGGTCCCGCGAGTTTCAGGGCTGGCGGCGGGGCTGTGTTAGCTGAGTGGTCTAAAGCACCCACCTAGTAAGTAGGAGATCCCAGGTTCAAACCCGGCTACAGCATAAATTTTTAATTCAATCCCTCTCCTCATGTTGAGAAGTTGTGGTTTGAATGAAAAGAAACGACGGAAGCCGGCCCACTGTACGGTAGCAGTGCACAGCTGGCCAGTAGAGGGTAGAGAGACACGGCTAGACTGGGTCCCGCGAGTTTCAGGACTGGCGGCGGGGCTGTGTTAGCTGAGTGGTCTAAAGCACCCACCTAGTAAGTAGGAGATCCCAGTTTCAAACCCAGCTACAGCATAAATTTTTAATTCAATGACTCTCCTCATGTTGAGAAGTTGTGGTTTGAATGAATAAGAAACGACGGAAGCCGGCCCACTGTACGGTAGCAGTGCACAGCTGGCCAGTAGAGGGTAGAGAGACACGGCTAGACTGGGTCCCGCGAGTTTCAGGGCTGGCGGCGGGGCTGTGTTAGCTGAGTGGTCTAAAGCACCCACCTAGTAAGTAGGAGATCCCAGGTTCAAACCCGGCTACAGCATAAATTTTTAATTCAATCCCTCTCCTCATGTTGAGAAGTTGTGCTTTGAATGAATAAGAAACGTCGGAAGCCGTCCCAGTGTACAGCAGTACCGCGCAGCGGGCCAGTAGAGAGTAGAGAGACGAGGCCAGATCGTTCCCCGCCTGTTGCAGGGCTGGCGGTGGGGTTGTGTTAGCTGAGTGGTCTAAAGCACCCACCTAGTAAGTAGGAGATCCCAGGTTCAAACCCAGCTACAGCATAAATTTTTAATTCAATCCCTCTCCTCATGTTGAGAAGTTGTGGTTTGAATGAATAAGAAACGACGGAAGCCGGCCCACTGTACGGTAGCAGTGCACAGCTGGCCAGTAGAGGGTAGAGAGACACGGCTAGACTGGGTCCCGCGAGTTTCAGGGCTGGCGGCGGGGCTGTGTTAGCTGAGTGGTCTAAAGCACCCACCTAGTAAGTAGGAGATCCCAGGTTCAAACCCGGCTACAGCATAAATTTTTAATTCAATCCCTCTCCTCATGTTGAGAAGTTGTGGTTTGAATGAATAAGAAACGACGGAAGCCGGCCCACTGTACGGTAGCAGTGCACAGCTGGCCAGTAGAGGGTAGAGAGACACGGCTAGACTGGGTCCCGCGAGTTTCAGGGCTGGCGGCGGGGCTGTGTTAGCTGAGTGGTCTAAAGCACCCACCTAGTAAGTAGGAGATCCCAGGTTCAAACCCAGCTACAGCATAAATTTTTAATTCAATCCCTCTCCTCATGTTGAGAAGTTGTGGTTTGAATGAATAAGAAACGACGGAAGCCGGCCCACTGTACGGTAGCAGTGCACAGCTGGCCAGTAGAGGGTAGAGAGACACGGCTAGACTGGGTCCCGCGAGTTTCAGGGCTGGCGGCGGGGCTGAGTTAGCTGAGTGGTCTAGAGCACCCACCTAGTAAGTAGGAGATCCCAGGTTCAAACCCGGCTACAGCATAAATTTTTAATTCAATCCCTCTCCTCATGTTGAGAAGTTGTGCTTTGAATGAATAAGAAACGTCGGAAGCCGTCCCAGTGTACAGCAGTACCGCGCAGTGGGCCAGTAGAGAGTAGAGAGACGAGGCCAGATTGTTCCCCGCCTGTTGCAGGGCTGGCGGTGGGGCTGTGTTAGCTGAGTGGTCTAAAGCACCCACCTAGTGAGTAGGAGATCCCAGGTTCAAACCCGGCTACAGCATAAATTTTTAATTCAATCCCTCTCCTCATGTTGAGAAGTTGTGGTTTGAATGAATAAGAAACGACGGAAGCCGCCCTACTGTACGGTAGCAGTGCACAGCTGGCCAGTAGAGGGTAGAGAGACACGGTTAGACCGGGTCCCGTGAGTTTCAAGGCTGGCAGCGGGGCTGTGTTAGCTGAGTGGTCTAAAGCACCCACCTAGTAAGTAGGAGATCCCAGGTTCAAATCCGGCTGCAGGATAAATTTTTAATTCAATGCCTCTCCTCATGTTGAGAAGTTGTGGTTGGAATGAATAAGAAACGACGGAAGCCGCCCCACTGTACGGTAGCAGTGCACAGCTGGCCAGTAGAGGGTAGAGAGACATGGCTAGACCGGGACCCGCGAGATTCAGGGCTGGCGGCGGGGCTGTGTTAGCTGAGGGGTCTAAAACACCCACCTAGTAAGTAGGAGATCCCAGGTTCAAACCCGGCTACAGCATAAATTTTTAATTCAATCCCTCTCCTCATGTTGAGAAGTTGTGGTTTGAATGAATAAGAAACGACGGAAGCCAGGCCACTGTACGGTAGCAGTGCACAGCTGGCCAGTAGAGGGTAGAGAGACACGGCTAGACTGGGTCCCGCGAGTTTCAGGGCTGGCGGCGGGGCTGTGTTAGCTGAGTGGTCTAAAGCACCCACCTAGTAAGTAGGAGATCCCAGGTTCAAACCCGGCTACAGCATAAATTTTTAATTCAATCCCTCTCCTCATGTTGAGAAGTTGTGCTTTGAATGAATAAGAAACGTCGGAAGCCGTCCCAGTGTACAGCAGTACCGCGCAGCGGGCCAGTAGAGAGTAGAGAGACGAGGCCAGATCGTTCCCCGCCTGTTGCAGGGCTGGCGGTGGGGCTGTGTTAGCTGAGTGGTCTAAAGCACCCACCTAGTGAGTAGGAGATCCCAGGTTCAAACCCAGCTACAGCATAAATTTTTAATTCAATCCCTCTCCTCATGTTGAGAAGTTGTGGTTTGAATGAATAAGAAACGACGGAAGCCGGCCCACTGTACGGTAGCAGTGCACAGCTGGCCAGTAGAGGGTAGAGAGACACGGCTAGACTGGGTCCCGCGAGTTTCAGGGCTGGCGGCGGGGCTGTGTTAGCTGAGTGGTCTAAAGCACCCACCTAGTAAGTAGGAGATCCCAGGTTCAAACCCGGCTACAGCATAAATTTTTAATTCAATCCCTCTCCTCATGTTGAGAAGTTGTGGTTTGAATGAATAAGAAACGACGGAAGCCGGCCCACTGTACGGTAGCAGTACACAGCTGGCCAGTAGAGGGTAGAGAGACACGGCTAGACTGGGTCCCGCGAGTTTCAGGGCTGGCGGCGGGGCTGTGTTAGCTGAGTGGTCTAAAGCACCCACCTAGTAAGTAGGAGATCCCAGGTTCAAACCCGGCTACAGCATAAATTTTTAATTCAATCCCTGTCCTCATGTTGAGAAGTTGTGCTTTGAATGAATAAGAAACGTCGGAATCCGTCCCAGTGTACATCAGTACCGCGCAGCGGGCCAGTAGAGAGTAGAGAGACGAGGCCAGATCGTTCCCCGCCTGTTGCAGGGCTGGCGGTGGGGTTGTGTTAGCTGAGTGGTCTAAAGCACCCACCTAGTATGTAGGAGATCCCAGGTTCAAACCCAGCTACAGCATAAATTTTTAATTCAATCCCTCTCCTCATGTTGAGAAGTTGTGGTTTGAATGAATAAGAAACGACGGTAGCCGGCCCACTGTACGGTAGCAGTGCACAGCTGGCCAGTAGAGGGTAGAGAGACACGGCTAGACTGGGTCCCGCGAGTTTCAGGGCTGGCGGCGGGGCTGAGTTAGCTGAGTGGTCTAGAGCACCCACCTAGTAAGTAGGAGATCCCAGGTTCAAACCCGGCTACAGCATAAATTTTTAATTCAATCCCTCTCCTCATGTTGAGAAGTTGTGCTTTGAATGAATAAGAAACGTCGGAAGCCGTCCCAGTGTACAGCAGTACCGCGCAGTGGGCCAGTAGAGAGTAGAGAGACGAGGCCAGATCGTTCCCCGCCTGTTGCAGGGCTGGCGGTGGGGTTGTGTTAGCTGAGTGGTCTAAAGCACCCACCTAGTAAGTAGGAGATCCCAGGTTCAAACCCAGCTACAGCATAAATTTTTAATTCAATCCCTCTCCTCATGTTGAGAAGTTGTGGTTTGAATGAATAAGAAACGACGGAAGCCGGCCCACTGTACGGTAGCAGTGCACAGCTGGCCAGTAGAGGGTAGAGAGACACGGCTAGACTGGGTCCCGCGAGTTTCAGGGCTGGCGGCGGGGCTGTGTTAGCTGAGTGGTCTAAAGCACCCACCTAGTAAGTAGGAGATCCCAGGTTCAAACCCGGCTACAGCATAAATTTTTAATTCAATCCCTCTCCTCATGTTGAGAAGTTGTGGTTTGAATGAATAAGAAACGACGGAAGCCGGCCCACTGTACGGTAGCAGTGCACAGCTGGCCAGTAGAGGGTAGAGAGACACGGCTAGACTGGGTCCCGCGAGTTTCAGGGCTGGCGGCGGGGCTGTGTTAGCTGAGTGGTCTAAAGCACCCACCTAGTAAGTAGGAGATCCCAGGTTCAAACCCGGCTACAGCATAAATTTTTAATTCAATCCCTCTCCTCATGTTGAGAAGTTGTGGTTTGAATGAATAAGAAACGACGGAAGCCGGCCCACTGTACGGTAGCAGTGCACAGCTGGCCAGTAGAGTGTAGAGAGACACGGCTAGACTGGGTCCCGCGAGTTTCAGGGCTGGCGGCGGGGCTGTGTTAGCTGAGTGGTCTAAAGCACCCACCTAGTAAGTAGGAGATCCCAGGTTCAAACCCGGCTACAGCATAAATTTTTAATTCAATCCCTCTCCTCATGTTGAGAAGTTGTGCTTTGAATGAATAAGAAACGTCGGAAGCCGTCCCAGTGTACATCAGTACCGCGCAGTGGGCCAGTAGAGAGTAGAGAGACGAGGCCAGATCGTTCCCCGCCTGTTGCAGGGCTGGCGGTGGGGTTGTGTTAGCTGAGTGGTCTAAAGCACCCACCTAGTAAGTAGGAGATCCCAGGTTCAAACCCAGCTACAGCATAAATTTTTAATTCAATCCCTCTCCTCATGTTGAGAAGTTGTGGTTTGAATGAATAAGAAACGACGGAAGCCGGCCCACTGTACGGTAGCAGTGCACAGCTGGCCAGTAGAGGGTAGAGAGACACGGCTAGACTGGGTCCCGCGAGTTTCAGGGCTGGCGGCGGGGCTGTGTTAGCTGAGTGGTCTAAAGCACCCACCTAGTAAGTAGGAGATCCCAGGTTCAAACCCGGCTACAGCATAAATTTTTAATTCAATCCCTCTCCTCATGTTGAGAAGTTGTGGTTTGAATGAATAAGAAACGACGGAAGCCGGCCCACTGTACGGTAGCAGTGCACAGCTGGCCAGTAGAGGGTAGAGAGACACGGCTAGACTGGGTCCCGCGAGTTTCAGGGCTGGCGGCGGGGCTGTGTTAGCTGAGTGGTCTAAAGCACCCACCTAGTAAGTAGGAGATCCCAGGTTCAAACCCGGCTACAGCATAAATTTTTAATTCAATCCCTCTCCTCATGTTGAGAAGTTGTGGTTTGAATGAATAAGAAACGACAGAAGCCGGCCCACTGTACGGTAGCAGTGCACAGCTGGCCAGTAGAGTGTAGAGAGACACGGCTAGACTGGGTCCCGCGAGTTTCAGGGCTGGCGGCGGGGCTGTGTTAGCTGAGTGGTCTAAAGCACCCACCTAGTAAGTAGGAGATCCCAGGTTCAAACCCGGCTACAGCATAAATTTTTAATTCAATCCCTCTCCTCATGTTGAGAAGTTGTGGTTTGAATGAATAAGAAACAACGGAAGCCGGCCCACTGTACGGTAGCAGTGCACAGCTGGCCAGTAGAGGGTAGAGAGACACGGCTAGACTGGGTCCCGCGAGTTTCAGGGCTGGCGGCGGGGCTGTGTTAGCTGAGTGGTCTAAAGCACCCACCTAGTAAGTAGGAGATCCCCGGTTCAAACCCGGCTACAGCATAAATTTTTAATTCAATCCCTCTCCTCATGTTGAGAAGTTGTGGTTTGAATGAATAAGAAACGACGGAAGCCGGCCCACTGTACGGTAGCAGTGCACAGCTGGCCAGTAGAGGGTAGAGAGACACGGCTAGACTGGGTCCCGCGAGTTTCAGGGCTGGCGGCGGGGCTGTGTTAGCTGAGTGGTCTAAAACACCCACCTAGTAAGTAGGAGATCCCAGGTTTGAATCCCGGCTGCAGCATAATTTTTAATTCAATGCCTCTCCTCATTTGAGAAGTTGTGGTTTGAATGAATAACAAACATCGTAAGCCGCCCCACTGTACGGCAGCAGCGCGCAGCGGGCCAGTAGAGAGTAGAGAGACGAGGCCAGATTGTGGTCCCCGCCTGTTGCAGGGCTGGCGGTGGGGCTGTGTTAGCTGAGTGGTCTAAAGCACCCACCTAGTGAGTAGGAGATCCCAGGTTCAAACCCGGCTACAGCATAAATTTTTAATTCAATCCCTCTCCTCATGTTGAGAAGTTGTGGTTTGAATGAATAAGAAACGACAGAAGCCGCCCTACTGTACGGTAGCAGTGCACAGCTGGCCAGTAGAGGGTAGAGAGACACGGTTAGACCGGGTCCCGTGAGTTTCAAGGCTGGCAGCGGGGCTGTGTTAGCTGAGTGGTCTAAAGCACCCACCTAGTAAGTAGGAGATCCCAGGTTCAAATCCGGCTGCAGGATAAATTTTTAATTCAATGCCTCTCCTCATGTTGAGAAGTTGTGGTTGGAATGAATAAGAAACGACGGAAGCCGCCCCACTGTACGGTAGCAGTGCACAGCTGGCCAGTAGAGGGTAGAGAGACATGGCTAGACCGGGACCCGCGAGATTCAGCGCTGGCGGCGGGGCTGTGTTAGCTGAGTGGTCTAAAACACCCACCTAGTAAGTAGGAGATCCCAGGTTTGAATCCCGGCTGCAGCATAATTTTTAATTCAATGCCTCTCCTCATTTGAGAAGTTGTGGTTTGAATGAATAACAAACATCGTAAGCCGCCCCACTGTACGGCAGCAGCGCGCAGCGGGCCAGTAGAGAGTAGAGAGACGAGGCCAGATTGTTCCCCGCCTGTTGCAGGGCTGGCGGTGGGGCTGTGTTAGCTGAGTGGTCTAAAGCACCCACCTAGTGAGTAGGAGATCCCAGGTTCAAACCCGGCTACAGCATAAATTTTTAATTCAATCCCTCTCCTCATGTTGAGAAGTTGTGGTTTGAATGAATAAGAAACGACGGAAGCCGCCCTACTGTACGGTAGCAGTGTACAGCTGGCCAGTAGAGGGTAGAGAGACACGGTTAGACCGGGTCCCGTGAGTTTCAAGGCTGGCAGCGGGGCTGTGTTAGCTGAGTGGTCTAAAGCACCCACCTAGTAAGTAGGAGATCCCAGGTTCAAATCCGGCTGCAGGATAAATTTTTAATTCAATGCCTCTCCTCATGTTGAGAAGTTGTGGTTGGAATGAATAAGAAACGTCGGAAGCCGTCCCACTGTACAGCAGCAGCACTCATCGGGCAAGTAGAGAGTATAGAGACGTGGCCAGATCAGGTCCCGCGTGTTGCATGCCTGGCGGTGGGGCTGTGTGTTCTAAAGCACCCACCTAGTAAGTAGGAGATCCCAGGTTTGTATGGCAGCAGCGCGCAGATGTCCAGTAGAGAGTACAGAGATAAGGCCAGACGGGCCCCTGCGAGTTGCAAGGTTGGCGGCGGGACTGTGTTTACTGAGTGGTCTAAAGCAACCACCTAGTAAGTAGGAGATCCCGGATTCAAACCCTGCTACAGCATAAAGTTTTAATTCAATGACTCTCCTCATGTTGAGAAGTTGTGGTTTGAATGAATAAGAAACGACGGAAGCCGCCCCACTGTACGGTAGCAGTGCACAGCTGGCCAGTAGAGGGTAGAGAGACACGGCTAGACTGGGTCCCGCGAGTTTCAGGACTGGCGGCGGGGCTGTGTTAGCTGAGTGGTCTAAAGCACCCACCTAGTAAGTAGGAGATCCCAGTTTCAAACCCAGCTACAGCATAAATTTTTAATTCAATGACTCTCCTCATGTTGAGAAGTTGTGGTTTGAATGAATAAGAAACGACGGAAGCCGCCCCACTGTACGGTAGCAGTGCACAGCTGGCCAGTAGAGGGTAGAGAGACATGGCTATACCGGGACCCGCGAGATTCAGGGCTGGCGGCGGGGCTGTGTTAGCTGAGTGGTCTAAAACACCCACCTAGTAAGTAGGAGATCCCAGGTTTGAATCCCGGCTGCAGCATAATTTTTAATTCAATGCCTCTCCTCATTTGAGAAGTTGTGGTTTGAATGAATAACAAACATGGTAAGCCGCCCCACTGTACGGCAGCACCGCGCAGCGGGCCAGTAGAGAGTAGAGAGACGAGGCCAGATTGTTCCCCGCCTGTTGCAGGGCTGGCGGTGGGGCTGTGTTAGCTGAGTGGTCTAAAGCACCCACCTAGTGAGTAGGAGATCCCAGGTTCAAACCCGGCTACAGCATAAATTTTTAATTAAATCCCTCTCCTCATGTTGAGAAGTTGTGGTTTGAATGAATAAGAAACGACGGAAGCCGCCCTACTGTACGGTAGCAGTGCACAGCTGGCCAGTAGAGGGTAGAGAGACACGGTTAGACCGGGTCCCGTGAGTTTCAAGGCTGGCAGCGGGGCTGTGTTAGCTGAGTGGTCTAAAGCACCCACCTAGTAAGTAGGAGATCCCAGGTTCAAATCCGGCTGCAGGATAAATTTTTAATTCAATGCCTCTCCTCATGTTGAGAAGTTGTGGTTGGAATGAATAAGAAACGACGGAAGCCGCCCCACTGTACGGTAGCAGTGCACAGCTGGCCAGTAGAGGGTAGAGAGACATGGCTAGACCGGGACCCGCGAGATTCAGGGCTGGCGGCGGGGCTGTGTTAGCTGAGGGGTCTAAAACACCCACCTAGTAAGTAGGAGATCCCAGGTTCAAACCCAGCTACAGCATAAATTTTTAATTCAATCCCTCTCCTCATGTTGAGAAGTTGTGGTTTGAATGAATAAGAAACGACGGAAGCCAGGCCACTGTACGGTAGCAGTGCACAGCTGGCCAGTAGAGGGTAGAGAGACACGGCTAGACTGGGTCCCGCGAGTTTCAGGGCTGGCGGCGGGGCTGTGTTAGCTGAGTGGTCTAAAGCACCCACCTAGTAAGTAGGAGATCCCAGGTTCAAACCCGGCTACAGCATAAATTTTTAATTCAATCCCTCTCCTCATGTTGAGAAGTTGTGGTTTGAATGAATAAGAAACGACGGAAGCCAGGCCACTGTACGGTAGCAGTGCACAGCTGGCCAGTAGAGGGTAGAGAGACACGGCTAGACTGGGTCCCGCGAGTTTCAGGGCTGGCGGCGGGGCTGTGTTAGCTGAGTGGTCTAAAGCACCCACCTAGTAAGTAGGAGATCCCAGGTTCAAACCCGGCTACAGCATAAATTTTTAATTCAATCCCTCTCCTCATGTTGAGAAGTTGTGCTTTGAATGAATAAGAAACGTCGGAAGCCGTCCCAGTGTACAGCAGTACCGCGCAGCGGGCCAGTAGAGAGTAGAGAGACGAGGCCAGATCGTTCCCCGCCTGTTGCAGGGCTGGCGGTGGGGCTGTGTTAGCTGAGTGGTCTAAAGCACCCACCTAGTGAGTAGGAGATCCCAGGTTCAAACCCAGCTACAGCATAAATTTTTAATTCAATCCCTCTCCTCATGTTGAGAAGTTGTGGTTTGAATGAATAAGAAACGACGGAAGCCGGCCCACTGTACGGTAGCAGTGCACAGCTGGCCAGTAGAGGGTAGAGAGACACGGCTAGACTGGGTCCCGCGAGTTTCAGGGCTGGCGGCGGGGCTGTGTTAGCTGAGTGGTCTAAAGCACCCACCTAGTAAGTAGGAGATCCCAGGTTCAAACCCGGCTACAGCATAAATTTTTAATTCAATCCCTCTCCTCATGTTGAGAAGTTGTGGTTTGAATGAATAAGAAACGACGGAAGCCGGCCCACTGTACGGTAGCAGTACACAGCTGGCCAGTAGAGGGTAGAGAGACACGGCTAGACTGGGTCCCGCGAGTTTCAGGGCTGGCGGCGGGGCTGTGTTAGCTGAGTGGTCTAAAGCACCCACCTAGTAAGTAGGAGATCCCAGGTTCAAACCCGACTACAGCATAAATTTTTAATTCAATCCCTCTCCTCATGTTGAGAAGTTGTGCTTTGAATGAATAAGAAACGTCGGAATCCGTCCCAGTGTACATCAGTACCGCGCAGCGGGCCAGTAGAGAGTAGAGAGACGAGGCCAGATCGTTCCCCGCCTGTTGCAGGGCTGGCGGTGGGGTTGTGTTAGCTGAGTGGTCTAAAGCACCCACCTAGTAAGTAGGAGATCCCAGGTTCAAACCCAGCTACAGCATAAATTTTTAATTCAATCCCTCTCCTCATGTTGAGAAGTTGTGGTTTGAATGAATAAGAAACGACGGTAGCCGGCCCACTGTACGGTAGCAGTGCACAGCTGGCCAGTAGAGGGTAGAGAGACACGGCTAGACTGGGTCCCGCGAGTTTCAGGGCTGGCGGCGGGGCTGAGTTAGCTGAGTGGTCTAAAGCACCCACCTAGTAAGTAGGAGATCCCAGGTTCAAACCCACCTACAGCATAAATTTTTAATTCAATCCCTCTCCTCATGTTGAGAAGTTGTGCTTTGAATGAATAAGAAACGTCGGAAGCCGTCCCAGTGTACAGCAGTACCGCGCAGTGGGCCAGTAGAGAGTAGAGAGACGAGGCCAGATCGTTCCCCGCCTGTTGCAGGGCTGGCGGTGGGGTTGTGTTAGCTGAGTGGTCTAAAGCACCCACCTAGTAAGTAGGAGATCCCAGGTTCAAACCCAGCTACAGCATAAATTTTTAATTCAATCCCTCTCCTCATGTTGAGAAGTTGTGGTTTGAATGAATAAGAAACGACGGAAGCCGGCCCACTGTACGGTAGCAGTGCACAGCTGGCCAGTAGAGGGTAGAGAGACACGGCTAGACTGGGTCCCGCGAGTTTCAGGGCTGGCGGCGGGGCTGTGTTAGCTGAGTGGTCTAAAGCACCCACCTAGTAAGTAGGAGATCCCAGGTTCAAACCCGGCTACAGCATAAATTTTTAATTCAATCCCTCTCCTCATGTTGAGAAGTTGTGGTTTGAATGAATAAGAAACGACGGAAGCCGGCCCACTGTACGGTAGCAGTGCACAGCTGGCCAGTAGAGGGTAGAGAGACACGGCTAGACTGGGTCCCGCGAGTTTCAGGGCTGGCGGCGGGGCTGTGTTAGCTGAGTGGTCTAAAGCACCCACCTAGTAAGTAGGAGATCCCAGGTTCAAACCCGGCTACAGCATAAATTTTTAATTCAATCCCTCTCCTCATGTTGAGAAGTTGTGGTTTGAATGAATAAGAAACGACGGAAGCCGGCCCACTGTACGGTAGCAGTGCACAGCTGGCCAGTAGAGTGTAGAGAGACACGGCTAGACTGGGTCCCGCGAGTTTCAGGGCTGGCGGCGGGGCTGTGTTAGCTGAGTGGTCTAAAGCACCCACCTAGTAAGTAGGAGATCCCAGGTTCAAACCCGGCTACAGCATAAATTTTTAATTCAATCCCTCTCCTCATGTTGAGAAGTTGTGCTTTGAATGAATAAGAAACGTCGGAAGCCGTCCCAGTGTACAGCAGTACCGCGCAGTGGGCCAGTAGAGAGTAGAGAGACGAGGCCAGATCGTTCCCCGCCTGTTGCAGGGCTGGCGGTGGGGTTGTGTTAGCTGAGTGGTCTAAAGCACCCACCTAGTAAGTAGGAGATCCCAGGTTCAAACCCGGCTACAGCATAAATTTTTAATTCAATCCCTCTCCTCATGTTGAGAAGTTGTGGTTTGAATGAATAAGAAACGACGGAAGCCGGCCCACTGTACGGTAGCAGTGCACAGCTGGCCAGTAGAGGGTAGAGAGACACGGCTAGACTGGGTCCCGCGAGTTTCAGGGCTGGCGGCGGGGCTGTGTTAGCTGAGTGGTCTAAAGCACCCACCTAGTAAGTAGGAGATCCCAGGTTCAAACCCGGCTACAGCATAAATTTTTAATTCAATCCCTCTCCTCATGTTGAGAAGTTGTGGTTTGAATGAATAAGAAACCACGGAAGCCGGCCCACTGTACGGTAGCAGTGCACAGCTGGCCAGTAGAGTGTAGAGAGACACGGCTAGACTGGGTCCCGCGAGTTTCAGGGCTGGCGGCGGGGCTGTGTTAGCTGAGTGGTCTAAAGCACCCACCTAGTAAGTAGGAGATCCCAGGTTCAAACCCGGCTACAGCATAAATTTTTAATTCAATCCCTCTCCTCATGTTGAGAAGTTGTGGTTTGAATGAATAAGAAACGACGGAAGCCGGCCCACTGTACGGTAGCAGTGCACAGCTGGCCAGTAGAGGGTAGAGAGACACGGCTAGACTGGGTCCCGCGAGTTTCAGGGCTGGCGGCGGGGCTGTGTTAGCTGAGTGGTCTAAAGCACCCACCTAGTAAGTAGGAGATCCCCGGTTCAAACCCGGCTACAGCATAAATTTTTAATTCAATCCCTCTCCTCATGTTGAGAAGTTGTGGTTTGAATGAATAAGAAACGACGGAAGCCGGCCCACTGTACGGTAGCAGTGCACAGCTGGCCAGTAGAGGGTAGAGAGACACGGCTAGACTGGGTCCCGCGAGTTTCAGGGCTGGCGGCGGGGCTGTGTTAGCTGAGTGGTCTAAAACACCCACCTAGTAAGTAGGAGATCCCAGGTTTGAATCCCGGCTGCAGCATAATTTTTAATTCAATGCCTCTCCTCATTTGAGAAGTTGTGGTTTGAATGAATAACAAACATCGTAAGCCGCCCCACTGTACGGCAGCAGCGCGCAGCGGGCCAGTAGAGAGTAGAGAGACGAGGCCAGATTGTGGTCCCCGCCTGTTGCAGGGCTGGCGGTGGGGCTGTGTTAGCTGAGTGGTCTAAAGCACCCACCTAGTGAGTAGGAGATCCCAGGTTCAAACCCGGCTACAGCATAAATTTTTAATTCAATCCCTCTCCTCATGTTGAGAAGTTGTGGTTTGAATGAATAAGAAACGACAGAAGCCGCCCTACTGTACGGTAGCAGTGCACAGCTGGCCAGTAGAGGGTAGAGAGACACGGTTAGACCGGGTCCCGTGAGTTTCAAGGCTGGCAGCGGGGCTGTGTTAGCTGAGTGGTCTAAAGCACCCACCTAGTAAGTAGGAGATCCCAGGTTCAAATCCGGCTGCAGGATAAATTTTTAATTCAATGCCTCTCCTCATGTTGAGAAGTTGTGGTTGGAATGAATAAGAAACGACGGAAGCCGCCCCACTGTACGGCAGCAGTGCACAGCTGGCCAGTAGAGGGTAGAGAGACATGGCTAGACCGGGACCCGCGAGATTCAGGGCTGGCGGCGGGGCTGTGTTAGCTGAGTGGTCTAAAACACCCACCTAGTAAGTAGGAGATCCCAGGTTTGAATCCCGGCTGCAGCATAATTTTTAATTCAATGCCTCTCCTCATTTGAGAAGTTGTGGTTTGAATGAATAACAAACATCGTAAGCCGCCCCACTGTACGGCAGCAGCGCGCAGCGGGCCAGTAGAGAGTAGAGAGACGAGGCCAGATTTTTCCCCGCCTGTTGCAGGGCTGGCGGTGGGGCTGTGTTAGCTGAGTGGTCTAAAGCACCCACCTAGTGAGTAGGAGATCCCAGGTTCAAACCCGGCTACAGCATAAATTTTTAATTCAATCCCTCTCCTCATGTTGAGAAGTTGTGGTTTGAATGAATAAGAAACGACGGAAGCCGCCCTACTGTACGGTAGCAGTGCACAGCTGGCCAGTAGAGGGTAGAGAGACACGGTTAGACCGGGTCCCGTGAGTTTCAAGGCTGGCAGCGGGGCTGTGTTAGCTGAGTGGTCTAAAGCACCCACCTAGTAAGTAGGAGATCCCAGGTTCAAATCCGGCTGCAGGATAAATTTTTAATTCAATGCCTCTCCTCATGTTGAGAAGTTGTGGTTGGAATGAATAAGAAACGTCGGAAGCCGTCCCACTGTACAGCAGCAGCACTCATCGGGCAAGTAGAGAGTATAGAGACGTGGCCAGATCAGGTCCCGCGTGTTGCATGCCTGGCGGTGGGGCTGTGTGTTCTAAAGCACCCACCTAGTAAGTAGGAGATCCCAGGTTTGTATGGCAGCAGCGCGCAGATGTCCAGTAGAGAGTACAGAGATAAGGCCAGACGGGCCCCTGCGAGTTGCAAGGTTGGCGGCGGGACTGTGTTTACTGAGTGGTCTAAAGCAACCACCTAGTAAGTAGGAGATCCCGGGTTCAAACCCTGCTACAGCATAAAGTTTTAATTCAATCCCTCTCCTCATGTTGAGAAGTTGTGGTTTGAATGAATAAGAAACGTCGGAAGCCGCCCCACTGTACGGCAGCAGCGCGCAGCTGGCCAGTAGAGAGTAGAGAGATGAGGCCAGATGGGGCCCGCGTGTTGCAGGGCTGGCGGCGGGGCTGGGCGCGGCCAACTGCACGCCGCCCGCCATCGACGACTTCCCTCGCGACCTCTTCTCGGAGCAGCAGCGCCAGCAGGGCGCCGTCGTGCTGCACGTGCTCGCCTCGCTCTACCTTTTCGTCGCGCTCGCTGTCGTCTGCGACAGGTACTTCGTTCCCGCCGTCGAGCGCATCTGCCAAGGTCAGTATCCGCCACCGCCACCTTCCTGCATCTAGCGTCAACGCTCTCCACCGCTGATCTCCAATCTCTGTTGTACTGCTACTTTCTCATTTCCTACTGTGCACCGTATCTAAGGAAACAATAAGAGAAACATCTACATATGAAAAGGTCCTTTGCCAGAACATAATAGAAATGCACCTGATGGATCAAAGGAAGGAACTTCCAGTCCCTCGAATGGGAGAAAACCCAAATCTTCCGGGATGAAACTGCTGATTTGCCATAGAGGGAAACAAGTCTATAATCCATAGTCAGGGCCAGGCTTAGTCAAGTCCAAGCGGTGCAGTCGACACACGGAGCATGTATCTGAATCAGTGTGGCCAACGTGATGAGTTTCTGACGTCACAATGGGCGAACCGCACATTTGTGAGTTCGTTCCAACGCTTGGGGCAGCATCAAGTATGGCAGATATTCTCAACGAGCGTCTAAACAATCACCAATAAGTTGGGAGGACGTGACCAACGTCACACCGCGTGGCTATCCAGGGAAGGGGGGGCAGCTCTTTTCAGCAGAGAGACGAAGACGCCATATTGGCCATTGTATTTCATGGGTTTTATGTGTATAACTTCGATCTTATGAATGTATAAAATTTAAAGCAAGTAAAAGTAACTGAATAAATTGAGAATCTATCGGAAAGATGTCTTTAGAGGTACTATTTCTTGGAGTAAATGACTGGAAACGTCTTATATGTGGTTAAAAGATTCCTGTATTACAGTAATATGACGTTTCATTGCAAAGGGGACTGAAAATCTATTAACTCTAAGTGTTCTTTATATCATTTGTAATAATTACACATCACCAAATAACATTACGAGTAGTGTATATAGTACATCTAGTACCTTCGTCAATAACACCCTGATATGTTAGTGGCCGTAGCATAGGCAGCAAAGTTGTGGACTGTGAACGAAACATCCTACGGCTGTGGTTCGAACCTCCACGAAAGCAATTTTTTTCCTTCTTTTATTCGAGTATCCTTATAGTTGTAAAGACTTTCCTATAAATTTCACAGCCGTATACTGCATAATATTCGATGCTATGTACACACAAACACGCATCGTTTGAGGAATGAGGTTGTTGGATCGTTTTTATGAACAGAACAGTTTGCACCTTGCTTAGAGTAAAATACGCACTTTATTGTTTCACGTCTTTCATTTTACACGTTCGTAACATGCTTCTATTGAACAGTAGCATTGACCATGGAAGAATGAGCTTTCTAAGTTTTACTAAAAAAAGAGACTGTTGCAATGTTTGCCTCATGTGAAACCCTTTTCTAATTTTATATTGCACAGTCATGAAACTATAATTCGTAGAAGTCATTGATGCAACTTTTATAAGAGAGTTCTGTTCACAGATATTTTGTTGTTACTTATGTACCGAAAATATGCACAAGCGCGGAAATAAGCGATTTAATGAATTTCACTCTTTTGATTTGGTGAACATTGTGATACCAGGACACACGAAGTGATGGGTGCTATCGAAAAAGGTTCGCAAATCGATTCCGTATTTCTTGATTTCCAGAAAGCTTTAGACACCATACCTCACAAACGGCTTTTAATCAAATTGCGTGGTTATGGTATATCGCCCCAAATTTGCGATTGGATAGGGGATTTCTTGTCAGAGAGGACACAGTTCGTAGTAATCGATGGTAAAGCATCGACTAAAATAGAGGTGATATCGGGCGTTCCACAGGGTAGTGTTATTGGTCCTCTGCTATTCCTTATTTACATAAACGATTTAGGGAAAAATCTAAGTAGCTCTCTTAGGTTGTTTGCAGATGATGCCGTCATTTACCGTCTAGTAAAATCATCTGACTAAGATGTCAGTATGGTGTAAAAATAGGCACTTGGCTTAAATAATGAGAAGTGTGAAGTCGTCCACATGAGTACGAAAAGAAATCCGTTAAACTTTGTTTACAACATAAATCAATCAAATGTGAAGGCCGTAAACTCCACAAAATACCTAGGAATTACTATTACTTTAGTCCTAAACTGGAAAGAACACGTAGATAATATCGTGGGAAAGGCGAACCAGAGACTATGTTTTATTGACAGAACCCTTAAAAGATGCAACAGAACTTCTAAAGAAACTGCATACACTGCGCTTGTCCGTCCATTTTTGGAGTATTGCAGCCCAGTGTGGGATCCGTATCAGGTGGGTTTGACGGAGGGCATCGTAAGAGTCCAAAGAACGGCAGCTCGTTTCGTATTGTCACGATACAGGGGAGACAGCGTCACGGAAATGATACAGGATCTGGGATGGGAATCATTACAACGGCGCTTATCGCTGTGGCGTGGGCTACTTGCGAAACTCCAATCACCAACATTCTCCTCCGAATGCGAAAATATATTGTTGACTGCCACTTACATAGGTAGAAATGATAATCAGAATAAAATACGAGAAATGAGAGCTCGGAACAGAGAGATTCAGGTGTTCTTTCTTCCCGCGCGCTATTCGAGAATGGAATTGGAGATAAATAGTATAACGGTGGTTCGATGAACCCTCTGCCAGGCACTTAAATGTGATTTGCAGAGTATCCCATGTAGATGTAGATGTAGGACCTGATGCCGTCAACTGTCGCTGGAACGCGCTGCTGTTGAGTGTAGCTTGTTGAGGCACACGCCTCTTATGCACGAGTCACACTGTGTCTGAGTGATCAGCTGCACGTTGGAATCGGCATGTTGACCGCACACCTTCAGATACAAGCTCCGTGTGATGACGGCTTGAAGCTGTCAGAGGCCTGTGGATGGTGTCAGAACCAAATGAGCCTCCCCCTATCAGCTTTTAGATACTTGAAATCTCAAAAGTTACTCTTTATAGCAATACAAGGCCCCACAGTAGGAGAGGCATAGGACAATCTAAAAAACAAAAACTAGCTTTTGAGATTTGGAGGCCCAAGAACGAGAGAAGACAAATTTCCTCACTGTTTCTTACCACAAATCCCCTAAACCTCCACAACGTTACGGATGTTTTGGATAGCAGTGTGCATTTGTGCCGCCATACAGTACGCACGAGGTGCCGTAGTTGCTGTCCAAAACTTTATGGAAAGCATAGAGTTCTGACTAACCTGTTGTTCGGAAAGATGGAAGTACAAGAAGTGACTCGCGAGATATTCAATTGTCAGGGATGCCATTTATTTCGTTTAGTTCATAGTGAGACCTCGAGTGCTAACATTACTGCTAAACTTAACTCATGACCAGCACGGACCGGCGCGTATAGTGGTCAGCTCGAGACTGAATCTGTGGCGCGGTGCAAGAGGGCACCTGATGCTCTATTTCGCGCCAAAACATGGCCATCGTGCGCCTTCTGCAATATCGTTCTTCTTTTGTTACAATAAGAGAAGACTTCTTAAACTGTCAAAACCTAGCCTGTTCTTGAGATGTATTTATAAGAAATTCTCAGCTCTGAATAATTATTAGTTAGGAAATAATAAATGAAACTAATATCAAAAGAAATCACGTGACGTCAAATGCAGCAGCCAATGTGAGGAGAGCACCAGTAACATAGGCGGGCTTTCTCACGGGAACCAGCACCTACTGTGCCATATGCTACTGCTGCCCACCCCACATATCAACATATGCTGCACTTCTGCCTTTCTTCCGCGGTTTAAGACACGTTCGATGCAAGCAAAGAAACGGCCAGTGGCCAGAAATATGAAGTGGCCATAGGCCAGGAATATCACAAAGTCTGTCATCCATAACTTTATTTCTGAAAGTACATTTAATGTTATGTAATGCAAGTATGTACCCATTGTGATAAGACTATGGCCCCTGGGTACATCTCACATTTAGAAAATTATGCCTGTATCATAGTCAAAGGAACCACATGTTACTTTGCTGATGCACTATAGTAATATCCACCATCAACATGCGACTTTTGGTAATACTTAAATTAAAGGGCCCCACAAGCAACTGACGGATCGCAGCAATCTGTCGCACGGGCGAAAAATTGATTTGTAGGTGGCACGTGTTTAGAAAATCGTTGCAGTCGGCCTTAGATCGCTGATCGTGTGGAAATGACAGGCAATCCAGTGGATCGCATGCGATTCGTGGATGCAATATGGCTGTCTGGATGCTTGGCAGCGATTTGTGCCAATATGCTTGTGACTCGTTTACCTATACATATTTTTGGAAACATTTTTATTTCAATTTTGCATTAAACAGCAATCTTATATTTATATAGAAACCAGTTTAGCGTGCAGTGATTTTTATTCGTATCAGGTAGGATTACAATTGCACTGATGTCGTGGATGCAGTGGAAGGCTCCCAAGCATCTGCCCAGCTCCATCAGTGCAGTTCTAATCCTACCTGATACGAATAAAAATCACTGCACGCTAGACTGGTTTCTGTATATAAGTTTACGTTAGAATGAATAGTTGCTGAGGGGTCACAAACTACTATCAGCAGTGGATAGCAGCATTTTCACTTATATTAAGAAGTAATACAAAATGCATCTAGAATTTCTGCTGTGACTATAAACTGAGAGCATGGTCACAGTATGTGCTTAATTTGATTGTGAGACATATCACATGACACCATTATCAAAAATATCAATAACTATTTTTATTTTACTAATGTGATGTGTACTCGTTTGAGATATAACCGTTTTTCAACAATTTTCAACTCATTTTCATTTTTGCAGTTTACAGCAGCATATTTCAAGACAAAAAAAGTTTCACACAAACGTTACACATGTTTTTCAAGGAGAATCCAAATCTGCTATAAAAAGGGGTTCCTATTTATGATTTCAAAATCACTCCCACCCTGGGACTGGTGCAGCGGGTCGAGCTAATGTTAATGGATGGTGTTATTCAACGTGAACAACTTGTTTTTTTTTTTAAATCCGATTTGTATTTATAAGAATATTCAGTAAACAGTTTTAAGTGACGTATAAAAAAGTAGAGAGAAACGTAATTTTTGTATGATGTGCCCTTATAGACATGTTTACAGCTTCACAGATTCAGTATATTTGCTGTCATCATTTGATCTGTTGATGCCCAAATTGACATCTGTGTGCAATGGATAATTTCATATCTGGTTATATTAGATTAGCATTTCTTCTGTAGATCATTTCGTAATGGTGTGGAATATTCGGCTTAGTATATAATTGCTAATTTCTATGTAAAAAATCATCTTCTGAATAGAAGGAGGTGTCTTTCAGAAATTCTTTCAATTTGTTTTTATATGGTGGTTGGTTATTTGTCAGACATTAGATGTTATTTGGTCATCATGTCTCCTAGGGTTGTAGCTGTCCACACTACTATTATTCTTGAATTGGATTGGATTATTAATAACAATGCTGATATGTGAGGCTATTGTCAAGATGCCTACATATTTAAATAAATGTCTCTGATTACACTATTTTGTACAATGAATCCATTTTTGCTCAGTGATGAATTACCTCATAATCTGATGCCATATGAAAACAATAAATGAATTAGCAGTAGTAAGCTAATTTACTGAGATGTTTGTCAGCTAAATTTGCAATAATCCCTAATAGCATAACTTGCTGATGTCAAACGTTTTAGCAGATCATCAATGAGTTGGTTCAAATTAAATTGCTCTCCAATGCACACACCTAAAAATTTTGAATGTACTACCTTCTGTTGGCAGACTATATTTGTTAATGCTGTCGTGCTATTTACCATATCGAACTGTATATAAGCTGTTTTATCAAAAATTCAATAAGAGTCAATTTGCAAAAAATCATTTAACAATTTTCTGAATTACATCATTAAAAATTTTCGTCAGCACACTCTTGTTTGTCAGCTGTGATTACTAAACTTATATCATCGGCAAGAAAAAAACTAGTTTTTGCAAATCATTAACACATATTAAGAACCGCAGAGGACTCAAGACTGAACCCTGGGGGATGCCATTATTGATAGCTCGCCGGTTTGAGAAATGGTCTGATTTTAGCCGTTTACCTGAACCGCATATTTCAACCTCTTGCACTCTTCCACCTAAGTAAGAATAAAATGATTTGCGCACTGTCCCCCTAATACCACAATGCTTAAGCTGATCTAGGAGAATTACATGATTTACTCAATCAAAAGCCATTGTGAAATGATAAAAAATGGCCCATTGTTCGGAGCGATTACTATTTGATCAGCGGAAGTGTTATACTGAGTCCCTTGCAGTGGCTCTTCCACTTTGCCAGGCAGGCTATACTGACATGTTGGGCGATCACCGCATGTGTTCATGCATTGTCGTGCTCGATGCAGTCCACGATCTCGGCACCATAAACATCTACTACAAAATGTGTCCATGTGGTGTGTGTACCCAACTGTGTTCTTGTGTTGTGCGTGCCAGATAACAAGATTATCGACAAAACTGTTAAAACGTCCAACCATAAGCTCACTGGCACCCACAACACAAAACAAAGCAGTAATGAACCTGTAGCTGTAAAATGTGCCCGACGATGGCAGCTTGTTGCCGAAATGCGTCATGCTAATAAAAATATTTGTAAAAAGTGTCTGCTGCAGTATAAATTATTTCAAAAAGTCACAGATATGTTATGCGGCACCTTCCAGACATATGATTAAGATTGTTATTCTAAAGACATCAGAAGTAGCCGAGAATGGAAACATTGAGCCTTCTATTCTTGGTTCGCTGTTTCCTAACGGTTTCTATGTAGCTAGTTGTTCCTACTAGTGCATGTTAGTATTACTATTTGTCATACCATACATAACAAAGTGTTATCCTACTCAGTAGTCACTAGAATACACTCTGTAAAATTCTGAAGGTGGCAGGGACAAAAATATAGGGAACAAAGAGGAATATACAACTTGTACAGACAGCAGTTACTAGAGTCAAAGGGCATGAAAGGGTCGCAATGGTTAGAAAGGAAGTAAGACAGGGTTCTAGCCTTTGCACAATGTTGTTCAATCTGTACAATGAGGAAGCGCTGAAGGAATGCAAGGAGACATATGGAGAAGAAATGAAAACTTTGCACTTTGCGGAGGACATAGTAATTCTATCAGAAACAGCAAAGGAACTGGAAAAGGAATTTAATGGAATGGACAGTGTATTGAAAGGATGGTATAAGATTAACATTAACAAGACTAAAACAAGGATAGTGTCAGGAAATCAGGCGATGCTGAAGGTATTAGGTTAGGCAATGATACAATAAAAGTAGTAAATGAGTTTTGTTGTTTAGGTAGTAAAATACGAGACTTCTGATGGTCGAAGTAAAGACGAAATAAAATGCAGAATGGCTATGGGAAGCTTTTCTGAAGAAGCGAAATTTTTTGACATCCAGTAATAGTTTAAATGTAACGAAATCCTTTCAGAAAGAATTTGTTTAGAGTGTAATATTACACTGAGTGGAACGTGGACGATAAGGACTTCAGGCAAAAAGGTGATTGAAACTTTTGAAATGTGATACTAAAGACGAGTGATGAAGATTAGATGGATAGATGACGTTAATGAGGAGGTGCTCAACAGAATTCGGGGATTTGTGGCATATCGTGACTAAGATAAGGGATAGGTTGGTGGACACATTCGGAGACATCAAGGAATTGTCAACTTAGCATTAGAAGGAAGCGTGTGGGGTAAAAATCGTAGAGGGAGACCGAGGGATGAATACAGTAAGCAAATTCAAAAGGATGTAGGTTGCCGAACGTATTCTCTGATGAAGAGACTTGATTGTCTGTCTCTCATTGTTTCTTGCCATGGCTGTGTTGATCGTGTGAATTATGTGGAACAGAATGATCTATTGACCCTAGGTCAACAAGGATTTACAGAATGTCGTTCATGCAAAACTCAACTAGCTCTTTACTCAGATGAAGTGATGAGTGCTATCGACAAGGGTTCGGAAATCGATTCCGTATTTCTTGATTTCCAGAAGGTTTTTGACACCGTACCTCACAAATGGCTTTTAATCAAATTGTGTGGTTATGGTATATCGCCCCAAATTTGCGATTGGATAGGCGATTTCCTATCGGAGAGGACACACTTTATAGTAATCCATGGTAAGGCATCAACTCAGACAGAGGTGATGTCGGGCGTTCCACAGGGTAGTGTTATTGGTCCTCTGCTGTTCCTTATTTACATAAACGATTTGGGAGAAAATGTGAGTAGCTCTCTTAGGTTGTTTCCAGATGACGACGTCATTTACCGTCTAGTATAATTTTCTGAAGATCAAAAACAACTGCAGGACGATCTAAATAAGATATCTGTATGATGTAAAAATTGGAAATTGATGCTAAATAATGAGAAGTGTAAAGTTGTCCACACGAGTATGAAAAGAAATCCGTTATACTTTGTTTACAAGATAAACCAATCTACAGTGAAGGCTATAGACTCCACAAAATACCTAAACTGGAAAGAACACGTAGATTATGTCGTGGGAAAGGCGAACCAGAGACTGCGTTTTATTGGCAAAACCCTTAAAAGATGCAACAGAACTACAAAAGAAATAGAACTAGTAAAGAGACGGCATACATTAAGCTTGTCTGTCCTTTTTGGAGTGTTGCTGCACAGTGTGGGATCCTTAGCAGGTGGGTTTGTCGGAGGACATCGAAAAGAGTCCCAAGAAGGGCAGCTCGTTTCGTATTGTCACGATACAGGGGAGACAGCGTCACGGAAATGATACAGGATCTGGGATGGGAATCATTACAACAACGGCGCTTATCGCTGCGGCGTGGGCTACTTACGAAACTCCAACCGCCAAAATTCTCCTTCTAATGCGAAAATATATTGTTGACTCCCACTTACATAGGCAGAAATGACCATCAGAATAAAATAAGAGAAATGAAAGCACGAATGGAGACATTTAGAAGCTCTTTCTTCCCATGCGCTATTATAGATTGGGATGGGAGATAAAATGTAACGGTAGTATGATGAACTCTCTGCCAGGCACTTAAATGTGATTTGCAGAGTATCCCATGTAGATGTAGATGTAGAAACTGTAGTGCCTCTGTTTGTTTGTACTATGCGCTCAGCGACTGCCGCGTCGTACGGTGCATGCAGGAGAGCCGACAGCGTGTGTGTGTGTATGTTTTTTTTTTTTTTGTATTCTACCAGCGCTGAACACGCATGTGTTTGTGTGTTGGCAGCGCTGATCTTTCAAAGGCTTTTGATTGTGTAATTCATGGGATTCTTCTAGATAAGCTTAAGTATTGTTGTATGGTGGGACAGTGCACAAATGGTTTAAATCATACTTAACTGGAAGAGTGCAGAAAGTTGAAATAAGCAGTTCAGATGATGTAGATGAGACAATTAATTCTTCTAACTGGGGAGTTATCAAAAATGGGGTCCCACAAGGTTCGGTCTTGGGTCCTTTGCTGTTCTTAATATATATTAATGACTTGCCATTCTACATATACGAAGATGCTAAGCTAGTACTTTTTGCTGATGATACAAGTATAGCTATCACACCTGACAAACAGGAATTAACTGATGAAATTGTAAATGATATCTTCCAGAAAGTCATTAAGTGGTTCTCTACAAATGGACTGTCATTAAACTTTGATAAAACCCAGTATATACAGTTTCATACAGTAAATGGCATAACACCATTAATAAATTTAGACTATGAACATAAATCTGTAGCTAAGGTAGAATATTCAAAATATTTAGGTGATTGCATTGACGAGGGACTTAATTGGACGAAACATATTGAAGATCTCCTGAAACGTCTGAGTTCAGCTACTTATGCTATCAGAGTCATTGCAAAATTTGGTGATATAAATCTCAGTAAATTAGCTTACTATGCCTATTTTCATTCACTGCTTTCATATGGGATCATATTCTGGGGCAATTCAACATTGAGCAAAAAAGTATTCACTGCACAAAAGCGTGTAATCAGAATAATTGCTGGAGCCCACCCAAGAGCGTCCTGTAGACATTTATTTAAGGCTCTAGGGATACTCACTGTAGCTTCACAATATATATATTCACTCATGAAATTTGTTATTAACAATCCGACCCACTTCAAAAGTAATAGCAGTGTGCATAGCTACAATACTAGGAGAAAGGATGATATTCAGTATTCAAGGTTAAATCTAACTTTGGCTCAAAAAGGGGTGAATTATGCTGCCACAAAAGTCTTTGGTCACTTACCAAGTAGCATCAAAAGTCTGACAGATAGCCAACTAGTACTTAAAAAGAAATTAAAGGAATTTCTGAATGGCAACTCCTTCTACAGTGTAGATGAATTTTTAGATAAAACTTTTAAAAAAATAAAAAAAATTAAAAAACAAATAAAAAAACAAAAAAATTCTTAAAATCTAGATTGTCAAGTATAGACAAAATTTACTAAACTGACACGTTCCACATCATTACGAAATGTCGTATACGTGATCTAAGGAACAAGTATTAATCTAATCTAATCTGTGTGTTTATGTGCCGGCAACGCTGAACACACATGTGTTTGTGTGCTGGCAGCACTGAACATGTGTGCATTTGTGTGCCATCAGCGCTGAACACGTGTGTTTGTGTGCCGGCAGCACTGAACAGGTGTGTGCTTGTGTGCCGACAGCGCTGAATAGGTGTGTGCTTGTGTGCCGGCAGTGCTGAACAGGTGTGCGTTTGTGTGCCGCAGCGCTGAACACGGGTGTGTGCTTGTGTGCCGGCAGCGCTGAACATGTCCAACGACGTGGCGGGCGCGACGTTCATGGCGGCGGCGACGTCGGCGCCCGAGCTGTTCGTCAACGTGATCGGCACGTTCATCACCGAGGGCGACATCGGCGTCGGCACCATCGTCGGCAGCGCCGTCTTCAACATCCTGGCCGTCGCCGCCTGCTGCGGGCTCGGCGCCGGCATCGTCAGTACCCCCAGTCTCCTGATCTGAACGTCTGCTCGAGACAGCCATTTATACGCATTAATTCTGCTTTTTATGCCTCTTTAGCAGTGGCGCTTTGTGTAGGTTTTTTATAGCGGGTCAAAGGAAGATGGATAAGAAACTTCCAAAGTGGAAAAAAAATATGCAAAATAATTGCTATACAGAACAATATGCCATTCAAAACACACATTCTGCCTTGCTTTAATTCACATCTAATTGAAAATTTGCATAAACGTTTGGTATGTTGTTGTTGCGGTCTTCAGTCCGCAGACTGGTTTGATGCAGCTCTCCACGCTACCCTGTCCTCTGCAAGTCTCTTCATCTGAGAATACGTTCGGCAACTTACATCCTTTTGAATCTGCTTACTGTATTCGTCCCTCGGTCTCCCTCTACGATTTTTACCCAACACGCTTCCTTCTAATGCTAAGTTGATAATTCCTTGATGTCTCAGAATGTGTCCTGCCAATCTTTCTCTTAGTCAGGATATGCCAGAAACTCCTTTTCTCCCCGATTCGGTTAAGCACCTCCTCATTAATTACATTATCTACCCATCTAATTTTCATCATTCGTCTGTAGCACCACATTTCTAAAGCTTCTATCAACTTTTTATCTGAACTCCTTATTGTCCATGTTTCACTACCATAAAATGCTACACTCCAGTCAAATGTTTTCAGAAAGAACTTCATAACATTTAAATAAATATTGGATATCAACAAATTTCGATTCTTCAGAACGCTTTTCTTCTCATTGCCATTCTGCATTTTATATCTTCTTTACTTCGGCCATCACAAGTTATCTTGCTACCCAAATAACAATATTCATTTTCTACTTTTATTGTCTCATTACCTAATCTAATTCCTTCAGCATCGCCTGATTTTCTGACATTACATTCCATTACCTTCGTTTTACTCTTGTTAATGTGCATCTTATAACTTCCTTTCAAGACACTGTCCATCCTATTCAATTGCTCTTCCAGATCTTTTGCGGTCTCTGACAGAATTACTATGTCATCGGCAAACCACAATGTTTTTATTTCTTCTCCCTGCACTTTAATGCCGTCTCCAAATTTCTCCTTCCAGTCCTTCACTGCCTGCTGAATGGACAGATTGAACAACATTGGGGAATGGCTACAACCCTGTCTCACTCCCTTCCCAACGTCTGCGTCCCTTTCTTGCCCTTCGACTCTAATAACAGCTGTCTGGTTTTTGTATAGGTTGAATATAACTCTTCGCTCCCTATATTTTACCTCTGATACCTTCAGAATTTAGAAGAGTGTATTCCAGTCGATATTGTCAAATGCTTTCTCCAGATTGACAAACGCTAGAAACGTAGGTCTGCCTTTCCTTAGTCTATCTTCTAAGATACGTCATGATGTGAGTATTGCCTCCCGTGTTCCTACATTTCTCCTAAATCCAAACTGATGTTCTAAATTGTGAAAAGTTTCCACCAATCCTGTGTATGCAAAAAATTTCTTGTAACAAGTCAGGTTTCGTAAAAAGTTTTATTTTTACCTGAAATGGTTAGTTTTATGATGAAAATAGTTACACAATCTATAACTTTTGTCTGAGCAATCTACAAAAATTGTTCAGATACTTTTCCCTAAGAATTACAGTTTCTGAGAAAAAGCCATTTTAACGTTGTATTCTTGAAGTTCATGCATGCCACCTTTGAGATAGTGTACTTGGCGTGGTGTTTTTTAACGTGGTCTACCCCAGAAGCCGACTCCGCGATCTACTTTACTGGTTTAGTGGAATCTCAGAATGTATTCAATAATTTTCTTCTTCTTTCACATCGTCCTGAGCCGACATAAATTGTTGCAACAACAAAATTCCTGGATTTAATGAATCACTGCGTTCATGTGCACGAAGTGCGAGCTCAGAAGCAACGCAAAGTTTTAGAGGGTAGGTAACGATTTTTGCGAACCTGATGGTTGTGCTCTTCAACTGACTGCCTGTAAGCCGTGTCAACTTATTGTGTAATATCCTGTTTACCTAAGAGACTGTGCTGTAGCTTCACAGATACATGTGATTCAGAACGCTCATGTTTCTTTATGTGAGGTCGTCAACGCCTTTCATGCGTGGAAGTTATTTCACACCCAGAATTTTGTTTGGGAATAATGGACACGGAAAACAGTACAAGTTGTTTGTAATTTGACAATCACATACCCAATGTAATGACGACGAAACTAGTCGTTTGTGCAATAAATACAAAATTGGTTATTGGGTTATGGGCATATTAATCATGTGTCTCGCAAATAAATTAATGGTGTTTCATTTAGTGTACTGCATGTACTGTCATAGTAAAAAAAATATATTATGGCAGTAGAAGTACATTAAATCAAACGGTCGTACACAGTTATTATGCATGTGATACTCCGTAATGTGTACCTTAATATTCTTTTGAGTGTTACTTGGATTTGCTTTCATTTCCTGGTAACGCTACAAGTAAAACTGGATGAGTAGTAAAGAGGCATAACATTCAGCTTAATGCTTAAAAATGGTTGTTTCTGAACGTATAAGAGCTCTAGTGTTAGCACCATAAAGTAGTTTAGTATTCTGGGGGTCTGGGCCCCAGTCTCATGGGATCCACAAATCATGTGGACTAACTGTCGCCATTTACATTAATATAAAATTATACTTAATATGCAACTGAAGTCGCTGCAACTGCAAATGATTTGCAAAACAACATTTTTCAATATGACGAAATGAACAATATTTTCTCCACTAATAATTTATTTCATAAAAAGTAAATAGTAAACTCAGTGTTATGTATGAGATCTATAGTCTTATCAACCAATTTCGATACAATTTTTTTCTTCTTTATTTTTTGACACAAATTACATCTTCGTAGGCGTAAGTAGTTGAGTACACATGAATTGAATTAATTTATTCAAAGCTTTTATCTACAAGCACTCGATACTTTTCCTTTACTATGATCCAAGATGGGACTACGTTTGGGACATTAAAGAAAAATCTTATAGAATCCATCATTGTTGGTGGAACCAGGACATTGGCTGGTCAAGAGTATGAAGGAAGTGGGATACCAACAGCCGTGTGTATAATAGAAATATTTATTGTTTCAATACCAGTTTCGGCATTCCATTATGCCATCTTCAGGTCCCTGTGTATTAAACGAAGGTATTCAAGTGACTAAGGCAAATACATTAAAATATAAAAAACATACCTTACGAGAACCAAACAAGCTCTGGGTGTTGAAGGAGAACTGTATATCATTCCAAATTGATAAAGTCCACATATCTGCATAAATACTTCAAAGTTGCCTTGACTCTCCACGATAAATTCTAAGTTTCAATTTAAACATGTATTGAGGCACTTAAAAGCACTGTATTGATAGTGGTGCAATAGTCTCTCAATCCACCGCAATAGTCGACACGACTCTGCAGAAACTGTACCTTTCTGCATGGGATGTAATTTCGCTGTGTCACTCAGCTTGCAAATACTTGCCATCCTAGATGGCACACGTGTAATGTACAAGAACTTGCCTGATGACCGCAACATTGGACCGAAACGAGTTAGTGAGAAGTGACTGAAGCAGGAGAAATTGTTTCATTGACATAAAAATAAAGGACTAAAGGTAGTTCATACAATGTAAGCTTTCACGGCCGGCGTCAACTTCATTTAAGACTTCCGGGCTCATAAGACGTGGTCGATTTATAAAACTTTCCCCTAATGTTTCATCTTTGGCTGCGGAAGACATCTTTAGAGGTAGAATGGCGAACTGCGATGAGAACTTGAGGGAACGCCGTATATATAGGCAATGTAGAGGGCACCACAAGACATCACGTGACGTCTGCTACGACACTATCTCTGGTATTGCCAACATTCTTGGCAGAGAAGAATCGATTGTCATTTCGCAGAAGTCCAAATTCTGTCTAATTTAACAGCTTCCTCTTTCCTGTTAAAGTTATTACGATGTTTATAGATCCCGATTGCTTCTCTATATGTGCGCGCATGATAGTGCGAAGTTTTTGGAATGACACTAGTCTCATTAAATTTAATTTCATGATTGCCATCTTGGTTTACATGTTCTGCTACGGCCGATTTCTCCGTGTGCCCCAGGCGGAAATTCCTTTTATGTTCGACCAGTCGAGTATTGACGCTCCTTTTTGTAGTTCTAATGTAGACTGAACCACAGCTGCAGGGAATTTTTTATGCACCTTGTGTATTCAACGTATGTCGTACATCTTTTGCAGATCTTAAATATTCTTTTATCTTCCTTGTAGGTCTGAAAATGGTTTCTACCACATACTTGTCCAGCACTTTTCCAATACGGTTTGTACCCTTATTTATGAACGGAAGAAAAACTTTTCCCTTAGGCGGTTGTTGTTCCTCGTCTGTTCGAACATAAAAGGAATTGCCGCCTGGGGCACACGCAGAAATCGGCCGTAGCGGAACATGTATACCAAGATGCCAATCATGAAATTAAATTTAATGAGACTAGTGTCATTTCAAAAACTTCGCACTATCATGCGCGCACATATAGAGAAGCAATCGAGATCTATAAAAATCGTAATAACTTTAACAGGAAAGAGGAAGCTGTTAAATTAGACAGAATTTGGACTTCTGCTTTACACCAGCGAAATGACAATCGATTCTTCTCTGCCAAGAATGTTGGCAATACCAGAGATAGTGTCGTAGCAGACGTCACGTGATGTCTTGTGGTGCCCTCTACATTGCCTATATATACGGCGCTCCCTCAAGTTCTCATCGCAGTTCGCCACTCTACCTCTGAAGATGTCTTCCGCAGCCGAAGATGAAACGTTAGGGGAAAGTTTTATAAATCGACCACGGCTTATGAGCCCGCAAGTTTTAAATGATGAAGGGCTAAAGGTAGGTTGTAACTGCCGGCGCTGAGGTCAGTCGGAGTGGCTGTCAGAGACGGTGGTCAGTGACGGTGATGACGTCGGTGATGACGCCGGTTGCAGGTGGTGCCGCTGGACTGGTGGCCGCTGACGCGCGACTGCCTGGCGTACGGCGTGACGGTGTCGCTGATGATCTGCATCATCCACGACGAGCGTGTCGAGTGGTACGAGGCGCTCACGCTGGTGCTGCTCTACATCGTCTACATCGCAGGTACGCCCGACATCCTCGACATCACACCTAGGGCCTCACATCTAACATGCTCTACACCGCAAGTATGGCGAGAGATCAGACAATGTCTACATCACAGGTAGATGTAGTCTACATCACGAGTAGGTTCAGACATCTGGCACTATCTACATCACAGGTAGACGTAGCCTACAGCACAAGTAGGTTCAGACATCTGACACTGTCTACATCACAGATAGCGACCCCCATCACAAGTACACCCTGACATCGCTGCTCCCCTCTTCGTGACGCCTCTGCCCACCAGACCAACTCATCAGACCTGCAACCGAATCACAATTCTTGATTTACCAAAAACGTGGCGTGGCCTGACAGGGGCGACGACGATTGCTGTGATTCCTCTTCAGATAAAAAAGCCACCAGGCTCTTTATAGGTAGTTTTTAAAAAAAAGTGTATGATTTAAATTACGTGCTATGGGAAGGTGTACATTTCATATTCAAATGTGCCGCGAATTTGAGACCAGTGTGAAGCTAGTCAGGCATGGGTCGTTTATCTTTGGTTGCAGGCTTATTTTTCGATGGCAGTACTACCGATATTGGAGACGGTAATAGTATTGTTGCCGGGAAGTAGGGTTGTGATTATTGAGAGTGTAGACTTTACTAGAAGTGTGGGGACCGCCGGTTGTGTGCAGTTGTCGTTCCGGCGGGATAGCCGAGGAGACGAGATTTTGAGACTTGAATGCTGGGCCATGCTGTGTGTTTAAGATATGGAGACGAAAGGAATAGATGACGCTGTACAAACGATCTTTTGAAGTGTTTATAAGGTAAAGTTTTTCATGAAATACTTGGCATATTTCTATGGCAGGACTTTGCATTGTTAGGTTGAACTGATGGTAACAGTAACGGTCGGGAAAGATCTTTCTGTTAGCTTGTGGTCTCACGATTCATGCTAGGGACCCCTTTCTGTGTTAGGAAAAGTATTTATTGCAATAGTTTAGTTTTGAGAGTGCGTTTTCTAAGAAATAGGAGTTCTATGGGTAGTGTTCTTAAAATATGGTATTGTTGTAACATTGATTGTGTCAGTCGAGTTAAATTTATTAACAGTAAAGAAATGTTTACCTTTGTTTAAAAAATAATTTTGTAGGCAGATTAAATACGTGAGTTATATTTTTCTCTGAAAGATTTTAAAATCCAAAACATGACATTGTTAGTAATTTTCATAAAGTTACATCAGTTAGAAAATAAACGAGATATTTAATTTTTTATTATTAGTTCCACTTTCTTAAACAGATCACCTGTTTATCCCTCTTCACATTTTTTTTAAAGTGCCATAGATGTTTTCTGTAGGTAGCTTTCTAGTAGTTAGTACAGCAGGAAGCAGTTTGGTGTTGCGCAAATTTATGCAGTAAGTGTAAGTTTGTTGTCATGCTTACAGTTCAGTATGATTAACAGATTTCAGGGTAGGACAATTCGTACAGTGTTCAGTACAGGTTAACAAGTGTTTGCACCGAGCCAGATTGCATTGATAAATATTGTGTTCGTTACATTCAGTCAAAGATTGTTATTTCAGTCACAAACAAGTTTGTAGGGCCAGAATTATTATCAACAGTGATTTTTAGTATCAGTAATTTTCAGACAGTTGACTTTGTTATGACATTTTCATACAGAAACAATTAGCAGTTTGTGTTTCATTATACTAAGCAACATGCAGTCAGATAGGTATTGCAATACCTTGACATTCATATAGTTAAAAAAAAAAATACTCAGATTAACATAACGTTGTGCAAAGGCATTCAGATAGAACAAGTTAAAACACATTCAGTTGTATTTCATTCAAGTAGCGTCAGTCAGTTACATTTCTCAGATCATATGGTAAAACACATAACTTTCGCAGCAGGCGTAAATTTTGTAAGAGAGAAGCACAAGCAAGAAATTTTCAGCCACTCAATGTACCACTGACTATAATTCGTTTCTCTTTTCAATTTTCCCTGTTGTTGTAGCCCTCAGAAGAAAAATGCTTCACAGTAACTCTTCAAGTAAGTCTGTTCTCTCCATCTATATGAGAGAAAATGGTAGTTAAGTAACTTCAGATGTTCATAACACTTATGTGAGAACCAGGAAAGTCATGCTGCTGACAAATATAAAAATTGAATGAGCACATCAAAGATGGCTATGAACAGATTGGTCACAGAGAGCCACATCGGAGTAGCCGAGCGCATTGAGGCACTATGCTGTGGTGGGCGAGGCCGTTCCCCGTCGGGGGATCGAATCTTCCCTCAGGCACGGATGTTTTTGTTGCCTTTAGTATAAGTTGGTTTATAAGTAGTTTCTAAGTTTAGGGTCTGACGACGCCGCAGTTAAGTCACTTAAGCTCCACAAACATTTGAACACTTTTGGTCTCAGAGAACGGCATTTGAGGGACAGTTACTAAAAGTTTTTGGTGTATTTGAGAGGGAGAAGAAGGGGCAAAAAGTTGGGTATAACTGGAAATAGAATTAAGTGTAATTTGTGAAGCGCTTCCCGGTGGCTAACCAGCGCCTTGTGTGTGGTGTTGCAGTGATGTACTGGGACAAGTCGATACAGCGGTGCACCAGGGGCAAGAAGCGGATGGCGTCGCGCGCCAACTCCAACCGGAAGCCCTCCGTCGACAACGTGGGTAAGTCGGCCGCTAGCTGCACGTGGTGTACACGTGGTCTGCAGTACGTCTTCAACAGTCTTCAACAGTACAGCTAGTCACTCTTATTTCCACTAAATATAAAATTTTACACATACCATACTTTTTTGGAATAAGTACTACCTCACTAAGTAAAGACATTTACCTTTGTTAGATAGGTAAAACGTCAATCATTACTGTCCCGTTTCACTGCTGACACCATTTCATAAAATATAGATTATTTATACTTCAATAGTTCCCCATTCTTTATAATGTTAAAATACTTAACAATTCTTAACTTCAATTTCAGGAAAATTGCTCAATTTTAAATACTCTCAATACATTTGTATATTCTGTATATATTATAAAGATTAAATAACTAAACATCTCTATTCGGTATTCTCTTTACCTTGTCTGAGACTTATGACTGTAAAAACCACCAAAATTTATTGCATAAACACGATTTTCTATAGAATTCACTGTGTACTAACAAATGACTCAGATATATGTCTTAACAAAAATAATACTGTAAGTTAACATTTCATCAACTATAGACTAGGGGATATTTGTTTATTTGTGTGGTAGAGGTATTGCCTAGTAGAGTTCCATAAGGTTCACTATCGAGCCCTCTGTTATTTCTTGTATCTGAATTTATTATGTTCCCTGTAATAGACTAAAATCGAATTAATGCTGAATTAAAAGCACAATTCTGTATGTGTCCTATAAGTTTCTTTTTATTTTGTTAACCAGTTTTTGCTGTACAAGTCCATCTTCAGAGTTTACTGACTGAAAATGTCCTTGTAACTCGAAAACTGCTAAACAAAATAAAAATAAACTTTTAGAATATACATAAAATTGAGATTTTAATTCAGTGTGATGATAATCCACCAAAAAAAAAAAAACCGACGGGAGAATCAATGAAAATAATAAAATTAATGTTCTTCTACATGCCATATGTACTAAAATCAGTTAGCAATACAGGATTTTGATGAAAAATATGTTTCCTGCTATATTTATTTCAAATTAACATATTCAGTTCTGTTCATTAAATCACAATATAGTTAATCAGAGTTACAAATAAAGATACAATCTAATTTTAACTGGAAAAAATATTATAGAACTGAATAAACATCAGTTGAGTCCCATTAGCAGATTCACTTGTTAGAAGCTTTAGGTAAAGCAAAAAGATAATATAAAGTTAATTAGGAAGTTAACCTAAAACAAATGTAGGAGGGATAGGAAAAATTATCGAAGATAGAAATGTATCAACAAAACAGCAATAAATAGTTATACCAAGAGAAATATTATACTTTTGGCATTTTTTAATTCAATAATGGCTGAAATTGTTTTGTATACTGACGCACGAATGAGGAAGAAAGTGATCACCACACAAAAGCAAGTCGTTGGAAAAATATGTGGCATTTACTGCTATTCATCTTGTAGAAAATTTTAAATACAGCAATGTAGCACAAATTCTCTTTGATAATATTCATTTCAAATGATACACGACTGTTAATAAGAATTAAAGACATCTGCCATTGAAATAATAGGAGAATATATACTGTCCATTATACTTAGTTTCAACCAATCACAAAGGGTTAAATAATAGTCCTTCTAAATTAGTCTTTTATCATTTTTCAATAATGACTCGTAACAATGGTAGGGGTTTTTCCTACATACATCCAATGGGACTAAGGCATTTGCAAACCAGTAAACATAATATACTAATTATATCAATATTTCCTGAACTGACTTAGTATGCTATTGTTATACAAACTGTGGAGTGACCCATGAAGCATGTACGAAGGGTTATCATAAAGTTTCAATTGTGTGTGTGTGTTTTTTTTAATTACAGAATTTTCTACCATGAACTTGTTAGACTTACTCTTCAATTCAGTGAATGTTTCCCAATGATGCATGATACAGATCTGCAGTATGACTGTCCAGTAGATTTTGCATCTGTCACAGGGGTGTGTTGTGTGCAAACTACACACCTGTAGCCCTGCCACCCCCGACATTCTTTTGTTAAGTCAGTGTACGGACCTGCTCAAGACTCAAGCGATACCATAAGTCTTGATCTGGCACTGGCTGCACGTAAAGCCTCAGAATGGATGGTCTCAATAGTTTTAAGACTATTAAATATCTAAATCCAAGTTCTGCTACTGTTTCACTTGGATAAAATAACAGTGAAGAGTGTATAAAATGTCATTTATTTACCGCTTTTGGCCTATGTTATGGACATCCTGCTAAATTCGTGGTGTTGGGAGATACGTGTTTGAAGAGGGTTGGTCGGATGGCTGTTACAACCGTGTCACAAATAAGCGATAAGGCTTATCCTAAGAGATACTTGGTCGCACAGATGTTATTTGCGAAACTGTTACAACTGTGCCACAAACATCCCTCATGCCTTATTCTGGCAGATATCTGGTTGCACAGTATGGTTGTTACAATGTTGCCAGAAATATTCCATATGCATGGTTCAGGGAGATAGGTGGATGCACAGTTGATGATTGCAAGATTGTTACAATTTTGCCACAAATATCCAATATGTTTGGTGCTAGCAGATACTTGCTCGGACATATGTGGGTTGCAATATTGTTAGAATTAAGCCACAAACACCGAATGTGACTGGTGCTAGCAGGTACCTCATTGCAGAGATGCTGTGACAGAGTGTCCGAGTGCATCGAAGGCGCTACGCCACAATTCGCAAGGCCGTTCCCCATCAGGGGTTCAAATCCCCTCTTGGGCACGGATGTTTGTGCCGTCTGTAGTACAAGCTAGTTCAAATTAGTTTCTAAGTTTAGAGACTGATGACCCTGCGATTAAGTCCCATAAGCTTTGCAAACATTTGACTTGAACAGCAGAGATGTTGGTAGCCCGATTGTTAGAATTGTACCACAAACATCCCAGATGCCAGGTGGCGGAAGGTACTTGATTGCAGAGATGTTGATTTGACGATTGTTAGAACTGATTACAAACATCCTGTATGCCTAGTGCTGTTAGACGGTTGGTTGCACAGATGATAGTTACACGATTGTTACAACTGTGCCACAAAGATCCTGTATGCCTTGTTCTGGCAGATACCTGCTTCCACCCAGGGGAGGCCGGAAATGTATTTGTGCTGCGAAACAAAGCAGATTCGAAACTGAAGGAAGCTGCTACCATTTCACAAAGGACTTTTTAACGTCAATTAATTCTTTATTTGGTCTTCATTCTTACCTTTTGTCACTAGGCATGAAGTATATACTAAACAGCACGGCTGAACCAGGACTGTCTTGAGAATTTGCTTTTTACAGATTAGAGGTCTTGGCCATTTCTATCAGCATTCTCCCCCTAAAGAAGTAAAACATCAGCTGCGTTTGTTGCTGCTGGGAAAGAATACTCAAGACATTCCATTGTGTGATACTTCGTCGGTGAGACAGGAGGAAGACTCACAACAACGTCTGTCACCTAGTCAAAAATGTTCAAATGTTTGTAGCGCTTAAGGGACTTAACTACGGGGTCGTCAGTCCCTAAACATACAAACTACTTATGAAGTAGCTTATACTAAGGACGGCACAAATATCCATGCCGGAGGGGGGATTCGAATCCCCGACCGTAGTGGGCATGCAGACTGTGACTGGGGCGCCGCAGACCGCTCGGCCACCGCAGCCGGCTGTCATCTAGTCTGCTGTGTGGAATTATGCCGAATACGTTTGAAGCTACGGCAATATCAGATGGGGAAGCAGAGAGACAGGAAAAAAGTTTCAGTTGTGACGCTGATGCACTGTCTGCTGTGACAGACGTTGAATGGGCAGCTGAAGGATTTAGATTTCTGGCAGGCTACACTGCATGCCGAGCTGCGAAATGTGTCACCTCACTGGAGGTGTCGTCTAATGAACTGCTTTGTCCTCCTCCAAGACACCTCACAGAATACGGGAAGATAGAATTTCTATCACGAGGAGGTTTGTTAGTGCTATCTGCCGAGTGAATGCGGCAGATGTCAGAGTTTAAGCAACTGTTCAACGAGATTAACGGAAGTGGCATACTTTCAAAAGAAATATTTTTAAGAGATTAGCCGATGTAATTTCGCAGAAATATCCTCACGTGGCGCCGGAGGTCATAAAAATATTCTTAAGGACCCGAATTTTTATTCGATTGCGCTACCTCAACATGAAGCTGAAGAAAGAGAAAGCAGCGGCATCACAGAGGCGAAAATCACGTCAGGGGCAGTCTTCGGCTATCGGAAAGATTTAATGATGTAAGTAACTGCAATAAGCAAAGCGTAAACGGTTAACTGCCGTTTTTGTTGCCTCGCTGGCAGTGCTGCTTCGCCACTGACGTCATTTGAACGGCCAATAGCAGGTCGTTTCGCTTCGGCTCCAACCTTTTATAGAATAACGTTGGTTCCACCGATGTTGGCTCTAGGATTTTAACAATCGTGTCATAAATATCCCATATGCCTAGTGCTGTCAGATACTTGGTTGCAGAGATGATAGTAACAATATAGTTACAACTGTGCTACAAACGTCCACGTTCTAGTAGATACCTAGTTGCACAGCTGTTGGTCGGAAGATTGTTAAGTGTGCTAGAATCATTCGACATGCCTGGTGCTAGCAGATACTTGCACAGATGTTGTTTGTTTTGTGTCCCAGCCTCGTTGCCACTTTTTTGTCCCAGCCTCGTCGCTGCTTTTGTGTCATTTTCCGTCGTAGGTGTCGGTGGCCGAATGGAATGAGACCGACACAGGAATAAAGATAGGTCGTAGGTGTCGGTGGCCGAATGGAATGAGATCGACACAGGAATAAAGATAGCACGCTGGTGCAGGTACGGAGGGGAGCAGCCAGAAACTAGAAACACTAGAGTAAATTAGAATGAGATATATATTGCACAGAATTTATACAATACTTAAATTTTAGATAGTTCAATATGGCAGAATGCTGATACAGAGTTGAGCTAGAGTCCTGTCTAGTGCCAAGTCTTCACTGGTGCCTATCTGATTCCGAAGTCTTTACTGGTTCCTATCTCAGTCCCAAGTGAACGATGTCGTTCAGTGGTGGCCATGAGCAGAGTTGTAGCAGAGGGCGCTCGTGGCTGTCCTCGTAAGAACGCCGTGCCGTGCGTGCATGGCGGCGCGCGGCGAAAGTAGGTGGCGCGCACTTTGGACTTGTGTGACACCACAGTTTGCTTAATTGTTACAATCGAGAGACAAACATTCCGTATGGCTGGCTCTGGCTGAGACTCGATTTCACAATTGTCAGTTGCACGATTGTTGTGCAATTGAGTATTTGTGACCACCAGATATATGGGATATAAATTCTGATGATGACTGTGACATAGGTGAAGACCAAGACATAAACGATACTTCATGTACTCTTTTATTTTATCCAAACACATTTCATTACATCTCGCTGGTCCTCCTCCAATGTCACTGAAAGTGGTCCTCGAGAGTCCGTGTGTTCCCCCACGGAGCTGTGTCCGGCAGAGTGTCGGTCAGTGTAAGTGCGCTTGCTTCCAGAGGCGGGAGACACGAGGCTGCCGCTGCAGGAGGCGGCGGCGGGCGACGGCAGCGCCGGGCCGGAGGGTGCGGCGGCGGCAGCGCAGCAGCTCAACGGCAGCCTCAAGCTGGCGCCGGGTGCTGACGCGGGGGCGGAAGCAGCCGCGGGCCAGGGAGCACCAGAGGGAGGGGGCGAGCAGCGCGCCGAGGAGTGCACTGAGAACGAAGGTAAGCCGCGGGGCGCTCCGGACACCGCACTGGTGCCCTACTGCACGCTCTGCAGGCTCTGAGCACTGGTCGAGGAGGGGCAGAGGTCCAATGAAACTGTGCTCAGTAGTGCTCAGTTTCCTTGCTGTTGTTGTTGTTGTTGTGGTCTTCAGTCCAGAGACTGGTTTGATGCAGCTATCCACAATACCCTATCCTTAGCAAGCCTCTTCATCTCCACATAAGAACGGCAACCTACATCTGTCTGAATCTGCTTACTGTATCCATCTCTTGGTCTTCCTATGCGATTTTTACCCCACACACTTCCCTCCAACGCTAAATTCACAATTCCTTGGTGTCTAAGAATGTGTCCTACCAATCTATCCCTTCTTTTAGTCAAGGTATGCCAAAAATTTCTTTTCTCCCCAATTCTGTTCAGTACCTCCTCATTAGTTATGCGATCCACCCACCTAATCTTCAGCATTCTTCTGTAGCACCACATTTCAAAAGCCTCAATCCTCTTCCTGTCCGTGCTGTTTATCGTCCATGTCTCACTCCCATACAAGGCAACTCTCCATACAAATGCCTTCAGAAAGGACTTCCTTAGGCTTAAATCAATATTCAATGTTGAAAAAAAATTTCTCTTTTTCAAGAACGCTTTTCTACCCATTGCCATTCTGCATTTTATATCCTCTGTACTGCGACCATCATTTGTTATTTTACTGCCCAAGTAACAAAACTCATCTACCTCCATTATTGCTTCGTTTCCCAATCTTATTCCTTCAGCATCACCTGATTTTCTTACACTGCACTCCATTACCCTAGTTTTGCTCTTGTTAATGTTCATCTTATATGCACCTTTCAGCACACTGTCCATTCCGTTCAATTGCTCTTCCAGGTCCTTTGCTGTATCTGACAGAATTACTATGTCGTCGGCAAAACGCAATGTTTTTAATTCTTCGCCCTGAACTTTAATTCCTTCTCCAAATTTCTCTTTACTTTCCTTTACAGCTTGCTCATTGTCAAATTAAATAACATTGGAGAAAGGCTACAACCCTGTCTTACACCCTTTCCAACCACTGCATCCCTTTCATGCCCTTCAACTCTGACAACCGCTGTCTGGTTTTTGTACAAGTTGTAAATAACCTTACGTTCCCTATATTTTACTCCTGCTTGCTTCAGAACTTGAAAGAGTTTATTCCAATCAACATTGTCAAAAGCCTTCTCCAAATCTACAAAAGCTAGAAATGTAGGTTTGCCTTTTCTTAATCTATCTTCCAGCATAAGCCGTAAAGTGAGTATTGCCTCCCGTGTTCCTACATTTCTTCTGAACCCAAACTAATCTTCACTGAGGTCGGCTTCAACCAGCTTTTCCATCCTTCTGTATATAATTCGCGTTAATATTTTGCAACCATGACTTATGAAACTGATGGTTCTGTAGTTTTCACACCTGTCTGCACCTGCTTTCTTAGGGAGGGTATTTCACCTGTCTCATACATCTTACACACCAGGTGAAACAATTTTGTCATGGGTGGTTCTCCCAGAGACTTCAGTAGCTCTGAGGGAATATCATCTACTCCAGGGGCCTTGTTTCGACTTAGGCCTTTCAGGGCTCTGTCAAATTCTTCTCTCAGTACAGTATCTCCTATTTCATCTTCATCTACATCCTCTTCCCTTCCTACAATATAGTCTCGAAGTTCATTCCCTTTGTAGAGCCCCTCTATATACTCTTTCCACCTTTCAGCTTTCTCTTCTTTGCTGAGAACTGGTTTTCCATCAGCGTCCTTGATATTCATAGAGGCGTTTTTCTTATCTCCAAATGTTTCTTTTATTTTCCTGTAGGCTGTATCTATTTTTCCCCTATTTATACATTCTTCTACAGCCTTGCATTTGCCTTCTAGCCACTCCTGCTTAGGCATTTTGCACTTCCTATCAATCTCATTTCTTAGTCGTCTGTACTCAATTTTGCCTCTTTCCTTGCTAGACACCTTTTATTCAATCTGACTTTCTTATTTATTAATTTATTTATCTGCCTCTTCGAGCAGTTTACATGTTATTCATGTTAGTTTCTACAAATGGAACAGTTTGATACATATAACAACATTAACAGGAAAAGAAGAAAAAATGAGGTAACAGTGTCTCAATGCCTCTCGGTCTGTTCTCCTTGATGCGGGAATACAGTATTGTGGCTGCGAGGATTACAGAACTAATAGGCTGCGGTAACAGGAAAGAGACACCATGGTGAATGGAGATTTGGGTGTGACGGGAGACGTGCAGGGAAGAGTCCCCTGCAGTCGGGCCGGTCACTGTGTCCTCGGTGGTGGAGTGCTCGACGCGTCTGCCTAGTAAGCAGGGGATCCCGGGTTCGAATCCTGGCCTGGCACAAATTTTCATTCGCCGCACATTCGTATTACATGTAAACCGAGTACTATGATGATTGCCTGGGACTTGTCAGGATTGACAGAAAGGAGCCACCGATTGCACTGTGGAGCGAACTCGGTGAGGTGGGACTGGAGCAGGCAGTGGAGGGGCGAGGGCGAGAAAGGCGGTGCTGTCAGCGTATTCCACGAGGAGGACGGCAGGCTGGGGTTGGGGCATAACGGCAGAGTAGATGGGGTAGAGGAGGGGAGCGAGGACGCATGCAGTACCCCAGTGGAGGCGTAGGACGAGTGGGAGTAGAGTTCCAGACAGTGGCCTAGGAGGGGCGGTGGGTGAGGAACGAAGCAATGAGGCGGACGTAATTAATAGGAATGCCATAGAACTGGAGCTCGAGAAGGAGACCGGTATGCCATACACGGTCGTAGGCTTTCTCAATGTTGAGGCAGGTGAAGTCAGTTGAGTGCCGGGAGTTATGCTGAATGGAGAGGAGGTGAGGAGCTTATCGTCAGCAGAGAAGGAGGGTCGGAAGCCACACTAGGACAGGGGAAGGGACTGGAATGATACTCTTGAGATGGTCCAATAACCAGCAGTTGCACGGGTTAAGGTACAACTGGAGCTCCCAGTTGGATTCATCTACCAGGGAATTCACTACTGAGATACACCCGAACGTTAATAGCAAAGTGGGCCAGATCACTGTGTTGTAGCAGCACACAGCCCTACAAATAATACGTGGCACAGTGTGAGAAAAGGTGCCACCCTCTTGGAGGAAACCACACGTTCTGCAACGGCGACTGCACCATACAGCGCTTATGGCACTGCACTCTCTGTAACAGGGCACTGCTGAATAATGGTGTCTAGCAGGGAAACTGTGCGTTTCCAGACATAAGTTCATTGAAAATTCATATTGCCAATCGTACAATGAGCTGTTTATTGTGTCTATAACTTTACTGGTTTCAGTTATGAACCATCATCAGAATAGTAAAACTAACAGACTGATTTTGTTGGTAAAGTTTCTGTCACCGTATCCTTGTCGAACAATAAAAGATACGTAAAACGTCACTTGGCATTGGGTTTCATGATAAATAAAACAATTTCAGGCTGAATTTTAGTGAACCAGGGTCTAAGAATGCAAAGAGTATGTAACAAAAAATATTAAGAACTACATAGCTGATATGATGAAGTTAGCAGAAATGGAAATATATATTAATATTTTCATACCAGGAATACTTCGATTTGTACTAACTTCATCTTATCAGCTATGCAGTTCTTAATATTTTTGTTAGATACTCTTTGTATTCTTTGAATTCTTAGACCTGGTTCACTATAATGCAGTCTCGCATTCTTTTATTTATGGATATGGTATCAGAATCAGCCGTAAAGTTGTAAATATAATAAACAGCTCTTTCATGGCAACATGCATTTTTTAGAGTATATTGCGGCCGTTAGCACACATCTCAGTAAAAATTTGACTAAGTTCATTAGACCGTTTCTGTTCCATAGCCTTGCCCAATTCATAGACTTTCTACACGGTAAAAAAATTACTCTGTTCGTTTCTAAATGGCATACAGAATTGTTAATTTAAACTGCAAGCCGCATCAGTGATACAGCTGTGATAATATGCCAATGGCGAAATTACCTGCCGGTAGCAGCCATTGTGATGTCAAGACAATAGACTGAGCTGTTGGGGCAAACCATGTCGTGGCTTCCGTACGGTTCTAGAACTATTCTCACACACGATGAAGCCTCAGGTTACTGCAACACAGTCACTGCTAACTGATCTGAGCTGCATTATACCTTTCTCCTAAATTAAACAAATTCACTAAATCTTTAAATGGGACTTGTTTCATGTAAGTATTATAACAATTTAATAGTTAAATTCACCAGCTTTCCAGCGCTATTATTTGTTTGTGTGCGCATCAAACAGTTTAAAAGTAAAAGCGTTCTTAGTTGCATGTTTGTAACCGCCATGTGCACTTTTTTTTAAATTAAAATAAATAATTATTTGCTATTTACATATTCCTACTGCTTACCCAACGTGTATACTACCGTTCTATTTATTCATCTTTTGATGTTGCTGTTCTTCTTTCTTCCGTGCTTGCTTGGATAAATGGTGAGGATTTTCCGCCATATGCAAGAAACCTGTTTTTAATTATTCCCCCCAAACATGTTTCAGCACAATTTGTGCTATCATGAGTGGGATAGTTTATTTTTGTTTTGAAAATTATAGTTACTGTACAATAGTCTTTTCAGGTACTTCTAAAATGTTTTTGACGGTTCATTCGTTTTTAATTTTGCTTAGGTTATCAGACGGTGTAACTATTTCAGTTTAGTGAAAATTAAGCCTAGATATACGAGTATCACATTTTTCTTACATAACTTTTACATTTGGCTACACAAAACTCGTTAAGTAGACTAATTAATTGTTATGGTAATACCGTTTACAAAATTGGTATTTGCGAACATAACAAACAGTTTAAAGTTTCTTACTTTCTAATTTTCTGTTCGAGAAAACCGTGCCATTTCTGTTTAGTACTTAGCAATCGTAAGTCTAACGCGACGACAGTCGGCACTTCTTCTCCAGAGACGCCAGGCCGAACTTCCCGATGCATGTCTGCCACAGTTTGCCGAACTTCCCAATGCACGTCTGCCACAGTTTGCCGACATTCCCGATGAACGACTGCCACAGTTTGCTGACCTTCCCGATGCAGGTCTGCCACAGTTTGCCGACCTTCCCGATGCACGTACACCACAGTTTGCTGACCTTCCCAATGCACTTCTGCCACAGTTTGCCGACCTTCCCGATGCACGTCTGCCACAGTTTGCCGACCTTCCCGATGCACATCTGCCACAGTTTGCCGAACTTCACGATGCACGTCTGCCACAGTTTGCCGACCTTCCCGATGCACATATGCCACAGTTTGCAGAACTTCGCTATGCAGGTCTGCCACAGTTTGCCGACCTTCCCGATGAATAACTGCCACAGTTTGCCGACCTTCCCGATGCAGGTCTGCCACAGTTTGCCGAACTTCCCGATGCACGTACGACACAGTTTGCTGAACTTCCCAATGCAATTCTGCCACAGTTTGCCGACCTTCCCGATGCACGTCTGCCACAGTTTGCCGACCTTCCCGATGCACATCTGCCACAGTTTGCCGAACTTCGCGATGCACGTCTGCCACAGTTTGCCGACCTTCCCGATGCACATATGCCACAGTTTGCCGAACTTCGCGATGCACGTCTGCCACAGTTTGCCGAACTTCCCGATGAATGACTGCCACAGTTTGCCGACCTTCCCGATGCAGGTCTGCCACAGTTTGCCAACCTTCCCGATGCACGTACGCCACAGTTTGCTGACCTTCCCAATGCACTTCTGCCACAGTTTGCCGACCTTCCCGATGCACGTCTGCCACAGTTTTCCGACCTTCCCGATGCACATCTGCCACAGTTTGCCGACCTTCCCGATGCACGTCTGCCACAGTTTGCCGACCTTCCCGATGCACATCTGCCACAGTTTGCCGACCTTCCCGAAGCACGTACGCCACAGTTTGCTGACCTTCCCAATGCACTTCTGCCACAGTTTGCCGACCTTCCCGATGCGCGTCTGCCACAGTTTGCCGACCTTCCCGATGCACGTACGCCAAGGTTTGCTGACCTTCCCAATGCACTTCTGCCACAGTTTGCCGACCTTCCCGATAAACATCTGCCACAGTTTGCCGAACTTCGCGATGCACGTCTGCCACAGTTTGCCGAACTTCCCGATGCACATATGCCACAGTTTGCCGAACTTCGCGATGCACGTCTGCCACAGTTTGCCGAACTTCGCGATGCACGACTGCCACAGTTTGCCGACCTTCACGATGCACGTACACCACAGTTTGCTGACCTTCCCGATGCACGTCTGCCACAGTTTGCCGACCTTCCCGATGCACGTCTGCAACAGTTTGCCGAACTTCCCAATGCACGTCTGCCACAGTTTGGCGAACTTCCCGATGCACATCTGCCACAGTTTGCCGACCTTCCCGATATACATCTGCCACAGTTTGCCGACCTTCCCGATGCACGTCTGCCACAGTTTGCCGACCTACCCGATGCACATCTGCCACAGTTTGCCGACCTTCCCAATGCACTTCTGCCACAGTTTGCCGACCTTCCCGATGCGCGTCTGCCACAGTTTGCCGACCTTCCCGATGCACGTACGCCAAGGTTTGCTGACCTTCCCAATGCACTTCTGCCACAGTTTGCCGACCTTCCCGATAAACATCTGCCACAGTTTGCCGAACTTCGCGATGCACGTCTGCCACAGTTTGCCGACCTTCCCGATGCACGTCTGCCACAGTTTGCCGACTTTCCCAATGCACGTCTGCCACAGTTTGGCGACCTTCCCGATGCACATCTGCCACAGTTTGCCGACCTTCCCGATATACATCTGCCACAGTTTGCCGACCTTCCCGATGCACGTCTGCCACAGTTTGCTGACCTTCCCAATGCACGTCTGCCACAGTTTGCCGACCTTCCCGATGCACGTCTGCCACAGTTTGCTGACCTTCCCGATGCACATCTGCCACAGTTTGCCGAACTTCGCGATGCACGTCTGCCACAGTTTGCCGAACTTCGCGATGCACGTCTGCCACAGTTTGCTAACCTTCCCGATGCACGTCAGCCACAGTTTGCCGACCTTCCCGATGCACGTCTGCCACAATTTGCCGACCTTCCCGATGCACGTCTGCCACAGTTTGTCGACCTTCCCGATGCACTTCAGCCACAGTTTGCCAACCTTCACGATGCACGTACGCCACAGTTTGCTGACCTTCCCAATGCACTTCTGCCACAATTTGCCGACCTTCCCGATGCACCACTGCCACAGTTTGCCGACCTTCCCGATATACATCTGCCACAGTTTGCCGAACTTTGCGATGCACGTTTGCCACAGTTTGCCGAACTTCCCGATGCACGTCTGCCACAGTTTGCCGACCTTCCCGATGCACGTCTGCCACAGTTTGCCGACTTTCGCGATGCACGTATGCCGCAGTTTGCCGACCTTCCCGAAGCATTTCTGCCACAGTATGCCGACCTTCCCGATGCACGTCTGCTACAGTTTGCTGAACTTCGCGATTCACGTATGCCACAGTTTGCCGACCTTCGGATGCACGTCTGCCACAGTTTGCGGACCTTCGCGATGCACGTCTGCCACAGTTTGCCGACCTTCCCGATGCACGTACGCCACAGTTTGCTGACCTTCTCAATGCACATCTGCCGCAGTTTGCCACCCTTCCCGATGCACGACTGCCACAGTTTGCTGACCTTACCAATGCACGTCTGCCACAGTTTGCCGACCTTCGCGATGCACGTATGCCACAGTTTGCCTACCTTCCCGACGCACGTCTGCCACAGTTTGCTGACCTACCCGATGCACATCTGCCACAGTTTGCCGACCTTCCCGATGCACATACGCCACAGTTTGCTGACCTTCCCAATGCACGTCTGCCACAGTTTGCCGACCTTCCCGATATACATCTGCCACAGTTTGCCGACCTTCCCGATGCACGTCTGCCACAGTTTGCCGACCTACCCGATGCACATCTGCCACAGTTTGCCGAACTTCCCGATGCACATACGCCACAGTTTGCTGACCTTCCCAATGCACGTCTGCCACAGTTTGCCGACCTTCCCGATGCACGTCTGCCACAGTTTGCCGACCTTCCCAATGCACGTCTGCCACAGATTGGCGACCTGCCCGATGCACATCTGCCACAGTTTGCCGACCTTCCCGATATACATCTGCCACAGTTTGCCGACCTTCCCGATGCACGTCTGCCACAGTTTGCTAACCTTCCCGATGCACGTCAGCCACAGTTTGCCGACCTTCCCGATGCACGTCTGCCACAGTTTGCCGACCTTTCCGATGCACGTCTGCCACAGTTTGTCGACCTTCCCGATGCACTTCAGCCACAGTTTGCCAACCATCACGATGCACGTACGCCACAGTTTGCTGACCTTCCCAATGCACTTCTGCCACAGGTTGCCGACCTTCCCGATGCACCACTGCCACAGTTTGCCGACCTTCCCGATATACATCTGCCACAGTTTGCCGAACTTTGCGATGCACGTTTGCCACAGTTTGCCGACCTTCCTGATGCACGTCTGCCACAGTTTGCCGACCTTCCCAAAGAACGTACGCCACAATTTGCTGACCTTCCCAACGCACATCTGCCGCAGTTTGCCACACTTCCCGATGCACGACTGCCACAGTTTGCTGACCTTACCAATGCACGTCTGCCACAGTTTGCTGAACTTCGCGATGCACATATGCCACAGTTTGCCGACTCTCCCGATGCTCATCTGCCACAGTTTGCAGACGTTCCCGATGCACGTCTGCCACAGTTTGCCTACCTTCCCGATGCACGTCTGCCACAGTTTGCCGACCTTTCCGATGCACGTCTGCCACAGTTTGCCGACCTTCCCGATGAACGTCTGCCACAGTTTGCCAACCTTCCCGATGCACGTCTGGCACAGTTTGCCGAAGATCGCGATGCACGTCTGCCACAGTTTGCCTAACTTCCCGATGCACATCTGCCACAGATTGCTGACCTTCCCGATGCACGTCTGCCACAGTTTACCGACCTTCCCGATGCACGTACGCCAAAGTTTGCAGACCTTCCCAATGCACATCTGCCGCAGTTTGCCACCCTTCCCAATGCACGACTGACACAGTTTGGTGACCTTACCAATGCACGTTTGCCACAGTTTGACGACCTTCGCGATGCAGGTATGCCACAGTTTGCCGACCTTCCCAATGCACATCTGCCACAGTTTGCTGATCTTCCCGATGCACATCTGCCACAGTTTGCCTACCTTCCCGATGCAAGTCTGCCACAGTTTGCCGATCTTCCCGATGCACGTCTGCCACAGTTTGCCGACCTTCCCGATGCACGTACGCCACATTTTGCTGACTTTCCCGATGCACGTCTGCCACAGTTTGCCGACCTTACCGATGCACGTCTGCCACAGTTTGCCGACCTTCCCGATGCAGGTCTGCCACAGTTTGCCGTCCTTACCGATGCACGTCTGCCACAGTTTGCCGACCATCCCGATGTACGTCTGTCACAGTTTGCCGAACTTCGCGATGCACGTCTGCCACAGTTTGCCAACCTCCCCGATGCAAGTCTGCCACAGTTTCCCGACATTCCCGATGCACGTACGCCACAGTTTGCTGACCTTCCCAATGCACTTCTGCCACAGTTTCCCGACCTTCCCGATGCACGTCTGTCACAGTTTGCCGACTTTCCCGATGCACATCTGGCACAGTTTGCCGAACATCGCGATGCACGTCTGTCACAGTTTGCCGAACTTCCCGATGCACATATGCCACAGTTTGCCGAACTTCGCGATGCACGTCTGCCACAGTTTGCCTACCTTCCCGATGCACGTCTGCCACAGTTTGCCGACCTTCCCGATGCACGTCTGCCACAGTTTGCCGACCTTCGCGATGCACATATGCCACAGTTTGCCGACCTTCCCAATGCACGTCTGCCACAGTTTGCCGACCTTCCCGATGCACGTCTGCCACAGCTTGCTGACCTTCCCAATGAACGTACGCCACAGTTTGCTGACCTTCCCAATGCACATCTGCCGCAGTTTGCCACCCTTCCCGATGCACGACTGCCACAGTTTGCTGACTTTACCAATGCACGTCTGCCCATTTTGCCAACCTACGCGATGCATGTATGCCACAGTTTGCCGACCTTCCCGATGCACATCTGCCACAGTTTGCCGAACTTCGCGATGCACGTCAACCACAGTTTGCCTACCTTCCCGATGCACGTCTGCCACAGTTTGCCGACCTTCCCGATGCACGGCTGTCACAGTTTGCCGACCTTCCCGATGCACATCTGCCACAGTTTGCCGAACTTCGGGATGCACGTCTGCCACAGTTTGCCGATCTTCCCGATGCACGTCTGCCACAGTTTGCCGAACTTCGCAATGCACGTCAACCACAGTTTGCCTACCTTCCCGATGCACGTCTGCCACAGTTTGCCGACCTTCCCGATGCACGGCTGTCACAGTTTGCCGACCTTCCCGATATACATCTGCCACAGTTTGCCGATCTTTGCGATGCACGTCTGCCACAGATTGCCGACCTTCTCTATGCACGTCTGCCACAGTTTGCCGAACTTCGCGATGCACGTCTGCCACAGTTTGCCGACCTTCCCGAAGCACGTCTGCCACAGTTTGCCGAACTTCGCGATGCACGTCTGCCACAGTTTGCCGACCTTCCCGAAGCACTTCTGCTACAGTTTGCCAACCTTCGCGATGCACGTCTGCCACAGTTTGCTGAACTTCCCGATGCACATATGCCACAGTTTGCCGAACTTCGCGATGCACGTCAACCACAGTTTGCCTACCTTCCCGATGCACGTCTGCCACAGTTTGCCGACCTTCCCGATGCACGGCTGTCACAGTTTGCCGACCTTCCCGATATACATCTGCCACAGTTTGCCGAACTTTGCGATGCACGTCTGCCACAGATTGCCGAACTTCCCGATGCACGTCTGCCACAGTTTGCCGACTTTCCCGATGCACGTCTGCCACAGTTTGCCAACCTTCCCGATGCACGTCTGCCACAGTTTGCCGACCTTCCCAAAGCACGTCTGCCACAGTTTGCCGACCTTCGCGATGCACGTCTGCCACAGTTTGCCGACTTTCCCGAAGCACTTCTGCCACAGTTTGCCAACCTTCGCGATGCACGTCTTCCACAGTTTGCCGACCTTCCCGATGCACGTCTGCAACAGTTTGCCAACCTTCCCGATGCAAGTCTGCAACAGTTTGCCAACCTTCCCGATGCAAGTCTGCCACAGTTTGCCGACCTTCCAAGTGAACGTACGCCACAGTTTGCTGACCTTCCCAACGCACATCTGCCGCAGTTTGCCACACTTCCCGATGCACGACTACCACAGTTTGCTGACCTTACCAATGCACGTCTGCCACAGTTTGCCGACCTTCGCGATGCACGTCTGCCACAGTTTGCCGACCTTCCCAATGCTCATCTGCCACAGTTTGCCGACCTTCCCGATGCACGTCTGCCACAGTTTACCTACCTTCCCGATGCACATCTGCCATAGTTTGCCGACCTTCCCGATGCACATATGTCACAGTTTGCCGAACATCCCGATGCACGTCTGCCACAGTTTGCCGACCTTCCCGATGAATGACTGCCACAGTTTGCCGACCTTCCCGATGCAGGTCTGCCACAGTTTGCCGACCTTTTCGATGCACGTACGCCACAGTTTGCTGACCTTCCCAATGCACTTCTGCCACAGTTTGCCGACCTTCCCGATGCACGTCTGCCACAGTTTTCCGACCTTCCCGATGCACATCTGCCACAGTTTTCCGACCTTCCCGATGCACGTCTGCCACAGTTTGCCGACCTTCCCGATGCACATCTGCCACAGTTTGCCGACCTTCGCGAAGCACGTACGCCACAGTTTGCTGACCTTCCCAATGCACTTCTGCCACAGTTTGCCAACGTTCCCGATGCACATCTGCCCCAGTTTGCCGACCTTCCCAATGCACGTACGCCAAGGTTTGCTGACCTTCCCAATGCACTTCTGCCACAGTTTGCCGACCTTCCCGATGCACATCTGCCACAGTTTGCCGAACTTCGCGATGCATGTCTGCCACAGTTTGCCGAACTTCCCAAAGCACATATGCCACAGTTTGCCGAACTTCGCGATGCACGTCTGCCACAGTTTGCCTACCTTCCCGATGCACGCCTGCCACAGTTTGCCGAACCTCCCGATGCATATCTGGCACAGTTTGCCGACCTTCCCGATGCACATCTGCCACAGTTTGCCGAACTTCGCGATGCACGTCTGTCACAGTTTGCCGACCTTCACGATGCACGTACACCACAGTTTGCTGACCTTCCTGATGCACGTCTGCCACAGTTTGCCGACCTTCACGATGCACGTCTGCCACATTTTGCCGACCTTCCCGATGCACGTCTGCCACAGTTTGGCGACCTTCCCGATGCACATCTGCCACAGTTTGCCGAACTTCGCCATGCACGTCTGCCACATTTTGCCAACCTTCCCGATGCACGTCTGCCACAGTTTGCCGACCTTCCCGATGCACATCTGCCACAGTTTGGCGACCTTCCCAATGCACATACGCCACAGTTTGCTGACCTTCCTAATGCACTTCTGCCACAGTTTGCCGACCTTCCCGACGCACATCTGCCACAGTTTGCCGAACTTCGCGATGCACGTCTGCCACAGTTTGCCTACCTCCCGATGCACTTCTGCCACAGTTTGCCGACCTTCCCGATGCACGTCTGCCACAGTATGCCGACCTTCCCGATGCACATCTGCCACAGTTTGCCGAACTTCACGATGCACGTCTGCCACAGTTTGCTAACCTTCCCGATGCACGTCAGCCACAGTTTGCCGACTTCCCGATGCACGTCTGCCACAGTTTGCCGACCTTCCCGATGCACGTCTGCCACAGTTTGCCGACCTTCCCGATGCACGTCAGCCACAGTTTGCCGACCTTCACGATGCACGTACGGCACAGTTTGCTGACCTTCCCAATGCACTTCTGCTACAGGTTGCCGACCTTCCCGATGCACCACTGCCACAGTTTGCCGACCTTCCCGACATACATCTGCCACAATTTGCCGAACTTTGCGATGCACGTTTGCCACAGTTTGCCGACCTTCCCAATGCACGTCTGCCACAGTTTGCCGACCTTCCCGATGCACGTCTGCCACATTTTGCCGACCTTCGCGATGCAGTATGCCACAGTTTGCCGACCATCCCGAAGCATGTCTGCCACAGTATGCCGACCTTCCCGATGCATGTCTGCTACAGTTTGCTGACCTTCGCGATTCACGTATGCCACAGTTTGCCGACCTTCCCGATGCATGTCTGTCACAGTTTGCCGACCTTCCCGAAGCACGTCTGCCACAGTTTGCCGAACATCCCGATGCACTTCTGCCAGTGTTTGCCGAACTTCGCGATGCACATCTGCCACAGTTTGCCGAACTTCCCGAAGCACGTCTGCCACAGTTTGCCGACCTTCCCGATGCACGTCTTCCACAGTTTGCCGAACTTCGCGATGCACGTCTGCCACAGTTTGCCGACCTTCGGATGCACGTCTTCCACAGTTTGCCGAACTTCGCGATGCACGTCTGCCACAGTTTGCCGACCTTCGCGATGCACGACTGCCACAGTTTGCTGACCTTACCAATGCACGTCTGCCACAGTTTGCCGACCTTCCCGATGCACGTATGCCACAGTTTGCCTACCTTCCCGACGCACCTCTGCCACAGTTTGCTGACCTTCCCGATGCACGTCTGCCACAGTTTGCCGACCTTGCCGATGCACGTCTGCCACAGTTTGCCTACCTTCCCGATGCACATCTGCCACAGTTTGCCGACCATCCCGATGCACGTCTGCAACAGTTTGCCGACCTTCCTGTTGCACATCTGCCACAGTTTGCCGACCTTCGCGATGCACATATGCCACAGTTTGCCGACCTTCCCAATGCACGTCTGCCACAGTTTGCCGACCTTCCAGATGCACGTCTGCCACAGCTTGCTGACCTTCCCGATGAACGTACGCCACAGTTTGCTGACCTTACCAATGCACGTTTGCCACAGTTTGACGACCTTCGCGATGCAGGTATGCCACAGTTTGCCGACCTTCCCAATGCACATCTGCCACAGTTTGCTGATCTTCCCGATGCACGTCTGCCACAGTTTGCCTACCTTCCCGATGCACGTCTGCCACAGTTTGCCGATCTTCCCGATGCACGTCTGCCACAGTTTGCCGACCTTCCCGATGCACGTACGCCACAGTTTGCTGACTTTCCCGATGCACGTCTGCCACAGTTTGCCGACCTTACCGATGCACGTCTGCCACAGTTTGCCGACCTTCCCGATGCAGGTCTGCCACAGTTTGCCGTACTTACCGATGCACGTCTGCCACAGTTTGCCGACCATCCCGATGTACGTCTGTCACAGTTTGCCGAACTTCGCGATGCACGTCTGCCACAGTTTGCCAACCTCCCCGATGCACGTCTGCCACAGTTTCCCGACCTTCCCGATGCACGTACGCCACAGTTTGCTGACCTTCCCAATGCACTTCTGCCACAGTTTGCCGACCTTCCCGATGCACGTCTGTCACAGTTTGCCGACTTTCCCGATGCACATCTGCCACAGTTTGCCGAACTTCGCGATGCACGTCTGTCACAGTTTGCCGAACTTCCCGATGCACATATGCCATAGTTTGCCGACCTTCCCGATGCACGTCTGTCACAGTTTGCCGACTTTCCCGATGCACATCTGCCACAGTTTGCCGAACTTCGCGATGCACGTCTGTCACAGTTTGCCGAACTTCCCGATGCACATATGCCACAGTTTGCCGAACTTCGCGATGCACGTCTGCCACAGTTTGCCTACCTTCCCGATGCACGTCTGCCACAGTTTGCCGACCTTCCAGATGCACGTCTGCCACAGTTTGCCAACCTTCCCGATGCACATCCGCCACAGTTTGCCGAACTTACCGATGCACATATGCCACAGTTTGCCGAACTTTGCGATGCACGTCTGCCACAGTTTGCCTACCTTCCCGATGCACGTCTGCCATAGTTTGCCAACCTTCCCGATGCACGTCTGCCACAGTTTGCCGACCTTCCCAAAGCACGTCTGCCACAGTTTGCCGACCTTCCCAAAGCACGTCTGCCACAGTTTGCCGACCTTCCCGATGCACGTCTGCTACAGGTTGCCAAACTTCGCGATGCACGTCTGCCAGTGTTTGCCGACCTTCCCGAACCACGTCTGCCACAGTTTGCCGAACTTCGCGAGGCACGTCTGCCACAGTTTGCCGACCTTCCCGAAGCACGTCTGCCACAGTTTGCCGACCTTCCCGATGCACGTCTGCCACAGTTTGCCAACCTTCCCGATGCAAGTCTGCCACAGTTTGCCGACCTTGCCGATGCACGTCTGCCACAGTTTGCCTACCTTCTCGATGCACATCTGCCACAGTTTGCCAAACTTCCCGATGCACGTCTGCCACAGTTTGCCGACCTTCCTGTTGCACGTATGCCACAGTTTGCCGACCTTCGCGATGCACGTATGCCACAGTTTGCCGACCTTCCCAATGCCCGTCTTCCACAGTTTGCCGACCTTCCCGATGCTCGTCTGCCACAGTTTGCCGACCTTCCCGATGAACGTACGCCACAGTTTGCTGACCTTCCCAACGCACATCTGCCGCAGTTTGCCACACTTCCCCATGCACGACTGCCACAGTTTGCTGACCTTACCAATGCACGTCTGCCACAGTTTGCCGACCTTCGCGATGCACGTATGCCACAGTTTGCCGACCTTCCCGATGCACTTACGCCACAGTTTGCTGACCTTCCTGATGCTCGTTTGCCACAGTTTGCCGAACTTCGCGATGCACGTCTGCCACAGTTTGCCGAACTTCCCGATGCTCATCTGCCACAGTTTGCCGACCTTCCCAATGCACGTCTGCCACAGTTTACCTACCTTCCCGATGCACATCTGCCACAGTTTGCCGACCTTCCCGATGCACGTCTGCCACAGTTTGCCGACCTTCATGATGCACGTACGCCACAGTTTGCTGACCTTCCCAATGCACATCTGCCGCAGTTTGCCACCCTTCCCGATGCACGACTGCCACAGTTTGCTGACCTTACCAATGCACGTTTGCCACAGTTTGACGATCTTCGCGATACAGGTATGCCACAGTTTACCCACCTTCCCGATGCACGTCTGCCACAGTTTGCGACCTTCCCGATGCACGTCTGCCACAGTTTGCCGACCTTCCCGATGCACGTCTGCCACAGTTTGCCGACCTTCCCGATGCATGTCTGTCACAGTTTGCCAACCTTCCTGATGCACGTCTGCCACAGTTTGCCGACCTTCCGAAGCACGTCTGCCACAGTTTGCCGACCTTCCCGATGCACGTCTGCCACAGTTTGCCGACCTTCCCGATGCACGTCTGCCACAGTTTGCCGACCTTCCCGATGCACGTCTGTCACAGTTTGCCAACCTTCCCGATGCACGTCTGCCACAGTTTGCCGACCTTCCCGAAGCACGTCTGCCACAGTTTGCCGACCTTCCCGATGCACGTCTGCCACAGTTTGCCAACCTTCCCGATGCAAGTCTGCCACAGTTTGCTGACCTTCCCAATGCATATCTGCCGCAGTTTGCCGACCTTCACGATGCACGTACGGCACAGTTTGCTGACCTTCCCAATGCACTTCTGCTACAGGTTGCCGACCTTCCCGATGCACCACTGCCACAGTTTGCCGACCTTCCCGATATACATCTGCCACAATTTGCCGAACTTTGCGATGCACGTTTGCCACAGTTTGCCGACCTTCCCAATGCACGTCTGCCACAGTTTGCCAACCTTCCCGATGCACGTCTGCCACAGTTTGCCGACCTTCGCGATGCAGTATGCCACAGTTTGCCGACCATCCCGAAGCATGTCTGCCACAGTATGCCGACCTTCCCGATGCACGTCTGCTACAGTTTGCTGACCTTCGCGATTCACGTATGCCACAGTTTGCCGACCTTCCCGATGCATGTCTGTCACAGTTTGCCGACCTTCCCGAAGCACGTCTGCCACAGTTTGCCGAACTTCCCGATGCACTTCTGCCAGTGTTTGCCGAACTTCGCGATGCACATCTGCCACAGTTTGCCGAACTTCCCGAAGCACGTCTGCCACAGTTTGCCGACCTTCCCGATGCACGTCTTCCACAGTTTGCCGAACTTCGCGATGCACGTCTGCCACAGTTTGCCGACCTTCGGATGCACGTCTTCCACAGTTTGCCGAACTTCGCGATGCACGTCTGCCACAGTTTGCCGACCTTCGCGATGCACGACTGCCACAGTTTGCTGACCTTACCAATGCACGTCTGCCACAGTTTGCCGACCTTCCCGATGCACGTATGCCACAGTTTGCCTACCTTCCCGACGCACCTCTGCCACAGTTTGCTGACCTTCCCGTTGCACGTCTGCCACAGTTTGCCGACCTTCCCGATGCACGTCTGCCACAGTTTGCCAACCTTCCCGATGCAAGTCTGCCACAGTTTGCTGACCTTCCCAATGCATATCTGCCGCAGTTTGCCGACCTTCACGATGCACGTACGGCACAGTTTGCTGACCTTCCCAATGCACTTCTGCTACAGGTTGCCGACCTTCCCGATGCACCACTGCCACAGTTTGCCGACCTTCCCGATATACATCTGCCACAATTTGCCGAACTTTGCGATGCACGTTTGCCACAGTTTGCCGACCTTCCCAATGCACGTCTGCCACAGTTTGCCGACCTTCCCGATGCACGTCTGCCACAGTTTGCCGACCTTCGCGATGCAGTATGCCACAGTTTGCCGACCATCCCGAAGCATGTCTGCCACAGTATGCCGACCTTCCCGATGCACGTCTGCTACAGTTTGCTGACCTTCGCGATTCACGTATGCCACAGTTTGCCGACCTTCCCGATGCATGTCTGTCACAGTTTGCCGACCTTCCCGAAGCACGTCTGCCACAGTTTGCCGAACTTCCCGATGCACTTCTGCCAGTGTTTGCCGAACTTCGCGATGCACATCTGCCACAGTTTGCCGAACTTCCCGAAGCACGTCTGCCACAGTTTGCCGACCTTCCCGATGCACGTCTTCCACAGTTTGCCGAACTTCGCGATGCACGTCTGCCACAGTTTGCCGACCTTCGGATGCACGTCTTCCACAGTTTGCCGAACTTCGCGATGCACGTCTGCCACAGTTTGCCGACCTTCGCGATGCACGACTGCCACAGTTTGCTGACCTTACCAATGCACGTCTGCCACAGTTTGCCGACCTTCCCGATGCACGTATGCCACAGTTTGCCTACCTTCCCGACGCACCTCTGCCACAGTTTGCTGACCTTCCCGATGCACGTCTGCCACAGTTTGCCGACCTTGCCGATGCACGTCTGCCACAGTTTGCCTACCTTCCCGATGCACATCTGCCACAGTTTGCCGACCATCCCGATGCACGTCTGCAACAGTTTGCCGACCTTCCTGTTGCACATCTGCCACAGTTTGCCGACCTTCGCGATGCACATATGCCACAGTTTGCCGACCTTCCCAATGCACGTCTGCCACAGTTTGCCGACCTTCCAGATGCACGTCTGCCACAGCTTGCTGACCTTCCCGATGAACGTACGCCACAGTTTGCTGACCTTACCAATGCACGTTTGCCACAGTTTGACGACCTTCGCGATGCAGGTATGCCACAGTTTGCCGACCTTCCCAATGCACATCTGCCACAGTTTGCTGATCTTCCCGATGCACATCTGCCACAGTTTGCCTACCTTCCCGATGCACGTCTGCCACAGTTTGCCGATCTTCCCGATGCACGTCTGCCACAGTTTGCCGACCTTCCCGATGCACGTACGCCACAGTTTGCTGACTTTCCCGATGCACGTCTGCCACAGTTTGCCGAACTTCGCGATGCACGTCTGTCACAGTTTGCCGAACTTCGCGATGCACATATGCCACAGTTTGCCGACCTTCCCGATGCACGTCTGTCACAGTTTGCCGACTTTCCCGATGCACATCTGCCACAGTTTGCCGAACTTCGCGATGCACGTCTGCCACAGTTTGCCGAACTTCCCGATGCACGTCTGCCACAGTTTGCCGACCTTCCAGATGCACGTCTGCCACAGTTTGCCAACCTTCCCGATGCACATCCGCCACAGTTTGCCGAACTTACCGATGCACATATGCCACAGTTTGCCGACCATCCCGATGTACGTCTGCCACAGTTTGCCTACCTTACCGATGCACGTCTGCCACAGTTTGCCGACCTTCCCGATGCAGGTCTGCCACAGTTTGCTGTCCTTACCGATGCACGTCTGCCACAGTTTGCCGACCATCCCGATGTACGTCTGTCACAGTTTGCCGAACTTCGCGATGCACGTCTGCCACAGTTTGCCAACCTCCCCGATGCACGTCTGCCACAGTTTCCCGAACTTCCCGATGCACGTACGCCACAGTTTGCTGACCTTCCCAATGCACTTCTGCCACAGTTTGCCGACCTTCCCGATGCACGTCTGTCACAGTTTGCCGACTTTCCCGATGCACATCTGCCACAGTTTGCCGAACTTCGCGATGCACGTCTGTCACAGTTTGCCGAACTTCCCGATGCACATATGCCACAGTTTGCCGACCTTCCCGATGCACGTCTGTCACAGTTTGCCGACTTTCCCGATGCACATCTGCCACAGTTTGCCGAACTTCGCGATGCACGTCTGTCACAGTTTGCCGAACTTCCCGATGCACATATGCCACAGTTTGCCGAACTTCGCGATGCACGTCTGCCACAGTTTGCCTACCTTCCCGATGCACGTCTGCCACAGTTTGCCGACCTTCCAGATGCACGTCTGCCACAGTTTGCCAACCTTCCCGATGCACATCCGCCACAGTTTGCCGAACTTACCGATGCACATATGCCACAGTTTGCCGAACTTTGCGATGCACGTCTGCCACAGTTTGCCTACCTTCCCGATGCACGTCTGCCACAGTTTGCCAACCTTCCCGATGCACGTCTGCCACAGTTTGCCGACCTTCCCAAAGCACGTCTGCCACAGTTTGCCGACCTTCCCAAAGCACGTCTGCCACAGTTTGCCGACCTTCCCGATGCACGTCTGCTACAGGTTGCCAAACTTCGCGATGCACGTCTGCCAGTGTTTGCCGACCTTCCCGAACCACGTCTGCCACAGTTTGCCGAACTTCGCGAGGCACGTCTGCCACAGTTTGCCGACCTTCCCGAAGCACGTCTGCCACAGTTTGCCGACCTTCCCGATGCACGTCTGCCACAGTTTGCCAACCTTCCCGATGCAAGTCTGCCACAGTTTGCCGACCTTGCCGATGCACGTCTGCCACAGTTTGCCTACCTTCTCGATGCACATCTGCCACAGTTTGCCAACCTTCCCGATGCACGTATGCCACAGTTTGCCGACCTTCGCGATGCACGTATGCCACAGTTTGCCGACCTTCCCAATGCTCGTCTTCCACAGTTTGCCGACCTTCCCGATGCTCGTCTTCCACAGTTTGCCGACCTTCCCGATGAACGTACGCCACAGTTTGCTGACCTTCCCAACGCACATCTGCCGCAGTTTGCCACACTTCCCCATGCACGACTGCCACAGTTTGCTGACCTTACCAGTGCACGTCTGCCACAGTTTGCCGACCTTCGCGATGCACGTATGCCACAGTTTGCCGATCTTCCCGATGCTCATCTGCCACAGTTTGCTGACGTTCCCGATGCACGTCTGCCACAGTTTGCCGACCTTCCCGATGCACTTACGCCACAGTTTGCTGACCTTCCTGATGCTCGTTTGCCACAGTTTGCCGAACTTCGCGATGCACGTCTGCCACAGTTTGCCGAACTTCCCGATGCTCATCTGCCACAGTTTGCCGACCTTCCCGATGCACGTCTGCCACAGTTTACCTACCTTCCCGATGCACATCTGCCACAGTTTGCCGACCTTCCCGATGCACGTCTGCCACAGTTTGCCGACCTTCATGATGCACGTACGCCACAGTTTGCTGACCTTCCCAATGCACATCTGCCGCAGTTTGCCACCCTTCCCGATGCACGACTGCCACAGTTTGCTGACCTTACCAATGCACGTTGGCACAGTTTGACGATCTTCACGATACAGGTATGCCACAGTTTACCCACCTTCCCGATGCACGTCTGCCACAGTTTGCGACCTTCCCGATGCACGTCTGTCACAGTTTGCCGACCTTCCCGATGCACGTCTGCCACAGTTTGCCGACCTTCCCGATGCATGTCTGTCACAGTTTGCCAACCTTCCTGATGCACGTCTGCCACAGTTTGCCGACCTTCCGAAGCACGTCTGCCACAGTTTGCCGACCTTCCCGATGCACGTCTGCCACAGTTTGCCGACCTTCCCGATGCACGTCTGCCACAGTTTGCCGACCTTCCCGATGCACGTCTGTCACAGTTTGCCAACCTTCCCGATGCACGTCTGCCACAGTTTGCCGACCTTCCCGAAGCACGTCTGCCACAGTTTGCCGAACTTCCCGATGCACGTCTGCCACAGTTTGCCAACCTTCCCGATGCAAGTCTGCCACAGTTTGCTGACCTTCCCAATGCATATCTGCCGCAGTTTGCCAGCCTTCCCAATGCACGACTGCCACAGTTTGCTGACCTTACCAATGCACGTCTGCCACTGTTTGCCGAACTTCGCGATGCACGTCTGCCACAGTTTGCCGACCTTCCCGATGCACATCTGCCACAGTTTGCCGACCTTCCCGATGCACGTCTGCCACAGTTTGCCGAACTTCGCGATGCACGTATGCCACAGTTTGCCGACCTTCCCGATGCACATCTGCCACATTTTGCTGACCTTCCCGATGCACGTCTGCCAAAGTTTGCCTACCTTCCCGATGCACGTCTGCCACAGTTTGCCAACCTTCCCGATGCACATCTGCCACAGTTTGTCGACCTTCGCGATGCACGTATGCCACAGTTTGTCGAACTTCATGATGAACATTTGCCACAGTTTGCTTACCTTCCCGATGCACATCTGCCACAGTTTGCCGACCTTCCCGATGCACGTCTGCCCCAATTTGCCGACCTTCCCGATGCACGTCTGCCAGAATTTGCCGAACTTCGCGATGCACGTCTGCCACAGTTTGCCGAACTTCCCGAAGCACGTCTGCCACATTTTGCCGACTTTCCCGATGAACGTCTGCCACAGTTTGCCGACCTTCCCGATGCACGTCTGCCACAGTTTGCCGACCATCCCGATGCACGTCTGACGCAGTTTGCCTAACTTCCAGATGCACATCTGCCACAGTTTGCCGACCTTCCCGATGCACGTCTGCCACAGTTTGCCGACCTTCCCGATGCACGTACGTCACAGTTTCCTGACCTTCCCAATGCACATCTGCCGCAGTTTGCTACCCTTCCCGGTGCACGACTGCCACATTTTGCTGACCTTACCAATGCACGTTTGCCACAGTTTGACGACCTTTGCAATGCAGGTATGCCACAGTTTGCCGACCTTCCCGATGCACATCTGCCACAGTTTGCTGATCTTCCCGATGCACATCTGCCACAGTTTGCCTACCTTCCCGATGCACGTCTGCCACAGTTTGCCGACCATCCCGATGCACGTCTGCCACAGTTTGCCGACCTTCCCAATGCACGTACGCCACAGTTTGCTGACTGTCCCGATGCATGTCTGCCACAGTTTGCCGACCTTACTGATGCACGTCTGCCACAGTTTGCCGACCTTCCCGATGCACGTCCGCCACAATTTGCCGACCTTCCCGATGCATGTCTGCCACAGTTTGCCGACCTTCCCGATCCACGTCTGCCACAGTTTGCCGACCTTCCCGATGAACGTCTGACACAGTTTGCCGACCTTCCCGATGCACGTCTGTCACAGTTTGCCGACCATCCCGATGCACGTCTGCCACAGTTTGCCTACCTTCCCAATGCACATCTGCCACAGTTTGCCGACCTTCCCGATGCACGTCTTCCAAAGTTTGGCGACCTTCCCGATGCACGTACGCCACAGTTTGCTGATTGTCCCGATGCACGTCTGCCACAGTTTGCCGACCTTCCCGATGCACATCTGCCACAGTTTGCCGAACTTTGCGATGCACGTCTGCCACAGTTTGCCGAACTTCCCGATGCACGTATGCCACAGTTTGCCGAACTTCGCAATGCACGTCTGCCACAATTTGCCTACCTTCTCGATGCACGTCTGCCACAGTTTGCCGAACTTCGCGAGGCACGTCTGCCACAGTTTGCCGACCTACCCGAAGCACGTCTGCCACAGTTTGCCGACCTTCCCGATACACGTCTGCCACAGTTTGCCAACCTTCCCGATGCAAGTCTGCCACAGTTTGCCGACCTTGCCGATGCACGTCTGCCACAGTTTGCCTACCTTCCCGATGCACATCTGCCACAGTTTGCCAACCTTCCCGATGCACGTCTGCCACAGTTTGCCGACCTTCCTGTTGCACGTATGCCACAGTTTGCCGACCTTCGCGATGCACGTATGCCACAGTTTGCCGACCTTCCCAATGCACGTCTGCCACAGTTTGCCGACCTTCGCGATGCACGTATGCCACAGTTTGCTGACCTTCCCGATGCTCATCTGCCACAGTTTGCTGACGTTCCTGATGCACGTCTGCCACAGTTTGCCTACCTTCCCGATGCACGTCTGCCGCAGTTTGCCGACCCTACCGATGCACGTCTGCCACAGTTTGCCTACCTTCCCGATGCACGTACGCCACAGTTTGCTGACCTTCCTGATGCACGTTTGCCACAGTTTGCCGAACTTCGCGATTCACGTCTGCCACAGTTTGCCGACCGTCCCGATGCTCATCTGCCACAGTTTGCCGACCTTCCCGATGCACGTCTGCCACAGTTTACCTACCTTCCCGATGCACATCTGCCACAGTTTGCCGACCTTCCCGATGCACGTCTGCCACAGTTTGCCGACCTTCATGATGCACGTACGCCACAGTTTGCTGACCTTCCCAATGCACATCTGCCGCAGTTTGCCACCCTTCCCGATGCACGACTGCCACAGTTTGCTGACCTTACCAATGCACGTATGCCACAGTTTGACGATCATCCCGATACAGGTATGCCACAGTTTGCTGATCTTCCCGATGCACATCTGCCACAGTTTGCCTACCTTCCCGATGCACGTCTGCCACAGTTTGCCGACCATCCCGATGCACGTCTGCCACAGTTTGCCGACCTTCCCGATGCACGTACGCCACAGTTTGCTGACTGTCCCGATGCATGTCTGCCACAGTTTCCCGACCTTACCGATGCACGTCTGCCACAGTTTGCCGACCTTCCCGATGCACGTCTGCCACAGTTTGCCGACCTTCCCGATGCACGTCTGCCACAGTTTGCCGACCTTCACGATGCACAACTGCCACAGTTTGCCGACCTTCCCGATGCACGTACGCCACAATTTGCTGACTGTCCCGATGCATGTCTGCCACAGTTTGCCGACCTTATCGATGCACGTCTGCCACAGTTTGCCGACCTTCCCGATGTACGTCCGCCACAGTTTGCCGACCTTCCCGATGCATGTCTGCCACAGTTTGCCGAACTTCTCGATGCACGTCTGCCACAGTTTGCCGACCTTCCCGATGAACGTCTGCCACAGTTTGCCGACCTTCCCGATGCACGTCTGCCACTGTTTGCCGACCATCCCGATGCACGTCTGCCACAGTTTGCCTACCTTCCCAATGCACATCTGCCACAGTATGCCGACCTTCCCGATGCACGTCTGCCACAGTTTGCCGACCTTCCCGATGCACGTACGCAACAGTTTGCTGATTGTCCCGATGCACGTCTGCCAAAGTTTGCCGACCTTCCCGATGCACATCTGCCACAGTTTGCCGAACTGCGCGATGCACTTCTGCCACAGTTTGCCGAACTTCCCGATGCACATATGCCACAGTTTGCCGAACTTCGCTATGCATGTCTGCCACAGTTTGCCTACCTTCTCGCTGCACGTCTGCCACAGTTTGCCGACCTTCCCAATGCACGTCTGCCACAGTTTGCCGACCTTCCCGATGCACATCTGCCGCAGTTTGCCGAACTTCGCGAGGCACGTCTGCCACAGATTGCCGAACTTCCCGATGCACGTCTGCTACAGTTTGCCGACCTTCCCGATGCACCACTGCCATAGTTTGCCGACCTTCCCGATATACATCTGCCACAGTTTGCCGAACTTTGCGATGCACGTCTGCCACAGTTTGCCGACCTTCCCGATGCACGTCTGCCACAGTTTGCCGAACTTCCCGATGCACGTCTGCCACAGTTTGCCGACCTTCCCGAAGCACTCCTGCCACAGTTTGCCAAACTTCACGATGCACGTCTTCCACAGTTTGCCGAACTTCCCGATGCACGTCTGCCACAGTTTGCCGACCTTGCCGATGCACGTCTGCCACAGTTTGCCGAACTTCGCGATGCACGTCTGCCACAGTTTGCCGACCTTCGCGATGCACGTCTGCCACAGTTTGCCGAACTTCCTGTTGCACGTATGCCACAGTTTGCCGACCTTCATGTTGCACGTCTGCCACAGTTTGCCAACCTTCCCGATGCAAGTCTGCCACAGTTTGCCGACCTTGCCGATGCACGTCTGCGACAGTTTGCCCACCTTCCCGATGCACATCTGCCACAGTTTGCCGACCTTCCCGATGCACATCTGAAACGGTTTGCCGACCTTCCTATTGCACGTATGCCACAGTTTGCCGACCTTCATGTTACACGTCTGCCACAGTTTGCCGACATTCGCGATGCACGTATGCCACAGTTTGCCGACCTTCCCAATGCACGTCTGCCACAGTTTGCCGACCTTCCCGATGCACGTCTGCTACAGTTTGCCGACCTTCCCGATGAACGTACGCCACAGTTTGCTGACCTTCCCAACGCACATTTGCCGCAGTTTGCCACCTCCCGATGCACGACTGCCACAGTTTGCAGACCTTACCAATGCAGGTCTGCCACATTTTGCCGACCTTCCCGATGCATGTCTGCCACAGTTTGCCGACCTTCCTGATGCACGTCTGCCACAGTTTGCCCACCTTCCCGATGCAAGTCTTCCACAGTTTGCCGACCTTGCCGATGCACGTGTGCCACATTTTGCCTACCTCCCCGATGCACGTCTGCCACAGTTTGCCGACCTTACCGATGCACATCTTCAGCAGTTTGCCGACCTTCCCGATGCACGTCTGCCACAGTTTGCAGACCTTCCCGATGCACGTACGCCACAGTTTGCTGACCTTCCCAGTGCACATCTGCCGCAGTTTGTCACCCTTCCCGATGCACGACTGCCACAGTTTGCTGACCTTACCAATGCACGTTTGCCACAGTTTGACGACCTTCGCGATACAGGTATGCCACAGTTTGCCGATCTTCCCGATGCATGTCTGCCACAGTTTGCCGACCTTCCCGATGCACGTCCGCCACAGTTTGCCGTCCTTCCCGATGCACGTCTGCCACAGTTTGCCGACCTTCCCGATGCACGTACGCCACATTTTGCTGACCTTCCCAATGCATATCTGCCGCAGTTTGCCACCCTTCCCGATGCACGACTGCCACAGTTTGCTGACCTTACCAATGCACGTCTGCCACAGTTTGCCGACCTTCGCGATGCACGTATGCCGCAGTTTGCCGACCTTCCCGATGCACATCTGCCACAGTTTGCTGACCTTCTTGATGCACGTCTGCCATAGTTTGCCTACCTTCCCGATGCACGTCTGCCACAGTTTGCCAAACTTCCCGATGCACATCTGCCACAGTTTGCCAACCTTCGCGATGCACGTATGCCACAGTTTGCCGAACTTCATGATGCACATCTGCCACAGTTTGCTTACCTTCCCGATGCACATCTGCCACAGTTTGCCGACCTTCGCGATGCACGTCTGCTACAGTTTGCCGACCTTCCCGAAGCACGTCTGCCCCAGTTTGCCGACCTTCCCGATGCACGTCTGCCAGAGTTTGCCTACCTTCCCGATGCACGTCTGCCACAGTTTGCCAAACTTTCCGATGCACATCTGCCACAGTTTGCCGACCTTCGCGATGCACGTATGCCACAGTTTGCCGAACTGCATGATGCACATCTGCCACAGTTTGCTTACCTTCCCGATGCACGTCTGCCACAGTTTGCCGACCTTCCCGAAGCACGTCTGCCCCAGTTTGCCGACCTTCCCGATGCACGTCTGCCATAGTTTGCCTACCTTCCCGATGCATGTCTGCCACAGTTATCCAAACTTCCCGATGCACATCTGCCACAGTTTGCCGACCTTCGCGATGCACGTATGCCACAGTTTGCCGAACTTCATGATGCACATCTGCCACAGTTTGCTTACCTTCCCGATGCACATCTGCCACAGTTTGCCGACCTTCCCGATGCACGTCTGCCACAGTTTGCCGAACTTCCCGATGCACGACTGCCCCAGTTTTCAGACCTTCCCGATGCACGTCTGCCAGAGTTTCCCGAACTTCGCGATGCACGTCTGCCACAGTTTGCCGAACTTCCCGAAGCACGTCTGCCACAGTTTGCCGACCTTCCCGATGCACGTCTGCCACAGTTTGCCGAACTTCGCGATGTACGTCTGCCACAGTTTGCCGACCTTCCCAATGAACGTCTGCCACAGTTTGCCGACCTTCCTGATGCACGTCTGCCACAGTTTGCCTACCTTCCCGATGCACATCTGCCAAAGTTTGCCGACCTTCCCGATGCACGTCTGCCACAGTTTGCCGACCTTCCCGATGCACGTACGCCACAGTTTGCTGACCTTCCCAATGCACATCTGCTGAAGTTTGCCACCCTTCCCGATGCACGACTGCCACATTTTGCTGACCTTACCAATGCACGTTTGCCACAGTATGACGACCTTCGCAATGCAGGTATGCCACAGTTTGCCGACCTTCCCGATGCACATCTGCCACAGTTTGCTGATCTTCCTGATGCCCATCTTCGACAGTTTGCCTACCTTCCCGATGCACGTCTGCCACAGTTTGCCGACCTTCCCGATTCAGGTCTGCCACAGTTTGCCGACCTTCCCGATGCACGTCCGCCACAGTTTTCCGACCTTACTGATGCACGTCTGCCACAGTTTGCCGACCATCCCGATGCACGTCCGCCACAGTTTGCCGACCTTACTGATGCACGTCTGCCACAGTTTGCCGACCATCCCGATGCACGTCTGCCACAATTTGTCGAACTTCGCGATGCACGTCTGCCACAGTTTGCCGACCTTCCCGATGCACGTCTGCCACAGTTTGCCGACCTTCCCGATGAACTTCTGCCACAGTTTGCCGACCTTCCCGATGCACGTCTGCCACAGTTTGCCGACCATCCCGATGCACGTCTGCCACAGTTTGCCTACCTTCCCGATGCACATCTGCCACAGTTTGCCGCCCTTCCCGATGCACGTCTGCCACAGTTTGCCGACCTTCCCAATACACGTATGCCACAGTTTGCTAACCTTCCCAATGCACATCTGCCGCAGTTTGCCACCCATCCCGATGCACGACTGCCACATTTTGCTGACCTTACCAATGCACGTTTGCCACAGTTTGACGACCTTCATAATGCAGGTATGCCACAGTTTGCCTACCTTCCCGATGCACATCTGCCACAGTTTGCTGATCTTCCCGATGCACATCTGCCACAGTTTGCCTACCTTCCCGATGCACGTCTGCCACAGTTTGCCGACCTTCCCGATGCACGTTTGCCACAGTTTGCTGACCTTCCCGATCCACGTACGCCACAGTTTGCTGACTGTCCCGATGCATGTCTGCCACAGTTTGCCAACCTTCCCGATGCACATCTGCCACAGTTTACAGAACTTCGCGATGCACGTCTGCCACAGTTTGAAGAACTTCCCGATGCACATATGCCACAGTTTGCCGAACTTCGCGATGCACGTCTGCCACAGTTTGCCTACCTTCTCGATGCACGTCTGCCACAGTTTGCCGACCTTCCCGATGCACGTCTGCCACAGTTTGCCGACCTTCCCGATGCACATCTGCCGCAGTTTGCCGAACTTCGTGATGCACGTCTGCCACAGTTTGCCGAACTTCCCGATGCACGTCTGCTACAGTTTGCCGACTTTCCCGATGCACCACTGCCACAGTTTGCCGACCTTCCCGACATACATCTGCCACAGTTTGCCGAACTTTGCGATGCACGTCTGCCACAGTTTGCCTACTTTCCCGATGCACGTCTTCAGCAGTTTGCCGACCTTTTCGATGCACGTACGCCACAGTTTGATGACCTTCCCAATGCACATCTGCCACAGGTTGCCGACCTTCCTGATGCACATCTGCCACAGTTTGCCGAACTTTGCGATGCACGTCTGCCACAGTGTGCCGAACTTCCCGATGCACATATGCCACAGTTTGCCGAACTTCGCGATGCACGTCTGCCTTAGTTTGCCTACCTTCCCGATGCACGTCTGCCACAGTTTGCCGAACTTCCCGATGCACGTCTGCCACAGTTTGCCGACCTTCCCGATACACATCTGCCTCAGTTTGCCGAACTTCGCGATGCACGTCTGCCACAGTTTGCCGACCATCCCGATGCACGTCTGCTACAGTTTGCCGACCTTCACGATGCACCACTGCCAAAGTTTGCCGACCTTCCCGATATACATTTACCTCAGTTTGCCGAACTGTGCGATGCACGTCTGCCACAGTTTGCCGACCTTCCCGATGCACGTCTGCCACAGTTTGCCGACCTTCCCGATGCACATCTGCCACAGTTTGCCGAACTACACGATGCACGTCTGCCGCAGTTTGCAGAACTTCGCCATGCACGTCTGCCACAGTTTGCCGACTTTCCCGAAGCACTTCTGCCACAGTTTGCCAAACTTCGCGATGCACGTCTTCCACAGTTTGGCGAACTTCGCGATGCACGTCTGCCACAGTTTGCCGACCTTGCCGATGCACGTCTGCCATAGTTTGCCGATCTTTGCGAAGCACGTCTGCCACAGTTTGCCGACCTTCGCGATGCACGTCTGCCACAGTTTGCCGACCTTCCTGTTGAACGTATGCCACAGTTCGCTGACCTACATGTTGCACGTCTGCCACAGTTTGCCAACCTTCCCGATGCAAGTCTGCCACAGTTTGCCGACCTTGCCGATGCACGTCTGCCACAGTTTGCCTTCCTTCCCGATGCACATCTGCCACAGTTTGCCGACCTTCCCGATGCACGTCTGCCACAGTTTGCCGACCTTCCTGTTGCACGTATGCCACAGTTTGCCGAACTTCATGTTGCACGTCTGCCACATTTTGCCGAACTTTGCGATGCACGTATGCCACAGTTTGCCGACCTTCCCAATGCATGTCTGCCACAGTTTGCCGACCTTCCCGATGCACGTCTGCCACAGTTTGCCGACCTTCCCGATGAACGTACGCCACACTTTGCTGACCTTCCCAACGCACATCTGCCGCAGTTTGCCACACTTCCCGATGCACGACTGCCACAGTTTGCTGACCTTACCAATGCACATCTGCCACATTTTGCCGACCTTCGCGATGCACGTATGCCACAGTTTGCTGACCTTCCCGATGCACGTCTGCCACAGTTTGCCGACCTTCCCGTTGCACGTACGCCACAGTTTGCTGACTTTCCTGATGCACGTTTGCCACAGTTTGCTGACCTTCCCGATGCACATACGCCACAGTTTGCCGACCTTCCCGATATACATCTGCCACAGTTTGCCGAACTTCGCGATGCACGTCTGCCACAGTTTGCCTACTTTCCCGATGCACGTCTTCAGCAGTTTGCCGACCTTTTCGATGCACGTACGCCACAGTTTGATGACCTTCCCAATGCACATCTGCCACAGTTTGCCGACCTTCCCGATGCACGTCTGCCACAGTTTGCCGTACCTCCCGATGCACGTCTGCCACAGGTTGCCGACCTTCCTGCTGCACATCTGCCACAGGTTGCCGACCATCCCGATGCACGTCTGCCACAATTTGTCGAACTTCGCGATGCACGTCTGCCACAGTTTGCCGACCTTCCCGATGCACGTCTGCCACAGTTTGCCGACCTTCCCGATGAACTTCTGCCACAGTTTGCCGACCTTCCCGATGCACGTCTGCCACAGGTTGCCGACCTTCCTGATGCACATCTGCCACAGGTTGCCGACCTTCCCGATGCACGTCTGCCACAGTTTGCCGACCTTCCCAATACACGTATGCCACAGTTTGCTAACCTTCCCAATGCACATCTGCCGCAGTTTGCCACCCATCCCGATGCACGACTGCCACATTTTGCTGACCTTACCAATGCACGTTTGCCACAGTTTGACGACCTTCCCAATGCAGGTATGCCACAGTTTGCCTACCTTCCCGATGCACATCTGCCACAGTTTGCTGATCTTCCCGATGCACATCTGCCACAGTTTGCCTACCTTCCCGATGCACGTCTGCCACAGTTTGCCGACCTTCCCGATGCACGTTTGCCACAGTTTGCTGACCTTCCCGATCCACGTACGCCACAGTTTGCTGACTGTCCCGATGCATGTCTGCCACAGTTTGCCAACCTTCCCGATGCACATCTGCCACAGTTTACAGAACTTCGCGATGCACGTCTGCCACAGTTTGAAGAACTTCCCGATGCACATATGCCACAGTTTGCCGAACTTCGCGATGCACGTCTGCCACAGTTTGCCTACCTTCTCGATGCACGTCTGCCACAGTTTGCCGACCTTCCCGATGCACGTCTGCCACAGTTTGCCGACCTTCCCGATGCACATCTGCCGCAGTTTGCCGAACTTCGCGATGCACGTCTGCCACAGTTTGCCGAACTTCCCGATGCACGTCTGCTACAGTTTGCCGACCTTCCCGATGCACCACTGCCACAGTTTGCCGACCTTCCCGACATACATCTGCCACAGTTTGCCGAACTTTGCGATGCACGTCTGCCACAGTTTGCCGACCTTCCCGATGCACGTCTGCCACAGTTTGCCGTACCTCCCGATGCACGTCTGCCACAGGTTGCCGACCTTCCTGATGCACATCTGCCACAGGTTGCCGACCTTCCTGATGCACATCTGCCACAGTTTGCCGAACTTTGCGATGCACGTCTGCCACAGTGTGCCGAACTTCCCGATGCACATATGCCACAGTTTGCCGAACTTCGCGATGCACGTCTGCCTTAGTTTGCCTACCTTCCCGATGCACGTCTGCCACAGTTTGCCGACCTTCCCGATGCACGTCTGCCACAGTTTGCCGACCTTCCCGATGCACATCTGCCTCAGTTTGCCGAACTTCGCGATGCACGTCTGCCACAGTTTGCCGACCATCCCGATGCACGTCTGCTACAGTTTGCCGACCTTCACGATGCACCACTGCCAAAGTTTGCCGACCTTCCCGATATACATTTACCTCAGTTTGCCGAACTGTGCGATGCACGTCTGCCACAGTTTGCCGACCTTCCCGATGCACGTCTGCCACAGTTTGCCGACCTTCCCGATGCACATCTGCCACAGTTTGCCGAACTACACGATGCACGTCTGCCGCAGTTTGCAGAACTTCGCCATGCACGTCTGCCACAGTTTGCCGACTTTCCCGAAGCACTTCTGCCACAGTTTGCCAACCTTCGCGATGCACGTCTTCCACAGTTTGGCGAACTTCGCGATGCACGTCTGCCACAGTTTGCCGACCTTGCCGATGCACGTCTGCCATAGTTTGCCGATCTTTGCGAAGCACGTCTGCCACAGTTTGCCGACCTTCGCGATGCACGTCTGCCACAGTTTGCCGACCTTCCTGTTGCACGTATGCCACAGTTCGCTGACCTACATGTTGCACGTCTGCCACAGTTTGCCAACCTTCCCGATGCAAGTCTGCCACAGTTTGCCGACCTTGCCGATGCACGTCTGCCACAGTTTGCCTTCCTTCCCGATGCACATCTGCCACAGTTTGCCGACCTTCCCGATGCACGTCTGCCACAGTTTGCCGACCTTCCTGTTGCACGTATGCCACAGTTTGCCGAACTTCATGTTGCACGTCTGCCACAGTTTGCCGAACTTTGCGATGCACGTATGCCACAGTTTGCCGACCTTCCCAATGCATGTCTGCCACAGTTTGCCGACCTTCCCGATGCACGTCTGCCACAGTTTGCCGACCTTCCCGATGAACGTACGCCACAGTTTGCTGACCTTCCCAACGCACATCTGCCGCAGTTTGCCACACTTCCCGATGCACGACTGCCACAGTTTGCTGACCTTACCAATGCACATCTGCCACATTTTGCCGACCTTCGCGATGCACGTATGCCACAGTTTGCTGACCTTCCCGATGCACGTCTGCCACAGTTTGCCGACCTTCCCGTTGCACGTACGCCACAGTTTGCTGACTTTCCTGATGCACGTTTGCCACAGTTTGCTGACCTTCCCGATGCACATACGCCACAGTTTGCCGACCTTCCCGATATACATCTGCCACAGTTTGCCGAACTTCGCGATGCACGTCTGCCACAGTTTGCCTACTTTCCCGATGCACGTCTTCAGCAGTTTGCCGACCTTTTCGATGCACGTACGCCACAGTTTGATGACCTTCCCAATGCACATCTGCCACAGTTTGCCGACCTTCCCGATGCACGTCTGCCACAGTTTGCCGTACCTCCCGATGCACGTCTGCCACAGGTTGCCGACCTTCCTGATGCACATCTGCCACAGGTTGCCGACCTTCCTGATGCACATCTGCCACAGTTTGCCGAACTTCGCGATGCACGTCTGCCACAGTGTGCCGAACTTCCCGATGCACATATGCCACAGTTTGCCAAACTTCGCGATGCACGTCTGCCTTAGTTTGCCTACCTTCCCGATGCACGTCTGCCACAGTTTGCCGACCTTCCCGATGCACGTCTGCCAGAGTTTGCCGACCTTCCCGATGCACATCTGCCTCAGTTTGCCGAACTTCGCGATGCACGTCTGCCACAGTTTGCCGACCATCCCGATGCACGTCTGCTACAGTTTGCCGACCTTCACGATGCACCACTGCCAAAGTTTGCCGACCTTCCCGATATATATCTACCTCAGTTTGCCGAACTGTGCGATGCACGTCTGCCACAGTTTGCCGACCTTCCCGATGCACGTCTGCCACAGTTTGCCGACCTTCCCGATGCACATCTGCCACAGTTTGCCGAACTTCACGATGCACGTCTGCCACAGTTTGCAGAACTTCGCCATGCACGTCTGCCACAGTTTGCCGACTTTCCCGAAGCACTTCTGCCACAGTTTGCCAAACTTCGCGATGCACGTCTTCCACAGTTTGGCGAACTTCGCGATGCACGTCTGCCACAGTTTGCCGACCTTGCCGATGCACGTCTGCCATAGTTTGCCGATCTTTGCGAAGCACGTCTGCCACAGTTTGCCGACCTTCGCGATGCACGTCTGCCACAGTTTGCCGACCTTCCTGTTGAACGTATGCCACAGTTCGCTGACCTACATGTTGCACGTCTGCCACAGTTTGCCAACCTTCCCGATGCAAGTCTGCCACAGTTTGCCGACCTTGCCGATGCACGTCTGCCACAGTTTGCCTTCCTTCCCGATGCACATCTGCCACAGTTTGCCGACCTTCCCGATGCACGTCTGCCACAGTTTGCCGACCTTCCTGTTGCACGTATGCCACAGTTTGCCGAACTTCATGTTGCACGTCTGCCACATTTTGCCGAACTTTGCGATGCACGTATGCCACAGTTTGCCGACCTTCCCAATGCATGTCTGCCACAGTTTGCCGACCTTCCCGATGCACGTCTGCCACAGTTTGCCGACCTTCCCGATGAACGTACGCCACACTTTGCTGACCTTCCCAACGCACATCTGCCGCAGTTTGCCACACTTCCCGATGCACGACTGCCACAGTTTGCTGACCTTACCAATGCACATCTGCCACATTTTGCCGACCTTCGCGATGCACGTATGCCACAGTTTGCTGACCTTCCCGATGCACGTCTGCCACAGTTTGCCGACCTTCCCGTTGCACGTACGCCACAGTTTGCTGACTTTCCTGATGCACGTTTGCCACAGTTTGCTGACCTTCCCGATGCACATACGCCACAGTTTGCCGACCTTCCCGATATACATCTGCCACAGTTTGCCGAACTTCGCGATGCACGTCTGCCACAGTTTGCCTACTTTCCCGATGCACGTCTTCAGCAGTTTGCCGACCTTTTCGATGCACGTACGCCACAGTTTGATGACCTTCCCAATGCACATCTGCCGCAGTTTGCCACCCTTCCCGATGCACGACTGCCACAGTTTGCTGACCTTACCAATTCACGTCTGCCACAGTTTGCCGACGTTCGTGATGCACGTATGCCACATTTTGCCTACCTTCCCGATGCACGTCTGCCACAGTTTCCTAACCTTCCCGATGCACGACTGCCACAGTTTGCCGACCTTCCCGATGCACGTCTGCCACAGTTTGCTGAACTTGCAGATGCACGTCTGCCACAGTTTGCCGACCTTCCCGATGCACATCTGCCACAGTTTGCCGAACTGCCCGATGCACGTCTGCCACAGTTTGCTGAACTTGCAGATGCACGTCTGCCACAGTTTGCCTACCTTCCCGATGCACATCTGCCACAGTTTGCCGAACTTCCCGATTCACGTCTGCCACAGTTTGCCGACCTTCCCGTTGCACGTCTGCCACAGTTTGCCCACCTTCCCGATGCACGTCTGCCACAGTTTGCCGACCTTCCCGATGCACATCTGCCACAGTTTGCCGACCTTCCCCATGCACATCTGCCACAGTTTGCCAACCTTCCCGATGCACGTCTTCCACAGTTTGCCGACCTTCCCGATGCATGTCTGCCACAGTTTGCCGACCTTCTCAATGCACGACTGCCACAGTTTGCTGACCTTCCCGATGCACATCTGCCACAGTTTGCCAACCTTCCCGATGCATGTCTTTCACAGTTTGCCGACCTTCCCGATGCACGTGTGCCACAGTTTGCCGACCATCCCGATGCATGTCTGCCACAGTTTGCCGACCTTCGCAATGCACGACTGCCACAGTTTGCTGACCTTCCCGATGCACATCTGCCACAGTTTGCCAACCTTCCCGATGCACGTCTTCCACAGTTTGCCAACCTTCCCGATGCACTACTTCCACAGTTTGCCGACCTTCCCGATGCACGTGTGCCACAGTTTGCCGACCATCCCGATGCACGTCTGACACAGTTTCCGACCTTTCCGATGTACATATGCCACAGTTTGCCGAATTCGCGATGCACGTATGCCACAGTTTGCCTACCTTCCCGATGCACGTCTGCAACAGATTGCCGACCTTCCCGATGCACGTCTGCAACAGTTTGCCGACCTTCCCGATGCACGTCTTCCACAGTTTTCCGACCTTCTCGATGTACATATGCCACCGTCTGACGACTTTCCCGATGCACGTGTGCCACAGATTGCTGACCTTCCCGATGCACGTCTGCCACAGTTTGCCAACCTTGCCGATGCATGACTGCCACAGTTTGCCGACCTTCCTGTTGCACGTATGCCACAGTTTGCCGAACTTCATGTTGCACGTCTGCCACAGTTTGCCGAACTTTGCGATGCACGTATGCCACAGTTTGCCGACCTTCCAAATGCACGTCTGCCACAGTTTGCCGAACTTCCCGATGCACGTCTGCCACAGTTTGCCGACCTTCCCGATGAACGTACGCCTCAGTTTGCTGACCTTCCCAACGCACATCTGCCGCAGTTTGCCACACTTCCCGATGCACGACTGCCACAGTTTGCTGACCTTACCAATGCACATCTGCCACATTTTGCCGACCTTCGCGATGCACGTATGCCACAGTTTGCTGACCTTCCCGATGCACGTCTGCCACAGTTTGCCGACCTTCCCGTTGCACGTACGCCACAGTTTGCTGACTTTCCTGATGCACGTTTGCCACAGTTTGCTGACCTTCCCGATGCACATACGCCACAGTTTGCCGACCTTCCCGATATACATCTGCCACAGTTTGCCGAACTTCGCGATGCACGTCTGCCACAGTTTGCCTACTTTCCCGATGCACGTCTTCAGCAGTTTGCCGACCTTTTCGATGCACGTACGCCACAGTTTGATGACCTTCCCAATGCACATCTGCCGCAGTTTGCCACCCTTCCCGATGCACGACTGCCACAGTTTGCTGACCTTACCAATTCACGTTTGCCACAGTTTGCCGACGTTCGCGATGCACGTATGCCACATTTTGCCTACCTTCCCGATGCACGTCTGCCACAGTTTCCTAACCTTCCCAATGCACGACTGCCACAGTTTGCCGACCTTCCCGATGCACGTCTGCCACAGTTTGCTGAACTTGCAGATGCACGTCTGCCACAGTTTGCCTACCTTCCCGATGCACATCTGCCACAGTTTGCCGAACTGCCCGATGCACGTCTGCCACAGTTTGCTGAACTTGCAGATGCACGTCTGCCACAGTTTGCCTACCTTCCCGATGCACATCTGCCACAGTTTGCCGAACTTCCCGATTCACGTCTGCCACAGTTTGCCGACCTTCCCGTTGCACGTCTGCCACAGTTTGCCCACCTTCCCGATGCACGTCTGCCACAGTTTGCCGACCTTCCCGATTCACATCTGCCACAGTTTGCCGTCCTTCCCCATGCACATCTGCCACAGTTTGCCAACCTTCCCGATGCACGTCTTCCACAGTTTGCCGACCTTCCCGATGCACGTCTGCCACAGTTTGCCGACCATCCCGATGCACGTCTGACACAGTTTCCGACCTTTCCGATGTACATATGCCACAGTTTGCCGACCTTTGCGATGCACGTCTGCCACAGTTTGCCGAACTTCCCGATGCACATCTGCCACAGTTTGCCGACCTTCCCGATGCATGTCTGCCACAGTTTGCCGACCTTCTCAATGCACGACTGCCACAGTTTGCTGACCTTCCCGATGCACATCTGCCACAGTTTGCCAACCTTCCCGATGCATGTCTTTCACAGTTTGCCGACCTTCCCGATGCACGTGTGCCACAGTTTGCCGACCATCCCGATGCATGTCTGCCACAGTTTGCCGACCTTCGCAATGCACGATTGCCACAGTTTGCTGACCTTCCCGATGCACATCTGCCACAGTTTGCCAACCTTCCCGATGCACGTCTTCCACAATTTGCCAACCTTCCCGATGCACTACTTCCACAGTTTGCCGACCTTCCCGATGCACGTGTGCCACAGTTTGCCGACCATCCCGATGCACGTCTGACACAGTTTCCCACCTTTCCGATGTACATATGCCACAGTTTGCCGAACTTCGCGATGCACGTATGCCACAGTTTGCCTACCTTCCCGATGCACGTCTGCAACAGATTGCCGACCTTCCCGATGCACGTCTGCAACAGTTTGCCGACCTTCCCGATGCACGTCTTCCACAGTTTTCCGACCTTCTCGATGTACATATGCCACCGTCTGACGACTTTCCCGATGCACGTGTGCCACAGATTGCTGACCTTCCTGATGCACGTCTGCCACAGTTTGCCAACCTTCCCGATGCATGACTGCCACAGTTTGCTGACCTTACCAAAGCACTTCTGCCACAGTTTGCCAATCTTCCCGACGCACGTCTGCTACAATTTGTCGACATTCCCGACGCACGTCTGCCACATTTTGCCGACCTTCCCGATGCACGTCTGCCACAGTTTGCCGACCTTCTCAATGCACGACTGCCACAGTTTGCTGACCTTCACGATGCACATCTGCCACAGTTTGCCAAACTTCCTGATGCACGTCTTCCACAGTTTGCCGAACTTCCCGCTGCATGTCTGCCACAGTTTGCCGACCATCCCGATGCACGGCTGACACAGTTTGCCGACCTTTCCGCTGTACATATGCCACCGTTTGCCGACCTTCCCGATGCACGTCTGCCACAGTTTGCCGACCTTCCCGATGCACGTCTGCCACAGTTTGCCGACCTTCTCAATGCACGACTGCCACAGTTTGCTGACCTTCACGATGCACATCTGCCACAGTTTGCCAAACTTCCTGATGCACGTCTTCCACAGTTTGCCGAACTTCCCGATGCATGTCTGCCACAGTTTGCCGACCATCCCGATGCACGGCTGACACAGTTTGCCGACCTTTCCGCTGTACATATGCCACCGTTTGCCGACCTTCCCGATGCACGTCTGCCACAGTTTGCCGACCTTCCCGATGCACGTCTGCCACAGTTTGCCGACCTTCTCAATGCACGACTGCCACAGTTTGCCGACCTTCCCGATACACGTCTGCCACAGTTTGGCGAACTTCCCGATGCACGTACGCCACAGTTTCCTGACCTTCACGATGCACATCTGCCACAGTTTGCAGACCTTCCCGATGCACGACTGCCACAGTTTGCTGACCTTACCAATGCACGTCTGCCACAATTTGCCGAACTTCTCAATGCACGACTGCCACAGTTTGCGGAACTTCCCGATGCACATCAGCCACAGTTTGCCAAACTTCCCGATGCACGAATGCCACAGTTTGCTGACCTTATCAATGCACGTCTGCCACAGTTTGCCGAACTTCGCGATGCACGTATGCCACAGTTTCCTGACCTTCACGATGCACATCTGCCACAGTTTGCAGACCTTCCCGATGTACGACTGCCACAGATTGCTGACCTTCCCGATGCACGTACTCCAAAGTTTCCTGACCTTCACGATGCACATCTGCCACAGTTTGCAGACCTTCCCGATGCACGACTGCCACAGTTTGCTGACCTTACCAATGCACGTCTGCCACAATTTGCCGAACTTCTCAATGCACGACTGCCACAGTTTGCGGAACTTCCCGATGCACATCAGCCACAGTTTGCCAAACTTCCCGATGCACGAATGCCACAGTTTGCTGACCTTATCAATGCACGTCTGCCACAGTTTGCCGAACTTCGCGATGCACGTATGCCACAGTTTCCTGACCTTCACGATGCACATCTGCCACAGTTTGCGGAACTTCCCGATGCACATCTGCCACAGTTTGCCAAACTTCCTGATGCACGTCTGCCACAGTTTGCCGACCTTCCCGTTGCACATCTGCCACAGTTTGCCGACCTTCCCGATACACGTCTGCCACAGTTTGGCGAACTTCCCGATGCACGTACGCCACAGTTTCCTGACCTTCACGATGCACATCTGCCACAGTTTGCAGACCTTCCCGATGCACGACTGCCACAGTTTGCTGACCTTACCAATGCACGTCTGCCACAATTTGCCGAACTTCTCAATGCTTGACCGCCACAGTTTGCGGAACTTCCCGATGCACATCAGCCACAGTTTGCCAAACTTCCCGATGCACGAATGCCACAGTTTGCTGACCTTATCAATGCACGTCTGCCACAGTTTGCCGAACTTCGCGATGCACGTATGCCACACTTTGCCGACCTTCCCGATGCACATCTGCCACAGTTTGCCGACCTTCCCGATGCACGTCTGCCACAGTTAGCCGACCTTCCCGATGCACATCTGCCACAGTTTGAAGAACTTCTCAATGTACGACTGCCACAGTTTGCTGAACTTCCCGAAGCACATCTATCACAGTTTGCCAACGTTCCCGATGCACGACTGCCACAGTTTGCTGACCTTACCAATGCAAGTCTGCCACAGTTTGCCGAACTTCACGATGCAAGTATGCCACAGTTTGCCGAACTTCACGATGCACGTACGCTACAGTTTGCAGATCTTCCCGATGCACATCTGCCACAGTTTACCAAACTTCCCCATGCACGACTGCCACAGTTTGCTGACCTTACCAATGCACCACTGCCACAGTTTGCCGACCTTCCCGATATACATCAGCCACAGGTTGCCGACCTTCCCGATGTACATCTGCCACAGTTTGCTGAACTTCCCGATGCACATCTGCCACAGTTTGCCTACATTCCCGATGCACGTCTTCCACAGTTTGCCGACCTTCCCGACGCACATGTGCCACATTTTGCCGACCATCCCAATGCATGTCTGACACACTTTGCCGACCTTTCCGATGTACATATGCCACAGTTTGCCGACCTTCCCGATGGACGTCTGTCACAGTTTGCCGAAATTCCCGATGCACGTCTGCCACAGTTTGCTGACCTTCCCGATACACGTCTGCCACAATTTGCGACCTTCCCCAAGCACGTATGGCACAGTTTGCCGACCTTCGCGATGTACGTATGCCACAGTTTGCCGAACATCCCGATGCACATCTTCCACAGTTTACCGACGTTCCCGATGCACGTCTTCCACAGTTTGCCGACCTTCCCGATGCACGTCTGCGAAAGTTTGCCGACCTTCCCAATGCACATCTGCCACCGTTTGCCAACCTTCCCGATGCACGTCTTCCACACTTTGCCGATCTTCCCGATGCATGTGTGCCACATTTTGCCGACCATCCCGATGCACGTCTGCCACAGTTTGCCGACCTTCCCGATGCACGTACGCCACAGTTTGCCGACCTTCCTGTTGCACGTATGCCACAGTTTGCCGACCTTCATGTTGCACGTCTGCCACAGTTTGCCGACCTTCGCGATGCACGTATGCCACAGTTTGCCGACCTTCCCAATGCACGTCTGCCACAGTTTGCTGACCTTACCAATGCACGTCTGCCACAGTTTGCCGACCTTTGCGATGCACATCTGCCACAGTGTGCTGACCTTCCCGATGCATATCTGCCACAGTTTGCCGACCATCACGATGCACGTATGCCACAGTTTGCCGACCTTCCCGATGCACATCTGCCACAGTTTGCCTACCTTCGCAATGCACATCTGCCACAGTTTGCCGACCTTCCCAATGCACGTCTGCCACAGTTTGCTGACCTTCCCGATGCACGTCTGCCACAGTTTGCTGACCTTCCCGATGCATGCCTGCCACAGTTTGCCAACCTTCTCGATGCATGACTGCAACAGTTTGCCGAACTTCGCGATGCACGTCCGCCACATTTTGCTGACCTTCCCCATGCACGTGTGCCAAAATTTGCTGACCTTCCTGAAGCACGTACTCCACAGTTTGCCGACCTTCCCGATGCACGTATGCCACAGTTTGCCGACCTTCCCAATGCACATCTGCCACAGTTTGCCGAACTTCCCGAGGCACGTCTGCCACAGTTTGCCGAACTTCGCGATGCATGTCTGCCACAGTTTGCCGAACTTCGCGATGCATGTCTGCCACAGTTTGCCGACCTTCCAAAAGCACATCTGCCACAGTTTGCCGAACTTCGCGATGCATGTATGCCACAGTTTGTCGATCTTCTCGATGCAAGTCTGCCACAGTTTGCAACCGTTCCCGATGCACGACTGCCACAGTTTGCTGACCTTACCAATGCACGTCTTCCACAGTTTGCCGACCTTCCCGATGCACGTACGCCACAGTTTGCTGACCTTACCAATGCACATCTGCCACAGTTTGCCGACCTTTGCGATGCACGTCTTCCACAGTTTGCCGACCTTCGTCATGCACGTATGCCACAATTTGCCGAACTTCCCGATGCACATCTGCCACAGTTTGCCAACCTTCCCGATGCACATCTGCCACAGTTTGCCGATCTTCCCGATGCACGTACGCCACAGTTTGCTGACCTTCCCAATGCACATTTGCTACATTTTGCCAACCTTCCCGATGAACGACTGCCACAGTTTGCTGACCTTACCAATGCACATCTGCCACAGTTGCCGACCTTTGTGATGCACGTCTGCCACAGTTTGCTGACCTTCCCGATGCATATCTGCCACAGTTTGCCGACCTTTGCGATGCACGTCTGCCACAGTTTGCTGACCTTCCTGATGCACATCTGCCACAGTTTGCCAAACTTCCCGATGCACGTCTGCCACAGTTTGCCGACCTTCCCCATGCACGTATGCCACAGTTTGGCGAACTTTTCGATGCAAGTATGACACAGTATGCCGACCTTTCCGATGTACATACGACACAGTTTGCCGACCTTCCCGATGCACGTCTGCCACTGTTTGCCGAAATTCCCGATGCACATCTGCCACATTTTGCTGACCTTTCCGATGCACGTCTGCCACAATTTGCCGACCTTTCCGAAGCATGTATGCCACAGTTTGCCGACCTTCCCGATGCACGTATGCCACAGTTAGCCGACCTTCCCGAAGCACGTCTGCCACAGTTTGCCGACCTTCGCGATGCATGTATGCCACAGTTTGCCGACCTTCTCGATGCACGTGTGCCACAGTTTGCCAAACTTCCCGATGCACGACTGCCACAGTTTGCTGACCTTACAAATGCACGTCTTCCAAAGTTTGCCGACCCCCCCGATGCACGTCTGACACAGTTTGCCGACCTTTCCGATGAACATATGCCACATTTTGCCGGCCTTCCCGATGAACGTCTGCCACAGTTTGCCGAAATTCCCGATGCACGTCTGCCACAGTTTTCTGACCTTCCCGATGCACGTCTGCCACAATTTGCGACCTTCCCAAAGCACGTATGCCACAGTTTGCCGACCTTCACGATGCACGTATGCCACAGTTTGCTGACCTTCCCGATGCACGTCTGCCACAGTTTGCCTACCTTCCCGATGCACGTATGCCACAGTTTGCCGACCTTCCCGATGCACATCTGCCACAGTTTGCCGACCTTCCCGATGTACGTCTGCCACAATTTGCCGACCTTTGCGATGCGTGTATGCCACAGTTTGCCGACTTTCTCGATGCACGTCTGCCACAGTTTGCAAACCTTCCCGATGCACGACTGCCACAGTTTGCTGACCTTACCAAAGCAGGTCTTCCACAGTTTGCCGACCTTCCCGATGCACGTCTGCCACAGTTTGCCAACCTTCCCGATGCACGACTGCCACAATTTGCTGACCTTACCAGTGATCGTCTGCCACAGTTTGCCGACCTTCGCGATGCACGTATGCCACAGTTTGCCGATCTTCCCGATGCACAACTGCCACAGTTTGCCGACCTTCCCGAAGCACGTCTGCCACAGTTTGCCGATCGTCCCGATGCACGTCTGCCACAGTTTGTTGACCTTTCCGATGTACGTCTGCCACAATTTGCCGACTTTCCCGAAGCACGTATGCCACAGTTTGCCGAACTTCGCAATGCACGTATGCCACAGTTTGCCGACCTTCCCGATGCACATCTGCCACAGTTTGCCTACCTTCCCGATGCACGTCTTCCACATTTTGCCGACCTTCCCGATGCACGTCTGCCACCGTTTGCCGACCATCACGAAGCACGTCTGCCACAGTTTGCCGACCTTCGGGATGCATGTATGCCACAGTTTGCCGACCTTCCAGAAGCACGTCTTCCACAGTTTGCCGACCTTCCCGATTGCAGGTCTGCCACAGTTTGCCGAGCTTCACGAAGCACGTCTGCCACAGTTTGCCGACCATCCCGAAGCACGTCTGCCACAGTTTGCCGACCATCCCGATGTACGTCTGCCACAGTTTGCCGAACTTCCCCATGCACATCTGCGACAGTTTGCCGACCATCCCGATGCACGTCTGTCACAGTTTGCCGAACTTCCCCATGCACGTCTGCGACAGTTTGCCGACCATCCCGAAGCACGTCTGCCACAGTTTGCCAACCATCCCGATGCACGTCTGCCACAGTTTGCCGACCATCCCGATGCACGTCTGCCACATTTTGCCGACCTTACCGATGCACGTCTGCCACAGTTTGCCGACCTTCCCGATGCATGTCTGCAATAGTTTGCCGACCATCCCGAAGCACGTCTGCCACAGTTTGCCGATCGTCCCGATGCACGTCTGCCACAGTTTGTTGACCTTTCCGATGCACGTCTGCCACAATTTGCCGACTTTCCCGAAGCACGTATGCCACAGTTTGCCGAACTTCGCAATGCAAGTATGCCACAGTTTGCCGACCGTGCCGATGCACATCTGCCACAGTTTGCCTACCTTCCCGATGCACATCTGCCACAGTTTGCCGATCTTCCCGATGCACGTACGCCACAGTTTGCTGACCTTCCCAATGCACATTTGCCACATTTTGCCAACCTTCCCGATGAACGACTGCCACAGTTTGCTGACCTTACCAATGCACATCTGCCACAGTTGCCGAACTTTGTGATGCACGTCTGCCACAGTTTGCTGACCTTCCCGATGCATATCTGCCACAGTTTGCCGACCTTTGCGATGCACGTCTGCCACAGTTTGCTGACCTTCCCAATGCACCTCTGCCACAGTTTGCCAAACTTCCTGATGCACGTCTGCCACAGTTTGCCGACCTTCCCCATGCACGTATGCCACAGTTTGGCGAACTTTTCGATGCAAGTATGACACAGTATGCCGACCTTTCCGATGTACATACGACACAGTTTGCCGACCTTCCCGATGCACGTCTGCCACTGTTTGCCGAAATTCCCGATGCACATCTGCCACATTTTGCTGACCTTTCCGATGCACGTCTGCCACAATTTGCCGACCTTTCCGAAGCATGTATGCCACACTTTGCCGACCTTCCCGATGCACGTATGCCACAGTTAGCCGACCTTCCCGAAGCACGTCTGCCAGAGTTTGCCGACCTTCGCGATGCATGTATGCCACAGTTTGCCGACCTTCTCGATGCACGTGTGCCACAGTTTGCCAAACTTCCCGATGCCCGACTGCCACAGTTTGCTGACCTTACAAATGCACGTCTTCCAAAGTTTGCCGACCCTCCCGATGCACGTCTGACACAGTTTGCCGACCTTTCCGATGAACATATGCCACAGTTTGCCGGCCTTCCCGATGTACGTCTGCCACAGTTTGCCGAAATTCCCGATGCACGTCTGCCACAGTTTGCTGACCTTCCCGATGCACGTCTGCCACAATTTGCCGACCTTCCCAAAGCACGTATGCCACAGTTTGCCGATCTTCGCGATGCACGTATGCCACAGTTTGCTGACCTTCCCGATGCACGTCTGCCACAGTTTGCCTACCTTCCCGATGCACGTATGCCACAGTTTGCCGACCTTCCCGATGCACATCTGCCACAGTTTGCCGACCTTCCCGATGTACGTCTGCCACAATTTGCCGACCTTCGCGATGCATGTATGCCACAGTTTGCCGACTTTCTCGATGCACGTCTGCCACAGTTTGCAAACCTTCCCGATGCACGTCTGCCACAGTTTGCCAACCTTCCCGATGCACGACTGCCACAATTTGCTGACCTTACCAGTGATCGTCTGCCACAGTTTGCCGACCTTCGCGATGCACGTATGCCACAGTTTGCCGACCTTCCCGATGCACAACTGCCACAGTTTGCCGACCTTCCCGAAGCACGTCTGCCACAGTTTGCCGATCGTCCCGATGCACGTCTGCCACAGTTTGTTGACCTTTCCGATGCACGTCTGCCACAATTTGCCGACTTTCCCGAAGCACGTATGCCACAGTTTGCCGAACTTCGCAATGCAAGTATGCCACAGTTTGCCGACCGTCCCGATGCACATCTGCCACAGTTTGCCTACCTTCCCGATGCACGTCTTCCACATTTTGCCGACCTTCCCGATGCACGTCTGCCACCGTTTGCCGACCATCACGAAGCACGTCTGCCACAGTTTGCCGACCTTCGGGATGCATGTATGCCACAGTTTGCCGACCTTCCAGGAGCACGTCTTCCACAGTTTGCCGACCTTCCCGATGCACGTCTGCCACTGTTTGCCGAGCTTCCCGAAGCACGTCTGCCACAGTTTGCCGACCATCCCGAAGCACGTCTGCCACAGTTTGCCGACCATCCCGATGTACGTCTGCCACAGTTTGCCGAACTTCCCCATGCACATCTGCGACAGTTTGCCGACCATCCCGATGCACGTCTGTCACAGTTTGCCGAACTTCCCCATGCACGTCTGCGACAGTTTGCCGACCATCCCGAAGCACGTCTGCCACAGTTTGCCGACCATCCCGATGCACGTCTGCCACATTTTGCCGACCTTACCGATGCACGTCTGCCACAGTTTGCCGACCTTACCGATGCACGTCTGCAACAGTTTGCCGACCTTCCCGAAGCACGGCTACCACAGTTTGCCAACCTTCGCGATGCACGTCTACCACAGTTTGTCGCCTTCGGAATGCACGTCTGCCACAGTTTGCCGAACTTCGCGATGCATGTATGCCACAGTCTGCCGACCTTCTCGATGCACATCTGCCACAGTTTGCCGAACTTCCCCATGCACGTCTGCCACAGTTTGCCGACCATCCCGAAGCACGTCTGCCACAGTTTGCCGACCATCCCGAAGCACGTCTGCCACAGTCTGCCGACCTTCTCGATGCACGTCTGCCACAGTTTGCCGACCTTACCGATGCACGTCTGCCACAGTTTGCCGACCATCCCGATGCACGTCTGCCACATTTTGCCGACCTTACCGATGCACGTCTGCCACAGTTTGCCGACCTTCCCGAAGTACGGCCACCACAGTTTGCCAACCTTCGCGATGCACGTCTACCACAGTTTGTCGCCTTCGGAATGCACGTCTGCCACAGTTTGCCGACCTTCGCGATGCATGTATGCCACAGTCTGCCGACCTTCTCGATGCACATCTGCCACAGTTTGCCGAACTTCCCCATGCACGTCTGCCACAGTTTGCCGACCATCCCGAAGCACGTCTGCCACAGTTTGCCGACCATCCCGATGCACGTCTGCCACAGTTTGCCGACCATCCCAATGCACGTCTGCCACATTTTGCCGACCTTACCGATGCACGTCTGCCACAGTTTGCCGACCTTCCCGATGCACGTCTGCAACAGTTTGCCGACCATCCCGAAGCACGTCTGCCACAGTTTGCCGACCTTTTCGAAGCACGTCTGCCACAGTTTGCCGACCTCTGCGATGCAGGTATGCCACAGTTTGCCTACCTTCCTGATGCACATATGCCACAGTTTTTCGACCTTCCCGATGCACGTCTGCCACAGTTTGCCACCTTCCAAAAGCACGTCTGCCACAGTTTGCCGAGCTTACCGATGCACGTCTGCCACAGCTGCCGACCTTCCCGAAGCACGTCTACCACAGTTTGTCGCCTTTGGAATGCACGTCTGCCACAGTTTGCGGACCTTCCCGATGCACGGCTGCCACAGTTTGCCGACCTTCCCGAAGCACGGCTACCACAGTTTGCCGACCTTCCCGATGCACGTCTACCACACTTTGTCGCCTTCGGAATGCACGTCTGCCACAGTTTGCCGACCTTCTCGATGCACGTATGCCACAGTTTGCCGACCTTTCCGATGCACGTCTGCCATAGTGTGCCGAACTTCCCGATGCACGTCTGCCACAGTTTTCCGACCTTCCCGATGCACATCTGCCACAGTTTGCCGACCTTCCCGATGCACATCTGCCACAGTTTGACGACCTTACCGATGCACGTCTGCCACAGTTTGCCGACCTTCCCGATGCACGTCTGCCACAGTTTGCCGACCTTACCGATGCACGTCTGCCACAGTTTTCCGACCATCCCGATGCACGTCTGCCACAGTTTGCCGAACTTCCCCATGCACGTCTGCCACAGTTTGCCGACCATCCCGATGCACGTCTGCCATAGTTTGCCGACCTTACCGATGCACGTCTGCCACAGTTTGCCGACCTTCCCAATGCACGTCTGCCACAGTTTCCCGACCATCCCGAAGCACGTCTGCCAAGTTTGCCGACCTTCCCGATTCACGTCTACCACAGTTTGTCGCCTTCGGAATGCACGTCTGCCACAGTTTGACGACCTTCGCGAAGCATGTATGCCACAGTTTGCCGACCTTCTCGATGCACGTCTGCCATAGTTTGCCGAACTTCCCGATGCACGTCTGCCACAGTTTGCCGAACTTCGCGATGCACGTCTGCCACAATTTCCGACCTTCCCGAAGCACGTCTGCCACAGTTTGCTGACCTTACCAATGCACGTCTGCCACAGTTTGCCAAACTTCTCAATGCACGACTGCCACAGTTTGCTGACCGACCCGATGCACATCTGCCTCAGTTTGCCAAACTTCCCAATGCACGAATGCCACAGTTTGCTGACTTTACCAATGCATGTCTGCCACAGTTTGCCGACTTCCCCGTTGCACGTCTGCCACAGTTTGCCGACCATCCCGATGCATGTCTGCCACAGTTTGCCGACCATCCCGATGCACGTCTGCCACAGTTTGCCGAACTTCTCAATGCACGACTGCCACAGTTTGCTGACCATCCCGATGCACATCTGCCACAGTTTGCCAAACTTCCCAATGCACGAATGCCGCAGGTTGCTGACCTTACCAATGCACGTCTGCAACAGTTTGCGACCTTCCCGATGCACGTCTGCCACAGTTTGCTGACCTTCCCGATGCACGTCTGCCACAGTTTGCCTACTTTCCCGATGCACGTATGCCACAGTTTGCCGACCTTCCCGATGCTCATCTGCCACAGTTTGCCGACCTTCCCGATGTACTTCTGCCACAGTTTGCCGACCTTCGCGATGCATGTATGCCACAGTTTGCCGACTTTCTCGATGCACGTCTGCCACAGTTTGCAAACCTTCCCGATGCACGACTGCCACAGTTTGCTGACCTTACCAATGCAGGTCTTCCACAGTTTGCCGACCTTCCCGATGCACGTCTGCCACAGTTTGCCAACCTTCCCGATGCACGAATGCCACAATTTGCTGACCTTACCACTGATCGTCTGCCACAGTTTGCCGACCTTCGCGATGCACGTATGCCACAGTTTGCCGACCTTCCCGATGCACAACTGCCACAGTTTGCCGACCTTCCCGAAGTACATCTGCCACAGTTTGCCGATCGTCCCGATGCACGTCTGCCACAGTTTGTTGACCTTTCCGATGCACGTCTGCCACAATTTGCTGACTTTCCCGAAGCACGTATGCCACAGTTTGCCGAACTTCGCAATGCACATATGCCACAGTTTGCCGACCTTCCCGATGCACATCTGCCACAGTTTGCCTACCTTCCCGATGCACGTCTTCCACATTTTGCCGACCTTCCCGATGCACGTCTGCCACCGTTTGCCGACCTTCACGAAGCACGTCTGCCACAGTTTGCCGACCTTCGGGATGCATGTATGCCACAGTTTGCCGACTTTCCAGAAGCACGTCTTCCACAGTTTGCCGACCATCCCAATGCACGTCTGCCACAGTTTGCTGACCTTCCCGATGCACGTCTGCCACAGTTTGCCGAACATCCCGAAGCACGTCTGCCACAGTTTGCCGACCATCCCGAAGCACGTCTGCCACAGTTTGCCGACCATCCCGATGTACGTCTGCCACAGTTTGCCGAACTCTCCCATGCACATCTGCAACAGTTTGCCGACCATCCCGATGCACGTCTGTCACAGTTTGCCGAACTTCCCCATGCACGTCTCCGACAGTTTGCCGACCATCCCGAAGCACGTCTGCCACAGTTTGCCGACCATCCCGATGCACGTCTGCCACAGTTTGCCGACCATCCCGATGCACGTCTGCCACATTTTGCCGACCTTACCGATGCACGTCTGCCACAGTTTGCCGACCTTCCCGATGCACGTCTGCAACAGTTTGCCGACCATCCCGAAGCACGTCTGCCACAGTTTGCCGACCTTCCCGATTCACGTCTGCCACAGTTTGCCGAGCTTCCCGAAGCACGTCTGCCACAGTTTGCCGACCTCTGCGATGCAGGTATGCCACAGTTTGCCGACCTTCCTGATGCACGTATGTCACAGTTTTTCGGCGTTCCCGATGCACGTCTGCCACAGTTTGCCGCCTTCCAAAAGCACGTCTGCCACAGTTTGCCGAGCTTACCAATGCACGTCTGCCACAGTTTGCCGACCTTCCCGAAGCACGGCTACCACAGTTTGCCGACCTTCGCGATGCACGTCTACCACAGTTTGTCACCTTCGGAATGCACGTCTGCCACAGTTTGCCGACCTTCGCGATGCATGTATGCCACAGTCTGCCGACCTTCTCGATGCACATCTGCCACAGTTTGCCGAACTTCCCCATGCACGTCTGCCACAGTTTGCCGACCATCCCGAAGCACGTCTGCCACAGTTTGCCGCCTTCCAAAAGCACGTCTGCCACAGTTTGCCGAGCTTACCGATGCACGTCTGCCACAGTTGCCGACCTTCCCGAAGAACGTCTACCACAGTTTGTCGCCTTCGGAATGCACGTCTGCCACAGTTTGCGGACCTTCCCGATGCACGGCTGCCACAGTTTGCCGACCTTCCCGAAGCACGGCTACCACAGTTTGCCGACCTTTCCGATGCACGTCTACCACACTTTGTCGTCTTCGGAATGCACGTCTGCCACAGTTTGCCGACCTTCTCGATGCACGTATGCCACAGTTTGCCGACCTTTCCGATGCACGGCTGCCATAGTGTGCCGAACCTCCCGATGCACGTCTGCCACAGTTTTCCGACCTTTCCGATGCACATCTGCCAAAGTTTGCCGACCTTCCCGATGCACATCTGCCACAGTTTGCCGACCTTACCGATGCACGTCTGCCACAGTTTGCCGACCTTCCCGATGCACGTCTGCCACAGTTTGCCAACTTTACGGATGCACGTCTGCCACAGTTTGCCGACCATCCCGATGCACGTCTGCCACAGTTTGCCGACCATTCCGATGCACGTCTGCCACAGTTTGCCGACCTTCCCAATGCACGTCTGCCACAGTTTCCCGACCATCCCGAAGCACGTCTGCCATGTTTGCCGACCTTCCCGATTCACGTCTACCACAGTTTGTCGCCTTCGGAATGCACGTCTGCCACAGTTTGCCGACCTTCGCGATGCATGTATGCCACAGTTTGCCGACCTTCTCGATGCACGTCTGCCATAGTTTGCCGAACTTCCCGATGCACGTCTGCCACAGTTTGCCGAACTTCCCGATGCACGTCTGCCACAGTTTCCGACCTTCCCGAAGCACGTCTGCCACAGTTTGCTGACCTTACCAATGCACGTCTGCCACAGTTTGCCGAACTTCTCAATGCCTGACTGCCACAGTTTGCTGACCGTCCCGATGCACATCTGCCACAGTTTGCCAAACTTCCCAATGCACGAATGCCACAGTTTGCTGACCTTACCAATGCACGTCTGCAACAGTTTGCCGACCATCCCGAAGCACGTCTGCCACAGTTTGCCGACCTTCCCGATTCACATCTGCCACAGTTTGCCGAGCTTCCCGAAGCACGACTGCCACAGTTTGCCGACCTCTGCGATGCAGGTTTGCCACAGTTTGCCGACCTTCATGATGCACGTATGCCACAGTTTTTCGACTTTCCCGATGCACGTCTGCCACAGTTTGCCGCCTTCCAAAAGCACGTCTGCCACAGTTTGCCGAGCTTTCCGATGCACGTCTGACACAGTTTGCCGACCTTCCTGAAGCACGGCTACTACAGTTTGCCGACCTTCGCGATGCACGTCTACCACAGTTTGTCGCCTTCGGAATGCACGTCTGCCACAGTTTGCCGACCTTCGCGATGCATGTATGCCACAGTCTGCCGACCTTCTCGATGCACGTCTGCCACAGTTTGCCGAAATTCCCCATGCACGTCTGCCACAGTTTGCCGACCATCCCGATGCACGTCTGCCACAGTTTGCCCACCATCCCGATGCACGTCTGCCACATTTTGCCGACCTTACCGATGCACGTCTGCCACAGTTTGCCGACTTTCCCGATGCACGTCTGCAACAGTTTGCCGACCATCCCAAAGCACGTCTGCCACAGTTTGCCGACCTTCCCGATTCACGTCTGCCACAGTTTGCCGACCTCTGAGATGCAGGTATGCCACAGTTTGCCGACCTTCCTGATGCACGTATGCCACAGTTTTTCGACCTTCCCGATGCACGTCTGCTACAGTTTGCCGCCTTCCAAAAGCACGTCTGCCACAGTTTGCCGAGCTTACCGATGCACGTCTGCCACAGTTGCCGACCTTCCCGAAGCACGTCTACCACAGTTTGTCGCCTTCGGAATGCACGTCTACCACAGTTTGCGGACCTTCGCGATGCACGTCTGCCACAGTTTGCCGACATTCGCGATGCATGTATGCCACAGTTTGCCGACCTTCTCGATGCACGTATGCCACAGTTTAACGACCTTTCCGATGCACGTCTGCCATAGTGTGCCGAACTTCCCGATGCACGTCTGCCACAGTTTTCCGACCTTCCCGATGCATATCTGCCACAGTTTGCCGACCTTCCCGATGCACATCTGCCACAGTTTGCCGACCTTACCGATGCACGTCTGCCACAGTTTGCAGACCTTCCCGATGCACGTCTGCCACAGTTTGCCAACCTTACCGATGCACGTCTGCCACAGTTTGCCGACCTTCCCGATGCACAACTGCCACAGTTTGCCGACCTTCCCGAAGCACATCTGCCACAGTTTGCCGATCGTCCCGATGCACGTCTGCCACAGTTTGTTGACCTTTCCGATGCACGTCTGCCACAATTAGCTGACTTTCCCGAAGCACGTATGCCACAGTTTGCCGAACTTCGCAATGCACGTATGCCACAGTTTGCCGACCTTCCCGATGCACATCTGCCACAGTTTGCCTACCTTCCCGATGCACGTCTTCCACATTTTGCCGACCTTCCCGATGCACGTCTGCCACCGTTTGCCGACCTTCACGAAGCACGTCTGCCACAGTTTGCCGACCTTCGGGATGCATGTATGCCACAGTTTGCCGACTTTCCAGAAGCACGTCTTCCACAGTTTGCCGACCATCCCAATGCACGTCTGCCACAGTTTGCTGACCTTCCCTATGCACGTCTGCCACAGTTTGCCGAACATCCCGAAGCACGTCTGCCACAGTTTGCCGACCATCCCGAAGCACGTCTGCCACAGTTTGCCGACCATCCCGATGTACGTCTGCCACAGTTTGCCGAACTTTCCCATGCACATCTGCAACATTTTGCCGACCATCCCGATGCAGGTCTGTCACAGTTTGCCGAACTTCCCCATGCACGTCTGCGACAGTTTGCCGACCTTCCCGAAGCACGTCTGCCACAGTTTGCCGACCATCCCGATGCACGTCTGCCACAGTTTGCCGACCATCCCGATGCACGTCTGCCACATTTTGCCGACCTTACCGATGCACGTCTGCCACAGTTTGCCGACCTTCCCGATGCACGTCTGCAACAGTTTGCCGACCATCCCGAAGCACGTCTGCCACAGTTTGCCGACCTTCCCGATTCACGTCTGCCACAGTTTGCCGAGCTTCCCGAAGCACGTCTGCCACAGTTTGCCGACCTCTGCGATGCAGGTATGCCACAGTTTGCCGACCTTCCTGAGGCACGTATGCCACAGTTTTTCGGCGTTCCCGATGCACGTCTGCCACAGTTTGCCGCCTTCCAAAAGCACGTCTGCCACAGTTTGCCGAGCTTACCGATGCACGTCTGCCACAGTTTGCCGACCTTCCCGAAGCACGGCTACCACAGTTTGCCGACCTTCGCGATGCACGTCTACCACAGTTTGTCGCCTTCGGAATGCACGTCTGCCACAGTTTGCCGACCTTCGCGATGCATGTATGCCACAGTCTGCCGACCTTCTCGATGCACATCTGCCACAGTTTGCCGAACTTCCCCATGCACGTCTGCCACAGTTTGCCGACCATCCCGAAGCACGTCTGCCACAGTTTGCCGACCATCCCGATGCACGTCTGCCACAGTTTGCCGACCATCCCGATGCACGTCTGCCACATTTTGCCGACCTTACCGATGCACGTCTGCCACAGTTTGCCGAACTTCCCGATGCACGTCTGCAACAGTTTGCCGACCATCCCGAAGCACGTCTGCCACAGTTTGCCGACCTTCCCGATTCACGTCTGCCACAGTTTGCCGACCTTCTCTAAGCACGTCTGCCACAGTTTGCCGACCTCTGCGATGCATGTATGCCACAGTTTGCCGAACTTCCTGATGCACGTATGCCACAGTTTTTCGACCTTCCCGATGCACGTCTGCCACAGTTTGCCGCCTTCCAAAAGCACGTCTGCCACAGTTTGCCGAGCTTACCGATGCACGTCTGCCACAGTTGCCGACCTTCCCGAAGCACGTCTACCACAGTTTGTCGCCTTCGGAATGCACGTCTGCCACAGTTTGCGGACCTTCCCGATGCACGGCTGCCACAGTTTGCCGACCTTCCCGAAGCACGGCTACCACAGTTTGCCGACCTTTCCGATGCACGTCTACCACACTTTGTCGCCTTCGGAATGCACGTCTGCCACAGTTTGCCGACCTTCTCGATGCACGTATGCCACAGTTTGCCGACCTTTCCGATGCACGGCTGCCATAGTGTGCCGAACCTCCCGATGCACGTCTGCCACAGTTTTCCGACCTTCCCGATGCACATCTGCCAAAGTTTGCCGACCTTCCCGATGCACATCTGCCACAGTTTGCCGACCTTACCGATGCACGTCTGCCACAGTTTGCCGACCTTCCCGATGCACGTCTGCCACAGTTTGCCAACTTTACCGATGCACGTCTGCCACAGTTTGCCGACCATCCCGATGCACGTCTGCCACAGTTTGCCGACCATCCCGATGCACGTCTGCCACAGTTTGCCGACCTTCCCAATGCACGTCTGCCACAGTTCCCCGACCATCCCGAAGCACGTCTGCCATGTTTGCCGACCTTCCCGATTCACGTCTACCACAGTTTGTCGCCTTCGGAATGCACGTCTGCCACAGTTTGCCGACCTTCGCGATGCATGTATGCCACAGTTTGCCGACCTTCTCGATGCACGTCTGCCATAGTTTGCCGAACTTCCCGATGCACGTCTGCCACAGTTTGCCGAACTTCCCGATGCACGTCTGCCACAGTTTCCGACCTTCCCGAAGCACGTCTGCCACAGTTTGCTGACCTTACCAATGCACGTCTGCCACAGTTTGCCGAACTTCTCAATGCCTGACTGCCACAGTTTGCTGACCGTCCCGATGCACATCTGCCACAGTTTGCCAAACTTCCCAATGCACGAATGCCACAGTTTGCTGACCTTACCAATGCATGTCTGCCACAGTTTGCCGACTTCCCCGTTGCACGTCTGCCACTTTTTGCCCACCATCCCGATGCACATCTACCACAGTTTGCCGAACATCCCGATGCACGTCTGCCACAGTTTGCCGACCTTCTCAATGCACTACTGCCACAGTTTGCTGACCGTCCCGATGCACATCTGCCACAGTTTGCCAAACTTCCCAATGCACGAATGCCACAGTTTGCTGACCTTACCAATGCACGTCTGCAACAGTTTGCCGACCATCCCGAAGCACGTCTGCCACAGTTTGCCGACCTTCCCGATTCACGTCTGCCACAGTTTGCCGAGCTTCCCGAAGCACGACTGCCACAGTTTGCCGACCTCTGCGATGCAGGTTTGCCACAGTTTGCCGACCTTCATGACGCACGTATGCCACATTTTTTCGACTTTCCCGATGCACGTCTGCCACAGTTTGCCGCCTTCCAAAAGCACGTCTGCCACAGTTTGCCGAGCTTTCCGATGCACGTCTGACACAGTTTGCCGACCTTCCCGAAGCACGGCTACCACAGTTTGCCGACCATCGCGATGCACGTCTACCACAGTTTGTCGCCTTCGGAATGCACGTCTGCCACAGTTTGCCGACCTTCGCGATGCATGTATGCCACAGTCTGCCGACCTTCTCGATGCACGTCTGCCACAGTTTGCCGAAATTCCCCATGCACGTCTGCCACAGTTTGCCGACCATCCCGATGCACGTCTGCCACAGTTTGCCCACCATCCCGATGCACGTCTGCCACATTTTGCCGACCTTACCGATGCACGTCTGCCACAGTTTGCCGACCTTCCCGATGCACGTCTGCAACAGTTTGCCGACCATCCCGAAGCACGTCTGCCACAGTTTGCCGACCTTCCCGATTCACGTCTGCCACAGTTGCCGACCTCTGAGATGCAGGTATGCCACAGTTTGCCGACTTTCCTGATGCACGTATGCCACAGTTTTTCGACCTTCCCGATGCACGTCTGCCACAGTTTGCCGCCTTCCAAAAGCACGTCTGCCACAGTTTGCCGAGCTTACCGATGCACGTCTGCCACAGTTGCCGACCTTCCCGAAGCACGTCTACCACAGTTTGTCGCCTTCGGAATGCACGTCTGCCACAGTTTGCGGACCTTCGCGATGCACGTCTGCCACAGTTTGCCGACCTTCGCGATGCATGTATGCCACAGTTTGCCGACCTTCTCGATGCACGTATGCCACAGTTTAACGACCTTTCCGATGCACGTCTGCCATAGCGTGCCGAACTTCCCGATGCACGTCTGCCACAGTTTTCCGACCTTCCCGATGCATATCTGCCACAGTTTGCCGACCTTCCCGATGCACATCTGCCACAGTTTGCCGACCTTACCGATGCACGTCTGCCACAGTTTGCAGACCTTCCCGATGCACGTCTGCCACAGTTTGCCAACCTTACCGATGCACGTCTGCCACAGTTTGCCGACCATCCCGATGCACGTCTGCCACAGTTTGCTGACCTTACCGATGCACGTCTGCCACAGTTTGCTGACCTTACCGATGCACGTCTGCCACAGTTTGCCGACCATCCCGATGCACGTCTGCCACAGTTTGCCGACCTTACCGATGCACGTCTGCCACAGTTTGCCGACCATCCCGATGCACGTCTGCCACAGTCTGCCGACCTTACCGATGCACGTCTGCCACAGTTTGCCGACCTTCCCAATGCACGTCTGCCACAGTTTCCCGACCATCCCGAAGCACGTCTGCCATGTTTGCCGACCTTCCTGATTCACGTCTACCACAGTTTGTCGCCTTCGGAATGCACGTCTGCCACAGTTTGCCGACCTTTGCGATGCATGTATGCCACAGTTTGCCGACCTTCTCGATGCACGTATGCCACAGTTTGCTGACCTTACCAATGCACGTCTGCCACAGTTTGCCGAACTTCTCAATGCACGACTGCCTCAGTTTGCTGACCTTCCCGATGCAGGACTGCCACAGTTTGCTGACCTTACCAATGCACGTCTGCCACAGTTTGCCGAACTTTGCGATGCACGGTTGCCATAGTTTGCCGAACTTCCAGATGCACATCTTTCACAGTTTGCTGACCTTCCCGATGCACATCTGCCACAGTTTGCCAACCTTCCTGATGCACGACTGCCAGAGTTTGCTGACCTTACCAATGCACGTCTGCCACAGTTTGCCGAACTTCGCGATGCACGTACGCCACAGTTTGCCGACCTTCCCGATGCACATCTGCCACAGTTTGCTGAACTTCCCGATGCACATCTGCCACAGTTTGCCAACCTTCCCGACGCCTGTCTGTCACAGTTTGCCGACCTTTCCGATGTACATATGCCACAGTTTGACGACCTTCCCGATGCACGTCTCCCTCAGTTTGCCGAAATTCCCGATGCACGTCTGCCACAGTTTGCTGACCTTCCCGATGCACGTCTGCCACAATTTTTCCGCCCTTCCCCAAGCACGTATGCCACAGTTTGCCGACCTTTGCGATGCACGTATGCCACAGTTTGCCGACCTTCCCGATGCATATCTGCCACAGTTTACCGACGTTCCCGATGCACGTTTTCCACAGTTTGCCGACGTTCCAGATGTACGTCTTCCACAGTTTGCCGACCTTCCCCAAGCACGTATGCCACAGTTTGCCGACCTTCCCGATGCACGTGTGCCACATTTTGCCGACCATCCCGACGCACGTCTGTCACAGTTTGCCGACCTTTCCGATGTACATATGCCACAGTTTGACGACCTTCCCGATGCACGTCTCCCACAGTTTGCCGAAATTCCCGATGCACGTCTGCCACAGGTTGCTGACCTTCCCGATGCACGTCTGCCACAATTTGCCGTCCTTCCCCAAGCACGTATGCCACAGTTTGCCGACCTTCGCTATGCACGTATGCCACAGTTTGCCGACCTTCCCGATGCATATCTGCCACAGTTTACCGACGTTCCCGATGCACGTCTTCCACAGTTTGCCGACCTTCCCCAAGCACGTATGCGACAGTTTGCCGATCTTCCCGATGCACGTGTGCCACATTTTGCCGACCATCCCGATGCACGTCTGACAGAGTTTGCCGACCTTTCCGATGTACATATGCCACAGTTTGCCGACCTTCCCGTTGCATATCTGCCACAGTTTTCTGACCTTCCTAATGCACGTCTGCCACAGTTTGCCTACCTTCCCGATGCACGTCTGCCACAGTTTGCCGACCTTCGCGATGCACGTACGCCACAGTTTGCTGACCTTCCCCATGCACATCTGCCACAGTTTGCCAACCCCTCCCGATGCACGACTGACACAGTTTGTTGACCTTACCAATGCACGTCTGCCACAGTTTGCCGACCTTCGCGATGCACGTCTGCCACAGTTTGCTGACCTTCCCGATGCATATCTGCCACAGTTTGTTGACCTTCGCGATACACGTATGCCACAGTTTACCGACCATCCCGATGCACATCTGCCACAGTTTGCCTACCTTCCCTATGCACATCTGCCACAGTTTGCCGATCTAGCCGATGCACGTCTGCCACAGTTTTCTGACCTTCCCGATGCACGTCTGCCACAGTTTGCTGACCTTTCCGATGCACGTCTGCCACAATTTGCCGACCTTCCTGAAGCACTTATGCCACAGTTTGCCGACCTTCCCGATGCACGTATGCCACAGTTTGCCGACCTTCCCGATGTACATCTGCCTCAGTTAGCCGACCTTCCCCAGGCACGTCTGCCACAGTTTGCCGAACTTCGCGATGCACGTCTGCCACAGTTTGCCGATTTTCCCGATGCACGTCTGACACAGTTTGCCGACCTTTCCGATGTACATATGCCACAGTTTGCCGACCTTCCCGATGCACGTCTGCCACTGTTTGCCGAAATTCCCGATGCACGTCTGCCACAGTTTGCTGACCTTCCCGATGCACGTCTGCCACAATTTGCCGACCTTCCCGAAGCATGTATGCCACAGTTTGCCGACCTTCCCGATGCACGTATGTCACAGTTTGCCGACCTTCCCGATGCATATTTGCCACATTTTGCCGACCTTCCCGATGCACGTTTGCCACAGTTTGCCGAACTTCGCGATGCACGTCTGCCACATTTTGCCGAACTTCCCAAAGCACGCCTGCCACAGTTTGCCAACCTTCCCGATGCACGTCTGCCACAATTTGCCGAACTTCCCGAAGCACATCTGCCACAGTTTGCCAACCTTCCCGATGCACTTCTTCCACAGTTTGCCGACCTTCCCGATGCACGTCTACCACAGTTTGCCGACCTTCCCGATGCACGTCTGCCACTGATTTCCGATCTTCGGGATGCATGTATGCCACAGTTTGCCGACCCTCCCGATGCACGTCTTCCACAGTTTGCCGCCCTTCGTGATGCATATATGCCACAGTTTGCCGACCTTCTCGAAGCACGTCTTCCACAGTTTGCCGACCTTCCCAATGCACGTCTGCCACAGTTTGCTGACCTTCCCGATGCACGTCTGCCACTGTTTCCGACCTTCGGGATGCATGTATGCCTTTTCCGACCTTCCTGATGCACATATGCCACAGTTTTTCGACCTTCCCAATGCACGTCGGCCACAGTTTGCTGCCTTCCTGATGCACGTCTGCCACAGTTTGCCAACCTTCCCGATGCACGACTGCCACAGTTTGCCGATTTTCCCGAAGCACGGCTGCCACAGTTTGCCGACCTTCGCGATGCATGTATGCCACAGTTTGCCGACCTTCCCGATGCACGTCTGCCACAGTTTGCCGACCTTGCGATGCGTGTATACCACAGTTTGCCGACCTTCCCGATGCACGTCTGCCACAGTTTGCCAACCTTCCCGATTCACGACTGCCACAGTTTGCCGATTTTCCCGAAGCACGGCTGCCACAGTTTGCCGAACTTCGCGATGCTCGTCTGCCACAGTTTGCCGACTTTCCCGATGCACGTCTGCCACAGTTTCCGACCTTCGGGATGCATGTATGCCTTTGCCGACCTTCCTGATGCACATATGCCACAGTTTTTCGACCTTCCCAATGCACGTCGGCCACAGTTTGCTGCCTTCCCGATGCACGGCCGCCACAGTTTGCCGAACTTCGCGATGCTCGTCTGCCACAGTTTGCCGATTTTCCCGAAGCACGGCTGCCACAGTTTGCCGACCTTCGCGATGCGTGTATACCACAGTTTGCCGACCTTCCCGATGCACGTCTGCCACAGTTTGCCGACCTTCTCGATGCACATCTGCCACAGTTTGCCGAACTTCCCCATGCACGTCTGCCACAGTTTGCCGACCATCCCGAAGCACGTCTGCCACAGTTTGCCGACCATCCCGATGCACGTCTGCCACAGTTTGCCGACCATCCCGATGCACGTCTGCCACATTTTGCCGACCTTACCGATGCACGTCTGCCACAGTTTGCCGAACTTCCCGATGCACGTCTGCAACAGTTTGCCGACCATCCCGAAGCACGTCTGCCACAGTTTGCCGACCTTCCCGATTCACGTCTGCCACAGTTTGCCGACCTTCTCTAAGCACGTCTGCCACAGTTTGCCGACCTCTGCGATGCATGTATGCCACAGTTTGCCGAACTTCCTGATGCACGTATGCCACAGTTTTTCGACCTTCCCGATGCACGTCTGCCACAGTTTGCCGCCTTCCAAAAGCACGTCTGCCACAGTTTGCCGAGCTTACCGATGCACGTCTGCCACAGTTGCCGACCTTCCCGAAGCACGTCTACCACAGTTTGTCGCCTTCGGAATGCACGTCTGCCACAGTTTGCGGACCTTCCCGATGCACGGCTGCCACAGTTTGCCGACCTTCCCGAAGCACGGCTACCACAGTTTGCCGACCTTTCCGATGCACGTCTACCACACTTTGTCGCCTTCGGAATGCACGTCTGCCACAGTTTGCCGACCTTCTCGATGCACGTATGCCACAGTTTGCCGACCTTTCCGATGCACGGCTGCCATAGTGTGCCGAACCTCCCGATGCACGTCTGCCACAGTTTTCCGACCTTCCCGATGCACATCTGCCAAAGTTTGCCGACCTTCCCGATGCACATCTGCCACAGTTTGCCGACCTTACCGATGCACGTCTGCCACAGTTTGCCGACCTTCCCGATGCACGTCTGCCACAGTTTGCCAACTTTACCGATGCACGTCTGCCACAGTTTGCCGACCATCCCGATGCACGTCTGCCACAGTTTGCCGACCATCCCGATGCACGTCTGCCACAGTTTGCCGACCTTCCCAATGCACGTCTGCCACAGTTCCCCGACCATCCCGAAGCACGTCTGCCATGTTTGCCGACCTTCCCGATTCACGTCTACCACAGTTTGTCGCCTTCGGAATGCACGTCTGCCACAGTTTGCCGACCTTCGCGATGCATGTATGCCACAGTTTGCCGACCTTCTCGATGCACGTCTGCCATAGTTTGCCGAACTTCCCGATGCACGTCTGCCACAGTTTGCCGAACTTCCCGATGCACGTCTGCCACAGTTTCCGACCTTCCCGAAGCACGTCTGCCACAGTTTGCTGACCTTACCAATGCACGTCTGCCACAGTTTGCCGAACTTCTCAATGCCTGACTGCCACAGTTTGCTGACCGTCCCGATGCACATCTGCCACAGTTTGCCAAACTTCCCAATGCACGAATGCCACAGTTTGCTGACCTTACCAATGCATGTCTGCCACAGTTTGCCGACTTCCCCGTTGCACGTCTGCCACTTTTTGCCCACCATCCCGATGCACATCTACCACAGTTTGCCGAACATCCCGATGCACGTCTGCCACAGTTTGCCGACCTTCTCAATGCACTACTGCCACAGTTTGCTGACCGTCCCGATGCACATCTGCCACAGTTTGCCAAACTTCCCAATGCACGAATGCCACAGTTTGCTGACCTTACCAATGCACGTCTGCAACAGTTTGCCGACCATCCCGAAGCACGTCTGCCACAGTTTGCCGACCTTCCCGATTCACGTCTGCCACAGTTTGCCGAGCTTCCCGAAGCACGACTGCCACAGTTTGCCGACCTCTGCGATGCAGGTTTGCCACAGTTTGCCGACCTTCATGACGCACGTATGCCACATTTTTTCGACTTTCCCGATGCACGTCTGCCACAGTTTGCCGCCTTCCAAAAGCACGTCTGCCACAGTTTGCCGAGCTTTCCGATGCACGTCTGACACAGTTTGCCGACCTTCCCGAAGCACGGCTACCACAGTTTGCCGACCATCGCGATGCACGTCTACCACAGTTTGTCGCCTTCGGAATGCACGTCTGCCACAGTTTGCCGACCTTCGCGATGCATGTATGCCACAGTCTGCCGACCTTCTCGATGCACGTCTGCCACAGTTTGCCGAAATTCCCCATGCACGTCTGCCACAGTTTGCCGACCATCCCGATGCACGTCTGCCACAGTTTGCCCACCATCCCGATGCACGTCTGCCACATTTTGCCGACCTTACCGATGCACGTCTGCCACAGTTTGCCGACCTTCCCGATGCACGTCTGCAACAGTTTGCCGACCATCCCGAAGCACGTCTGCCACAGTTTGCCGACCTTCCCGATTCACGTCTGCCACAGTTGCCGACCTCTGAGATGCAGGTATGCCACAGTTTGCCGACTTTCCTGATGCACGTATGCCACAGTTTTTCGACCTTCCCGATGCACGTCTGCCACAGTTTGCCGCCTTCCAAAAGCACGTCTGCCACAGTTTGCCGAGCTTACCGATGCACGTCTGCCACAGTTGCCGACCTTCCCGAAGCACGTCTACCACAGTTTGTCGCCTTCGGAATGCACGTCTGCCACAGTTTGCGGACCTTCGCGATGCACGTCTGCCACAGTTTGCCGACCTTCGCGATGCATGTATGCCACAGTTTGCCGACCTTCTCGATGCACGTATGCCACAGTTTAACGACCTTTCCGATGCACGTCTGCCATAGCGTGCCGAACTTCCCGATGCACGTCTGCCACAGTTTTCCGACCTTCCCGATGCATATCTGCCACAGTTTGCCGACCTTCCCGATGCACATCTGCCACAGTTTGCCGACCTTACCGATGCACGTCTGCCACAGTTTGCAGACCTTCCCGATGCACGTCTGCCACAGTTTGCTGACCTTACCGATGCACGTCTGCCACAGTTTGCTGACCTTACCGATGCACGTCTGCCACAGTTTGCCGACCATCCCGATGCACGTCTGCCACAGTTTGCCGACCTTACCGATGCACGTCTGCCACAGTTTGCCGACCATCCCGATGCACGTCTGCCACAGTCTGCCGACCTTACCGATGCACGTCTGCCACAGTTTGCCGACCTTCCCAATGCACGTCTGCCACAGTTTCCCGACCATCCCGAAGCACGTCTGCCATGTTTGCCGACCTTCCTGATTCACGTCTACCACAGTTTGTCGCCTTCGGAATGCACGTCTGCCACAGTTTGCCGACCTTTGCGATGCATGTATGCCACAGTTTGCCGACCTTCTCGATGCACGTATGCCACAGTTTGCTGACCTTACCAATGCACGTCTGCCACAGTTTGCCGAACTTCTCAATGCACGACTGCCTCAGTTTGCTGACCTTCCCGATGCAGGACTGCCACAGTTTGCTGACCTTACCAATGCACGTCTGCCACAGTTTGCCGAACTTTGCGATGCACGGTTGCCATAGTTTGCCGAACTTCCAGATGCACATCTTTCACAGTTTGCTGACCTTCCCGATGCACATCTGCCACAGTTTGCCAACCTTCCTGATGCACGACTGCCAGAGTTTGCTGACCTTACCAATGCACGTCTGCCACAGTTTGCCGAACTTCGCGATGCACGTACGCCACAGTTTGCCGACCTTCCCGATGCACATCTGCCACAGTTTGCTGAACTTCCCGATGCACATCTGCCACAGTTTGCCAACCTTCCCGACGCCTGTCTGTCACAGTTTGCCGACCTTTCCGATGTACATATGCCACAGTTTGACGACCTTCCCGATGCACGTCTCCCTCAGTTTGCCGAAATTCCCGATGCACGTCTGCCACAGTTTGCTGACCTTCCCGATGCACGTCTGCCACAATTTTTCCGCCCTTCCCCAAGCACGTATGCCACAGTTTGCCGACCTTTGCGATGCACGTATGCCACAGTTTGCCGACCTTCCCGATGCATATCTGCCACAGTTTACCGACGTTCCCGATGCACGTTTTCCACAGTTTGCCGACGTTCCAGATGTACGTCTTCCACAGTTTGCCGACCTTCCCCAAGCACGTATGCCACAGTTTGCCGACCTTCCCGATGCACGTGTGCCACATTTTGCCGACCATCCCGACGCACGTCTGTCACAGTTTGCCGACCTTTCCGATGTACATATGCCACAGTTTGACGACCTTCCCGATGCACGTCTCCCACAGTTTGCCGAAATTCCCGATGCACGTCTGCCACAGGTTGCTGACCTTCCCGATGCACGTCTGCCACAATTTGCCGTCCTTCCCCAAGCACGTATGCCACAGTTTGCCGACCTTCGCTATGCACGTATGCCACAGTTTGCCGACCTTCCCGATGCATATCTGCCACAGTTTACCGACGTTCCCGATGCACGTCTTCCACAGTTTGCCGACCTTCCCCAAGCACGTATGCGACAGTTTGCCGATCTTCCCGATGCACGTGTGCCACATTTTGCCGACCATCCCGATGCACGTCTGACAGAGTTTGCCGACCTTTCCGATGTACATATGCCACAGTTTGCCGACCTTCCCGTTGCATATCTGCCACAGTTTTCTGACCTTCCTAATGCACGTCTGCCACAGTTTGCCTACCTTCCCGATGCACGTCTGCCACAGTTTGCCGACCTTCGCGATGCACGTACGCCACAGTTTGCTGACCTTCCCCATGCACATCTGCCACAGTTTGCCAACCCCTCCCGATGCACGATTGACACAGTTTGTTGACCTTACCAATGCACGTCTGCCACAGTTTGCCGACCTTCGCGATGCACGTCTGCCACAGTTTGCTGACCTTCCCGATGCATATCTGCCACAGTTTGTTGACCTTCGCGATACACGTATGCCACAGTTTACCGACCATCCCGATGCACATCTGCCACAGTTTGCCTACCTTCCCTATGCACATCTGCCACAGTTTGCCGATCTAGCCGATGCACGTCTGCCACAGTTTTCTGACCTTCCCGATGCACGTCTGCCACAGTTTGCTGACCTTTCCGATGCACGTCTGCCACAATTTGCCGACCTTCCTGAAGCACTTATGCCACAGTTTGCCGACCTTCCCGATGCACGTATGCCACAGTTTGCCGACCTTCCCGATGTACATCTGCCTCAGTTAGCCGACCTTCCCCAGGCACGTCTGCCACAGTTTGCCGAACTTCGCGATGCACGTCTGCCACAGTTTGCCGATTTTCCCGATGCACGTCTGACACAGTTTGCCGACCTTTCCGATGTACATATGCCACAGTTTGCCGACCTTCCCGATGCACGTCTGCCACTGTTTGCCGAAATTCCCGATGCACGTCTGCCACAGTTTGCTGACCTTCCCGATGCACGTCTGCCACAATTTGCCGACCTTCCCGAAGCATGTATGCCACAGTTTGCCGACCTTCCCGATGCACGTATGTCACAGTTTGCCGACCTTCCCGATGCATATTTGCCACATTTTGCCGACCTTCCCGATGCACGTTTGCCACAGTTTGCCGAACTTCGCGATGCACGTCTGCCACATTTTGCCGAACTTCCCAAAGCACGCCTGCCACAGTTTGCCAACCTTCCCGATGCACGTCTGCCACAATTTGCCGAACTTCCCGAAGCACATCTGCCACAGTTTGCCAACCTTCCCGATGCACTTCTTCCACAGTTTGCCGACCTTCCCGATGCACGTCTACCACAGTTTGCCGACCTTCCCGATGCACGTCTGCCACTGATTTCCGATCTTCGGGATGCATGTATGCCACAGTTTGCCGACCCTCCCGATGCACGTCTTCCACAGTTTGCCGCCCTTCGTGATGCATATATGCCACAGTTTGCCGACCTTCTCGAAGCACGTCTTCCACAGTTTGCCGACCTTCCCAATGCACGTCTGCCACAGTTTGCTGACCTTCCCGATGCACGTCTGCCACTGTTTCCGACCTTGGGGATGCATGTATGCCTTTTCCGACCTTCCTGATGCACATATGCCACAGTTTTTCGACCTTCCCAATGCACGTCGGCCACAGTTTGCTGCCTTCCTGATGCACGTCTGCCACAGTTTGCCAACCTTCCCGATGCACGACTGCCACAGTTTGCCGATTTTCCCGAAGCACGGCTGCCACAGTTTGCCGACCTTCGCGATGCATGTATGCCACAGTTTGCCGACCTTCCCGATGCACGTCTGCCACAGTTTGCCGACCTTGCGATGCGTGTATACCACAGTTTGCCGACCTTCCCGATGCACGTCTGCCACAGTTTGCCAACCTTCCCGATGCACGACTGCCACAGTTTGCCGATTTTCCCGAAGCACGGCTGCCACAGTTTGCCGAACTTCGCGATGCTCGTCTGCCACAGTTTGCCGACTTTCCCGATGCACGTCTGCCACAGTTTCCGACCTTCGGGATGCATGTATGCCTTTGCCGACCTTCCTGATGCACATATGCCACAGTTTTTCGACCTTCCCAATGCACGTCGGCCACAGTTTGCTGCCTTCCCGATGCACGGCCGCCACAGTTTGCCGAACTTCGCGATGCTCGTCTGCCACAGTTTGCCGATTTTCCCGAAGCACGGCTGCCACAGTTTGCCGACCTTCGCGATGCGTGTATACCACAGTTTGCCGACCTTCCCGATGCACGTCTGCCACAGTTTGCCGACCTTCTCGATGCACATCTGCCACAGTTTGCCGACCTTCCCGATTCACGTCTACCACAGTTTGTCGCCTTCGGAATGCACGTCTGCCACAGTTTGCCGACCTTTGCGATGCATGTATGCCACAGTTTGCCGACCTTCTCGATGCACGTATGCCACAGTTTGCTGACCTTACCAATGCACGTCTGCCACAGTTTGCCGAACTTCTCAATGCACGACTGCCTCAGTTTGCTGACCTTCCCGATGCACGACTGCCACTGTTTGCTGACCTTACCAATGCACGTCTGCCACAGTTTGCCGAACTTTGCGATGCACGGTTGCCATAGTTTGCCGAACTTCCAGATGCACATCTTTCACAGTTTGCTGACCTTCCCGATGCACATCTGCCACAGTTTGCCAACCTTCCTGATGCACGACTGCCAGAGTTTGCTGACCTTACCAATGCACGTCTGCCACAGTTTGCCGAACTTCGCGATGCACGTACGCCACAGTTTGCCGACCTTCCCGATGCACATCTGCCACAGTTTGCTGAACTTCCCGATGCACATCTGCCACAGTTTGCCGACTTTCCCGATGCACGTCTGCCACAGTTTCCGACCTTCGGGATGCATGTATGCCTTTGCCGACCTTCCTGATGCACATATGCCACAGTTTTTCGACCTTCCCAATGCACGTCGGCCACAGTTTGCTGCCTTCCCGATGCACGGCCGCCACAGTTTGCCGAACTTCGCGATGCTCGTCTGCCACAGTTTGCCGATTTTCCCGAAGCACGGCTGCCACAGTTTGCCGACCTTCGCGATGCGTGTATACCACAGTTTGCCGACCTTCCCGATGCACGTCTGCCACAGTTTGCCGACCTTCTCGATGCACATCTGCCACAGTTTGCCGACCTTCCCGATGCACGTCTGCTACAGTTTGCCGACCTTCCCGAAGCACGGCTGCCACAGTTTGCCGACCTTCGCGATGCGTGTATACCACAGTTTGCCGAACTTCCCGATGCACGTCTCCCACAGTTTGCCGAAATTCCCGATGCACGTCTGCCACAGGTTGCTGACCTTCCCGATGCACGTCTGCCACAATTTGCCGTCCTTCCCCAAGCACGTATGCCACAGTTTGCCGACCTTCGCTATGCACGTATGCCACAGTTTGCCGACCTTCCCGATGCATATCTGCCACAGTTTACCGACGTTCCCGATGCACGTCTTCCACAGTTTGCCGACCTTCCCCAAGCACGTATGCCACAGTTTGCCGATCTTCCCGATGCACGTGTGCCACATTTTGCCGACCATCCCGATGCACGTCTGACAGAGTTTGCCGACCTTTCCGATGTACATATGCCACAGTTTGCCGACCTTCCCGTTGCATATCTGCCACAGTTTTCTGACCTTCCTAATGCACGTCTGCCACAGTTTGCCTACCTTCCCGATGCACGTCTGCCACAGTTTGCCGACCTTCGCGATGCACGTACGCCACAGTTTGCTGACCTTCCCCATGCACATCTGCCACAGTTTGCCAACCCCTCCCGATGCACGACTGACACAGTTTGTTGACCTTACCAATGCACGTCTGCCACAGTTTGCCGACCTTCGCGATGCACGTCTGCCACAGTTTGCTGACCTTCCCGATGCATATCTGCCACAGTTTGTTGACCTTCGCGATACACGTATGCCACAGTTTACCGACCATCCCGATGCACATCTGCCACAGTTTGCCTACCTTCCCTATGCACATCTGCCACAGTTTGCCGATCTAGCCGATGCACGTCTGCCACAGTTTTCTGACCTTCCCGATGCACGTCTGCCACAGTTTGCTGACCTTTCCGATGCACGTCTGCCACAATTTGCCGACCTTCCTGAAGCACTTATGCCACAGTTTGCCGACCTTCCCGATGCACGTATGCCACAGTTTGCCGACCTTCCCGATGCATATTTGCCACATTTTGCCGACCTTCCCGTTGCACGTTTGCCACAGTTTGCCGAACTTCGCGATGCACGTCTGCCACATTTTGCCGAACTTCCCAAAGCACGCCTGCCACAGTTTGCCAACCTTCCCGATGCACGTCTGCCACAATTTGCCGACCTTCCCGAAGCACATCTGCCACAGTTTGCCAACCTTCCCGATGCACTTCTTCCACAGTTTGCCGACCTTCCCGATGCACGTCTACCACAGTTTGCCGACCTTCCCGATGCACGTCTGCCACTGATTTCCGACCTTCGGGATGCATGTATGCCACAGTTTGCCGACCCTCCCGATGCACGTCTTCCACAGTTTGCCGCCCTTCGTGATGCATATATGCCACAGTTTGCCGACCTTCTCGAAGCACGTCTTCCACAGTTTGCCGACCTTCCCAATGCACGTCTGCCACAGTTTGCTGACCTTCCCGATGCACGTCTGCCACTGTTTCCGACCTTCGGGATGCATGTATGCCTTTTCCGACCTTCCTGATGCACATATGCCACAGTTTTTCGACCTTCCCAATGCACGTCGGCCACAGTTTGCTGCCTTCCCGATGCACGTCTGCCACAGTTTGCCAACCTTCCCGATGCACGACTGCCACAGTTTGCCGATTTTCCCGAAGCACGGCTGCCACAGTTTGCCGACCTTCGCGATGCATGTATGCCACAGTTTGCCGACCTTCCCGATGCACGTCTGCCACAGTTTGCCGACCTTGCGATGCGTGTATACCACAGTTTGCCAACCTTCCCGATGCACGTCTGCCACAGTTTGCCAACCTTCCCGATGCACGACTGCCACAGTTTGCCGATTTTCCCGAAGCACGGCTGCCACAGTTTGCCGAACTTCGCGATGCTCGTCTGCCACAGTTTGCCGACTTTCCCGATGCACGTCTGCCACAGTTTCCGACCTTCGGGATGCATGTATGCCTTTGCCGACCTTCCTGATGCACATATGCCACAGTTTTTCGACCTTCCCAATGCACGTCGGCCACAGTTTGCTGCCTTCCCGATGCACGGCCGCCACAGTTTGCCGAACTTCGCGATGCTCGTCTGCCACAGTTTGCCGATTTTCCCGAAGCACGGCTGCCACAGTTTGCCGACCTTCGCGATGCGTGTATACCACAGTTTGCCGACCTTCCCGATGCACGTCTGCCACAGTTTGCCGACCTTCTCGATGCACATCTGCCACAGTTTGCCGACCTTCCCGATGCACGTCTGCTACAGTTTGCCGACCTTCCCGAAGCACGGCTGCCACAGTTTGCCGACCTTCGCGATGCGTGTATACCACAGTTTGCCGACCTTCCCGATGCACGTCTGCCACAGTTTGCCAACCTTCCCGATGCACGTCTGTCACAGTTTGCCGACCTTCCCGATGCACGTATGCCACAGTTTGCCGAACTTCGCGATGCACGTCTGCCACAGTTTGCCGACCTTCCCGAAGCACGTCTGCCACAGTTTGCCGACCTTCGCGATGCGTGTATACCACAGTTTGCCGACCTTCCCGATGAACGACTGCCACAGTTTGCTGACCGTACCAATGCACGTCTGCCACAGTTTGCCGACCTTCTCGATGCACGTATGCCACAGTTTGCCGACCTTCCCGAAGCACGTATGCCACAGTTTGCCAACCTTCGCGATGCGTGTATACCACAGTTTGCCGACCTTCCCGATGAACGACTGCCACAGTTTGCTGACCGTACCAATGCACGTCTGCCACAGTTTGCCGACCTTCCCGATGCACATCTGCCACAGTTTGCCGACCTTCCCGATGCACATCTGCCACAGTTTGCCGACCTTCCCGATGCACATCTGCCACAGTTTGCCGACCCTCCCGATGCACGTCTGCCACAGTTTGCCAACCTTCCCGATGCACGTATGCCACAGTTTGCCGACCTTCCTGATGCACATCTGCCACAGTTTGCCGACCTTCTCGATGCACGTCTGCCACAGTTTGCCGACTTTCCCGATGCACGTATGCCACAGTTTGCCGAACTTCGCGATGCACGGCTGCCACAGTTTGCCGACCTTCCCGAAGCACGTCTGCCACAGTTTACCGACCTTCCCGAAGCACGTATGCCACAGTTTGCCGACCTTCACGATGCGTGTATACCACAGTTTGCCGACCTTCTCGATGCACGTCTGCCACAGTTTGCCGACCTTCCCGATGCACATCTGCCTCAGTTTGCCGACCTTCGCGATGCACGTATGCCACAATTTGCCGACTCTCCCGATGCACGTCTGCCACAGTTTGTCGACCTTCCCGATGCACGTCTGCCACAGTTAGCCGACCTTCCCGAAGCACGTTTGCCACAGTTTGCCGACCTTCCCGAAGCACGTATGCCACAGTTTGCCGACCTTCGCGATGCGTGTATACCACAGTTTGCCGACCTTCCCGATGCACGTCTGCCACAGTTTCCGACCTTCCCGAGGCATGTATGCCACAGTTTGCCGACCTTCGCGATGCACGTATGCCACAGTTCGCCGACCTTCCCGATGCACGTCTGCCACAGTTTGTCGACCTCTGTCGAAGGCCTTTAGCGAACGCGCCACTGCTCCGTACTGCAATGGCGATTCCTTACACGCGAGACCTCGAAGACACTGTCTGCTTTGCGACCTCTGGCACATTCAGTTCTACCTCCTACTCCATTGTTCTTTTTCGGAAACGTTGTGACATGGTTACCTTAGACTACTCGCTCACATGTGTCTTAGTAGGGGATAGTAGTACGCACAGAAACATTCCATCTCAATTGCTTTTAGTAATTTTTTCTACTAATTTTTCCTTCTATATTTATTATGATAAGATACATATTTGACTGTAATGGTGGTCAGTTTGGTGGATTATTCTTGTTTCTGTACCTTGTTATTGGTTTTCGTTGGTCAGAAGTTACAGTTAACATCTCTTTGTAGGTTTAATATTTTCTATATAACATACAGCTAAAAAAAATGTTAAGTTTTATGATAAGATACACATCTTCAGTTATATATTGACCAGTTTTAAATTTGGTAGATTCGCAGATTAAGAGTTGTGACTAACTTTTTAGTTTATTTTGACTTTGGTACAGAGTGAAACACTTTTTGTGGTACACAGTGAAACAGGGTCATTTGCCTGAGATGTATGTGTGACTGCTCCTATCACCAGAGCGAGCACTTATTGAAGAAAATACTTTGAGAAAAAGACAGAGCTGGAAGAAAAGTCAACAATAAAAAAAAAGTAGTGTGGAAGTAAAACTGTTTCAATTGAAAGTGATGAAGAAAGTGACAAATATCCAGTGAAACAGATGAGTGTATCATTACATCTTTTTAACTTGGAGTGGGATGTTGGTTTGGTGACTACATTTTCATTAAATTGCAAAACAGTGCATATTTTGAAGCTAATTCTTGAAGTCAGCAGTTTGTGGCACTGAGTATGAACTCTCATACTTTCGGAAAAGCCAAAAAAAAAAAAAAGAGAGAGAAAAAAATGGTTACTGGTTTAGTATTCGCAGTTCCACAAGACACAGTTTGTGTTTTTCACATGACATCACAATGATTTTGCCACCTGCGTTAGCTATGGTTATTGAGAGACTCTCTAACCACCAGCATATTCGTTTTCTAATCAATTTTGGTGCACTTAATATTCACTGATATTAGTATATGTTAATGTTTGTACTTGTATTTAAGAAATAGATTTATGTTGAACTAGATGACCCAGTGAACTTCGTATCACTTACCGTTTAATGTAAACCATATTAATTTAAATCATATGTATTTTAGACCCAGTAGCTTTATGAAGGCATCATCAGATAGTCCAAGTATCGGCTTGATAGTGGGCGGAAAGAGTGGGCAAATCACGCACACATCTACAGGATAATGTTCATGTCACATCCGTGGAAGTTCAGGGAAGGTTTAAACGGTGATAAAATATGAAAAATTGTGAGGAAAATTTAGATTTAAAACATGTAAAACAATGACTTGGTTTTTGTGTTGGGTGCTTTCAGAAATATAATTTGAAAGAGTAATGTTTGTTTTACACGATTTGAACCTGTATATGGTCCGTGAAAGGTAAAAATGAATTGCTGTTCTTTAGTCTCGCTAACATTCGAGAACGGCTGAACCGATTTCCCTATATACCATTAAATAAACCACTGAATCTATTGTGAAGAAATCTAGTGTGAAGATAGCTTGAGTGCTGAAGTACCGGATAAGATACTTTAGAAAGTGTTTATCAAGAAGGACATTACCACAATGAGACCAGAAATGTCCTTTAGGCAATTCCGTCTGTTCATTAGACAGCAACCATCCCTTATCCTCATAATGTATTGGCCTCATACTGTTATTAAAATTGCCCTCCCCCCTCCCCAAAAAGGTGAACGGCATTAACAGTGAAACTTCACCTCGCATTTCGTACCTTGGGGTTGGCTGAATTATTGTTAGTTTTTTGTATACATCTTAAATTTTGTATTTTTAGACGGATTTACTTTCGATAATAGCAATACGATAGGTTTAATTTTGGTAGTGGGTAGCGTTTGGACCATCTCTGACATACCAGAGCAGATAGTTAGCAGTCCACAACTGTGCCTCCAACTAGCAACATGTTTTATGGTGAGGAATGTTTAACTGTTGACAGGGCGCATATGCTGCAAACATTTTACGATTGACGTTGCCTTAGGTCAGATATGTTTTAGAATTCAAGGTAAGCCTGTCTAAGATGAACACACTTGGTTATATTGACATGGATCGTATTTAAGGTTTTAGTGTTTTCGTTTTATTTACGTTTTCCTTGGCTTTCTCCTTTTAGAACTTGAGAATGGGCTAATGTAGGCCCGATACATGTCATTCGGAAATTTTTAAATTGTGACAACTGGAGCGGAAACGTTAGTGCGATAGTGTGAAGTATTTAAATAGCGAGCCTGTAAACAGAAAACTATTCTGAATGCAACAAATGTCAATAGTACGTATAGCGGCGGACGGGCAGACTAGGGTACGCTTGCAGCTCTCCAGTGGCGAATGTGAGTACTTGCTGACTTTTGGTGATTTTCCCGGAGTATGGGGACTGGGAGTATACTGGCGGGCGATGGCTCAGAGGTCAGGTAGGTATGACAACAGCATGTGCTGCCAGTGATTGCATTGCATAGAGCCTTCATGGTAGTGTCGCGGCTGGGACCCTCCCAGCGCCTCTACTCAGAGTGCTCACCCCCCAGCCCTCACCCCTGCCCTCTGCTCCCCCACCACCATCGCTCACCCCCCACCCCTCGGTCTGCTCCCCCACAGTGGCGGTGGTGGTGGCGGGCGCGCTGCGCTGGCCCGGCTCACCGCCTCACCTGTCACCCCTGCCATCTGCTCCCCCACCAGTTTACAGTGTCCCCACCACCAGCGCTCAACCCTCACCCTGCCCTCTGCTCCCCCACCACCATCGCTCACCCCTCACCCCTCGGTCTGCTCCCCCACAGTGGTGGCGGTGGTGGAGGGCGCGCTGCGCTGGCCCGGTTCGCCGCCTCACCTGTCACCCCTGCCATCTGCTCCCCCACCAGTTTACAGTGTCCCCACCACCACGCTCACCCCTCACCCCTGCCCTCTGCACCCCCAACCACCATCGCTCACCCCTCACCCCTCGGTCTGCTTCCCCCCCGCAGTGGCGGCGGTGGTGGAGGGCGCACTGCGCTGGCCCGGCTCGCCACTTCAACTGTCACCCCTGGCATTAGCTCCCCCACCAGTTTACAGTGTCCCCACCACCAGCGCTCACCCCTCACCCCTGCCCTCTGCTCCCCCACCACCATCGCTCACCCCTCACCCCTCAGTCTGCCCCCCGCAGTAGCGGCTGCGGTGGAGGGCACGCTGCACTGGCCCGGCTCGCTGCCTCACCTGTCATCCCTGCCTTCTGTCCCCCACCAGTTTACAGTGTCCCCACCACCAGCGCTCACCCCTCACCCCTGCCCTCTGCTCCCCCACCACCAGCACTCACCCTCCAGCACTCACCCCTCGGTCTGCTCCCCCGCAGTGTCGGCAGCGGTGGAGGGCGTACTGCGCTGGCCCGGCTTGCCGCCTCACCTGTCACCCCTCCCATCTGCTCCCCCACCAGTTCACAGTGTCCCCACCACCAGCGCTCACCCCTCACCCCTGCCCTCTGCTCCCCCACCACCATCGCTCACCCCTCACCCCTCGGTCTGCTCCCTCGCAGTGGCGGCGGTGCTATAGGGCGCGCTGCACTGGCCCGGCTCGCCGCCTCACCTGTCACCCCTGCCATCTGCTCCCCCACCAGTGTACAGTGTCCCCACCACCAGCGCTCACCCCTCACCCCTGCCCTCTGCTCCCCCACCACCATCGCTCACCCCTCACCCCTCAGTCTGCCCCCCCGCAGTAGCGGCTGCGGTGGAGGGCACGCTGCACTGGCCCGGCTCGCTGCCTCACCTGTCATCCCTGCCGTCTGTCCCCCACCAGTTTACAGTGTCCCCACCACCAGCGCTCACCCCTCACCCCTGCCCTCTGCTCCCCCACCACCAGCACTCACCCTCCAGCACTCACCCCTCGGTCTGCTCCCCCGCAGTGTCGGCAGCGGTGGAGGGCGTACTGCGCTGGCCCGGCTTGCCGCCTCACCTGTCATCCCTCCCATCTGCTCCCCCACCAGTTCACAGTGTCCCCACCACCAGCGCTCACCCCTCACCCCTGCCCTCTGCTCCCCCACCACCATTGCTCACCCCTCACCCCTCAGTCTGCCCCCCGCAGTAGCGGCTGCGGTGGAGGGCACACTGCACTGGCCCGGCTCGCTGCCTCACCTGTCATCCCTGCCTTCTGTCCCCCAGCAGTTTACAGTGTCCCCACCACCAGCGCTCACCCCTCACCCCCAGCACTCACCCCTCACCCCTGCTGGTCTGCTCCCCCGCAGTGGCGGCGGCGGTGGAGGGCGCGCTGCGCTGGCCCGGCTCGCCGCCTCACCTGTCACCCATGCCATCTGCTCTCCCACCAGTTTACATTGTCCCCACCCCAGCACTCACCCCCAGCACTCACCCCTTGGTCTGCTCCCCCGCAGTGGCGGCGGCAGTGGAGGGCGCGCTGCGCTGGCCCGGCTCGCCGCCGCACTCGTGGTACCGCAGGCTCGCCTGGCTGCTCGTCTGGCCCATCCACCTCGTCTTCACCGCCACCATCCCCGACTGCGAGCGGCCACGTTTCAAGCGCTGGTTCCCACTCACCTTCCTCATGTGCATCATCTGGATCGGCAGCCTCTCGTACGTCGTCGCCTGGATGATCACCATCATAGGTGAGTATGCAGGCGAGTGATCGCTCACTAGCTGGTAACTGGTGAATTAGTACATGCAAAAGAGTAGCCAAATGCGAAATTAGGAATGTCTCATGTTGCTTTCCTTACATTCATTATTTCGAGTATACAATATTTATTAAACCAATATATGGTGTGATTTTTCAGTTTATCCCGGCATATTTGATAATCAAAATATCCATGTGTATACTGCCAGTCTACAGAGTCCAACAGGCACAATGTTTCGGCGATCATACATGTTGCCATCATCAGCTGAACTCCTGGAAACGCGCCAGCGCGGAGATCCTCACGCTACGGCGGCTTGAAGGAAACTGCTTTCTAGCCCGGTGGCGAGCCATTTAAATACCCTCGGCCCGCGGAGCGACCCCTCCACGGTCCGCGCAGTGGAACCGATTGTGACGGCATTTGAGATGACGTCGATGTGAGGGCTCTGTCCACCGTGGTCGTCACTACGTTACGTTTGCTAGATTTACTCTTGACTAACCCAATCCTGGTCCCCAACCTTTGCTAAGATTATAGCCACAGTCACGGTTTATGAGGTCGTCACTTGTGCAAATCTGAGTGGCCTCTCTAATGACATAGCTCGACGTCTGTACCAGAATCCTAGTGCGTTCATACTCCATCTCGTGATTCTCTGACAAACAATGTTCAGCAACCGCCGACTTGCTCGGATACATCAGTCTTGTGTGCCTCTGGTGTTCAAGGCAACGATCCTCGAAGGTACACATCGTCTGTCTAATACACCATGGAGGATCGTTGCCTTGAACACCAAAGGCACACACGGCTGATGTATCCCAGCAAGTCGGCGGTCGCCGAACATTGTTTGTCAGAGAATCATGCGATAGACTATGTACGCACTAGGATTCTGCTACAGACGTCGAGCTATGTCGTTAGAGAGGCCACTCAAATTCGCACTAGTGACGACCTCATAAACCGTGAATGTGGCTATAATCTATGCAAAGGTTGGGGACCAGGATTGGGTTAGTCAAGAGTAAATCTAGCAAACGTAACGTAGTGACAACCACGGCGGACAGAGCTCTCACATCGACATCATCTCAGACGCCTTCGCAATCGGTTCCATTACGTGGACCACAGAGGGGTCACTCTGCGGGCCGAGGGTATTTAAATCGCCAGCCACCGGGCTAGAACCCAGGTCCCTTCGAGCCACTGTACCGTGTGCACCTCCGTGCTGGCGCGTTTCCAGGAGCTCAGTCCGTCAGTTCACCTGATGATGGCGACATGTATGGTCGCCGAAATATTGTGCCTGTTGTACACTGTAGACTGGCAGTACACTGGCAGGTAATAAAATGTTCTCGGGTTACAATCCGTGTCATGCTGTTTACTGCCCACGAGCTATCGACAGAGATCTCCTCTGCCATTGTCAAGTGGATCACTGTCGGTTCACGGCCGATGCATGGCCTATATAGCAGCACCGCCGCCAGTGACGTCACTGGTGCCCAGTTCCTCGACCATATAAGGCAATGTTTATGTCACGCGTACGCTGCACCCGCTTCAGCTCCGCAGTTACGGAGCCCCGAGCCATTGTTGTCATGGTCTTTAGACCGCAGACTGGTTTGATGCAGCTCTCCACGCTACCCTGTCCTGTGCAAGTCCCTTCATCCGAGAATCCTTTTGAATCTGCTTACTGTAATCGTCCCTCAATATCCGTCTACGATTTTTACCCCACACGCTTCCTTCTAATGCTAAGTTGACAATTCCTTGAGGTCTCAGAATGTGTCCAACCAATCTATCCCTTCTCTTAGTCAGGTTATGCCAGAAACCCCATTTCTCCCCAATTTGGTTCAAAAAGAATTCCTTGAAATGTTTGTATAGTCTATGGGACTTAACTATGGGGTCATCAGTCCCTAAACTTACAAACTACTTATGAACTGCTTATGAACTAGGACGGCACAAATATCTATGCCCGAGAGGGGTTTGAACCCCCGACCGTAGTGGCCGTGCAGACCGTGACTGGAGCGCCTCAGTCTCCTCGGCCACCGCGGCCGGCCCAATTTGGTTAAGCCCCTCTTCATTAGTTATGTGATCTAGCCATCTAATCATCATTTTTGTATAGCACCTCATTTCAAAAGCTTCTATAATCTTTTTGTTTGATCTCCTTATCGTCAACGTTTCATTGCCATACAATGCTACACTCAGGACAAATGCTTTCAGAAAGGACTTCCTAACATTTAAATTAATTTGGATGTTAACAAGTTTCGCTTCTTTAGAAACACTTTTCTTCCCATAGCCATTCTGCATTTTATATCCTCTTTACTTCGGCCGTCAGAACTTATGTTGCTACCCAAATAACAAAATTCGTCTACTACTTTTATTGTCTCATTACCTAATCCAATTCCTTCAGCATCGCCTGATTTTCTGACTTTACATTCCATTACCTTCGTTTTACTCTTGTTAATATTGATCTTGTATCTTCCTTTCAAGACACTGTCCATTCCATTCAATTGCCCTTCCAGATCCTTTGCAGTCTCTGACAAAATTACTATGTCCTCGGCAAACTGCAAACTTTTTATTTCTTCTCCATGAACTTTAATTCCCTCTCCAAATTTCTCCTTCTATTTCTTCACTGCCTGCTCAATGTACAGATTCAACAACATCGGGGAAAGGCTACAACCTGTATTTCTCCCTTCCCAACCTCTGCATCCCTTTATTGCCATTCTATTTTAATAACTGCTGTCTGCTTTTTGTATAGGTTGAATATAACTCTTCGCTCCCTATATTCTGGTATAGGCTGTGGCTGTAGTAATAGGAAAGAGACAGCGTGGCGAATGGAGATTTGTGTGTGGCGGGAGACGTGCAGGGAAGAGTCCTCTGCAGTCGGGCTGGTCACTGTGTCCTGGTGGCGGAGTGGTCAACGCGTCTGCCTAGTAAGCAGGAGATCCCGGGTTCGAACCCTGGGTGGGCACAAATTTTCATTCGCTACACTTTGGTATTTCATCTAAACCTAGTACAGTGAAGCCATAAATGATAGGAAATTACTATTTATTTCATTAAATATGACACAGTTCAACAAAAATTCATATATCCACTACCATGACATCAGGCATAAAAGCAAGCTGCACATACAAAGCATCCGTATTTATGCATTCAAAAACTCCACATTCCACCAAGGCGTCCATCTTTACAATAGCTTGTCATCAGCAATAATAGCAAGTCTCAGTCCCTGCTCAGCAAAACACTCAAAACCTTTTTGCTTGACCATTGCTTCTACACTGTAGCTGATTTTTTGGACCACATGTCTAAAACTTAATTTAAGACAACAAAATGTAGGGATGATCTCTACAAAGAAAGTGTACAGTAGTGGAAGGATGTAACCGCAAATATCTATTTGTGTATAACTTTCACGACTCAGAGCTCATCACATTATCTCTGAAACATACTTGCTGGAAAAATACTGTCTTTGTAGTTTAGATCTGTGTTTGAACTGAAAACCTTCTTACCTAATTCTAAAATTCTTGCATCTGCTGAAACCACAATGTTGTTATATTTTAACCCTGTAATTGTTGGAAGAAAACTGTTTTTGTAATTTGTGTGTGTGTGTGTGTACTTGTTAGAAAATACTGTTTGGTAATTTCTGTGTGTTCGTGTCCCACAATCCGCAAAGGTTTTTGGTTGCAGGTGACACGCTCAAGATCCCGGACTCGGTGATGGGCATCACCTTCCTGGCGGCCGGCACCAGCGTCCCAGAGGCCGTCTCCAGCGTCATCGTCGCCAAGCAAGGTGGGCGCCATCATTAACCGTCCATTTATTGGCACTAGTACTGCCTGTGCTCGAAAATCGACCAGTTGTGTTTACACTGGTCACCGGGGGTACAACTTTACGTATAATGTCGGCAGCCTCGCGTGATTATGTTGGCAACGTCAACAACACGATAGAAAATCTTTGCCCATTTGTTCGAACCACATAGAATGACTCGATTAGTGTATCGTACAGACCATGAAGTGAACAAATAATGCTGTTCCTGCTTTATGGTTGACAGGTTCTCGTATGTACCCTCGTCCGCTCAGTAAAAATAATTGCCCTCGTAAAGGGAAGATTCTATGAGAAAACATCAGCGTTGTCAAGCGACTGGCTACAATGAAGACTTACAGGATTCTCACTATTCAGCTTCTGTTGCCAACATTATCATAGGAGACCGCTGGGATATTTGGTAAAATTTAACCGGCACTGGGAGGTATGAAACGGTATCTTTTACGTGTTAAGGAAAATGCCTGAGACAATAACATTAAATAAAAACGGAAGAATACACTTCTCATGCTATTTTCAAATTATATAACTTTCATTAGCCTAATATTTGAAATGGAACTATAATTTCAGTGTTCGTATATTTATACAACGCCAAGAAATAATGTTATTTCGATAAGGCGATATTCAAAATTCCAGAGCTGACAACATGTCGACTTCGTAGTTCCACCCGAGCACACTAGATGCCATTCGCAGCGCATCATCCTTTATATCGGCATTCACATGAAAACATCCATTTCCTTTAACCACTCTTAATCACTGCGAAAATGAAGCATTTGAACGGCACAAGAAAGTGAGTTGGGAGCACTCCATGTTTCGATATTCACTTATTTTAATACTGCAGATGCGCTGCATTACAGCGTCTTTGGTCGAGGCGAATAGCCAATCAGTGAGCTGATTGTTGGAGAATGTAGAACTTGATCCAAGCTGTAGATAGGAAAATTTCTACTTCCTTTTATAACTTTTAATGGCTACATGCACACATAATATTTATATTCGTGAAACCTACGACACACAATCTTTCGAATTATGTAACTTTGATTGGCCTTCTTGTACGAATAAATTAGTAATCTGTACTACAATTTTCGTGTTAGCGTGTTTATATAATGATTACTGTACTACTGTCGTGGGGACTGTACCGTGAACTTTTAGAAAGCTAACAATTTAATGTTTTGCTATGAAGATCTCCATTCCTCAGTGGCAGACTAAGGCTGGGGTGGCAGCAGAACAAAATAAGGCCCCTCCCCCTGCCCCCTCCCCCATCCACTTTTGAGATTTGGAGGCCCCAGAACAAGAGGCCAAGGACGCTCAAGAAAAGGAAACGAGAAGTGCTTTGGAGTAGCCTTGCGCATAAGATCGGGAGCGCTCACTTTAGTTCGCGGCTCTGCCGCGAACTAGTTCCTTGTTTTAGTTCCTCCACTTCCAGTGAGCTGGCCGCGGTGGCCGAGCATACTGCGGCGCGTCAGTCACGGCCTGCACGGCCACTACGGTCGCGGGTTCGAATCCCCCCTTGGGCGTGGATATTTGTGTCGTTCTTAGTGTTAGCTAGTTTGTAAGCTTAGCGACTGATGACCCCGTAGTTAAGTCCCATAAGCTATACAAACATTTGAACATTTTTAGCTCCCAGTGACGGCTGAGCGGCGTGGTCTGCGCATGCAGGTGGAATGTCGTGGGAAAGGCGACCAGAGACTGCGTTTTATTGGCAGAACCCTTAAAACATGCAACAGAACTACTAAAGAAACTGCATACACTACGCTTGTCCGTCCTTTTTTAAAGTATTGCTGCCCAGTGTGCGATCCCTATCAGGTGTGTTTGACGGAGGACATTGAAAGAGTCCAAAGATAGGCAGCTCGTTTCGTATTGTCACGATACAGGGGAGACAGCGTCACGAAAATGATACGGGATCTGCCATGGGAATCATTACAACAACGGCGGTTATCGCTGCGGCGTGGACTACTTACGAAACTCCAATCGCCAACATTCTCCTCTGAATGGGAAAATATATCGTTGACTCCCACTTACATAGGTAGAAATGATCATCAGAATAAAATACGAGAAATCAGAGGTCGAACGGAGAGATTCAGATGTTCTTTCTTCCCGCGCGCTATTCGAGAATGGAATGGGAGATAAAATAGTGGAACGGTGATTCGATGAACCCTCTGCCAGGCACTTAAATATGATTTGCAGAGTATCCCATGTAGATGTAGATGTAGATATAAACCAACTGCGTCTCTGACCAGGTTTCGAACCTGGGACGTTTCCTTTGACAGACAAGCGCTCTTCAGACTGAAGTGTCAGTGTCCCTGGCGTCCTGCCTACCAGCCTTCAGTCAGCAGATCTCCTGCAGTACTGGGCATGGCTGAGCCGTAGCCTCGGCGATGCCGCACTGCCAGACGCTATGCTCTAACGCAGGGTCGGCGACTCGTCGATCGCGAGTGCTTATATGGCAGATCACACGAGTGCTGCGAGTGCAGAAGAAACCATGTTGACTAAAATTAAGAGTAATTGTTTTTTTAGCAGTGAAAATGCACGCACGTTCAACAGAGGTTTGTTTTATTTACTAGCAACGTGCAGATGTGGTAGCAACTCTGAACCTATATAAAACTGTGTTTCTCCAATTAGTTCAGTCAGCCGCTACCTGCGCCCCACTCGTTGCTACACTAATTCATTCATCATTGTTCACTCCCTAGTATTGGTTCGGTACCTGTCAAGAGAAAGCAGTGTATTTCGTGCCTTTCAAGAAGGTTAGAATATTTTCTTTGCTACCATTACGATGAACTGGGAAACTTCAGCATTTTTATAGTTTTTCTACGGGATATTTTGTGACTAAGGTATTCAAACTTCATCTTGTACACAGAACATCAAATAATACTATGAAAACTGATTTTTACTTCAAAAGTGTTGAAGAACCGAAAACTGTTAGCCTCTAATTCCTTAGGACGAATACCCTGTACTACTGAGGACGTACTTAGAATAATGGCTGTGTTTCTTCTTCTTACCAGTGTGAATCAATATTTTCAAATATGAATTTGATAAAGAAAAAAACATAGAACAAGGTAATTCTCGAAAACTCAGACTTTTGCCTTCGAATAAGTATATCAAGTTATTTACCAAAAATCAAGGACACAATTAAGAGAAAGTTTTACATTAAATGTAGGATACAGTAAGAATTACTGTATTTTGTAAAGAAGTAGATAACTTCGATACGGTGGCACGAATCGCAGTCGCCTACCCCTGCGCTAACGCGCCGCTTCTCCGCTGCCCGCAGGCCACGGCTCGATGGGCATCAGCAACTCGATCGGCTCCAACACGTTCGACATCCTGCTGTGCCTCGGCCTGCCGTGGCTCATCAAGGCGAGCTTCCTGCCCGCCACCGAGGGCCGCCACTACGTGGGCATCAACTCGCGCGGCCTCGAGTACTCGGCCATCTCGCTACTCTCCACGCTGCTCATGCTGTATGCCGCCTTCTCCCTCAACAAGTAGGTACTGCTCCTGCTGTGTCTGTACTGCTGTACAGTACCCGGCGATCTCGCTACTATCCACACTTCACATGCTCTACGCCGCCTTCTCCCTCAACAAGTGAGTACCGCTCCTCCTGTCTCTGTAGTGCTGTGTAGTACTCAGCCATCTCGCCGCTCTCAACACTGTTCATGCTCTACGCCGCCTTCTCCCTCAACAAGTGAGTACCGCTCCTCCTGTCTCTGTAGTGCTGTGCAGTACACAGCCATCTCGCTACTCTCCACACTGCTCATGATGTACGCCGCCTTCTCCCTCAACAAGTGAGTACCGCTCCTCCTGTCTCTGTAGTTCTGTGTAGTACTTGACCATCTCGCCGCTCTCCACGCTGTGCATGCTGTATGCCACCTTCTCCCTCAACAAGTGAGTACCGCTCCTCCTGTCTCTGTAGTGCTGTGTAGTACCCAGTCATCTCACTACTCTCCACACTGCTCTTGCTGTACGCCGCCTTCTCCCTCAACAAGTGAGTACCGCTCCTCCTGTCTCTGTAGTGCTGTGTAGTACCCAGTCATCTCACTACTCTCCACACTGCTCTTGCTGTACGCCGCCTTCTCCCTCAACAAGTGAGTACCGCTCCTCCTGTCTCTGTAGTGCTGTGTAGTACCCAGTCATCTCACTACTCTCCACACTGCTCTTGCTGTACGCCGCCTTCTCCCTCAACAAGTGAGTACCGCTCCTCCTGTCTCTGTAGTGCTGTGTAGTACCCAGTCATCTCACTACTCTCCACACTGCTCTTGCTGTACGCCGCCTTCTCCCTCAACAAGTGAGTACCGCTCCTCCTGTCTCTGTAGTGCTGTGTAGTACCCAGTCATCTCACTACTCTCCACACTGCTCTTGCTGTACGCCGCCTTCTCCCTCAACAAGTGAGTACCGCTCCTCCTGTCTCTGTAGTGCTGTGTAGTACCCAGTCATCTCACTACTCTCCACACTGCTCTTGCTGTACGCCGCCTTCTCCCTCAACAAGTGAGTACCGCTCCTCCTGTCTCTGTAGTGCTGTGTAGTACCCAGTCATCTCACTACTCTCCACACTGCTCTTGCTGTACGCCGCCTTCTCCCTCAACAAGTGAGTACCGCTCCTCCTGTCTCTGTAGTGCTGTGTAGTACCCAGTCATCTCACTACTCTCCACACTGCTCTTGCTGTACGCCGCCTTCTCCCTCAACAAGTGAGTACCGCTCCTCCTGTCTCTGTAGTGCTGTGTAGTACCCAGTCATCTCACTACTCTCCACACTGCTCTTGCTGTACGCCGCCTTCTCCCTCAACAAGTGAGTACCGCTCCTCCTGTCTCTGTAGTGCTGTGTAGTACTCAGCCATCTCCCTGCTCTCCACACTGTTCATACTGTACGCCACGTTCTCCCTCAACAAGTGAGTACCAGTCCTCCTGTCTCTGTAGTGCTGTGTAGTTCCCGGCCATCTCGCTGCTCTCCACGCTGCTCATGCTCTACGCCGCATTCTCCCTCAACAAGTGAGTACCGCTCCTCCTGTCTCTGTAGTGCTGTGTAGTACTCAGCCATCTCGCTTCTCTCAACACTGTTCATGCTCTACGCCGCCTTCTCCCTCAACAAGTGAGTACCGCTCCTCCTGTCTCTATAGTGCTTTGTAGTTCCCGGCCATCTCGCTACTCTCCACACAGCTCATGCTGTACGCCGCCTTCTCCCTCAAGAAGTGAGTACCGCTCCTCCTGTCTGTGTAGTTCTGTGTAGTACTTGACCATCTCGCTGCTCTCCACGCTGCTCATGCTCTACGCCGCCTTCTCCCTCAACAAGTGAGTACCGCTCCTCCTGTCTCTGTAGTGCTGTGTAGTACTCAGTCATCTCGCTGCTCTCCACACTGTTCATGCTGTACGCCACGTTCTCCCTCAACAAGTGAGTACCGCTCCTCCTGTCTCTGTAGTGCTGTGTAGTTCCCGGCCATCTTGCTGCTCTCCACACTGCTCATGCTCTACGCAGCCTTCTCCCTCAAGAAGTGAGTACCGCTCCTCCTGTCTCTGTAGTTCTGTGTAGTACTTGACCATCTCGCTGCTCTCCACGCTGCTCATGCTCTACGCCGCCTTCTCCCTCAACAAGTGAGTACCGCTCCTCCTGTCTCTGTAGTGCTGTGTAGTACACAGCCATCTCGCTACTCTCCACACTGCTCATGCTGTACACCGCATTCTCCCTCAAGAAGTGAGTACCGCTCCTCCTGTCTCTGTAGTTCTGTGTAGTACTTGACCATCTCACTGCTCTCCACGCTGTGCATGCTGTATGCCGCCTTCTCCCTCAACAAGTGAGTACCGCTCCTCCTGTCTCTGTAGTGCTGTGTAGTACCCAGTCATCTCGCTACTCTCCACACTGCTCTTGCTGTACGCCAACGTCTCCCTCAACAAGTGAGTACCGGTCCTCCTGTCTCTGTAGTGCTGTGTAGTTCCCGGCCATCTCGCTGCTCTCCACACTGTTCATGCTCTACGCCGCCTTCTCCCTCAACAAGTGAGTACCGCTCCTCCTGTCTCTATAGTGCTTTGTAGTTCCCGGCCATCTCGCTACTCTCCACACAGCTCATGCTGTACGCCGCCTTCTCCCTCAAGAAGTGAGTACCGCTCCTCCTGTCTGTGTAGTTCTGTGTAGTACTTGACCATCTCGCTGCTCTCCACGCTGCTCATGCTCTACGCCGCCTTCTCCCTCAACAAGTGAGTACCGCTCCTCCTGTCTCTGTAGTGCTGTGTAGTACTCAGTCATCTCGCTGCTCTCCACACTGTTCATGCTGTACGCCACGTTCTCCCTCAACAAGTGAGTACCGCTCCTCCTGTCTCTGTAGTGCTGTGTAGTTCCCGGCCATCTTGCTGCTCTCCACACTGCTCATGCTCTACGCAGCCTTCTCCCTCAAGAAGTGAGTACCGCTCCTCCTGTCTCTGTAGTTCTGTGTAGTACTTGACCATCTCGCTGCTCTCCACACTGCTCATGCTCTACGCCGCCTTCTCCCTCAACAAGTGAGTACCGCTCCTCCTGTCTCTGTAGTGCTGTGTAGTACACAGCCATCTCGCTACTCTCCACACTGCTCATGCTGTACGCCGCATTCTCCCTCAAGAAGTGAGTACCGCTCCTCCTGTCTCTGTAGTTCTGTGTAGTACTTGACCATCTCACTGCTCTCCACGCTGTGCATGCTGTATGCCGCCTTCTCCCTCAAGAAGTGAGTACCGCTCCTCCTGTCTCTGTAGTTCTGTGTAGTACTTGACCATCTCGCTGCTCTCCACGCTGCTCATGCTCTACGCCGCCTTCTCCCTCAACAAGTGAGTACCGCTCCTCCTGTCTCTGTAGTGCTGTGTAGTACACAGCCATCTCGCTACTCTCCACACAGCTCATGCTGTACGCCGCCTTCTCCCTCAAGAAGTGAGTACCGCTCCTCCTGTCTGTGTAGTTCTGTGTAGTACTTGACCATCTCGCTGCTCTCCACGCTGCTCATGCTCTACGCCGCCTTCTCCCTCAACAAGTGAGTACCGCTCCTCCTGTCTCTGTAGTGCTGTGTAGTACTCAGTCATCTCGCTGCTCTCCACACTGTTCATGCTGTACGCCACGTTCTCCCTCAACAAGTGAGTACCGCTCCTCCTGTCTCTGTAGTGCTGTGTAGTTCCCGGCCATCTTGCTGCTCTCCACACTGCTCATGCTCTACGCAGCCTTCTCCCTCAAGAAGTGAGTACCGCTCCTCCTGTCTCTGTAGTTCTGTGTAGTACTTGACCATCTCGCTGCTCTCCACGCTGCTCATGCTCTACGCCGCCTTCTCCCTCAACAAGTGAGTACCGCTCCTCCTGTCTCTGTAGTGCTGTGTAGTACACAGCCATCTCGCTACTCTCCACACTGCTCATGCTGTACGCCGCATTCTCCCTCAAGAAGTGAGTACCGCTCCTCCTGTCTCTGTAGTGCTGTGTAGTACCCAGTCATCTCACTACTCTCCACACTGCTCTTGCTGTACGCCGCCTTCTCCCTCAACAAGTGAGTACCGCTCCTCCTGTCTCTGTAGTGCTGTGTAGTACCCAGTCATCTCACTACTCTCCACACTGCTCTTGCTGTACGCCGCCTTCTCCCTCAACAAGTGAGTACCGCTCCTCCTGTCTCTGTAGTGCTGTGTAGTACCCAGTCATCTCACTACTCTCCACACTGCTCTTGCTGTACGCCGCCTTCTCCCTCAACAAGTGAGTACCGCTCCTCCTGTCTCTGTAGTGCTGTGTAGTACCCAGTCATCTCACTACTCTCCACACTGCTCTTGCTGTACGCCGCCTTCTCCCTCAACAAGTGAGTACCGCTCCTCCTGTCTCTGTAGTGCTGTGTAGTACCCAGTCATCTCACTACTCTCCACACTGCTCTTGCTGTACGCCGCCTTCTCCCTCAACAAGTGAGTACCGCTCCTCCTGTCTCTGTAGTGCTGTGTAGTACCCAGTCATCTCACTACTCTCCACACTGCTCTTGCTGTACGCCGCCTTCTCCCTCAACAAGTGAGTACCGCTCCTCCTGTCTCTGTAGTGCTGTGTAGTACCCAGTCATCTCACTACTCTCCACACTGCTCTTGCTGTACGCCGCCTTCTCCCTCAACAAGTGAGTACCGCTCCTCCTGTCTCTGTAGTGCTGTGTAGTACCCAGTCATCTCACTACTCTCCACACTGCTCTTGCTGTACGCCGCCTTCTCCCTCAACAAGTGAGTACCGCTCCTCCTGTCTCTGTAGTGCTGTGTAGTACTCAGCCATCTCCCTGCTCTCCACACTGTTCATACTGTACGCCACGTTCTCCCTCAACAAGTGAGTACCAGTCCTCCTGTCTCTGTAGTGCTGTGTAGTTCCCGGCCATCTCGCTGCTCTCCACGCTGCTCATGCTCTACGCCGCATTCTCCCTCAACAAGTGAGTACCGCTCCTCCTGTCTCTGTAGTGCTGTGTAGTACTCAGCCATCTCGCTTCTCTCAACACTGTTCATGCTCTACGCCGCCTTCTCCCTCAACAAGTGAGTACCGCTCCTCCTGTCTCTATAGTGCTTTGTAGTTCCCGGCCATCTCGCTACTCTCCACACAGCTCATGCTGTACGCCGCCTTCTCCCTCAAGAAGTGAGTACCGCTCCTCCTGTCTGTGTAGTTCTGTGTAGTACTTGACCATCTCGCTGCTCTCCACGCTGCTCATGCTCTACGCCGCCTTCTCCCTCAACAAGTGAGTACCGCTCCTCCTGTCTCTGTAGTGCTGTGTAGTACTCAGTCATCTCGCTGCTCTCCACACTGTTCATGCTGTACGCCACGTTCTCCCTCAACAAGTGAGTACCGCTCCTCCTGTCTCTGTAGTGCTGTGTAGTTCCCGGCCATCTTGCTGCTCTCCACACTGCTCATGCTCTACGCAGCCTTCTCCCTCAAGAAGTGAGTACCGCTCCTCCTGTCTCTGTAGTTCTGTGTAGTACTTGACCATCTCGCTGCTCTCCACGCTGCTCATGCTCTACGCCGCCTTCTCCCTCAACAAGTGAGTACCGCTCCTCCTGTCTCTGTAGTGCTGTGTAGTACACAGCCATCTCGCTACTCTCCACACTGCTCATGCTGTACACCGCATTCTCCCTCAAGAAGTGAGTACCGCTCCTCCTGTCTCTGTAGTTCTGTGTAGTACTTGACCATCTCACTGCTCTCCACGCTGTGCATGCTGTATGCCGCCTTCTCCCTCAACAAGTGAGTACCGCTCCTCCTGTCTCTGTAGTGCTGTGTAGTACCCAGTCATCTCGCTACTCTCCACACTGCTCTTGCTGTACGCCAACGTCTCCCTCAACAAGTGAGTACCGGTCCTCCTGTCTCTGTAGTGCTGTGTAGTTCCCGGCCATCTCGCTGCTCTCCACACTGTTCATGCTCTACGCCGCCTTCTCCCTCAACAAGTGAGTACCGCTCCTCCTGTCTCTATAGTGCTTTGTAGTTCCCGGCCATCTCGCTACTCTCCACACAGCTCATGCTGTACGCCGCCTTCTCCCTCAAGAAGTGAGTACCGCTCCTCCTGTCTGTGTAGTTCTGTGTAGTACTTGACCATCTCGCTGCTCTCCACGCTGCTCATGCTCTACGCCGCCTTCTCCCTCAACAAGTGAGTACCGCTCCTCCTGTCTCTGTAGTGCTGTGTAGTACTCAGTCATCTCGCTGCTCTCCACACTGTTCATGCTGTACGCCACGTTCTCCCTCAACAAGTGAGTACCGCTCCTCCTGTCTCTGTAGTGCTGTGTAGTTCCCGGCCATCTTGCTGCTCTCCACACTGCTCATGCTCTACGCAGCCTTCTCCCTCAAGAAGTGAGTACCGCTCCTCCTGTCTCTGTAGTTCTGTGTAGTACTTGACCATCTCGCTGCTCTCCACACTGCTCATGCTCTACGCCGCCTTCTCCCTCAACAAGTGAGTACCGCTCCTCCTGTCTCTGTAGTGCTGTGTAGTACACAGCCATCTCGCTACTCTCCACACTGCTCATGCTGTACGCCGCATTCTCCCTCAAGAAGTGAGTACCGCTCCTCCTGTCTCTGTAGTTCTGTGTAGTACTTGACCATCTCACTGCTCTCCACGCTGTGCATGCTGTATGCCGCCTTCTCCCTCAAGAAGTGAGTACCGCTCCTCCTGTCTCTGTAGTTCTGTGTAGTACTTGACCATCTCGCTGCTCTCCACGCTGCTCATGCTCTACGCCGCCTTCTCCCTCAACAAGTGAGTACCGCTCCTCCTGTCTCTGTAGTGCTGTGTAGTACACAGCCATCTCGCTACTCTCCACACAGCTCATGCTGTACGCCGCCTTCTCCCTCAAGAAGTGAGTACCGCTCCTCCTGTCTGTGTAGTTCTGTGTAGTACTTGACCATCTCGCTGCTCTCCACGCTGCTCATGCTCTACGCCGCCTTCTCCCTCAACAAGTGAGTACCGCTCCTCCTGTCTCTGTAGTGCTGTGTAGTACTCAGTCATCTCGCTGCTCTCCACACTGTTCATGCTGTACGCCACGTTCTCCCTCAACAAGTGAGTACCGCTCCTCCTGTCTCTGTAGTGCTGTGTAGTTCCCGGCCATCTTGCTGCTCTCCACACTGCTCATGCTCTACGCAGCCTTCTCCCTCAAGAAGTGAGTACCGCTCCTCCTGTCTCTGTAGTTCTGTGTAGTACTTGACCATCTCGCTGCTCTCCACGCTGCTCATGCTCTACGCCGCCTTCTCCCTCAACAAGTGAGTACCGCTCCTCCTGTCTCTGTAGTGCTGTGTAGTACACAGCCATCTCGCTACTCTCCACACTGCTCATGCTGTACGCCGCATTCTCCCTCAAGAAGTGAGTACCGCTCCTCCTGTCTCTGTAGTTCTGTGTAGTACTTGACCATCTCACTGCTCTCCACGCTGTGCATGCTGTATGCCGCCTTCTCCCTCAACAAGTGAGTACCGCTCCTCCTGTCTCTGTAGTGCTTTGTAGTTCCCGGCCATCTCGCTACTCTCCACACTTCTCATGCTGTACGCCGCCTTCTCCCACAACAAGTGAGTACCGCTCCTCCTGTCTCTGTAGTGCTGTGTAGTACCCAGCCATCTCGCTACTCTCCACACTGCTCTTGCAGCACGCCAACGTCTCCCTCAACAAGTGAGTACCGGTCCTCCTGTCTCTGTAGTGCTGTGTAGTTCCCGGCCATCTCGCTGCTCTCCACGCTGCTCATGCTCTACGCCGCCTTCTCCCTCAACAAGTGAGTACCGCTCCTCCTGTCTCTGTAGTGCTGTGTAGTACTCAGCCATCTCGCTGCTCTCCACACTGTTCATGCTGTACGCCACGTTCTCCCTCAACAAGTGAATACCGGTCCTCCTGTCTCTGTAGTGCTGTGTAGTTCCCGGCCATCTCGCTGCTCTCCACGCTGCTCATGCTCTACGCCGCCTTCTCCCTCAACAAGTGAATACCGCTCCTCCTGTCTCTGTAGTGCTGTGTAGTACTCAGCCATCTCGCTGCTCTCAACACTATTCATGCTCTATGCCACCTTCTCCCTCAACAAGTGAGTACCGCTCCTCCTGTCTCTGTAGTGCTGTGTAGTTCCCGGCCATCTCGCTACTCTCCACACTGCTCTTGCAGCACGCCAACGTCTCCCTCAACAAGTGAGTACCGGTCCTCCTGTCTCTGTAGTACTGTGTAGTTCCCGGCCATCTCGCTGCTCTCCACGCTGCTCATGCTATACGCCGCCTTCTCCCTCAACAAGTGAGTACCGCTCCTCCTGTCTCTGTAGTGCTGTGTAGTACCCAGCCATCTCCCTACTCTCCACACTGCTCTTGCTGTACGCCAACGTCTCCCTCAACAAGTGAGTACCGGTCCTCCTGTCTCTGTAGTGCTGTGTAGTTCCCGGCCATCTCGCTGCTCTCCATGCTGCTCATGCTCTATGCCGCCTTCTCCCTCAACAAGTGAGTACCGCTCCTCCTGTCTCTGTAGTGCTGTGTAGTACTCAGCCATCTCGCTGCTCTCAACACTGTTCATGCTCTATGCCACCTTCTCCCTCAACAAGTGAGTACCGCTCCTCCTGTCTCTGTAGTGCTGTGTAGTTCCCGGCCATCTCGCTACTCTCCACACTGCTCTTGCAGCACGCCAACGTCTCCCTCAACAAGTGAGTACCGGTCCTCCTGTCTCTGTAGTACTGTGTAGTTCCCGGCCATCTCGCTGCTCTCCACGCTGCTCATGCTATACGCCGCCTTCTCCCTCAACAAGTGAGTACCGCTCCTCCTGTCTCTGTAGTGCTGTGTAGTACCCAGCCATCTCCCTACTCTCCACACTGCTCTTGCTGTACGCCAACGTCTCCCTCAACAAGTGAGTACCGGTCCTCCTGTCTCTATAGTGCTGTGTAGTTCCCGGCCATCTCGCTGCTCTCCATGCTGCTCATGCTCTATGCCGCCTTCTCCCTCAACAAGTGAGTACCGCTCCTCCTGTCTCTGTAGTGCTGTGTAGTACTCAGCCATCTCGCTGCTCTCCACACTGTTCATACTGTACGCCACGTTCTCCCTCAACAAGTGAGTACCGCTCCTCCTGTCTCTGTACTGCTGTGTAGTTCTTGGTCATCTCACTGCTGTCAACGCTTCTCATGCTGTATGCTGCCTCTTCCCTCAACAAGTGAGTACCGCTTCTCCTGTCTGTGTAGTGCTGTGTAATACTCGGCCATCGCGCTGCTCTCCATGCTGCTCATGCTATATACCACCAGCTCCCTCAACAAGAGAGTACCTCTCCCGCTGTCTGTGTAGTGCTGTGTAGTACCAAGCCATCTCGCTGCTCTCCACGCTTCTCATGCTGTATGCCGCCACCTCCCTCAACAAGTGAGTTCCGCTCCTCCTCTCTGTGTAGTGCTGTGTAGTTCCCGGCCATCTCGCTGCTCTCCACGCTGCCCATGAGATACGCCGCCTTCTCCTTGAACAAGTCAGTATCTCTTACCTGTTTACCTGTGTAGTGCTGTTTGGGTTGTGAGTTGTTTCGATAGCTTTATCTCTAGCTTCTCGAAGATATTCACCTGTGTTGTGATGTTTAGGTTACGAGTTGTTTGAACTGCTTTTTTTTCTTGGTTCTCCTGGTTGTTCAATCGTATGCCACTCTTTAAATATATTTATCATGTCCCACATGACCCAGTTATTAATCAAGTCTTCATTGTCATGGAATGATTCAGCACATAAAATAGTTATAAAGGTGTATAAAAGTAACAACAGTGGGCCCAGAACACATCCCTGATGTAGCTCATACTTTATTGTGCTCCTTTGTGAGTGCATATCTAACCCATTTCAATACTGCTGAGAATTACCTTGTACTGTCCGTTATTGAAGTAACAGTGACCCAATTTTGAGCTTATCCCATTAATGCATAATGTCCCAAATGCAGCAAAAATATTTTGTGATCAGCCTAATCAAATGCCTTTGTTAAATTAAAGAAGGAGCTAAGCTGTCACCTATTTTTATTTCATCCATCCAGAAAAAACAGAACCTTATCAGTTGCCTCTTGTATAATCAATCTGTAGATTTGACAGCATATTATGTGAACTAAATTGATCAGTTGGTCCATTTACAATAATAATGGCAGATCCTAGCAAATTTTATTGTGAGAAAAATGACACTTTCTGTTTCTTTCCACAATGTGTGAAGGTGTTAATGTCATTACTTCGTATTTTCTGGGTCTTTAAAATAATGGATTTCAAGTCTATGTGGAAATTCTTTGAACGATTCTGATTAATAGTTTTTTTTATTTTCTGTTCATTATTTGAACAAAATTTGTCAAGAAGAGAAAAATGGTATAACATTTAACACCTAGAAATACCTATTCCTGTTCTATACCCAAAATCTGACGTTTTCTTCATCATCACCATCATCATGAATTTTTTTATAGAAATCATAATACATGTGTGGCATATTTCAGTGCTTTCATCAGGTCATTGTATTTAGCTTTATTTATGTTTCTGTGCATTAAGTTGTGAATGGACAACGAATTCAGAATAACAAACAAAATTTTAACATATCAGGTATATCTTGTTCGACAATAATGGTTGTAAAACCAAAGAAGAATGCCAACATCCTTTCTCCTCATTACATAATTTGAAGTAATACTGTTCTGTCTGATCATTTTATTCATAGTGAAAGATTTTTTTTCTTGCTGCTACAATAACACCATTGTGTAGGGCTGTACACACTGCATAATCATTTTCTTCTTCTCAATAACTATGAAAGCCCTGTCTAAACGACAGGAATGAAGTACCTGCTACAAAAAATCTATGTGTTATAGAGTCAAAAAGTTTCGGTTTCATCAACTAAATCCAAAGTTATGTTTTGTCCATCATAACAGGAAGTCCATATTATGAGGTTGTCAGCACTGAAGTTTGATTTGAGCTGAGGCAAAACTTTTACGAAACAAGAAACGATGTCATCACAGGCACGTGAAACCACATTTTCAGACCATAAATTCATAGCTGCACTATCATAGTCCATAGTACATAGTTGACTTGAATGTATGAAGAGATCAAATAAGTTAAGCTAGAGGAAAACGTGACTGTGATGGAGGACTGGAACTCGGTAGTGGGAAAGGAAATGGAAGGAAATGTAGTAGATGAGTATGGACTGGGTAAAAGGGATGAAAGAGGAGACCGTCTGGTAGAATTTTGTGCAGAGCACAATTAATGCTCACAAACACTTGGATCAGTTATCATGTAAGAATGTCCAGCTTTTGTGGCTCACACCGGACCTCACTTACGGCTTCAGACGCTCCCTGTTGAAGGGTCAACACACACGGCGCTATGTCACTTCGCTACCTGTCGTGGGACGACCTTGAAGCCATTATCGATACCACTTCTGTCCACGTTGTGGCAACTACTTTTTCACATTAAATCTTTCCAGGTGTACCAACTCTTTCCGGCAGTTTTTCCTACCTACCGGATCTGAATGTCAGTGTGCAGATATTAATTTCTCAAAATGTGAGATGCGATTCACAAAAAAATATTTAAAACAGTGTCCATCTTTTAATATTAGAAGGTTTATCAGTGCAGTTAAACGTAAAACATTTATTGATTAACAATTTATTTACTTTTTTAACAATCGTATTGACCAAGAAGGATCACATTAACAACTTTGGTTCCTCTTCTTCCTTTGTTGTTTACTATTTATCCAGTATTCCCTTATTATCTCCCCATGAGCTCTCTTCTTTCTTCTGTCCATGTTGTTCTAGTTTTTTTTTAATTTCTTATTCTTTGAAAGCCTTCCAAATTTAGTATTTTATTTTTGAAACGGTTACTTTTAACTATTTCTGATTCTTTAATGTTGTTTATTCCTAGATATTACCTTACTTTTGCAATCACATGCTTTAGAGCAGAGGTAGGCGGCCCTGTGATTTCATTTTGTTTACCACCTTTCCATGTCCACTGGCCTCTGCCCTAACCTGAACTACAACGAAATATGGTCCAAAATGCTCTTCATGGCATATACAAAAGTCGTAGAACTCATCCAAACTCTTGCCATTATTTTAATGAATAAAAAGGAAAAACAAAAGTATTGGAGCACTCTAAAAGTACCGCTTCGAGTGTATCAATGTATAATAAAACCACAGCCTAACATGTAGAGTCCCGACACTCACTGCTGTGAAAGTTGTTAACAACCGAAAGCTGCAACGACACTAGCGCTCCTGGCGGTGGGCAAGCTGCCAAAGAAATGAGTTTGCATATAATTAGTTTTGAACGTAATTACCGAAATAGTGGGTGTAATTTTGGCGCTGTGACAAACATTATACGGAAATTCATGATAAAGGTGAAGCAATGAATTAAAATTTGTGATGCGGCCGGGAATCGAATTCGGACTTCCATGCCTATTATTCCGAGGCACCTTAATCGTTAGTGGTGCGGTGGTTTAACGGTAAGACGTCTGCCTAGTAAGCATGGAGGTCCGGGTTCGATTCCCGGCCGTATCACAAATTTTAATTCATTGCTTCACCTTTATCATTAATGTCTTGGACATATTCAAGACGAAAAACCGTATCAGGGTTTCTGAATTTATATTTAAACGGAAATTAATGTAAAAACATTCGAATGCAACTGATTCGGTGGTATACATAACAACTTTGTCATGAAAAAATTCCGCTGAAAGTAAGTATAATACAAATATAAGAGAAACAAATTTCTGCTGGTCCGTTCCTACTATGACGGGCAGTTTCTTGATGCATATCAGTTTGGTGTGAAATCTAATAATTCACACATATTTCACCTCACTCGTCTTTCTTATATGTGCAAAGTCTATTGAGTGCAGTCATTTTAGCTTGAAAAGCCAATGTTTTGAAGATTCTTGCCGTTTGTGTTTCAGCTGTGAGCAACAATTGTGGAATGTTGTTCTTGTTTGGTGAGAAACAGTTTGGTCGCTTTTGTCGTTTCACTGCCACGTCTCTGACGTTCTTCCTTCAGCTGCCGCTGTGCTGGGTGGTTTGGTGCGGTGAATACTGCACTTACTGCATTCTGCGAACGTTCCGGCCGATTTTACTGGAAATGCGTGGAGAAAAGCGACGTCTTCCTGCTATTTTTATTCTAATAGAAAATGAAATTATTCACTCAAAACCTTTAGGTTATAAGATAATTTGATATAAACTGCCCTTTCAGTGATCTCAGGAAACTTATGAAACAGAAATGTGGAGTTATTTTTAAAATTATTACTTATTTCCATTGCACTACACATGTTCCCTAGTGTAAAAAGAATGTCAAAAACGATAATGTTCGCACTCGACCGATATCATGTTCAGAAATGTAGCCGCCAGCCACTTGCATTGCTGCTGTCACATTAAATAACAAGACTCTGTGGGAGTTTCCTGTTTGTATACATTATACTGTGATAATTATGTTGGATTAGTTGTTCGTTGCATAGATCCATCTTGAAGAGATGCTCATGGATGTGAAACATGTATTTATTTATTTAAGGAGCTGATAATATAATAATTCTAACACAGAGACATACTTTATTTTACTAGCTGATAATACAATAATACTAACAGTATCAATACACATTCATAAATCATTTGGTTCTGTTTAAGAATTCGTCAGTGGAGTAGAAACAGCTGGCCGCCACAAAGTTTTTCAGGCTCCTGTTAAACTGATGTTTATTTGTAGCTAATTTTTTTGGTTGCTGGTAAATTATTAAAAATATGTGTTCATTAGATTAGATAATAATAATAATACTTGTCCCATATGTCGTAATGATGTGGAACATGTCACTCTAGTAAATGTTCTCTACACTTGACAATCGATATTTTAAGGATTTTTATTACATTTTTTGTTGTTTTTTACTTTCTTTATTAATTTTTTTAGTTTTATCTAAAATTAATCTACATTGTAGAAGAAGTTACCATTCAGAAATTCCTTTACTTTCTTTTACATACTAGTTGGCTATCTGTCAGACTTTTGATGCTACTTGGTAACAGACCAAAGACTTTAGTGGCAGCATAATTCACCCCTTTCTGAGCCAAAGTTAGATTTAACCTTGAATAGTGAATATCATCCTTTCTGCTACTGTTGTAGTTGTGCAAATTGGGTCAGATTGTTAATAACAAATTTCATGAGTGAATATATGTATCATGAAGCTACAGTGAAGATACCCAAATCCCTAAATAAATGTCTGCAGGATGCTCTTTGGTGGGCTCCAGCAATTATCCTGATTAATGCTTTTGTGCAATTAATACTTTCTTACTCAATGTTGAATTGCCCCTGAATATGATCCCATATGAAAGCAATGAATGAAAATAGGCGTAGTAAGCTAATTTACTGAGATTTATATCACCAAATTTTGCAATGACTCTGATAGCATAAGTAGCTGAACTCAAATGTTTCAGGAGATCTTCAATATGTCTTCAAATTCAGTCCCTCGTCAATGCAAACACCTAAAAATTTTGCATATTCTACCTTAGTACAGATTTATGTTCAAAGTCTAAATTTATTAATGGTGTCATGCCATTTACTGTATGAAACTGTATAAACTGGGTTTTATCAAAGTTTAATGAGAGTCCATTTGTAGAGAACCACTTAATGACTTTCTGGAAGATATCATTTACAATTTCATCAGTTAATTCCTGTTTGTCAGGTGTGATAGCTATACTTGTATCATCAGCAGAGAGCTTATCATCTTCGTGAATGTAGAATGGCAAGTCTTTAATATATATTAATAACAGCAAGGGACCCAAGACCGAACCTTGTGGGACCCCATTTTTGATAACTCCCCAGTTAGAAGAATGAATTGTTTCGTCTATATCATGTGAACTGCTTATTTCAACTTTCTGCACTCTTCCAGTTAAGTGTGATTTAAACCAGTTGTGCATGTCCTACTCATACTACAATACTTAAGCCTATCTAGAAGAATCCCATGATTTACACAATCAAAAGCCTTTCATCAGTGAAGGTATACATAGCATTTTCGGTTGAAAAGCTTTTTGGAAAACCAAACTGACATTTTGTTAGAACTTTATTTTTACTAATATGTGAAGTAACTCGAGAATACATAACTTCTCAAAAATATTTGATAAGGCTGTCATAAGTGAGATGGGGCGGTAGTTGTTGACATCGGACGTATCCCCTTTTTTATGCAAAGGTTCCTTAGTAGTGGACCCCTTTGTGAACAACAGTAAGTGCTTTTAAGTCTTGTGTAGACCATTTCTGTTCCTTGTATTGTAGGTATGAACTGAACTGCTTGTTGGGAAAAGGGATGTGTTATTTATGACAAATTTCATTAAGGAATAAATATACTGAGAGGCAGTAGTTAATATACCCAGTTCTTTGAAGAGGCTTCTATAAGATGTCCATGAATTTACTCCACAAACCGTATGAATTACAGGTTTTGGATCGAGAAAACTTTTGTTTGACTTGAAGAGTTACCCCAAAATATTGTACCATATAACATTATAGAATGAAAGTAAGCGAAGAATGCAAGCTTTTTTTTTTATTTTTATGTCTCGTATGTTTGATACCACTCATTTGCAAATAGAGATTTGTTAAGTTTGTTAAGTCGTTTCTGCAGTTCTGTGGTGTGCTCCTCCAAATTATCAGACTACCTTCTAATAGTATACTGTGTCCCTGTCAGACATTTTTACCTATATCAGACACAGACATAAAAAATGGGTATCTGTTAGCTGCAAAAAGCCTGTGAGTTTCACTGCACGAGACATCTGAACTGTGTGGCTCACACCCACTAGAAAGTACGATGCACACTGCAAAAGAAATGCACACTATTTTTTCACTTTACATTTTTGAAAGTTATACAGTGTGTAGATACATCCTCTAGGAACAATATATTAATTTCTCCACATAATCCCCATCCTTCTCATCTGCAAATAATACAATCCCTTGAGACAACATTGTCTCGTTATATCAAAGGTATTAAACATAAGGGGAGGCATTGAATTAAAATTTATGCGGTGGCCAGGATTCGAACCCGAGACCTCCTACTTACTACATCACCGCATTGTAGCCATAGCAACTACACGGACTGTTTTAAAGCACGTCTCCCTCCACACTACATACTTTAATTCTGTCTCATATTCCCTGTGAAAAGCGTATCAAATTGCCAGGGCCACTGCATAAATTTTAATTCAATGCCTTTCCTTATGTTTAATACTTTTGGTATAATGAGGCAACGTTGTCTCAAGATATTGTATTATTTGTTGATCTTTATATGATCTCGGCCTGAGGAACAAGGCGGGATAGTTCCTATTCACGTTCATCGCTGGGGTATTATTCCAATGTAGGAGAGCCCTGGCAATTTGATACGCATTTCACTGGGAACATGAGGCAGAATTAAAGTATGTGGTGTGGAGGGAGACGTGCTTTGGTTACAATGCTGTGTTAGCTGAGTGGTCTAAAGCGCCTACGTAGTAAGTTGGAGGTCCTGGGTTGGAATCCCAGCCACCGCATAAACTTTAATTCAATGCCTCTCCTTATGTTTAATACCTCCCATCTGCCTTACGCCATCTTGGAACCACGGTAAACCTCTGGACGGACACGTTGGAGCCACTGGTTGGCAGCTTTCGTCACTGACCTGCTCGCCCACCGACTCACTGTGCTGCGATCGACAACGGCATCTCCGTACACCTCTTTCAACATCTTGTGGATGTTTCCCACTGCCTCGTTTTCACAGCACAGGAATTCAATGACAGCACGCTGCTTCTGACGAACGTCAAGCGTACCGGCCATCTTGAAGACGCGCTGTGATGGCGCCGCTCACGGGAACAGGCTGAACTAAGTTTCAAAACAAGCGGGGAAAGTTTGGAAAATGGTGCAGGTCATCTCCGTTTTTAAGAAGTGACGTCGAAGGGATTGTGCAGAACTATAGGCCTATATCTCTAATGTCAGTCAGTTGTAGAATTTTTGACATGTACTATGTTCGAGTATAATGACATTTCTGGAGATTAATAATCTGCTCTGTAGGAATCAGCATGGATTCCGAAAAAGGCGATTGTGTGAAACCCAGCCCGCGCTATTCGTCCACGAGACTCAGAGGACTCAAAGGACACGGGTTCTCAGGTAGATGCTGTGTTTCACGACTTCCGCAAGGCGTTTGATACAGTTCCCCACAAACATTTAATGAACAAAGTAAGAGCACACGGTCTATCAGAGCAATTGTGTGATTGCATTCAGGAGTTCCTAGATAACAGAATGCAGCAGGTCATTCTCAATGGAGAGAAGTCTTCCGTAGTAGGAGTGATGTCAGGTGTGCCACAGGGGAGTGTCATGGGTCCGTTGCTGTTCACGATATATATATTAATGACCTTGTGGATAACATCGGAAGTTCTCTCAGGCTTTTTGCGAATAATGCTGTAGTATATAGAGAGGTTGTAACAATGGAAAATTGTATTGAATTGAAGGAGGATCTGCATCGAATTGACACATGGTGCAGGGAATGGCAATTGAATCTCAATGTAGACAAGTGTAATGTGCTGCGAATACATAGAAGGAAAGATCCTGTATCATTTAGCTACACTATAGCAAGTCAGCAACTGGAAGCAGTTAATTCCATAAAGTATGTGGGAGTAGGCATTAGGAAAATGTTTGTAGAGCTTATGGGACTTAACTATGGGGTCATCAGTCCCTAAACTTACAAACTACTTATGAACTAGCTAACACTAAGGACGGCACAAATATCCATGCCCGAGGGGGATTCGAACCCCCGAGCGTAGTGGCCGTGCAGAACGTGACTGGTGCGCCGCAGACCGCTCGGCCACCGTGGCCGGCGTAGGGATGGGGAGTGATTTAAAACTAGACGACCATATATAGTTAATCGTCGGTAAAGTAGATGCCAGGCTTGGATTCATTGAAAGAATCCTAAGGAAATGCAGTCCGAAAGCAAAGGAAATAGGTTACAGTACACTTGTTCGCCCACAGCTCGAATACTGCTCACTGGTGTGGGATCCGTACCAGGTGGGGTCGATAGAGGAGGTAGAGACGATCCAACGGAGAGCAGCGCGCTTCGTTACAGGATCATATGGTGATCGAGAAAGCGTTACGGACATGATCGATAAACTCCAGTGGAAGACTCTGCAGGAGAGACGCTCTGTCGCTCGGTACGGGCTTTTGTCGAAGTTTTGAGAACATACCTTTACCGAGGTGTCTAGCAGTATATTGGTCCCTCCTACGTATGTCTCGCGAAGAGATCGTGAGGATAGAATCCGAGAGATTAGAGCCCACACAGAGGGATACCGACAATCTTTCTTTCTGCGAACAACGTATGACAGGAACAGGAGGGAGAACCGATAGTGGTACTGAAGGAACCATCCGCGACACACTGTCGGGTGGCTTGTGGAGTATGGATGTAGATGTTGATCTAGACACTGTGAAACTTTCAAACATGCAGAATGAAAAGTGAATTTTCTTAACAGTGTGCATTGCTTTTGCAGTGACCTCGTAAACTGCGGTGGTTGCGCGTCACCCCTTCCTGCCTAATGTCCCGCCCGCTCTGCCTTGCAGGTTCCGACTGGACAAGCGCGTGGGCCGCGCGTGCCTGCTGATGTACGCCATGTTCCTCGTGCTGGCCACCCTCATCGAGCTCAACGTCTTCTTCATGGTCAACCTGCCCACCTGCGGCCGATGACTCCGCCCCAGCGCGCAGAGATTCCTTCGAGCCGGTGGATTTGAGCTCACCGTGTGACGGGGCGAGGTACACCGTGGGACTGCACTGTGCTACCGTCTGTGGGGAGTCTGCCACTCCGAAATGAGTGTCAAGTCCCCAGATCTTGCTTCTAAATCTGATAGACCGTGACACACTCTTCTCTTCTCTCCCAGTACCCTCATTTTTCACACCTCTCTCTCTCTCTCTCTCTCTCTCACACACACACACACACACACACACACACACACACACACAAACACACACACACACACACACACACACACATACACACGTGGAAACTGTTTCTGTACACACATAAAAAACAACAAGAGAACAGCTGCAGAAGGTACAAGATCAGAATACAAAGTACTCTCCAATCACTTGCCTCCCCCACCCTTAATATCTAAGTAAGTACAAAAAACAAGTAACTTTCATTGATGAAGTGGAAAATTTTCCTCCGTACAAAGTGATATCTCGTCTACAATTGCCCTTATCTGTTATGTGGACACATAGCGATCGTTCTTTGTTTGAACATTAACGTTCGCTGTCATCTGGATATATATTTACTTACAAATTACTTCCATCTCCTGGTTTTATTTGGTGTATCAGAACACAGCCAAGTGTGGGAAAAAGGAAGGAAAACTCAAAAAAAAAAACATATGTTTTAAAATATTGTTTCAGTATTGTCATAGCTCAGCACAGAGCAAGAAAAGCAATAGCTTTCATAGGCCTCTGAGGTTAATACAAGTGCCTTACACAACTAAATAATAGTTTCAGTAATTGTACTTTTCTCTAAACAGATAAATTAGCTAGCAGAGTTCCTAAACTCTTTATTTTGTAGTAATATATAACAGTTCCAAGAAAGCTGAACTGTTCCAAGAGATTATTTTGGTAATGCTTGTTTACAGTGAAGATGTGATTATTGTTTATTGTAAGAAGCAGTGAATTCACATCGAGCTCCATCATTTATTACAAAATCGTATTACAGTCACACAAGAATTAAATAGTGTAGTGACTTGCCATGTTCATTATTTTCGTTATATTTAACATCTTCTTCGATTTCTAATGAAATAACCAGGTGCTGGTTTTGAAACAAAAATTGATTCAAGAGTTTCGAATATTGTGAAACTATCAGAGTATTTATTTGCTTTGTGAATTGTAAGATATTGTTCCAATTTTTGACAACTTTACACAAACGATACTTAGAGAAGAAACTACATTCCATGTGAATCACTTTCTCAGTCACATTGAATGATGTATTTATACCAGTAGAAGTTATTTAAAATTTCTTTGTGTAGGTAGGAATATTATATTATCAAAAGCAAACAAAGACACAAAACGTTCAGGAAGAACACTGATACTCAAATATACTCTTCCTCCTACTCACTAGAATTAACTGCTTCAAAATCTGTAAATTGTAAGAAGGTCATTGTAACATCTTCTTTATAACAGATTATAAATTTTTATATGATGTGGATTTGTTGCAGTTGTTGAGTGAGTAGGAATCTTAGACATTTATCAGACCTGCGTGTGACATAGTGAAAATGACATTTAATGTTATATAATAACCAATTTTTCAGTGACAAAAATAGACATGTCCACTGCAAAATTATGAACAATATAATTTTAGTTAATTATTTAATACCAATTCATCACACTTACGTTTGATTAATCAAATTCAGTTATTATTAGTTAGTGAACATAAAATAAATGTTTATTAAAATCTTAGAAAACGTTTTTTTGTTATTATAAATTCTATATATTTTTAATTTATAACAATTTATCACTGTTCACTTTCTACATGTTCTTTCATTACAAAAAAGAATCATTGTTTATGTCATTTCTGAATACTAAGATTACTTTATAACATTAACTTTTTGCTTCCAATTCTCATCATTCAGTATATCTGTTATCTCTCACAACTCATCCTCATTTGACAATATGGTGCTGTATACACAAGCCCTCAAATACACAGCTATAAAAGGGAGGCATGTAAATAAAATGGACATCATTATGTGTGCTTTAATATAAATTTACTGATACAAAGAAAATTTACTTAAATTTATTTTGTAATAGAACTTGCCATTATTAGAATATAAGGCAGTCTTGAATCAAAACAGACCAGTTTTGGTTCGACTGTCATTGCATTTGTTAATGTTAATTTTAATATAATTGTATAATTTTTATCTTGTTTCTCAGTTAGATAGTTCAATTTATAGTTTCCATATAATATTTAGTTTGATATAAGAGAAGCAGGCAAAAGCCAGCTGTTTCAAGTATTCTCAGATATAGGTGCTACAAGTTTTATTATTGTACTCAAACTTGTACATAACTGTGAATAGAGAAACATATGAGAGATGCATATGTATATTTTTGTTCCATGATTTCAAAATATATGTGAAATGTATTTTATTAATTAAATATTTTGGCTACAAAACTAATGTTTCATTACCCCTTTAGATAGTACACTTTTTTCTGTCCAATTAACTTCATTGAGAATTTCAGTGTGTATTGTAGTAAACCTAAGCAATTTGAAAATATCAATTTTATTTCATTAATTTAATCTTATATGAAGAGTTTAAAGTTCTCTGAGTGCCTTGTGAGGTCTCCACTATCTTAGTGGGGTGTAAGTCAATATCAGTATTTTAAATTTTCATTTCAATATTTCGAAGATGCAAAGGATTGGTTGAAAATCTACAGGAGGTGAGCTAGGGTAGTACATAAACTGTGTCCCGGTGTCAGTGGTGTAGTGGTCAATGTAAGTGCCTGGAAGTCAAAGAACTTAGGTTTGAATCCCAGTGGAGCGCAAATTTTCAATTCTGTTCATTGATTTAATTCAGTGATCAGTGGCAGCTAATTTCTTACTACAGAAATGTTGTCAATGAAACAAGAAATTGGAGTGTGCCATTCCGTCTTTTGATCCTAGATCTGATAAAGCTGTTTTGGCAGCAGTTTGCTGTTTGCATACACAGTGTGCCAAAGATTTATTCATCTAAACTGTCCGTTGCACACTGTACAGTGTACAAAAGAAAACTAGTAACGCTTATATCTAGGTTGACCAAAGTTTAATAAATTGAAGCCATGTGCGAGTGGCAATCACTCCAGGAGGACGTTCAAGTCCTCCCTTGGGCATGGGTGTGAGTGTGTGTTGTCATTTGTCTAAGATAGTTCAAGTAGTTTGTAAGGCAAGAGATAATGATGACCATAGCTGTTTTATCCAGTTTTGGACGATTAGATTAGATTAATACTTGTTTCATAGATCATATATATGACATTTCGTAATGATGTGAAATGTGTCAGTCTAGTAAATTTTGTCTACACTTGACAATCAATATTTCAAGGATTTTTATTACATTTGTTGTTGCTTTTTATTATTAATTTTTGAAATTTTTTAAAAGTTTTATCTAAAATTTAATTTACATTGTAGAAGGATTTGCCATTCAGAAATTCCTTTAATTTCTTTTTAAATACTAGTTGGCTATCTGTCCTACTTTTGATGCTACTTGGTAAGTGACCAAAGACTTTTTGGCAGCATAATTCACCTCTTTCTGAGCCAAAGTTAGATTTAACCTTGAACAGTTAATATCATCCTAGCGTCGTAGCTATGCACACAGCTATTACTTTTGAATTTTGTCGGATTGTTAATAAGAAATTTCATGTGTGAATATATATATATATATATATATATATATATATATATATATATATATATATATATATTGTGAAGCTACAGTGACTATCCCTAGATCACTAAATAAATGTCTGCAGGATGCTCTTGGGAGGGCTCCAGCAAGTATTCTGATTACACGCTGTTGTGCAATGAATACTTTTTTACTCAATGTTGAATTGCCCCAGAATATGATCCCATATGAAAGCAACCAATAAAAATAGACGTAGTAAGCTAATTTACTGAAATTTATATCACCAAATTTTGCAATGACTCTTATAGCATAAGTAGCTGTACTCAAACGTTTCAGGAGATCTTCAATATGTTTCTTCCAATTCAGTCCCTCGTCAATGCAAACACCTAAAAATTTTCACTATTCTACCTTAGCAGCAGATTTCTGATCAAAGTCTGAATTACATCAGTTAATTCCTGTTTGTCATGTGTAATAGCTATACTTGTATCATCAGAAAAAAAGTACTAGCTTAGCATCTTCATGAATGTAGAATGGCAAGTTATTAATATATATTAAGAACAGCAAGGGACCCAAGACCGAACTTTGTGGGACCCCATTTTTGATAACTCCCCAGTTAGAGGAATTAATTGTTATCATGTGAACTGCTTATTTCAACTTTATGCACTCTTCCAGTTAAGTGTGATTTACATTTGTGCACTGTTCCACTCATACTACAATACTTAGGCTTATCTGGAAGAATCCCATGATTTACACAATCAAAAGCCTTTGAGAGATCACAAAAAATCCCAACTGGTGATGTCCATTTATTCAAGGCAATTAATATTTATATAGGTTTAGAAACAATTGAATACATAAATAAACTGAAAATGAAATGTATTGAATGTCAGAGTTCCACTTGCAGATTAAAAACAATGCTATAATAGACGTTCCCTTAAATGTAACTTTCTAATGCTTGTTTATATACATTTTTAAGTCATTTGGATGCTTGTTAAACGGTTTGCTCTCATTTGCTCATCATTTTCTGAAACAAATACTTATCAACTTTCATTGTGTGTAGCTATTATTTTTATTGTGATTGTCGAATTTTCCCCTTATATCAGTGACAACTGTACTTCGTAATATACTATTGTGTATATTGTAATGCCCAGCATTGCTCCCTGTAACAAATTCAGGCTCACTTTTCGCCTGTGAAGGTCTCTACTATTGCTGGGAAACTTTTCTACATCTACATTCTAAGAACATGAAACCCCATTCTCCCAATTACTAAAGGCTCATTTTATAAACTCTCATGACACTAGAAAAAATCTGCTGTGCAATTCATGCATCCAATACTTCCAGCTTTTATGTTCACTTCATAATAATTTAAAGCATATTCTTGCTTGTTTAGTTACAAAGGGTTGATTGCCATTAATTACATCACGGTAATGCAAGAAGTTGAAACACTTATACACTCACAAGAGCAATGTTTGAGTGGAAGGCATCACGTTTATCTCAATCACAATACTAAAACATCTAAGTATTGCATACAAAAGTCAGCCTAGATCTCAGATATTAGACTTTTGGAAACCGGTTTCAGCCACTTAAATGACCATCTTCAGACCACAACAGCTGCAATGTTACAAATAATATAATATTAGAGCATAAATTAATGTGTAAAGCAGGTATTTTAAGTGTAAGAAATAAAATATACCTATAGTGTCAGCCATAGGTTGTGCTGTTTTGGAGCTGTCTGTAAGACTGAATGTCGACTGCTGTAGAAGTAAGTGCAGTTGTCCTTTAAATATTTGAAGCTTCACCCTCTAATTCAAATGTTGCCCAATCGTCTAAAAGTCCAACGGAAGGTGATATAGAAAATTAAAATAGGCGGGGAGAGAAGATCGCGAAATGTTAGTCGAAATCAGAAGCATACACGCATAGTTACTTAACTGATGGGCATGGAACAAACAATAGTGGAAGCTGAAGGCTTTGTTCTATGAACCAACCACGTGGAAGACATAATGCCGCGAGAGACCACGTACACCAACTGCCGGCGTGGTGCAGGGGATAGCGTCACGGACTGCGATGCTGAAGGTCGCCGGTTCACTCCCGCCCACCAGCACAAATTTATTTCTTTCTAATTAACAATTCCAGAATGTTCTACATTGTTCTTATGTTCACTTGTAAATTCTACTTGTTTCTTATGTTAACTGTTCTACTAATTTCTGGTAAATTCTATCTGTGTATAAATAGCAGAGCACTCTGTCCAAGAGGCAGTCAGTGCTGGGTGTATGTTGAGTTCGTAATAAACGTGCTTTCAGTATAAGTGCTGTGTTTAGTTGCCTTCGAAGTCAAGCCTACTTCCATTGCAACGTGACATTGTTTGTTGGAGGCGCCGGGTATGCTGTGCAACAGCTGCATCACCGTGGCTCCGATTAGGCAACATAAAAGCCGTCGCTTACACGGACTGGAACCGGAATACAAGGGATACACCGAGTGCATCCTTCCAAAAGTCCGTATTATCAGAAGAACGATGGAGACGAAACCAGCAATAAGCCAGCTGCACATCAGACACCCGTCGGTGTTCTCTGGAGATGCTGGACAGGACCCCAACAAATGGCTAAAAAGGTTCGACCGAGTCGCCAAGTACAACAGGTGGGATCATACGATGTGCTTGGCCAACGTTTACTTCTATCTGGATGGAACAGCCCAGCAATGGTTCGAGAACAACGAAGACAAGTTGAACGACTGGGAGACGTTCTGGAGGAACTGAAGAAGATGTTTGGAGACTGCCAGCGACAAATCCGTTTGGCGGAACAACAACTGAAGAATCGGGCCCAACGACATGGTGAGCCGACACAATCGTACATACAGAATGTTTTCGCCCTGTGTGACATAGTCAATCTGAACATGACTGAGGCGGACAAAATCACGCACCTCATGAAGGGTATTGCAGAGGATATGTACCAAGCTCTTCTGATAAAAGACGTTGCTACGACAGAAGAGTTCATTAAGTTGTGCCAGCGTACTGAAGAGATGCAACAAAGGAGGGTTGGACGCAAGAAGTATGACAGACTCCCCAATGCAGTCCCTATGGCCATTGTGGAAGACCAGCATGACTTCACTTCTCTCATACGACAAATTGTAAGAGAAGAATTACTAGAATTTATGGCAACCGGGACTGTTAGTCCGAGCAAGCATCAGATTGCGGCCATGGATGTAAGCCCTGTAAGTCACGACGGAGCCGACGTCACTGAGGAAGAGGTATTTCAGACATTAGCTCCTGTCTGCCCCGTCAATCGCAACCAACGTGAAGAATGGCGTCGCCCGGCTATGACTTATGCTGCAGCCGCCAAACGGCAGCTCATTAACCGGTTAACCGGCCGACACGACCACAACCAACTCCCCTGGTAACTATGACGAACTGCAGAAGAACGGACGTCTAGAGGACAGAAGACAACACACCACTTTGTTTCCACTGAGGGCGCCCTGGACATGTCGTACGCTACTGCAGAGAGAGAAGGCGAGTTTTCGACGATTATTTTGGTGCAAGACGTCAGCCATCAGAGCATTTCTATCCCAGGCAATCACCTACTGATGATTTCAGTCGACCTATGGGAAGAAGCCCATCGCCGTACCCTAGACGAGGTCGCTCCATGATGCGCTGCGGTCGTTCACCATCGCCGTACAGAGCCGTTTGAATTTGTTGTGTTAACAGAATGTAGTCACAATGTCATCTTCGGATAGGACTTCCTTCAAGGATCCCAAGCTATCATTGACTGTGGAAGATCTGAAGTAGGATACGAAAGCGGATTCTGGGACCAAAATAATGAAATTGATATCAATTTGATATCAAATTAATTAGAGTAATTGCGTAATTAGAGTAAATGTATAATTGCAATTACGTGTACTTAGAGTAATTGCATAATTGCAATTACATGTACCTAGAGTAATTACATGTACTTAGGGTAATTGTTTATTTATTTATTTTAATTGTTTATTGTTATTGCAATTGCAAGTGTTCACTCCTCCACATCTGGAGTGGAACTGAGCTCACCCCAAGGCATCACGTGACTATCTACGTCACTCCCCACCCCCACCCTACCACGTGACCACCACCGACCAATGAGAGCACAGCATGTGACCATCCCCAACCGATATTCTGCAGTCATTCAGACACAGTTTTTCAGAGGAAAAGCAGCAACATGGAAAGGATGCAATTACGGTAATTACATTTGACTCACGTAGTTGGGAGGTTCCTCGTACAACCACAAATTGGTGGGCAAACCGATTTCTGGTTGCCCTGGAAGGCTTTCGCCCCTCGAATCCGGTGGAGCACACTCAGACTGCACCTATTTCTATATATAACAACAAATCAAAGCATTCTGTTCGGTAACATGATAAAAAAGAGCCTTAATTAGAGCTTATATCGCATCCAAAATTAGATGTACATATAGATGAATCATATACATGATCATCTGTAATGTCATATATATGTACTCCCTTTACTCTAGTAATTATATCGAATTTTCAATCCATAGCCATTGAAATCGTTTGCCAGACTCTCCCACTGAAAGCAGCAGTTCCAACCGCTGACAACAGATGGCTCTGATCCCATCTCTCCCCCCACCCAGCGCCTACACAACGAAGCCATGTGTGCAGACGCTGGCCACCTGCATCCTCCTCTGGAGCTGACCAGTCTCTATTGTGTGCCTCAGTCCGCCGGCCGTAGCCGCTGCGACCGCGGAGACGCGGCACACAGGCCGACTGCCCACTCACCCAGCTTCTGCCTCCTGATGATCATGTACTTGCGTACATACCCGAAAAGGCTACCGTAGTGCATTTACGGAGCCCCGCCGCGGCATGCGCGCAATTTTTCCGGTCGACCCCATCGCGCCGACCGGGCTGCTCCCCACACCTCGCGAAAGAATTGGCACAGAGTCCGTGTCGAAAATTATCATTATTATTATTTAACAGCGCCACGCCCGTCCTCGGCGACGCGGACACAACAATCCGACCGCCCGATTATTATTTTTTTCCTACGAACATTATAGCTCCATGTACTGCCTCTACACCTACATTCAGGAAGTTTTCTAATTTGCAGTGGAACAGTCTGCCCGCAAGAAAACAATTTGCTGTGTCTCTCCTGGCAAGAAAAGCAGAACTCAGACAGACAAGAGCGGCCGGCCGCTCCATTCAACCCCCCTTGCCGCTGATACCTGCTCCGCCTTTCAAAACAGCGCGCGCGGCCGACAGGCGGCGGTGAATCACACACGTGCTCTGGCCGAGCGTTACCTGTAACGGCTAAGCAAATAGTTCCACTCCATGTGCGCGAGGAAGAAGTGCTCATCACTGCACTCTGCAGACAAACCCTAAAAATTATCAAACGTATATCACTTCTCAAATAAACAGTGATAGCAGCGACCAAATCATGCTGTTTTTTCTTTTACGAACCTCTCTCTCTCTTTCCTATTCCCCACAAGTAAAAACAATCAAGCAGAGAATGCGAGAAATATGTTTTAATGTAACTTATATCGCCCTTTCTCGAACCAGTATTATGTAGGGGGGAAAACGCGTCAGGCTTATTGCATACGTCATATTCCAATACACACACGCGATCACATTTATTTATTACGCACTGCATCCAGGTTGCAGAAACAATTCTAACCAGAACCAACTAACGAAAAGAAAAGAAATGGTCCATTTCGGAACTCTACCACAACCTTAGATCTATAAATGTATCTCTTTGTTTAGACGATGCAAGCAACAGCCATCAAACGCAATGTAACTTATATGCAACCACTCTTTCGACAACATAACAGCAGCAGCAGCAGCAGCAGAAGACGGTATATTGTTTATAGAAAAATTCCAAATAACGAAAATTGGCAATGACATCTAGCACAACGTCTCTAAATATACATATGCAAGCACCGTTAACAATCGTCCAGAACGCAGAGCGCTCTCTCGGCAGGCTACATAAAAGAAACATATGCTAAGTTTTTAAACAAAAACACGTAAGTTACATCTCCAAATGATCAAAACCTTCTATGCAGACGCACCACTCTGACAAGGATAGCACTCAATCCATTTATTTAATGGAGCTGAGCCATGCCGAAAGTTCCTAAATTTAACACTCTAGCGATCTTGCCCTGTTACGTTTCCTTCTTAGTTCGAGGTATAGATGCGCCTTCCGAGAGTTCGGGTACTTTAATTTTACCTCTTACTTCCTTGCTACAGCAGTACACATCCGATCTAAGAAATCTCTATGTCCTGTTACAATGCAAACTACATTTATCTGACACCGATATTCCAGCAACCCAGAAGACATTTAAACCCTATTGTACAACGAAGAGTCGAAATAAAAGAAAAATACGTGAAATAATTTACCGATTTCCGACCTCTACACAAAAACTTTTCGAAATTATTGGCCTAACACCCCCCTTATTCGACAATACAGCAATCACAGAATCGGAGTTACCTGCCCAATGCAACACTGATTTCCAGTTCGACCCGCCCTTTACCCACAAAATTGCTACTCCACGTTCCTTTCTTGTGCAGTCCACTAATCCGAACTAAAAATTATTATTTTAATTACAAGTAGATGTCTACCACAAACGAAGATGCTAACCTACACACCGCAACACGTGATCCTATATAGGACACGGAAAGTTACATTTTTTTCTTTGTTACAGTACAACTGAGTACATGCAACGTAATGTTCGCAAACACTTATATCGCAACCAACGCCTGCATACATCATTCATAATCTGCTCTCTAAGGAATGGATGGGAGTTACACACAGTACAAACACGTTTGTCGTGTGTTCTGCTAATTCGGTCGTTGCTGTTACTGTTTTTGAGAAGTGATATACGTTTGATAATTTTTAGGGTTTGTCTGCAGAGTGCAGTGATGAGCACTTCTTCCTCGCGCACATGGAGTGGAACTATTTGCTTAGCCGTTACAGGTAACGCTCGGCCAGAGCACGTGTGTGATTCACCGCCGCCTGTCGGCCGCGCGCGCTGTTTTGAAAGGCGGAGCAGGTATCAGCGGCAAGGGGGGTTGAATGGAGCGGCCGGCCGCTCTTGTCTGTCTGAGTTCTGCTTTTCTTGCCAGGAGAGACACAGCAAATTGTTTTCTTGCGGGCAGACTGTTCCACTGCAAATTAGAAAACTTCCTGAATGTAGGTGTAGAGGCAGTACATGGAGCTATAATGTTCGTAGGAAAAAAATAATAATCGGGCGGTCGGATTGTTGTGTCCGCGTCGCCGAGGACGGGCGTGGCGCTGTTAAATAATAATAATGATAATTTTCGACACGGACTCTGTGCCAATTCTTTCGCGAGGTGTGGGGAGCAGCCCGGTCGGCGCGATGGGGTCGACCGGAAAAATTGCGCGCATGCCGCGGCGGGGCTCCGTAAATGCACTACGGTAGCCTTTTCGGGTATGTACGCAAGTACATGATCATCAGGAGGCAGAAGCTGGGTGAGTGGGCAGTCGGCCTGTGTGCCGCGTCTCCGCGGTCGCAGCGGCTACGGCCGGCGGACTGAGGCACACAATAGAGACTGGTCAGCTCCAGAGGAGGATGCAGGTGGCCAGCGTCTGCACACATGGCTTCGTTGTGTAGGCGCTGGGTGGGGGGAGAGATGGGATCAGAGCCATCTGTTGTCAGCGGTTGGAACTGCTGCTTTCAGTGGGAGAGTCTGGCAAGCGATTTCAATGGCTATGGATTGAAAATTCGATATAATTACTAGCGTAAAGGGAGTACATATATATGACATTACAGATGATCATGTATATGATTCATCTATATGTACATCTAATTTTGGATGCGATATAAGCTCTAATTAAGGCTCTTTTTTATCATGTTACCGAACAGAATGCTTTGATTTGTTGTTATATATAGAAATAGGTGCAGTCTGAGTGTGCTCCACCGGATTCGAGGGGCGAAAGCCTTCCAGGGCAACCAGAAATCGGTTTGCCCACCAATTTGTGGTTGTACGAGGAACCTCCCAACTACGTGAGTCAAATGTAATTACCGTAATTGCATCCTTTCCATGTTGCTGCTTTTCCTCTGAAAAACTGTGTCTGAATGACTGCAGAATATCGGTTGGGGATGGTCACATGCTGTGCTCTCATTGGTCGGTGGTGGTCACGTGGTAGGGTGGGGGTGGTGGGTGACGTAGATAGTCACGTGATGCCTTGGGGTGAGCTCAGTTCCACGCCAGACGTGGAGGAGTGAACACGTGCAATTGCAATAACAATAAACAATTACAATAAATAAATAAACAATTACCCTAATTACCTTAAGTACATTTAATTACTCTATGTACACGTAATTGCAATTATTTAATTCCTCTAAGTACACATAATTGCAATTATGCATTTACTCTAATTACGCAATTACTCTAATTAATTTGATATAATATTGATATCAATTCGATTATTTTGGTCCCAGAATCCACTTTTGTATCCTACTATCTGAGCTGAAAATTGAAGAAGTCGTTCCGACGGATACACGTAATACTGAATTTCCTGGGAAGTTATTCGTCATTGACAATGTGATGATCCCGCCGTCAGAAGAGTTGCTGTCACAAATACAGATGGGCGATTAAACTGTGAAGTGCTTGTTGATAGTAAAAAGTCTATCAGACTTACAAAAGAAATTTACATACCAGCAGCTATCATAAGCATTACCGGTGGTCAAAGAGAGATTTGGATCACAAATTGTCACGAGGAGTCACAACTTATCCCCAAGGGAATGTGTATTGGAACAGCGGAACCAATTCAGGATGGTGAGCTCAACGTCATCAATGAAGACCCATGCCCTGCTGTTAGTACAGCTGGAGCAAACAAACGTGGAACTGCCAATAGGGCCTGGACTGACCAAGGAACAACGCCAGTGGGTGTTAAGTATACTACGCCGATTTACAGGTGCATTCACACCTCATCAGGGGAAAAGTCAGACGAAACGGCCCACAATAAGGCACCTTATGAATACTGCGGATCATCCACCAATTAGCCAGCGTTCATATAGAGTGTCGCCAGCTGAAAGACGGATAATTCGGGAGGAAGTGGAGAAGATGTTGTGAGATGACATTATTCATCCTTCGGAGAGTCCTTGGTCGTCTCCATTGGTCCTCGTAAAGAAGAAGGATGGCACGTGGCGATTCTGTGTCGACTATCGGCGGCTGAACAGTATCACAAAGAAGGATGTCTACCCATTGCCGCGCATTGACGACACCTTAGACTGCTTGAAATGAGCTACATACTTCTCAACTATGGACATGCAGACAGGTTACTGGCAAATCGAGGTTGACGAAGCTGACAGGGAGAAAACGGCTTTTATTACACCAGACGGCCTCTATGAATTTAAAGTAATGCCATTTGGATTATGTAATGCTCCAGCCACATTCGAACTCATGATGGACAACTGGCTTCGACACCTTAAGTGGACGACGTGTCTCTGCTATTTAGATGACAGTCGTTTTCTCGAAAACATTTGCAGAACATCTGTGTCGCCTGTCAACTGTGTTGAAGTGTGTTAAAACTGCAGGTGTCCGCCTCAATCCAAAGAAGTGCCTCTTCGTCGCCAAAGAGATAAAAATCCTGGGGCACCTAGTCAACGGAGATGGTGTCCGTCCTGATCCAGATAAAGTAAGGGCAGTCACAGAATTTCCAACTCCTCAGCACATTCGTGATGTGAGAAGTTATCTCGGGCTGTGCTCATACTACCGACGTTTCATAAAAGGATTTTGTAACAAAGCACGTCCATTATAAGAACTTCTGCAGGGAGACGCCAAGTTTTACTGGGATGAGACAAAAGAAAGAGCTTTCCGAGCACTTAAGGAGGTTCTAACTTCTCCACCAGTGCTAGCATTGTATGACAAGAATTCAGAAACGGAACTTCACACAGACGCCAGTGGTTATGGGATTGGTGCAGTGCTTGTACAAGTTCAGGAAGGTGCTGAAAAAGTGATAGCCTATGCATCAAGAATACTCTCAAAGCCGAGATAAACTACTCTACAACTGAAAAAGAATGTCTCGCGGTTATCTGGGCTATCAACAAGTTCCGGCCGTATTTTTTCGGCAAACAATTCACCATCGTGACAGACTACCATTCTTTGTGTTGGCTGACTAGCTTGAAGGATCCATCAGGACGACTAGCAAGATGGGCACTAAGACTCCAAGGGTACGATGTAGCAGTGGTATTCAAGAACGGGCGCAAACACAAGGATGCCGACTGCCTTTCGAGGAATCCATTAGTGGAACACAACAGCATTAATGAAATTTCAGCTTTCACTGAATTAGATGACGTTACAGCTGAACAGAGGGAAGATCCAGCACTATTAAAAACGATAGAGGCCTTGGAGAAAGGAGAACCGACCAATGGAGAGTTCCAACTTATAAACGGAACATTGTATAAGAGCAACTACGATCCACTGGAACCCAAATGGCTACTGGTCGTTCCAGCTCATCTCCAGCCAGCTATTCTCAAATATTTCCACGATGCTCCAATATCCGGTCATCTGGGATTCGTGAAGACACTAGACAGGATCAGACGCAGGTATTACTGGAAAGGTCTCTACCGATCTATCAAGCACTATGTGAGTCACTGTAAAGAGTGCCAGCGATGGAAGCATGTGCCGCAATTACCTCCAGGACATCTCCTACCGATTCCACCGAGTTGGGATCGATCTGTTAGGGAAGTTCCCGAAGTCGACAATCGGTAACCGATGGATAATAGTCTGCACTGAGTACCTCACACGCTACGCTGTCACCAAACCTGTGCCGACTGCAGAAGCTCCAGAGATCGCAAAATTCCTTGTAGAAGACATTATTTTGAAGCATGGAGCACCACGTGTCATGATATCTGATCGTGGAAAAGTATTCCAGTCAAAACTAGTATCAGAGGTAATGTCACGGTGCAACATTGTCCACAGAATGACAACAGCATACCATCCTCAAACAAATGGTCTTACGGAACGTTTTAACAAAACGTTAGCCAACATGCTGTCAATGTACATCGATGTTGAGCAGAAGGATTGGGATACAATTCTGCCAGTCGTGACATTTGCTTACAATACCGCAAGACAAGACACCACAGGCTTCACTCCGTTTTTCCTGCTCCATGGCCGTGAAGCTGAAACGACAATAGATGCACTGTTCCCGTTCCAACCGGACGACACTCAGGATAACTATTTTAAACATCTCATCACCAGGGTCGAAGAAGCAAAACAGCTGGCTCGCATACGGACACTGGACGCCCAGGAGAAGGACCGTCAGCGGTATAACGACAAACACAGACCTGTTGTGTACAGCCCAGGAGATCTTGTATGGATTTTTACCCCTGTACGGAAGGTTGTACTGTCAGAAAAGTTATTGATAGGACATTTATACCTTATACAGTGAAGCTGTGAGAAATTCTCAATTGCGGATAAATATTGACAAAATATTTCATTACTGTAATTCTTTACCATACAGTAACAGTGTACTCATAGCAACATGTGTAGATACTCAATGTCAAATGATATTTTGACAAATGATAACATGCAAAGAGGGGAGTATTTTGCCACATGGTTACTACGCAAAGCTTCATTAACTGTCACGTTATTCAAGGAAATACATAGTTGTAGAATGAAAAAGAGTAAAGTTAGTGATTTATTATTCGATTTGCAGATATTCTATTTCTTTGCTTCTTGTCCAATGTGTTTCGGAGCCACTACTCCATTTCCAAAACCTCGTAGGAGTTACATTTCCTTCAGTTTAAAACCTAGAAGTAACAGAGCAGAAGTTACTAGATCTAATGAGGATTTTTTGTGAGAATACTTGAAAATGACAGATAGCAAGGATCTCGTCACTAGCTAACGAACTGATTTGCTCCCATTTCCTCACATAATAAAGCAGTCTGTACTGAGATATTTAGAGTATCCTTTTCATATGACTGAAAAATTGAAATTGAATATTGCATAGAGACACAGCCGTTTTGTAGTGTGCACCTATTAAATTTTTTGGGTTAAAAGAAGTCAGTACCAGTATCTTCAAGTATGGATGTTATGCAGTAACAACATGCGCCTAATTATTAGGAGCTCTAATACGGAAGACGTGTTACTACTAGACGGGCAGGCGGATCCCAGTGCGTCATATTTAACTGACACTATCTCAAGTTATACGTTTCTCACAGATTTCCTATTTGGAGAGGATGTAAATTTGATGTATTTTGAACATTTGATTCACTTAATGTATTCACCTAACTTCAACGGAAAAAAAGTTCCTCGCATGTTGAAAACTCCGTAACGTCGTCAGAAAGTGCATGTTCGTGAACTATCAGTATATGCTGTTTATAAATTATTGCCATAAATGAAACTAAAAAGAAAAGGTAGTGTAGTTCTTAATGAACACATTTATGAAAGTTTCACGTTGATGCAGTTAGTAGTTTGCGAGTGTGAGCGAGTTGAATGAAACGCGAGGTAACGCGTGCGCTTCGTCCGGAACTTGGCGACTGCTGCAGCTTGGGGAGAAAATGGCGGACAGTTCAGCTGGGGTTTCTAGGAGCCTTAGGGTTTTCGACGACATCACCCGGCAGCATGGCCGGAAACAGAAATACTCTGCCTCCTTTTACTGGACCTGTGCTCCGTGGTTCGCTGTGGTGCGGTCTCCGCTGCCTGTTTCAGGATGGGGAGGTGTCGTTGGAAGTAAAGAAAGGCACAGCGTTGTAAAATGTGACTCAGTGCGTTTATTGGGCTCCTTCAGCGGAGTACAGTACAGTACAGTAGAGTGCAGTAGAGGACAGTGAGCGACCGGCCTACCGCGAGAAGTCGCCGCACTTGAAGCACTTGCAGTCGGCCGGCTCGCGCAGCCGGATGTCCATGGTGGCCAGGCCCTCCGCTGTCAGCCGCGCACCGTCCGGGTCGTAGCAGTGCGACAGCGTGACCGTGCGCTCGCGCAGGAACGACTCGCGGCAGCAGTAGCACTCCTGCATGCAAACACACTTCCTCAGCACACTGCAGGATCGTAACTTGTGCGACACATTGTAGTCTGATATACATTCTTTGAACATAACTTGTGGGACACCCTGTAGTCGGAAAATTATTATTTGAACATAACTTGTGAAACACACTGTAGTCGGAATTACATTCTTTAAACATAACTTGTGGGACACCCTCAAGTAAAAAATTATTATTTGAACACAACTTTTGAAACACACTGTAGTCGGAATTACATTCTTTGAACATAACTTGTGGGACACCCTGTAATAGAAAATTATTATTTGAACATAAATTGTAAAACACATTGTAGTCGTAAATATATTATTTGAACATAATTTTCAGAACTCATTGCAGTGGGAAATATGTTATTAGCAATTAACTTGTGGAACACACTGTAGTCGCAAATATATTATTTGAAAAATAACTTGTGGACCACACTGAATTCAGAAATAAATTGTTTGAACATACTGTACTATACTGTACTGTATGGATGTTCTACCAAACGGTGATATACGAAAATTTGTGTCGGGCCAGGACTTGAACCTGGGTTTTTCGCTTTTGGTCACCGCTTGATAGGACATCTATACCTTATACAGTGAAGCTGTGAGAAATTCTCAATTGCGGATAAATATTGATAAAATATTTCATTACTGTAATTCTTTACCATACAGTAATTCAAATTGAGAACCTTTTGGAAACACACTGCACTCAGAGCAGAAAATTACTGAACATAGTGTACTCATAGCAACATGTGTAGATACTCAATGTCACCTGTTTTGATGCCATCGTAAGGTTGTTCCACTAATTAATATTGCAAATCTCGGAGTGACTTAGGACGTATTTGCATTACACGGAAGGATGTTGTCTGATAGGAGAGAATAGCACAATTGGAAGGAATGAAAAATTATTGGCCCAACAAGAAAGTAGAAGAATCTACCTCATAATGCTAACTAAAATTTTGCAGTACTGGCCATAAAAAATACATGGTTCCAGAAACTCATACTTCATGAGATTGCGATGTGTTTACAGGAGGTGTCCATTCGTCGCCAGGCATCACCCTGCCCTTTGGCGTTAAGGAATGGCTCAGCCTTAAAAGTCCACCCCGTTGCCTCAGTAACTCCTGGGGTTCACTCAAGTCGTGACCCTACAGTGTCTGCCCATCGTCCATTGGAGTTGCGTAGGTCGCCTGCTTCTAACACTTATAGGCAGAATTGGTTGATTCAAAATGACAGCGCTCGTTGAAGCCTAGGAACTTACACAGGGTGTTTCAAAAGGGACTTCACAACGTCGAAAATTGCTACATATTTATTAAAATTATGTACAGTAATGGTTTTAGTATTGTTTCAAAGGAAACACATCACGTTTTGAGTCGCGTATTCCCTAGTGCAGAATCGTGCTGCAAGAAGCGCTAGCGGCAGTGACGTTAAGATAACTGCCTTCACTGGACCCAAGTGTGCTAGGATTGGGATGGGTTGGGTTGCTTGGTTTGGATAGGGGGTCCAAACTACTGAGTTTATCAGTCCCCCAGTGGGGAGGGGAAGGTGTCAGGATAGAAAAGGAGGCGAGGGGGAAAGGAAATGCAGTCTGTGAAGTAAAGAAGGAAAGCAGACTGCATCAGCTCGGGGCCCTGTGCTCGCCAAGCACGTACTCACGAAAGACCCATGAGCCCACTGGACACGAGCGTGCTAGCATGTGTTTTGGTTTGATGAATGAAAGTCGGCGACAACAGTTCAGCGTAAATTTCGTACTGAGTATGCTAAAGATCCTATTCTGCTAGTAGGCCAACAGTTTATGGGTGGCATAAATGTTTAGTACAAACAGGTTGCTCAGTAAGACATAAGAGAGTACCAGGTCGTCCAAGCACATCTGACAAAGTCGTTCAGCAAGTGAGGCAAATTTTTGTCAACAGCCCTATCAAATCGACCCGGCGTGCATCATCTTGTGAACTGAAAGTCCCACATACAAAGAGATTGGCGTGTGTTGAGAGAGCGTTTGCATTTGAAACGGTACAGATCGTCGCTTCTACAAGCAATTAAAGAATGCCCAGAAGGACTTCTGTGCGGATATGTTAGACAGAATGAATGATGGTGAACATTTCTTGTACGACATAATCTTTTCTGATGAGTCAACTTTTCACTTAAGTGGAAAGGTGAACACACGTAACTGTAGCATTTGGGGCAGTAAAAATCCACACGAAACATTGCTACATGCTCGACATAGCCATAAGATGAATGTTTTTTGTGCGTCGAGCAAGAAGAAAATGTACGCCCCCTTTTATTTTTCCGATAACGAACCGTCAATGGGATAGTGTATCCGGATCTTTTTCGACAATGTTTGATACCACATATCCGTGGCGACGGAGAACGAAATGTTTACAAGATGGCGCAGCACCACACTATCTGACTGACGCCCGGGATTTTCGCGATGACCGTTTTCCAGGTGAATGGATTGGCTGTGCTGCTGCCCGTTCCCCAGAACTGACACCGCTCGACTTTTTCTTCTGCGGCTTCATCAGAGGTAGGGTGTACGGACCTGCTTTGCTAGCCACTCACCCGGAACTTAGAACGACCATCTACGCTGCCTCTGAGCAAATTACACTTGCAATGCTGACTCGAGGATAACTGATGGGAGCCACATTGAAAACATTTGGTGTAAGGTAAAAACTTGATGCGTTTTCCTTTGAAACAACGCTAAAACCAGCTCTGTAGCTCGTTTTAATAAATCGATACGCGTTTTGAGAGTCGCTACGTTCCCGCGCAGCGGCTGCCGCACTCACCTTGAGGAAGCCGGTGGGCGTGGTGACGGAGGGCTGCACCTGCGAGTTGCACGCGCCCTCGCACTTGTTGACGCCCACCTCGCTGGTGCAGGTGCGCTGCAGCCGGCCCAGCTCGTCGAACTCCTCTGCGAACAGCCGGGGCAGGGGGTGAGCGGCAGGCGAGCCAGCGCTAAGCGCTATTCAGGAAGTGGGGGAACGCTTGGGGATGAGCGGTGGGAGAGCTAGCGCTATTCAGGGGGTGGGGCAGCGCTTCCGTCTGACGCCGCCGGGCGCGTAAAATCCAGTATGTGCGTGCTTGGGACAGCGTTGCCAACTTGGGCGTTATCCCCCCAGATTAAGGAGGGGAATTTTTTTTCAGGGGGAAATTTAGGGGGAATGAAATGTTAGGGGGATTTTTATGGCGAAAAAGAAGCATCAGGGGAATCTTTAGGGGGAAGAAGAGTTTTTTTTTTTTGCTCAAATGTGAGTAGTAATCGGAGGACTTGTTGCCGTACTGATTGCAGATGTTCATTGCCAACCGTGCGGCATACTATCAGCCTCTGTTGATTACATAGTTGCTGTTCTATAACTATTGTTGTGCTGTTTTCATTGTTTCTTCAGTTCATGTGCCTGAATTGTTTACTTACAGCGCATGGAGGGGTGCATATTTTCCCTCTCTCCACCCCCATACCAACTTTCAACAACACCTTGTTTTTCTCTCTTCTAGTAGGAATGGACTGGTATTTCCCGAGTACACTGAACTGAAATACCGCTAAGTCATATGCTATGATCGGCAATTTACTGCGTTAGCGATCATTGTGTTGTATTGGTCATCCATCATTTGTTTTTTTCTTTTTTTTTTTTTTTTTTTTACTTTAATGACCAGCTCAAGTTGTGTTGTAAATGCATTGTTTTATTGGTCAAATGGGTACCAAAAATAAAGGAAAGTATGTACAAAAGTATGCGAAGATCTGGGAAACGGGCCATTTGCTGAAAGGTAAGACTGTAATTATTTCTTATTATGAGCTGTCTTTCTGTATTGCACCACTACGTTCGTGCGTGTGGGCACGGCTCTTAGTTGTAAATTTATGTGAAAGAGAGAAATCTTTTTTATGGGGATTTCTTCCGATTTAGGGGAATTTTATAGTAAATTTTGAGGGAATCTTTGTGGTAGAATTGGCAACTCTGGTGCACAGCAGGTCAGTCAGCATCCAGCTGTAACGACGGGAGCGCCTCTGCACTTCTGGTTCTTTCGATGATCGAATTTGAAATGTGCACTGCAATCGAAAATCCCGCCAGTTGTTTGGTGCGGTCTGTGATACCCTTTTTGTTACCAAAACGCATTAACCTGTAGCAATTCACCATGAACTGTGCAAAGTGTACAGTCAATGTTCCGTCCTGGAATGGTGCATTCGGTTTAAAAGTAGCCGGGCCGATCGTCACTTCACAATGCCAGACCCTCCGCTTACTTCACCGCGAGTTTCGCGGACATCCAGTGACGACACGGGACTCATTGGCTGGAGTCTCAGGCGGCAGAATTCTACGATGGAGCAATTTCGAAGCTTGTCCAATACTATGATAAGTGCCTCTATTTCTTTAGTGACTATTTGGAAAGGTTGTATTGTAGTCGTTCTTTCAGGTGTATGTAATAAAATGTTTTTCTTGTACTTAGTTCTTTTAATGCCAAAACATTATTACTTTCTGAATAGCCCTCATACCTTACGACACAACACAGCTGAGTATGGAAAATGCGACGCTATGATGGATTGAGGCGATGACAGCCAAATTTATTTCAGCCAAAACATTTTGTACAAAGATATCATCACTGAAAATAGGAAAGATCTGTTTAATTAGGGAAGTGACGAAATCAGTGTTCATGTTCCAGTTTTAAATGTCCCCAAAGCTGGTCCAGGCGAGCAGCATGTGACGTGTCAGCGACCGGGAGTTTCTGATAGTGCAGAGGTCAGCACAAAAGCGAGGACAGGGCAGCAGGACTCGCCTCACATCCCTTGCAGGAAGTGAAGAACGCAGAACGACGTCATCCGAAAATTGGCTGAACATCTCACTGGCTTGAGGTAGTACTCTCTGTACAGTGCCCTCGTCTCTCGTGTACCCCAGGCCTGAATATTGCAGGAGAGCAGTGTGCCTGTCAGTAAGGTGGACGTCCAGTGCGACGACACCTTCCAAATCGAACCGGGCACCCCGAGATCGACCACACTGCCTCGGCTCCCCCACTAGTATCGCCTCACCGCATTAGAGACGACGAGAAGTAGCTACTGATGAATTGGGAAAGATTAATAACGTGGATTTTTCCCTGAAGCTACCTATCCAGGAAAATGTGCTCAGTCCATGCCACATGTGTTTCAAATCGAGGAAACCTTTCTGGACAGCTACTGAGTTGGAGCCTTTCGAGATCAAAGCTGTGTGGAAGAAGTCCTGGGAAAACGCCTTCAGCGTCTCCGGGGGCGCGAAGACCCTACGAGCGTATCGGGCTTCTGACTGCCTAGCAGAACTTGGTGCATACTTAATAGGATTCCGTGTGTACAAACTGGCACTTTCAGACTACCTGTTGCGTCTGTGAAGTTACAGGCTAGACCATCAAACACATAGCAGAGGCGTGTCCCCAGGAAGGATATCATCAACGCCTCTCCAATAGCACTGGAATGGACAGACTCTCTTAATATCACTTTATAGGAACATATTTTAACAAAACTCTTGCATATTCCATTTAATGTGTAAATATTAGTTTTATTGTACAGGAATTGCTGTGAATTAGATAAAGAGCTCAGATGGAAAAACAGTACTAATCAAAGAAGGGAAAGCTGAAAGAAGGAATATATAGAGGCCCTATAGAAGGGAAATGAACTATTAAAGAAACAGAAGAGAAACTAGAGGGTAATGAGATAGATATGACAGTGCGAGAAGAATTTCACAGAGCACTGAAAGATTTTAGTGGAAACAAGGCTACTGGAGTAAATTATATTCTGTCTGCACTGCTGATAACGTTAGAAGGAATTTTCCCAGTTGGTATACAACATGTATGAGACATGGAAACTACCCTCCGACTGCAAGAAAAATAAAATAATTCCGATTCCAAAGAAAGCAAGTGGAGACAAGTGTGAAAATTACAGAACTATCAGTTTAATAAGTCACGGTTGTGAAACACTAAGACAAATTATTTACACACGAATGGAAAAACTGGTGGAATCCGACGTGATTGACGATCAGTTTGAATTGAGGAGAAATGTACGAACACGTGAAGGAATTCAGACACTACGGCTTATCTTAGAAGATAGGTTAACGAAAGGCAAACATACGTTTTTAGCATTTGTAGATATGAAGAACGCTTTTCAGAATGTTGACTGGAATATACTCTCCCAAATTGTAAAGGTAGCAGGACTAAAATAGAGGGAGTAAAGAGTTATATTCAACTTCTACAAAAGTAGAGTCAGTAGAGTCAGTAGAGTCGAAGGGTATGAAACGGGCACATAAGTTCAAAAATATAGATTCACAACGTGTTTCATGGGCAATATCAAGCAAGCGCGGCAATGTAAGGGTTGTTTACCGCCCTGATATATATAAGTGTCTCCCATAGTTTTTCATGTATTCATAAAATCGGAGATAGGTTTCCTTGTCAGACGCTGTTGCAGTAGATGGAGATGCAGGTTTTGGGGATGCGCGCTGTGTCCCACCTGTGCTGCCGGCTCACCTTTGATGATGTGTATCTCAGCTCTCCTATGATGATGTGCCGCTGCGGCTCACCTTTGATGATGTTTATCTCAGCTCTAGTAAGACGATGTGCCACTGCGGCTCACCTTTGATGATGTGTATCTCGGAGGGCAGCGTCTCGCACGCCTCCTCGCCGCCCCCGGCGGGCTGGGGGCGGGACTCGGGGACGGCGGCCGCCAGCATCAAGGCCACCAAACACCAGCACGTCGACGGCGCCGCCATCTGTCTGCGGGCAGCGCAAACCGCGCCTCCGGTCACAACATCGGACATTTATTTATTTGGAGAGGAGATAAAAGTTCACGGAGAGGGCGAAGCTGGGAATTTGTATCTGACGGGAGGCGTGCTTAGGTAGTCCTTGCAGGTGCGGTGATCACTGTGTCCCCAGTGGTGTAGGGGTCAGCGCAACTGCCTAGAAAGCAGGAGACCCGGGTTCGAATCCCGGCTAGGTACACATTTTCAGCTTTGCCCAATCGCAGTTGATGTCATATATTCTGTGAATATTTAATAAAAACCTTGCCAGTCTGCAGGCGAGACAGCAAAAGACCTCCAAGAGCAATTGAATCGAATAGACAGTGTCTGAAGAAGGGGGTATAAAAAGGTACAAGAGTAAAACGATGGTAATGAAATGTAGTGTCAGAAAGTGAGGCAAAGCTTAAGGAATTAGATTAGGTAATGAGACAATAAAATAAGTTGATGAGTTTTGTTATTTGGATAACAAAATAACAACTGATGACCGAAGTAGAGAAGAAATGAAATGCAGAATGGACATGGGAAGAAAGCCTTTTTGAAGAAGCGAAACTCATTAACATCCAATATTAATTTAAATGTTATGAAGTCCTTTCTGAAAGCATTTGTCTGGAGTGTAACATTGTATGGCAGTGAAACGTGGACAATAAGGAGTTCAGACAAAAAGATGATAGAAGCTTTTGAAATGTGGTGCTACAGACGAATGATGAAAATTAGATGGGTAGATCACGTGACTAATGAGGAGGTGCTTAACTGAATCGGGGAGAAAAGGCGATTCTGGCATATTCTGCCTAAGAGAAAGGATAGATTGGTTGGACACATTCTGAGACATCAAGGAATTGTCAACTTAGCATTAGAGGGAAGTGTGTGGGGTAAAAATCATAGAGGGAGACCGAGGGACGAATACAGTAAGCAGATTCAAAAGGATGTAGGTTGCCGAACGTATTCTCAGATGAAGAGACTTGCACAGGACGGGGTAGCGTGGAGAGCTGCATCAAACGGGTCTGCGGACTGAAGACCACAACAACAACAACAACAACAACATTTTTCGTTTATAATGCTGTACCTTTCCTTTTAACACAAAGCAGGATGTACATTTCTAGTTTTACATATTGTACATTAGTTCATTGGTGTTACATATTTCGAGTATTTGAAATAGATGGAGATAAGAAGAAAAATAACAGCAAAGAGAAAATAAATATACACAATTGCTTACATTTATTACTACAGTTATCACAAATTACAATTCGTGCATTTTACGATAAATTTGTGTTAGTGGAGAACATAAAATCAGGATTAGTTACCTGGTTGTTATACACATGTCGAAATTGAATATATTCTGAAATTTGCGAATTGTTTGAAAAGAAAGGAAATATATCGAGAAGTAAAGGGGTTTTATGTTTACATTCCAAGATACTCTGTATTCTGCTGTGTTCTCCGATATTTAGATATTCTATACCATCAAAAAATGAAACAGAGCTGACTGAAACAGCTACAGTTAAAAAATGACTGTAAAAATGAAATATCCCATCAATTACGTAATTGTAAAATAGCGTCTTACCTAGTGAATACAGCAACCAGTCACTACGAAATTCTTTTAAGAGTACAAAGTATGGCCTACTGCGGTGGCCGAGGGGACTAAGGCGCTCCAGTCACGGTCTGCACGGCCACTACGGACGGGGGTTCGAATCCCCCCTCGGGCATGGATAGTTGTGCCGTCCTAGTTCGTAAGTAGTTCATAAGTAGTTTGTAAGTTTAGGGACTGATGACCCCGTAGTTAAGTCCCATAGACTATACAAACATTTGAACATTTTTGAACACAAAGTATGCCATAACGTTTTCTTAACAAATGCATCTAACATTAGCATTAGGGTACCTAGTACGAATAACAACATTTGTAATGCTGTAAGCCAAATACCTTACAGAAACGTAAACTGCTCAGAAGTCAGCATCTATCGTCATAGGGTTCAGCTTCACAAAGTGCTTCCAGTGTGACAATGTGTCATTCATAAACGGACCTATACATAATTCTGCAAACCCCTTTCAGTTGTTGTACCTATACGTAACGCAGAGGACCTTTAAATTATGAGCTAGAAGTTGCTAGTATTAGTTTCATAAACAAAAATTAGAACTGCAGTGAGGTAACTGATCTCATGCCGTCAATAGTCATTTATACATCATAAAATGAAACTTTTTAAACTCCCTGTCCGCCAGTACTGCGTAAAGTAGCACGTTTTTAAGAGCCACCAGTATTGTAAAAGCCTGCTATTTATTTCATTGAATCCTGTATTGTCTGAACTCACAGCCTTTTAAGCAAGACTAACTACCTCTGAACACAAGTAGTAGGGTTACTTGTATTCCTGAGAACTATAAATGTGAAGACAGTATTCGTTCTTCTTGTTCCTTTCTTAAGTCTATTTGTGCAGTTATACGCTTAGCAGCTCTTCTCCATCGTGTTTCAAGTACACTGCAATTGTCAAACAGTACAGACGTGACTATGAATTGCTTATATACACGATTTCCCTGCTGACAACGCTGGTATTTTGTGTGATGCTTGCAACCATCATGGCGGACGGCCGAAGGTTCAAAATGTCCGGCGACAAGAGCGGTGCTGAGAAGTCTGGTTATTGGCCCACTTTAGGTTACGGTACTAACACTAAAAGTGGGCCTTTGCGATCGTCTTTTGACAGCTCGAAATTTAAATGAAAATCACGGCTTAACCATTCAAGTGATACGAAAATTGAATAACTAGATTTGTAGAGGAGACAATTCTCTACAACATTGCTCTGTTATGTTTTTTTTCCGTATCTCGTATCGTTTCAGAGATATTTGCAAAAATAACGGCGATTTTGGTATGTCTGTCTGTCCGTCCGTAACGTGTTCCCTGTTTTTAAGACGAACCGCTCTACCGATCAGCACCAAATTTTACAGACATAATTGCAGGCCGCCAGAGACGAGAACGTCCCTATTTCAAATTTTTCTGACAAAAAATACGGTAGTAATACCAAAAACAGCCATTTGTAATATAATTGCAATTACACACGAACCGTTCATCTGACACCAAAATTGAATAACCTAATTGGTAGAGGAGAAAATTCTCTACACCTTCTCTCTATTATGTTTTTTTTTCATATCATGCATCGTTGCAGAGATATTTGCAAAACTAACGGCTATTTGACGATGTCTGTCTGGCTGTTTTAGGTCGAACCGTTCAACCGATCGGCACCAAATTTTTACAGATATAATTGGTGGCTACCAGAGACGAGACACTCGCTATGAAATATTTCGGACAAGAAATGCGTTAGTAATGCCAAAAAAAGCCGTTTGTAATGTAATTTTTACTGGAAATCAACCGTTCATCTGACGCGAAAATTGAATAAACTAATTTGTAGAGGAGAAAATTCTCTACAACTTTATTCCCTTATGTTTGTTTTCATATGTCGTATCGTTTGAGAGATATTTGCAAAAATAAAGGAGTTTTGACACCCTCCATTGAATTAACGAAAACCAGCCGTTCGCAGATGTTCAAATGTTTGTTAAGCTTATGGGACTTAACTACGGGGTCATCAGTCCCTAAACTTACAAACTACTTATCAACTACCTTATACTAAGGACGGCACAAATATCCATGCCCGAGGGGGGATTCGAACCCCCGACCGTAGTGTTCGCAGATGTCACGTGACATTCCTCGCCAAGAACTGTCTCTGGCATACGCCATCTTGCGTTTCGTATTTGATGATTTTCTTATTGTAACTTACACGTTATCATTTCAAAGTGACGGCGCACTGAAAAATTAACAAAAACGCGTCGTTCTTCGTACGGTAAATAATAATCTAGTGTCTACAAATGCCATATTAACATCAGTTAACAACGGCCATCAATAAAATTAGATTAAAGAAAGCAATCATTAGTTAAAGCTTCCGGGCTGAGATGCCGTGGTCCATATATGAAACTTTCCCCTGACGTTTCGCCCTCGTCTGCGGAAGGCAGCGAACGCCGCTTTACCTCCGAGGATGCCTTCTGCAGACGAGGGTGAAACGTCAGGGGAAAGTTTCATATATGGACCTCGGCATCTCAGGCCGGAAGCTTTAAGTAATGACGACACCTGCCGTGAAAGCCTTCATTCTATGATAAAGAAAGCAACTTCTATCTGTTAGTCGTAGCGCAGTGGGCAATGCGCTGGACTGTGAGGCTGAAGGTCACTATTTCGAAAAACGGCAACAACCTATTATTATTTTATTTTTTTCCTAAAAGGGTTTCAGAAACTCTTATTAATAAATTTTTCTGTTATTTACATTATTATTTTGGTCCAAAATGTTTGCAGAAACTTATAAAACTACAAATGTAAAGTGGGCCGTAAAACACGTCAGCGCGATTATTTGTTTACAGGGTCTTTGTACTGGAGACTAGAAAGAGTCGCTACTCTGGGAGACAGAGCGCGTTCGTTACCCCGCCACTCACCTGGGCTGTTGTTGTTGCTGTTGTTTGCTGTGCAGCTGCCTGGATGCGCCGTCCGCAGGAAGTGACGGTAGCGGGCGGCGGCTGCTGCTTTTATAGGGCGCGCGGCGCCCCCACCACGCGGCCGCGCATGCGCAGAGCGGCTGCGCAGTGCGCCACCTGCGGCGCGCTGACCCGCTGGCTGGTGGGGCGGGGTGGGGGCAGGACGGGACGGGACGGGACAAGAGGCAGCAGCGGGTGGCGAGAGGCGATCGCTGTTTGTCACCGCACAGGGAACCCCACACCCACACCACCCCGCAGCCGCGCTTGTAGCCCAAGCGGTCTATAACCTCGCCGGCAGTCTAAAGCCGATAGGCCCAGCGCCCGAAAGTGATATCTCCTGCAGTTGCCGACATTTACGTGCTTCCACGTCCAACTAGGGATGCACCATCGCTATTTAAAAAAAAATCACACTAGGTCAGATTAGATTACATTAATACTTGTTCCATAGATCATATATACGCCATTTCGTAATGATGTGGAACGTGTCAGTTTAGTAAATGGTGTCTATACTTCACAGTCAATATTTTATTCCTTCAAAACGTCTTGATTGCAAATTTTTTATTAGTTAATGACGCGTTTCGCCCTTTAGCAGGTCATCTTCAGATTATCTGCGTGACAGAATTTACACAAAATTACAAGGCGGAATTACAAACGGTTATAATGGTACATGGGCTTATTTTGTGTTAAGAAGACAGTATAAATGGTAAACAAAGCTTACAATGCGCTCTCCGTGGTGTGACACCGTAAGTTGTTCCTGGAATGTTTTTTGGTTTTCCTTGTGGTCTTACAAATGTTCAGGTAACAACGAATTACAATTGGACCACAAGGAAAACCAAAAAACATTCCAGGAACAACTTACGGTGTCACACCACGGAGAGCGCATTGTAAGCTTTGTTTACCATTTATACTGTCTTCTTAACACAAAATAAGCCCATGTACCATTATAACCGTTTGTAATTCCGCCTTGTAATTTTGCGTAAATTCTATCACGCAGATAATCTGAAGATGCCCTGCTAAAGGGCGAAACGCGTCATTAACTAATAAAAAATTTGCAATCAAGACGGTTTGAAGGAATATTTATTCTAACTGATTGCTGTTGTAAACCATGGATTGGAAATCAGTCAATATTTTAAGGACTTTTGTTTTTTGTTATTTATTTATTTATTTAAGTTTTATCTAAAAATTCATCTACAGTATAGAAGGACTTGCCATACAGAAATTCCTTTAATTTTTTTTTTAATACTATGTGGCTATCTGTCAGACTTCTGATGCTACTTGGTAAGTGACCAAAGACTTTTGTGGCAGCATAATTCACCTCTTTCTGTGACAAAGTTCGATTTAACCTTCAATAGTGAATATCATCCTTTCTCCTAGTGTTGTACCTATGCACACTGCTATTACTTCTGAATTGGGTCGGATTGTTAATAACAAATTTCATGAGTGAATATATATATATATATTTTGAAGCTACAGTGACTATCCCTACATCCCTAAATAAATGTCTGCAGGATGCTCTTGGGTGGGCTCCAGCAATTATTCTGATTACATGCTTTTGTGCAATCAATACTTTTTTACTCAATATTGAATTGCCGCAGAATATGATCCCATATGAAACCAGTGAATGAAAATAGGCGTAGTAAGCTCATTTACTGAGATGTATATCACCAAATTTTGCAATGACTCTTATAACATAAGTAACAGAACTCAAACGTTTCAGGAGATCTTCAATATGTTTCTTCCAATTCAGTCCCTCGTTAATGCAAACACCTAAAAATTTCGAATATTCTACCTTAGCTGCAGATTTATGTTCAAAGTCTAAATTTATTAATGGTGTCATGCCATTTACTGTATGAAACTGTATATACTGGGTTTTATCAAAGTTTAATCAGAGTCCATTTGTAGAGAAACCATTTAATAACTTTCTGGAAGATATCATTTACAATTTCATCAGTTAATTCCTGTTTATCAGGTGTGATAGCTATATTTGTATCATCAGCAAAAAGTACAAGCTTAGCATCTTCGTGAATGTAGAATGGCAAGTCATTAATATATATTAAGAACAGCAAAGGACCCAAGACCGAACCTTGTGGGACCCCATTTTTGATAACTCCCCAGTAAGAAGAATTAATTGTCTGATCTACATCATGTGAACTGCTTAATTCAACTTCATGCACTCTTCCAGTTAAGTATGATTTAAACCATTTGTGCACTGTCCCACTCATACCACAATACTTAAGCTTATCTAGAAGAATCCCATGATTTACACAATCAAAAGCCTTTGAGAGATCACAAAAAATCCCAACTGGTGATGTCCGGTTATTCAAAGCATTTAATAATTCATCAGTAAAGGTATATATAGCATTTTCAGTCGAAAAGCTTTTTTGAAAACCAAACTGACATTTTGTTAGAACTTTAATTTTACTAATATGTGAAGCAACTCGAGAATACATAACTTTTTCAAAAATTTTTGATAAAGCTGTCAGAAGTTAGATAGGCCGGTAGTTGTTGACATCGTATGTATCCTCTTTTTATGAAAAGGTTTAACAATAACATATTTCAGTCTATCCGGGAAAATATCCTGCTTTAATGAGCTATTACAAATATGACTGAGAATCCTACTTATGTCCTGGGAACAAGTTTTTAATACCCTGCTAGAAATGCCATCAATTCCATATGACCGTTTGCTCTTGAGAGAGTTTATTAGTTTCCTAATTTCTGAAGGAGAGGTGGGTGGAATTTCAATTGTATTACACTGACGTGTATTAAGGCCCACTTTACATTTGTAGTTTTATATTTTTTTGCAAACATTGTGGACCAAAATAATAATGTCAATGATAAAAAATTAATTAACAAGAGTGTCTGAAATCCTAATAGGAAAAAAGAGTTAGGTAATGGCGGGTTCCGAACCACTTACCTTCAGCGTCAGAGTCCAACGCATTGCCCACTACGCTACAGCTAACAATTAGAAGTTACGTTCTTTAATCTCTAATATTGATTGCTGTTGTTAACTGATGCTAATGCGGCATTTGTAGACACTAGATTATTATTTATCGTACGGAGAACGACGTGTTTTTCTTAATTCTTCAGTGCGCCATTGCTTTGAAATGACAAAGTGTAAGTTACAATAAGAAAATCATCAAATACGCAACGCAAGATGGCGTATGCCAGAGAGAGTTCTGGGCGAGGAATGTCACGTGACATCTGTGAACGCCTAGTTTTCGTTAATTCAATGGAGGGTGTCAAAACTCCGTTATTTTCGCAAATATTTCTGAAACGATACGAGATATGAAAAAAAAAAAAAAAAAAAAAAAACATAAGAGAGCAAAGTTGTAGAGAATTTTCTCCTCTACAAATTCGGTTATTCAATTGTCGTGTCAGATGAATGGTTAAGCCGTTATTTTCATTCAAATTTCGAGCTGTCAAAAGACAATCGGAAAGGCCCACTTTTAGTGTTAGTACCGTAACCTAAAATGGGCCAACATCGATGTTCATGTGGAAAAACATCCTTGTTGTTGTCGCTCTGGTCTTCAGTAAGTAGACTGGTTTGATGCAGCTCTCCACGCTACCGTGTCCTGTGCAAGTCTCTTCATCTGAGAATACGTTCGGCAACCTACATCCTTTTGAATCTGCTTACTGTATTCGTCCCTCGGTCTCCCTCTACGATATTTACCCCACACACTTCCTTCTAATGCTAAGTTGACAATTCCTTGATGTCTCAGAATGTGTCCCACCAATCTATCTCTTCTCTTAGTCAGCATATGCCACAAACTCCTTTTCTTTCCAGTTTGGTTGTACTGCTGCTTTCGTATGAAAATGGGTGTTGCATATTAAAGTTGAGGTTGCGGACCGCAAATGAAATTTTACCAGGTAGTGAAATATTTTTAAATGAAAATATTGAGCAATTTTAACAAGGAAGGAACAATTTAAACAAAATGATTGGATTCCGCCATTAAATGGTAGCGGTCGTGACTTCGGTATCGAATACAACACCAGAAAGTAACATTATACAAGAAGTCGGCGGAATCTAAATTTTACCTTATTGAGTGCTGGTACTAATATTTCGGTCATATTCTGTAATGATTCTAGCTGAGATGACTGGAATATTACTTCGATAAATTGGTGCTGGGATTGTGCGTTTCGTTTACTATTGTTCTATGACTGTGTTGAAAATTAATCATGATAGTCGCCAAAAATTGCAACATTATCGGACTTCATAAACATCATAAGGATTTTTCTGCAGGCATTAAAATGTAATAAATGATTCATAGACACGAATTAATAAAAATTTCACAGTGAATGTTCTAGTACAATCGCGAAACAAATCGCAACGATATCAGAGCATCACTTTATGAAGTAACTGGAGCTGTTGAAAATAAATAACTTTAAAATTAATGAGAATCGAGAAGGTATTGTAAGTAAGTAAGATATTTCAAATTAACTGTGGAGGTTTTTTGAAATTAATAAAAAAAGAACTAAGCTCACACTTACAATAATTAGGCAAAATCCTGGAACACGTCCTAATACTTCGAGGAGAAGACAGTAAGTGACGAACAGTTCCGCTCTCTCCCTTCAGCTTGGTGAAAAAAATTGAACGTTACAAATATCGAGTGTTTATCGATACGCTGGCAGAGAGAGGGCAGAAGTCAGCGACAAACATCGGAAAACTAAAAAAAAAAAAAAAAAAAAAAAAAAAAAAAAAAAAAAAAAAAAAAAAAAAAAAAAAAATCAATAAATAAAAAAATTAAAAAAATAAATAAATAAAAAAATATAAAAGTCATTAATGTATTACTTCACGGTTAAGCACCTCCTCATTAGTCACGTGATCTACCCATCTAATCTTCATTATTCGTTTGTAGCACCAGATTTCAAGAGCTTCTATCATCTTTTTATCTGAACTCCTTATCGTCCACATTTCTCTCCCATACAATGCTACACTCCAGACAAATGCTTTCAGAAAGTACTTCCTAACATTTAAACTAATATTGGATGTCAACAAGTTTCACTTATTCAGAAACGCTTTTCTCCACATAGCCATTCCTCGTTATATATCTTCCTTACTTCGGCCGTCAGTTATCTTGTTACCCAAATAACAAAATTCATCTACTACTTTTATTGTCTCATTACCTAATCTAATTCCTTCAGCATCGCCTGATTTTCTGACATAGCATTCAATTACTTTCATTTTACTCTTGTTAATGTTCATATTATATCTTCCTTTCAAGACACTGTCCATTCCATTCAATTGCTGTTCCAGATCCTTTGCAGTCTCTGACATAATTACTATGTCATCGGTAAACCGGAAAGTTGTTATTTCTTCTCCCTGAACTTTAATTCTCTCTCCAAGTTTCTCTTTGCATTCCTTCACTTTTAGACACTAGATTATAATTTATCGTACTACGATCGACGAACTTTCGTTAATTCTTCTGTACCCCACTGCTTTGAAATGAGAACGCGTAAGTTATAATAAGAAAACAATAAAATACAGGAAGCAAGATGGCGTATGCCAGAGAGAGTTCTAGGCGAGGAATGTCACGTGACGTTTGCTAACGCCTGGCTTACGTAAAATTAATGGACGGTGTCTCATCGCCATTATTTTTGCAATTATTTCTGAAACGATACAGGATATGGGAAAAAAAACATATAAGACCAAAGTTGTAGAGAATTTTCTCCTCTACAAATTAGTGTATTCAATTTTAGTGTCAGATGTACGCTCAAGCCGTTATTTTCATTTAAATTTCGAGCTGTCAAAAGGCAAAGGTCCACTTTTAGTGGTACTACCGTAACCTAAAGTGGGACATTATGCAGTGGAAATTTTTAGCGATTATGAGATTAGGGGCATTTTTGTTAGTGGTTTTCTGGTGGTTTTTCACTTGAAATTGGTTGTGAGCTCTCCTTAACCGTTGACAAAACTGTTTATTACTTCTCTGGTGCACTACAGCGCCTCTATCGCTTGTTTGCTGTACTACGCAATCCATACTTCAAGCATAACCCACATCTAAAACAACATCCCTGATTCCACTTTTGTGAAACGAAGTTGCTCCATGCAAATCCGTGAAGTATTTTAGGAGATTAGGTATTTCTAATAGATGAACAGACAGTTACTGAAAACAATTAAGATTGCATTGTATTTGACGTTCAAAGCAAGAGTACATACAAATTAGAAATTGCGAAGCATTGCAGGGTCGACTAGATGACTAGATCTAAAGAGTAAATAACTTTTCCAGAGAGTAATTATTGTTCGATATTTCGCTCTATATACTTCAAATAAACAAAAATTTCTTGAATTACACACTTCCTAAAGTATCAACGCACAAGCTATCTTCACAGCAGATTTCATCAGAATAGATGGAATGGTTTATGTAATGATCTATAGCCAAATCGATTCAGCCGTTCTCGAGTTTTAGCGAGACTAGCAAATAGAAATTGATTTTTATCTTTGAGAGTTCATACACGGGTTCATATCGTGTAAAGCGAACTTTAGTCTTTCAAAGTATGTTTCTGAACGCACCCAACAAAAAACCAAGTCATTATTTTAAATGTTACAAATATAAATTTCCTCGCAATTTTTCCATATATTATCACCGTTTAAACCATCCCTAAACTTCCACGAAAGTGACATGAAAATTATCTTGGACATGTGTGCGTTATTTGCCCACTGTTTCCGTCCACTATCCAGCCGATAGTTGGACTATCTGATGATATCTTTGTAAAGCTGCAGTGTCTAAAATACATATAATTGAAATTAATGTGGCTTATATTAAGAGGTAAGTGATACGAAGTTCACCGGGTCATCTAGTCGTTTATAAAACATCCCTGGGGAACGCCAGACATCACTTCTGGTCTACTCGATGACTTTTTGCCAATTCCAACGCACTGTGTCCTCTCTGACAGGAAATCACGAATCCAGTGGCACAACTGTAGCGATGTTCCACAAGCACGCAGTTTGATTATAAGACGCTTGCGATGTACAGTGCCGAAAGCCTGCCTGAAATCTAGAAATACGGAATCTATTTGACATCCCTGGTCAATAGATGAGATGTTTGTATAGCTTATGGGACTTAACTACGGGTTCATCAGGCCCGAAACTTACAAACTACTTATGAACTACTTATCCATGCCCGAGGGGCGATTGGAAGCCCCGACCGTAGTGGCCGTGCAGACCGTGACTGGAGCGCCTTAGTCCCCTCGGCCACCGCGACCGGCCTTGTCAATAGCACTCATCTCATCACGTGAATAAAAATCTAGCCGTGTTTCACAAGAGCGACACTTTCTGAATCCGTGTTGGCTGTTGGTCAATAGGTCGTTCTCTTCCAGGTAGTTCACAAAGCTTCTTTCCATGAATCAGCACGGGTTTAGGAAACATCGTTCATGTGAAACTCAGCTTGCCCTTTTCTCACATGACATCTTGCGAGTCATGGACGAAGGGCAACAGGCGGATTGTGTTTTTCTCGACTTCAAAAAGGCGTTCGACGCGGTGCCACACTGCAGACTGCTAACGAAGATACGAGCTTATGGAATAGGTTCACAGATTTGTGACTGGCTGGAAGACTTCCTAAGTAATAGAACGCAGTACGTTGTTCTCGACGGCGAGTGTTCATCAGAGACGAGTGTATCGTCAGGCGTGCCCCAGGGGAGTGTGATAGGACCGCTATTATTTTCTATCTATATAAATGATCTGATGGACAGAGTAAGTTGTAATTTGCGGCTGTTTGCTGATGATGCTGTGGTGTATGGGAGGGTGTCGTCTGTAACTGACTGTAATAGCATACAGGTTGACTTAGACAAAATTTCTAGTTGGTGCGAAGAATGGCAGCTAGCTCTGAATGTAGAAAAATGTAAGGTGATGCGCATGAGTAGAAAAAACAATCCTATAATGTTCGAATACAGCATCAGTAGGAGCTTCTTGATGCGGTCGCGTCATTCAAATATCTAGGCGTAACATTGCAGAGCGGTATGAAATGGAACGAGCATGTAAGGACAGTTGTGAGTAAGGCGGACAGCCGACTTCGGTTTATTGGGAGAATTTTGGGAAGATGTACTTCACCTGTAAAGGAGACCGCGTATAAAACGCTTGTACGACCACGTCTTGAGTATTGCTCAAGTGTTTGGGACCCGCAGCAGATCGGTTTGAAGGAAGACATAGAGGCGGTTCAGAGGCGAGCAGCTAGATTTGTTACCGGTAGGTTCGACCAATGCGCGAGTATCACGGAAATGCTCCGGCAACTCAATTGGGGATCGCTGGAAGAAAGACGACGTTCTTTTCGTGAATTTCTGTTAAGTAAATTTAGAGGGCCGGAATTTGAAGCGCAGTGTAGTACGATCTTGCTGCCGCCTACTTACATTTCGCGTAAAGATCACAAAGACAAGATAAGAGAAATTAAGGCTCGTACGGAGGCATATAGGCATTCTTTTTTTCCTCGTTCAATTTGGGAGTGGAATAGGAAAGGAAATGCCTAGTAGTGGTACAGTGTACCCTCCGCCACGCACCTTACGGTGAATTGCGGAGTATGTATGTAGATGTAGATGTAGAAGTATATGTTGTAAAGTCCCACTGCAAATAGACGTCAATGATGTAGGCCTGTAATTTTGGGGATCACTCCTATTGCCTCTATTGAATATTGGCGTAACCTGTGCAACTTTCCAGTCTTTGGGTACGATTCGTTCGCTGAGTGATCGGTTTTACATTATAACTAGATATGCGGTTACTGCATCAGCACGCTGTGGAAGAAAACTAATTGGTATACTGTGGGAGCTGGGAGACTTGCTTCTGTTAAGTATTTAAGTACTACAGAACCATCAGTTTAATAAGTCATGGTTGCAAAATATTAACACGAATTATATACAGAAGGATGGAAAAGCTGGTAGAAGCCGACCTCGGGGAAGATCAGTTTGGGTTCAGGAGAAATGTAGGAACACGGGAGGCAATACTCACTTTACGGCTTATCCTAGAAGATAGATTAAGAAAAGGCAAACGAACATTTCTAGCTTTTGTAGATTTGGAGAAGGCTTTTGACAATGTTGATTGGAATAAACTCTTTGAAGTTCTGAAGCAAGTGGAGCGTAAGGTTATTTACAACTTGTACAAAAACCAGACAGCGGTTGTCAGAGTTGAAGGGCATGAAAAGGATGCAGTGGTTGGAAAGGGAGTAAGACAGGGTTGTAGCCTTTCCCCAATGTTGTTCAATTTGTACATTGAGCAAGAATAAAGGAAAGCAAGGAGAAATTTGGCGAAGGAATTAAAGTTCAGGGTGAAGAATTAAAAACATTGCGTTTTGCCGACGACATAGTAATTCTGTCAGATACAGCAAAGGACCTGGAAGAGGAATTGAACGGAATGGATAGTGTGCTGAAAGGTGCATATAAGATGAACATTAACAAGAATAAAACTAGGGTAATGGAGTGCAGTGTAAGAAAATCAGGTGATGCTGAAGGAATTAGATTGGGAAACGAAGCAATAAAGGAGGTAGATGAGTTTTGTTACTTGGGCAGTAAAATAACAAATGATGGTCGCAGTACAGATGATATAAAATGCAGAATGGCAATGAGTAGAAAAGCGTTCTTGAAAAGGAGAAATTTGTTAACATCGAATATTGATTTAAGCCTAAGGAAGTCCTATCTGAAGGCATTTGTATGGAGTGTTGCGTTGTATGGGAGTGAAACATGGACGATAAGCAGTGTGGACAGAAAGAGGATAGAGGCTTTTGAAATGTGGTGCTACAGAAGAATGCTGAAGATTAGGTGGGTGGATCGCGTAACTAATGAGGAGGTACTGAACCGAATTGGTGAGAAAAGAAATTTCTGGCATACTTTGACTAAAAGAAGGGATAGATTGATAGGACATATTCTTAGACATCAAGGAATTGTGAATTTAGCGTTGGAGGGAAGTGTGTGGGGTAAAAATCGCAGAGGGAGACCAAGAGACGCGTATAGTAAACAAATTCAAGTGGATGTGGGTTGTCGTTCTTATGAGGAGATGAAAAGGCTTGCTCAGGATAGAGTAGGGTGGAGAGCTGCATCAAACCAGTCTCTGGACTGAAGACCACAACAACAACAACAAGTATTTAAGTTGCTGTAATACACTACACGCATGCTGGCAGCAGTTCCTGATACGAATTCTGGAGTATTTGATTCGCCTTCTTTCGTGAAAGAATGTCGGAAGGTCGTGTGTTAAGCCAAGTGTAGGTATCCGTTGTGCTTTACGACATGCGACCTTCCTTTCGGTTCCCACCAATAAGAATTGGGCAATACATAATTCGGGGTAGTGAAAGTTTATGGTTCGTTGTCCCTGTTCATAGTGGTGAGTCACGAATGTCAGAGCCGAGGAGACTGAGGCGCTTCAGTCATGGTCTGCACGGCCACTACGGTCCCTCGGGCATGGATATTTGTGCCGTCTTTAGTCTTAGTTACTTCATAAGTAGTTTGTAAGTTTAGGGACTGATGGCCCCATAAGATTAACAAACATTTGAACATTTGATGTATGTCAGCTTCTATGCTCTACAGCTACCCAATCTGTTTAAACAAAATCAATAATCAATCTGTAGTTTAGCCAGCATATTAAACTGCGTATGATGACGTGAAAATGTAAATTAAATTTCTGAATAACCAACAAAATGGATTCTAAGATAAGGAAGTGGTTCACTCAGGAAAGATATTTGGAGTCAAGAAAAGCAGCTGTATGACTATCAAGAACTCAGACGGAGGGTACTTAACTTACAAAAGCATAGTTTTGCTCCAATTTTCATAAATTTTTGCACACATGACCTTTGAACCAAGAGGAAGATCACTGGTTACATAAATGTTCGTATGATACATGACAGAGGGTACCTTGCAAAAAACTTTGCTGAGGGAGGGAAAAGTGGAAACGAACAGAGAGATGGGAGAGAAAGAGGTGGATGCAGAGAGAGGGGGGAAGGGGAGGTGGACTACCAGAGGGTAGGATAAACAAACACCCGGGTAACGCAGGGTCTACAGCTAGTATTAAATATAATAAAATACATATATAAATGTAATGCGCTTTGTTGGGTTCATGTTTTGTGTTTCTTTGGTGGAATCAACGAACACCAGAACAAGAGAGTAAAACAAAGTTTATTGAAGAATATGGAAATAACGTGCTACGTCTTTTAAGGTAGGTAGCGTGGTGCAATGCTGCCCATTTTGTTCTTAAGCTGTTACTGATAAACACTACACGTCAATAATTGTAAATATATGTCTTATAATATTTTTATTATAGTACTAAAATTTGTCGGATTTTTATCTGTAAGGGATATTGAAATTGTAATTACGGCGTTTGATTTTCCCAAGTCTCCTGAATCCATTCGTCTTCTATATATATATAAATGAATGTTTGTCTGTATGTCCTCTATGTGTTCCATTCATTCGACTGCTTTGGTGAACTGTTCACCGTACGCCCACGAAGATTCCTGACCCAAAAGCAAAAGATCACGACACATAGCTCAGGAGATATGACGTCATAAATAATGAGAGGCCACCGCGTGAGAATACCCAGATTTATGCGTCAGTTATTGGGAAATGGCAGTAGTTAGGGACCTGCAACAAAGTCTGCATGTAATTTCGGACGTTTATGAAGCGTTTTGTAACTGAACCCCCCCCCCCCCCCCCCCACAGAATGAAGAAACGAAAAGAAGTCTACCGCTCACAACAGTTTCGCTGTAGATGCCGTGAAACTGTCGCATCAGGCATGACTTTATATCAAATAAAGTTAGCATTACAGATTTGCTTGTTACTATTTATGTTTGTCTGCAAGTCTCTCTTCATTCTCTTGCATCCAAAATTAAGGAATCTGTTTTCTTAATCTCTATCTATATAAAAGCGAAAGAATACTCACTCACTCACTGACTAAACAAGAAATGTCGAAAACTACTTCCCCTCAGGCATGACTTTGTATCAAGTAAAGTCAGCATCACAGATTTGCTTGTTACTATTTATTTTTGACTGCAATTCTCCGTTAATTCTCTTACATCCAAAATTAAGCAATCTGTTTTCTTAATCTCTATCTATATGAAAGCGAAGGACACTCACTTACTCACTGACTAAACACGAAATGTCGAAAACTACTTCACCTATGAAGCTGAAATTTGGCAAGAATTTAGTTTATAGGTAGAAAACGTCAGCTATGAAACTATTTAGTGATAGGTTCATGGCGGAGCATACTTACCTTATAGATTCACGAAATCTAGAGTTTCATTCCGATCTCCATGAAATTTCTCACACTTGACCTTCAAAACAAGAGGAAGGTCACCGTCTACCTTAAGTTTCATACGGTGCATATGGGAGGGTACTTTGCAACATAAAAATCGATTCCTAAATACCTTGGTCGCGCCATAACTTGAGAAAGGCTCGACCAATTTTACAGACCCTTTTTTTTTTTTTTTTTTTTTTTTTTTTTTTTTTTTTTTTTTTTTTTGCTTTCGTTATTCTCAGAACAAGGGTTGTATGAAATAAAACTAGAATATCTGAGAACAACAAAGTGCGTTTTTCAATGTAACCCTGCGTTTCTATTGCATATATAGTTTTGTTCCGATATTGATGACATTTTGCACACTCTACCTTAAAACAAGAGGAATGTCACTGTCTGTTTAAAATTTTGTTCGGTGCGTTGTGGAAGGTACTTAAGTTACGGAATTTTACAAAATGCATAGTTTTGCTCCAATCTTAATGAATTTTGGCACACATGACCTTTAAACCAAGAGGAAGATCACTGGTTACATAAATGTTTATACGTTACATGGCAGATGGTACATTGCATGAAAACTTTGCCCAAAGAGGGAAATGTGGAAAGGAGCAGAGAGATGTGAGAGAAAGAGGTGGATGCAGAGAGAGGGGGGAAGGGGAGGTGGACTACCAGAGTGTACGATAAACAAACACTCGGGTAACGCAGGGTTTGCAGCTACTATAATTATATTTGCTGTACGATCATTGCCGGCCACAGTGGCCGAGCGTTCTGCGGCACACCAGTCACGGTCAGGGGGTCGAATCCCCCCTCGGGCAAGGATATTTGTGCCGTCCTTAGTCTTTACTTCCGCCAGTACCTCGACTCCTACTTTCCAAACTTCACAGAAGCTCTCCTGCGAAACATGCAAGACTAGCACTCCTGGAAGAAAGGATATGGCGGAAGTAAAGTTGTGAGGCGGCATCGTGAGTCGTGTCGGGATAGCACAGTCGGTAGTGCGCTTTCCTGCGAAAGGCAAAGGTCCCAGGTTCGAGTCCCGGTTCTGGCACACAATTTTAATCTGCCAGGAAGTTTCATATCAGCGCACACTCCGCTGCAGAGTGAAAGTTTCATTCTAGTTCATAAGTAGTTTCTAAGTTTAGGGACTGATGACCCCGTAGTTAACTCCCATAAGGTATGCAACCATTTGAACGAAATTTGAATTTCGTATGTTCATTCCCTGATTTATAAGGACTTTTAGAATAATGTTTGTGGCTGTATTGTATTTCAGTTGCAATCTGTAATAGCTGCCCTCGCTCAGCCAAGACCGCCGTTTCCAGTTTCCGAGCAGATTAGGGAAACCCTGACTACCTGCTGTATCCCACCCACTAGGTACAAACTGTTAGCCGGCCGGCTAGGGAACCCAACAGCCTGGCAAAACCCGCCTTTCACGTGGAAACAATCAGCTTCCCCCTGCACCTGTAACTCACAAGCTAGTATACTTTACATACAATCACAATTTCTTAGGATTTCCTAGTAAACTACGCGACAGGGTTTCGTTGTGGAATTCGTTGTAAGCTTCTCACATTGAAATTCGAGTTAAATTTCGAGTTTCTGTCAAAGACTTGGGGATTTTGTGTCCGTTTAAATTTGGCATCCGTTTTTCTTTGCTTTTTCAGGAGTGATGTAACCTGTTTTGTGTACCACGGCGGGTGTGACCCCTCTTTTGTTAATTTGTTTGGTTTAAATCTGCCGATACTTGACGATATTCTTTCTTTGAACGTGAGCCACATCTTGTCAACACTAACATTGTTTGTTTCTAAAGTCCGGAGATTATCACTTAGGAAAGCGTTAATCGAATTTTATCTGATTTTTTTAATAGATATAATTTTCGTTTATTTTTGGTAGATTTAGAAAATGTACGTGTTCAGGAAGAACTGTAATATGTTTAGATATCTTTTGTTGTGCAGCAGCATGTTACTAAAACTAACTACGGATTTCTTTTTATTTATTTATTTACTTATTTTTACGAAAAAGTATTTTTAGATGATGTTACAAAATTTTCGACATTTATTGAAGTTGGGTTAGCACAGTTTACGAAACGAAATTTTAAGAATGCATCGTGTTTTCATCTGTTTCAACGCGAACCGCTGCGAGAGATCTCTCGCACGATGTGCTTTTTGTTCAATAAGACCCGCCATGTTCTGCTCATAAGTGATAGGACATCCGGTTTTGTTACGAGAATCAGACTGCTGAGTCTCTAATTAATCAATTAAGTTTCCTGTAGTCTCTACTTACTTCTGACATAAAAATTATTTCGAACAATTAGTTCATGAGCCATCTAGAATTGCAGACGGGTATGAAAACACACTTGATCTCTTAGCAGCAAATAATCCTGAGATCAAAACGAGCATCAAAACGGATACAGGTATTAGTGAACACAGAGCTGTCGTAGCGAGATTGAATATCGGATGTCCCAAAGTTACCAAAAATAAACGATAACAATATTTGTTCAGGAAAGCGGATAGAAATAAAATACATTGCTTCTTGAAAGACAGCTTCCACTCGTTTCTAACACCAAACGTAGGTGTAGACCAGATGTGGCTCAAATTCAAAGAGGTGGTATCGACAGCAATTGACAGTTTTTTACCAAATAAATTAATAAAAGAAGGAGGCGATCCCCCTTGGTACACAAAACAGGTCAGGACACTGTTGCAAAAGCAACGGAAAAGACATACTAAATTTAAACGAACACAAAATATCTATGATTGCCGATCCTACACTGAAGCTCGAAATTTAGCGAGGATTTCAATGCGAAATGCCTACAATACTTTTCACAACGAAACACTTTCTCGAAATTTGCCTGAAAACCCTAAGCGATTTCGGTCATGTGTTAAATATACTAGCGGCAAAACACAAACAATACCCTCACTACGTGATAGTAATGGCGATCCTGCCGATGACAGCGCTACTAAAGCAGAGTTACTAAACATAGCTTTTAGAAACTCAGTCACCAAACAAGACGAAATAAATATTCCAGATTTCGAATTACGAACAGATGTCGTAATGACTAATGTAGAAGTAGATATCATCGGAGTAGTGCAGCAAGTAAAATCACTTAACAAGAACAAGTCTTCTGGTCCGGATTGTGTACCCATTAGATTTCTATATCATTATGCTGAAGCGATAACTCCTTACTTAACAGCCAATACAACCTCTCTCTCAAAGAAGGATCTGTACCAAAAGATTGGAAAGTTGCACAGGTCACACCTATATTCAAGAAAGGCAGTAGGAGTAACCCACTAAACTACAGGCCTAGTTCATTGGCGTCAATTTGCAGCAGGATTTTGGAACATATCCTTTAGTCAAATATTATGAATTATTTCGAACAGAACGATCTATTGACCCAAGATCAACAGGAAATTAGAAGATATCGTTCATGCGAAACACAACTAGCACTTTATTCACACGAAGTGATGGGTGCTATCGACAAGGGTTCTGAAATTGATTCCGTATTTCTTGATTTCCAGAAGGATTTTGATACCGTACCTTACATACGGCTTTTAATCAATTTGCGTGGTTATGGTACATGGCCCCAAATTTGCGACTGGATAGGGGATTTCCTCTCAGAGAGGACACAGTTTGTAGTAATCGATGGTAAAGAATCGGCTAAAGCAGAGGTGATATCGGGCGTTCCACAGGGTAGTGTCATTGGTCCTCTGCTGTTCCTTATTTACATAAACGATTTAGGGGAAAATCTAAGTAGCTATCTTAGGTTATTTGCAGATGATGCCGTTATTTACCGTCTTGTAAAATCATCTGAAGATCAAAACCAACTGCAGAACGATCTGAATAAGATATCAGTGTGGTGTAAAAATTGACATTTGATTCTAAATAATGAGAAGTGTGAAGTTGCCCACATGAGTACGAAAAGAAATCCGTTAAACTTTGTTTACAAGATAAATCAAAAGTGAAGGCCGTAAACTCCACAAAATACCTAGGAATTACTATTACTTCAGACTTAAACTGGAAAGAACACGTAGATAATGTCGTGGGAAAGGCGAACCAGAGACTTCGTTTTATTGGCAGAACCCATAAAAGATGCAACAGAACTAGTAAATAAACTGCATACACTACGCTTGTCCGTCGATTTTTGGAGTATTGCTGCCCAGTGTGGGATCCTTATCAGGTGGGTTTGACGGAGGACATCGAAAGAGTTCAGAGAAGTGCAGCTCTTTTTCTATTGTCACGATACAGGGGAGACAGCGTTATGGAAATGATACAGGATCTGGGATGGGAATCATTACAACAACGGCGCTTATCGCTGCGGCGTGGGCTACTTACGAAACTCCAATCGCCAACATTCTCCTCCGAATGTGAAAATATATTGTTGACTCTACTTACATAGGTAGAAATGAGCATCAGAATAAAATACGTGAAACCAGAGCTCGAACGGAGAGATTCAGGTGTTGTTTCTTCCTGCGCGCTATTCGAGAATGGAATGGGAGATAAATAGTATAATTGTGGTTCGATGAACCCTCTGCCAGGCACTTAAATGTGATTTGCAGAGTATCCCATGTAGATGTAGATGTAGATGTAGACCCGTTCTTGGAAGATGTGCCATTGAATGTCCGTCAGGGAATGTGGTTTCAGCATGGCGGTGCACCACTCACTCTTCACTGGCTGTCCGGAGACATCTCAACAGACCATTTGGTGAGAGATGGCTGGACCGTGATGGCCCAACCGCGTGAACGCAACAACCGCCGGGTTAAACCGACACCGCCTGGAAGACAAGGTCTGACAGCAGGCCGTGCTACGTCACACTGACCAGGCAGCTTACTGGCTGGCCGCCAAGAGGGAGTAGACTGTGCCCCATCGGCCAGCCATTCAGCTGGCGCCCGCGACCTGATCAGCGTGACGTAGCACGGCCTACTGGAACGCCTTGTCTTGAAGGTGGTGTTGGTCAAACCCCAACTTGTTGTGGGAGAGTACGGCCATCCTTTACCGCGCCGCGTGCCGCCGTCTGCAGCTCGTGACTGGCTGAATGGCTGGCCGCTGGGGCACGCCCCCTGCCTCTTGGCGGCCAGCCAGTAAGCTAGATACCTTGGCGTAATCATAGATGAGCGCTGGAATTTCGCCGCCCATGTGGACGCAGTTGCTGAGAGATCGGTGGTGGCACTACACCGTCTGGCTGGGATCGGGCACCGGAGGTTTCACCTCCCTCCCGATCTCATACAGCTGTATCACAACAGCATACTGACGTCCATCGTGGGATACGGATCTCCAGTATGGGCCCACAGGCTCACGAGGATGACGCCTGCTACAGCCGTGAGAAGGGTGCAGCGCAACATCCTTGTTCATTCAGTTGGAGCCTACAGGACCACTCCCAGTGGGGCCCTCTCAGTACTGATGGGGCTGTGCCCCCTTGACATCAAGGTAAGGGAGCAGGGAGCTCGGTACTGGGCCAAGAAAGAGAACGGAGGGAACGTAGCAAAAATTATGGGGGAACCAATTCTAAGTAAAACAGGGATCACACAGAAAGGGCTCCAACTTTGGCAGCAATCTTGGGACGAAGAGGAATCTGAGACGAGAACTCACGCTCTCCTGCCAGATATCCAGGAATGATTGGGTATGAAACATTTCAAACCATCTAGGGGGATGCTGCACTTCCTCACCGGGCACGGACCCTATCCGACATATCTATGTCGGTTTAGGAGACAGGCTACACCAGCTTGTGCCTGTGGTGCCGAGGTAGGCACGCCAGAACACATCATTTACGAGTGGCTGCGCATCTCAGAAGGGCTCTGCCTAGTAATAACACCTTTGAGCTCATAAGAACCCCAGACACGTTCCAAGTACTCGACGAAATCGCCAATAATGTCTCGCGCAAAGTGTTTCGGGACTTCATCCTGAATCAATAACCGGATCTGACCCAATACCCGATTGAAACAGCCACATCTGCCACGCCGCCGGGGGATGGACTGGTCTCCAGCAATGGAGGAAGCCGCCATCCCCTGGATTCGGGGGTTAGATGTGGCAAACACCGAATTACATCATAGACGTAAGTTAGATGTAGGCTTTTCTTAAATAGTAGAATAAGACACACAGGGGGAAAATTTTTGCGGGGGGAGGGGGCTGTGGTGACAAAAGAAATTGGCCGCCCAGTGCCAGGGGCATGCTCACTGGGATTCGCTCGGTGAGCTGGCCACCACTAGCAGGTTTGTGATGCTGGCACACATGTAACACCACAGCAGTAGCATAAAACACAACACATCACCCAGTATAAACATCAACAACCAGCAAGATGTCCAGTGGTTTCTGCAGAAACATGTAATGTAATGAAATGTGATGTTACCATTTAGCCGTATGAAATTTATGTGTTATAATAGTGCCTATTTTAGTCTTAGGTAATGGGTTGTATTGTTTGATATTATAATAAATTATAATTATAATAAAAAAATAGCTGCCCGGTCAGTGTGACGTAGCTGAAATCGAGTCACGTGGTTCTTTTCCGCCATCTTGGTCCTATACGATGCTTGGCTGCCATGAGAAGCCTTGTGAATATCCTTATGTTTTGGTTTGAATAATGCCACAGTGTTGTACGTAAGAAGCGAAGAAGGGAGGTAAACATTATAGTACTTCCATTAGGTATCAGAAATGCAGGAAGATGAACAGTCTGACTGATGAAAGTCGTCAGAGAAAACTAGGAGTCGAGAAGCGAACTTCGGTTCTTGTGCTGTGATGATTTTAATTCATAATGTAAATTAATAGATTAAAGATTCACTGACGAATGGATCACGCAGCAGATACCTCTATATTTTTAACTTCGATAAATTTGTGAAGAAAATTCCTGCACAATGTCGTGATATTAAATTATTCACGCGTCGTTGATTTTATCTGCACGTAGTTACCGAAAATACACAAATTTTTGACATATTAGTGAGTGAACTAGATTCCCGTTTGGATATGAAATTAATATACAGTTCCTGAAACAAGCTTTTCTCATTCGTTTTCATTTGTTAGAGTGTGTCATTACAGGAAAAAAAAACAATTGAAACAATACATACATTAGACATTCAAATGTAATTGACGTTGTAAAGGCACCTGTAATTTATTTTTCTGGTAAAAGTCATGTAGTGGGTATCTCCTTGAATTTTTCGTAGTTCATGAGAGATATAAGTAGATAATACGCAAGAAAATACTCATCAAAGACTTATCCATAATCTCAACTGTTTTCTTCATTTACACTATGCTCCGATGACGACATGTTCGTGGTCTATTCGCATATTTGGCTACGGTACAGGTCAATCTGAATTTATAGGTGAACCATTTAGATCTGGAGCCACAAACCAAACAGTTTTCTTAAAATCGGACGAAAAGTATTCCGTAGAGCCGCCAGGTCCCGAAGTTCCCGCATCTGTCCGTCGGATATAACACCCTGTAACTCGAGAATGAAAAGAGTTTTCGTTCTGCTCTCAACCTTAAATAGAATTTCGATATCTTACCTACATTTCGTCCGCAGCATTGTATGTGCTACAATCAACCATACGCAAACTCTACGCAATGCGATTTTTCCTCTACAAATTCTTCAAAATTTTGCGCGTAAGTTTACTTAATTTGATGTAGCATGGAAATTATAAGTAATAATGAATAGAAATTGAGATTATTATCGAGAGAATATATCACACTGTAATACGTGAAAAAAATAATTTTGTTCATTGAATAGTTTTCCCCAAATCGGCTGATAAGTATTGTTAAGCGCTGGAAACGTTGCAGGGGTCGGTGTGTAGAATAGGCCCAAAATGGCTGCCGTTGGCAAGCTGGCCATACTTTCCCGATACAGGGCTTTAGGGTGAACCCCTATGGACTGCTGAGACTTCTGTACAGGCAGAGCAACATCTGCTGGCACGAGTCCTGTTACAAACTTTACATGATTTCACGCTGCCAGATCGTGACTAGCAACTGCGTTAGTTCTACTGCCGGCCGCGGTGGCCGAGGGGACTGAGGCGCTTCAGTCACGGTCTGCACAGCCACTACGGTCGGGGTTTCGAATCCCCCCTCGGGCATGGATATTTGTGCCGTCCTAGTTAGTAAGTAGTTCATAAGTAGTTTTGTAAGTTTAGTGACTGATGACCCCGTAATTAAGTCCCATAAGATTTACAAACATTTGAACATTTAGTTCTACTCATCCGATGTGTAATTTTAAGAATTTCTGAGGATACCTTACAAGGGTGAAACCCGTAAAAAAATAAATAAAAAAGTTGGAACCACGACTGTCTTTCATTGGTAAACAATAACTTCAGATGGGAACGCACCACAGAACTGCAGAAACAAAACAACTATGTTTGGAATTCGAGTGTTATAAGACATAGGAGAGATAAAAATTAAAATCTGTCATACTTTGCTTACTTTCATTTCATTATGTCATATGGTATAACATTTTGGCGTGACTCTTCAAGTGAAACTAAAGTTTTCAAAGTCTAAGAGCGTGTAAGACGTATTATTTGTCGAGTAAATTCACGGACATACTGTAGAAGCCTCTTCGTAGAACTGGCTATAGTAACTACTGCCTCTCAGTATATTTCTTAATGATATTTCTCGTAAATAATATATCCCTTTTTGGCACACACAGCGTAGTTCATACATACTGTACCAGGAACAAGAACGGTGTATATAAGTACCTAGAAGCACTTACTTCATGATTATGGAATATTCCGTCGGTACTTGGAGGAACAAAGACATAATAAAAACTCAAATACGTCGTATTTTTGTTCCACAATATTATTTATTATCTTGTTATTAGCAGCTTTCGGCTTCTTAGGCCATCGTCAGATAACTTCATACTAAACAGATAGTCCACACATAACATTGAAATTACATATACAAAAATGGTTTCTCAAAAATATGTGAGCTGTAAATTAATTATGAATATGAATCGATAGTATATAACAGACGTACTCCTACGAAACAAATGGATTTTAAATGAACATATCTTAGGCTACAATGGTATTAAAATATTAAAACTGTGTAGTATAAGAAAGTATAAAATATCACAACAAAAAGCAAATTTCGAAAATGAACTTAAAATAATCAAAGAAATAGCCTCCAGCAATGGTTATAGCCACACCCTGATTGAAAACATACTTAGCAGGAAAATGAGGCAAAAGATAACAGCACTTCTGTGTCCTCGGCAGAAATCACCGAGCCATAGAAATAAAAAGTGGTTCCCCATGTCCTGGAGGGTAATTGCCAAAAAACTGAGATGCAGCAAATACAATCCAGCATTTTACACCAGAAGTACTGTTGCCCACAGTTTGTTCAACAGAGTGGAGCGTACAAAATTACCTGTAAGCTTTGTGGCAAACTGTATCTAGGCCAGCCAGGTAGGGCTATAGCCACCAAAGGAGCTGCAGATCGAAACAGAAAGATTCTACCTCTGCTGACCGTGCTACAATGTTCCAGCCTGGCTATTAATTTTTGAGATCAACAAATTTACAGAAGGAAGTGGTTTGAAGTTAGAAGCTATGAAAGGTCCCAATCAGTAAATTACGGGGAAAATTATTACATACATTTAAATGAAATGGTAAGCTAATTAACGGTGGAGTGTTGTGCAGGCAGAACATTACAAAAAGAATCGACGAGCAGTTACCTTTAACAATAGATCCATCGGTGGTTGAAATTTGGCTGTAAATGAAATTTTAATAATATGATAACCACGCGCCGAACAGTGGATGGCAGTTCGTCAATATCAAACTACGACTCGTGTAGCAAACAGTAAAGTAAGATAAGTGACATGATATAAATCGGATAGGAATATTACGTAAGTCAAACACATCGGACTTCTAAAAATTTACAAGAAAATCGACTGCAGGTTCTATTGCCAGTAAATGATAATATTATGGAATAAATTTTGAAACAAGACTCGCAGGCTACACGAAATATCACCATTCAATATTAACTAAAAACTATGCCATCCATTGTTGCGGTGATTCAACAAGGCTGAAAAAGACATTATGGGCGGAGGGAGGATAGAGCAAAATTATTAATAAAAATTCATAAGTGCGAATTTAAGTGAGAGGTGGGGGTTTATTTATAAATTTAAGATACGCGCACATCACATATATTTACCTGAATGTACATAATAGCGGCCACATAAAAAATAATAAAGTACAGCTCCAGTCTGCAAGATGCTATCGCTACGAAGTACAAAGCAAGAGTGTCTTCTTTCTTACAAAAAAATTTAAAGTGTTGTTCCTAAATTTTCTTTCTCTGACTTTCATAGATAACTATTTTAACATGCCGAAATAATATAAAAATACAAAACATTCTCTGATAATATCGGGGAAAGGAAAACGTGTCATTATAGTGCTCTGAATGAACGTCATTCCCACGATAATAAATGTGATGTTCTCCATGGCAGAAAACTCACCATGTGAGAAATTCTGGCCATTAACAAACACCAGTCCAAGAATCCTGACCTAGAGCTGATTGACCAGACACAATTCCATTATTCACCTTTACCAAAATAATGTCAACTTATTAATAGGCCTATTGTTCTCACTGTGTGTAAATGATTTTGTCATATGTGTTCCATACCAATACTCCATATATACCTTTCCTTCCCCTCGCCGTAATTCCTCCCCCACCCTTCAATGTTTCTCTCAGATTTACAGTTTTCTTGTACAATCACCCATCACTCACCAGGACATCTATATATATAAAAGGAAGTGTCCCGATTGACTGACCGACTGACTCATCATCGCCCAGCCCAAACCTCTGAAGATAGAAACTTGAAATTTGTGGAGGGTGTTGATCTTACTCTGTAGGCGTCATTTAAGAACCGATTTTTCGATATTCTGTCCGTAAGGGGGTGAAATAGGGGATGACACGTTTTTTGAAAATACGTTGCTATTTAGGCAATTTTTAAGCTAGAACTACAAAATTTCGGATTTTAATTCAGGGTTCGAATTAAAAAGACACGTGTTTCGGCATTTTTTGAAATTCGACAAATAAGGGGGTAAAATAGGTAACGCAAAAATATGATTTTCAAAAATATGTTGCTGTTAACTCAAATTTTAAGCTACAAATAAGAAACTTCGGATATGGAATCTTTGTCAGCATTAAAAATCCATGATTTTTAGTATTTTTGGAAATTCAACAAGTAAGAGGGTTAAATAGAGGATCAAAAATTCTTTTTGAAAACACGTTGCTATTTGTCCAATTTTGAAGCTAGAGCTGCTAAAATTGATATTTATATAGTTGGTTAGACGTTAAAAAAATACGTGTTTCGCTATTTTTGGAAATTCAACCATCAACGGGGTTAAATTAGAGAGGGTGTTTTTCGGAAATATGTTGCTATTTAGGCGATTTTGAAGTTAGAACTACAAATTTACGGATTTGGATTCGGGGTTCGAATTTAAAAGACAAGTGTTTCGGTATTTTTGGAAATTCGACCAATAAGGGGGTGAAATACAGGATGCTAAAATTAATTTAAAAAATATGGTGCTGTTAACTCAAACTTCAAGCTATAACTACGAAACTTAAGATATGGATTCTTCATCAGGATTAAAAAGAAACAACTGGCGCAGACCCACCAGCCTACGCAATGCGAAGCAGTGGGGGTTCAGCTAGTACATAATATGTGAAATCTTAAGTGATGTAACATGTGCCTATTCGAACCCCATACGTGTTTTATATGATGCACGTTCTGTGGTACTGATACTAATTAATAACAAATCCACATTTTGTTTCTACCATCACCTGCTGACAATACTTTCTTATACAATCCTATAGTTTTAATATTTTAACACCATTGTAGCGTAAGATGTGTTCATTTAAAATCCATTTCTTTCTTAGTACGCTTGTTCTGTATTATTAATTCATAGACATAAAAAATTTGTAGATTCACATATCTGAGGAAAACCATATTCGTATATGTAACCTTTACATCTACATCTACATGGGATACTCTTCAAATGGCATTCAAGTGCCTGGCAGAGGGTTCATCGAACCACCGTTATACTATTTATCTCCCATTCCATTCTCGAATAGCGCGCGGGAAGAAAGAACACCTGAATCTCTCTGTTCGAGCTCTGATTTCTCGTATTTTATTCTGATGATCATTTTTACCTATGTAAGTGGGAGTCACCAATATATTTTCGCATTCGGAGGAGAATGTTGGCGATTGGAGTTTCGTAAGTAGTCCACGCCGCAGCGATAAGCGCCGTTGTTGTAATGATTCCCATCCCAGATCCTGTATCATTTCCGTGACGCTGTCTCCCCTGTATCGTGACAGTACGAAACGAGCTGCCCTTCTTTGGACTCTTTCGACGTCCTCCGTCAAACCCACCTGATAAGGATCCCACACTGGGCTGCAATACTCCAAAAATGGGCGGCAAGCGTAGTGTATGCAGTCTCTTTAATAGTTCTGTTGCATATTTTGAGGGTTTTATCAATGAAACAGAGTCTCTGGTTCGCCTTTCCCACGACATTATCTACGTATTCTTTCCAGTTTAGGTCTGAAGTAATAGTAATTCCTAGGTATTTTGTGGAGTTTACGGCCTTCACATTTGATTGGTTTATGTTGTAAACAAAGTTTAACGGTTTCCTAATTGTTGGGCCTGCAGCATCATATATGTCGTAGAAAGTCATATATATGTTAACGTCTTTGGCAAAGCTGTTGTTAATTTCGAAAAATATAAAAGTTTTCTTTAATTTAACGTTTTAACGTAAAAAGCTGCATAATACCTGACAGCTAAAAACCGTATACAACAACTAAATACGAGTATATTTCCATATAGTTTATGCTCAAAAATATTCAAATGTTTGTAGAGCTTATGGGACTTAACTACGGGGTCGTCAGTCCCTAAACTTACAAACTACTTACGAACTATACCCGGGCCGCTGAAACTTTGCACTTGACGTTTACAAATAACAAGTGAAGAGCAAGAAGCGCGAGGCGCTAGTCGCCAAGAACGGTCCAATCACAGCGCGGTAAACACTTCCGGTGGTCACGTGACGTGACGTTAACGTTGCCGGCTCTGTTCAGTGCTATCGCAAACAAAGTCGTGTATCGTGTCTACTGCGTGTTTACGTTGTGTGTGCTTTTTTCGCTGCGATTTGTTTTACTGTGAGTGGTTTAACCTGACTCTCCGAGTTCAAGTAATTGGATAATGTCACCGAAAAGACGTTTGTCTAGTGAAGTTTTCTGAGTAAATTCTCAATTTCTCAAATTCGAAGCATATGCTCTGCGCTTCAAACGATCGGAAAGAAAGTTTGGTGCAATGGCTACAAGAAAGAAATATTCCTGGAGATATGTCAATGTCAAAAATTCTTTAATGTTCGCTCGTAAAACAAAATAACACTATTACACCCATATTCGTAGTAGACGAGCAGGATGTAATAAGGCTGCCCCCATATCACTGCCATTTCAACGTTATAGAATTAGTATGGAGTCACGTGACGAATTACACGAGGAACAATAATAAGTCTTTCACAATAATAGAGGTGGAAAGGCTGTTGCGTGAAGCTGTTGCCAATGTGGATGCTGCATCTAGGAAAAAAAAAAGAGGGTCGAGTACTTTGAAAAAACTTATTCGTGCAGCGCAAACAATGGAAGGAATCATCAGTAATCATGAACGATTAATGATTTGTCTTGGTGATGACGATTTTGGCAGTGACAACAGTGAAGATGGGGAGCTTGATGTAATTGTACCATTGTCGCCGTAAATTGGTGAGTGAAAAGCATTCTGATTATAAAACGTAGAGAGAGAAGTTACTATCTTGGTTATTGTTTATTTCGTATCTGTCGTTATCCAATGCTTATTTTCTATACCGTATTGCTTTGCTCCATTATTGAATGCGTGTGCATTGTTGTGCTGTGGCCTTCATTAATATGCCGTTAATTATGCTGCTCAAGAACGAATTATATGCACTTTTATTGCTCAATTTGTGCGCCTCGGTTGCACAGGTGGTAGAGTGCCAGACTACAAATCCAAAGGTCGTGGGTTCGATACCCGCCAGGTCCTAGGATTTTCATCTGTCACTTTCCACTTCTTTCACCTCTGGCAGTATTGCTGATGTGAAAAATACCGAGTAGCACCGTGGTTCGGAACCCACGTTAAACTGTAGGTCCCCCTATAACTGGCTGGGTAAGTCAGTTCGAAGGTCGGAGGAAGGCAACGGCATACCACCTCCAAACAGGACCATGCCTAGTAAAGCACTGTGGTGTTCAAACCAATCTTCGGATTGTTGACTGCTTTACCTTTATAGCTTACATTTACCAGATGCAGCTGAAAACCGTTTCGTCCGCTGTGTGTATAGAGGCTAGTGTTGCAACGTCGCTAAAGCAGTGTAGCCAACTTACCGTAGCCAACTCACCGTAACGCGAAACGTCAAGTGCAATGTTTCAGCGGCCCGGGTATAAATTACGAACACGAATTACCTGCTACTTTGATGATGTTTAGTCGCGGAACGGACATGGGAGGAACACCTAAACATCCTAGAGGAGCTCCTGTATTTGTTTAAAAAACACAACGTAAATGTCAACTTGAGTAAATCCGAGTTTGGAAAAGGAGAGATCCTGTTTCTCGGACACATTGTGTCCGCTGAGGGGATCCGACTGGATCCTGCAAAGTTGCAGGCAATACGGGAGTACCCACTGCCCAAACGTAGATTGAGGGCCTACCTCGGTTTAATAATTTTCTACAAGAGATACATAAAGTTGAAAAACATTACTACCTCCGCCTATTCGGGGAAGAATACGGTTTGGAGGTGGGATGCGGCGGCACAGGAGGAGTTTGTAGCTCTGAAGCACGGCCTTCTGTCTGCCCCTCTGCTTGTGCACCCCGATCTTTGTATGTCCACGGACAGTTCCAGGAACGGTCTCGGCTGTGTCATATTCCAAGAATTCGAGGAGAATGTCAAAACTGTGCCAAAGCCAATAGCTTTTGCTAGCCGAGTACTAAACAAGGCAGAGCGTAATTACACAGTAACGGAACTGGAAGCACTCGCGATAGTGTGGGGCTTCCTAAAGTTCCGCTATTATTTGTACGGCCGCCGTACACGTGTCTACACTGGCCACCGATCGTTGCAAGTCCTGTTGTCAGCAAAGCTGACACACAGCCGCCTCACATCTGCATCTACATCTACATCGATACTCTGCAAATCACATTTAAGTGCCTGGCAGAGGGTTCATTAACCACATTCATAACTTTTCTCTACCGTTCCATTCTCTAATAGCGCGCGGGAAGAAAGAACACCTAAATCGTTCCGTTTTCGATCTGATTTCTCTTATTTTATTGGGATGGTCATGTCTCCCTAAGTAGGTGGGTGCTAGCAAAATATTTTCACATTCATAAGTAAAAGTCGGTGATTGAAACTTCGCAAACAGATCACGCCGCAATGAATAACGTCTTTCTTTTAATGATTTACACCCCAATTCGTGCAACATTTCCGTGACGCTTTCCCCCCCGTAACGTGATAAAACAAAACGAGCTGCCCTTCTCTGAACCTTCTCAATATCTTCCGTCAGTCCCACCTGGTGAGGGTCCCACAAGGGGCAACAGTACTCCAAGAGAGGACGCACAAGTGTGATGTAGGCAGTCTCTTTGGTGGAGCTGGTGCATCGTCTAAGCGTTCTGCCAATGAAACGAAACATTTGGTTCGCCTTCCCCACAATATTTTCTATGTGTTCTCTCCAGTCAAAGTTGTTCGTAATTGTAACTCCTAGGTATTTGGTAGAATTTACGACCTTAAGGTTTGACTGATTTATCGCGTAATTGAAGTTCAGCGGATTTCTTTTAGTGGTCATGTGTATTACTTCACACTTTTCTTTATTTAGTGTCAATTGCCAATTTTCGCACCAAGTAGAAATTTTGTCTAAATCGCTTTGCAGTTGCTTTTGATCCTCTGTTGACTTCACTAACCGATAAACGACAGCATCATCCGCGAACAGTCTAAGGGAGCTATTCAGATTGTCTCCTAAATCGTTTATAAACACGAGGAAGAGTAGGGGACCAATAACGCTTCCCTGTGGAACGCCGGATATCACTTCTGTTTTACTCGATGACATACCGTCAATTACAACGAACTGTGTCCTTTCTGATAGGAAATCGTGAATCCAATCACGAGATGGACCCCAGTTTTACAGGAGTTTGACTTTGAGATCGTATATATTCCCGGCCCACAAAACATAGTAGCCGACGCGCTCTCACGTGGACCTGTGGGTTACGTGATGAGGGGGAGGTGGAACTGTCGGAACGGAGATATGACGCACAGTTTATGCGTTCGGTTCCGTTCGAGAACTTTCTAAGTGACGCACTTAGTAATATCGATAGGGAACAAGAGAGGGACAGTGTCTGGGAGGACATACGAACGAAATTAGAACAAGGAAACTGTGCCGAGTTGCCGAGGCATTACACCTTGCGCGATAATGCACTGTTTTATCGGCGCCACCCACTCAGTGCGATATGGCTGTTATGTGTGCCGGATGAACTGATCAATAAGTTAGTGTGGTACACCCATCTAAAATGTGGTCATTTAGGTACAACGAAGTGCTGCAACAAGTTAAAGGAGTCGGTCTATTTTAACAGCATGGAGCGCAGAGTGAGGAAGGAACTTGACAAGTGTAAGCCTTGTCAGCTGGCAAAGCACTCGAATGTCTGTACTGTGGCTCCACTGTTTCCTATAGTACCTACGAAACTGAGAGTGCTGGGAGCTGTGGACCTTCTCGACTAAAGGGTACCGATATGCTCTGATAGGAGTAGAACTAACATCAAAGTTCGTAACGTTCTCCCCGCTCCGCTTTGCGTGCTTATGGAATATCTCCCCAATTGTGCGATTGGATTCACGATTTACTATCAGAAAGGACACAGTTCGTTGTCATTGACGGTAAGTCATCGAGTAAAACAGAAGTGATATCTGGCGTTCCACAGGGAAGCGTTATAGGTCCCCTACTCTTCCTCGTGTTTATAAACGATTTAGGAGACAATCTGAATAGCTCTCTTAGACTGTTCGCGGATGATGCTGTCGTTTATCGGTTAGTGAAGTCAACAGAGGATCGAAAGCAACTGCAAAGCGATTTAGACAAAATTTCTATTTGGTGCGAAAATTGACAATTGACACTAAATAAAGAAAAGTGTGAAGTAATACACATGACCACTAAAAGAAATCCACTGAACTTCAATTACGCGATAAATCAGTCAAACATTAAGGTCGTAAATTCTACCAAATACCTAGGAGTTACAATTACGAACAACTTTGACTGGAGAGAACACACAGAAAATATTGTGGGGAAGGCGAATCAAAGGTTACGTTTCATTGGCAGAACGCTTGGAAGATGCACCAGCTCCACCAAAGAGACTGCCTACATCACACTTGTGCGTCCTCTCCTGGAGTACTGATGCCCCTTGTGGGACCCTCACCAGGTGGGACTGACGGAAGACATTGAGAAGGTTCAGAGAAGGGCAGCTCGTTTTGTTTTATCACGTTACAGGGGGGGGGGGCGTCACGGAAATGTTGCACGAATTGGGGTGTAAATCATTAAAAGAAAGACGTTATTCATTGCGGCGTGATCTGATTGCGAAGTTTCAATCACCGACTTTTACTTATGAATGTGAAAATATTTTGCTAGCACCCACCTACTTAGGGAGACATGACCATCCCAATAAAATAAGAGAAATCAGATCGAAAACGGAACGATTTAGGTGTTCTTTCTTCCCGCGCGCTATTAGAGAATGGAACGGTAGAGAAAAGTTATGAATGTGGTTAATGAACCCTCTGCCAGGCACTTACATGTGATTTGCAGAGTATCTATGTAGATGTAGGGACAGTGCACAAGGCACTGAACTGACACCAAGTGGTATGTAGATGGTATTCCAGAACATGCTTAGGAGGTAGGATGTGTGTAACGACGTTGGTGGTCGCCACATGGAGCCGCTGTTGTGCGTTGCGGCTGGTGCCGTAGATGATGGCTTCTTGTTGTCGTCAACTACTGTAAATCATAAGGTGTAAATTGTAGGGGAAAGGGTTGTACCTTGGGACGGTTGTACCTTGGGACACTTTCTAATAGAGGCAGAGCACTGTAGTGGATAGTTTAAGAACTATGAAGTAAAGTTGTCAGTCCTATTTTCATAGGGAATAGGACGTCACATTGTATTTGGATGATGTTTGTGATCTGAGGGGGAGTTTTAAAAGTTTTCGTGTTTGAAAGTAAAATTTAGCCACTATCCTTAGAAGATATAAACAAAAGCTAAGCATCATTATTGATCCCAGAATGAAACTTTCACTCTGCAGCGGAGTGTGCGCTGATATGAAACTCCCTGGCAGATTAAAATTGTGTGCCGGAAAGTTTCATTCTGGAAACATCCCCTAGGCTGTGGCTAAGCCATGTCTCCAGCATATCCTGTCTTCAAGGAGTGCTAGTCTTGCATGGTTCGCAGGAGAGCTTCTGTGAAGTTTGGAAAGTAGGAGGCGAGGTACTGGCTGAAGTAAAGTTGTGGGGCGGCATCGTGAGTCGTGTCAGGATAGCACAGTCGGTAGTGCGCTTGCCCGCGAAAGGCGAAGGTCCCAGGTTCGAGGCCCGGTTCCCGCACACAATTTTAATGTGCCAGGAAGTTTCAAATGTTTGTAGAGTCTATGGGACTTAACTACGTGGTCATCAGTCCTTAAACTTACAAACTACTTACGAACTAGGACGGCACAAATATCCATGCCCGAGGGGGGATTAGAACCCCCTACCGTAGTGGCCTTGCAGACCGTGACTGTAGCGCCTCAGTCCCCTCGGCCACCGCGGCCGGCTCAGGAAGTTTCATATCATTATTGACGTTTCTTAAATACAGTGTTGCAGGGCATTGTTTAAGTAAGCTATTGATACTATAAGTTATAAAGATATAAATGTGTAGATATGTTAGGATACTGCTTTCTGTTATTGTATATTTGGTTTTACCTTGGGACACTTCTCTGGTTGCACCTTGGGACACCTGGAAGGTGTATGATTGTCACTGATACACCAGAAAAATAAAGAACTGAAGAGGGGGAAAAAGTATTTTTCCAAAGAAAAATCCCACTACACGGACAAAGGAGTTTTCATCTTCTTATGAGGAGATGAAAAAGCTTGCGCATGATAGAGTGGAGAGCTGCATCAAACCAGTCTCCGGACTGAAGACCATAACAACAACAACAACAACAATTTAAAAATAGCCCCCCATTTGTCTTTCTTAAGTTTCATAAGATCCCTGATAAGATGCGAAACGGTACATTACAGGACAGCTAATTTACAATCATCCTGTAACACACATGCTTTAAATGAGTATTTGCCGGCCGCGGTGGCCGAGGGGACTGAGGCGCTTCAGTCACGGTCTGCACGGCCACTACAGTCGGGGGTTCGAATCCCCCCTCGGCATGGATATTTGTGCCGTCCTTAGTGTTAGCTAGTTCATAAGCAGTTTGTAAGTTTAGGGACTGATGACCCCGTAGTTAAGTCCCATAAGCTATACAAACATTTGAACATTTGATTTAGAAAGCACAGAAGAAGATGTAACTGTAAAGTTCTTAAGGAAGCAAAGGACCATTTTGTATTCCCTAATGTTGAGAACATAGTGATTGTTAATCGCAGTAATATAGTGAAAGAACTACCAGCTCCAGTGGACTGTCGTGGGTTTCATTCATTTAATATTTTAATCCCACCATCTCTTGTTTTGAGGTAAAATAACTTTTGTATTTGGACTAACAAACTTTTACTACGTAATTCCGATACGATGTTTTCATTCACGAAACTAAGAAATTGGAATACATCACCGTGTCCCGAGGTAAAACCATAGGCTGGACCTTGGGACAAGTGTCACAAAAGTCTTTACTGGTGAGTAATTGTGTAAATATTGGAGCTAGCCTAAACTGCTGTTCATTCAACATTAGTGGAGACCGGGGCACATTTTCCATAGGGGCAAGTTTTCCAAATCCGTTTATTTTCGAAACAAACCTCTAGATGTTACCACCGGCGATACTGTAGGAAGTAGCAACAAAGCACGCTTCATTTACGGAAGTTTCATTGTTGTACCAGCAGTCACAACGTCGGCAGGGCTGTTTTCGTCATTTTTGCAAATGTGAGTAAACTTTCACGTTTTTATTGAAACTTAAAATAAACATTCTAGCGTTAAACTTATTATTTTGACATTGCACGCACTAAAAGTGGGTTTCTTTCTTCACGTAACTGTGCTTTTGTTTTGTAAATAGCTTACACTGTTACTCATGTACGTAGTGTTACAGTTCCGAATATGGCGACGGGGCACGTTTTCCGAGTGCATATGGGGCACATATTCCTTATTGCTTTGAGTCTTACGCCAAGTCTAAAGCAAATGAAAAGTGTGTACAGTGCACGAAATGGGCGCATGGAGACTGTACGAAAGGGAATGTTCCATTTTTTGTTTGCTTACATTGTGATTCAGACAATCAGTATAAGAATTGTTAAAAATGTCTGTATTTGTAAAATATTTAAGTCACATATTTTGAAAACCATTAAATAGCATTTGTTTTTATTTAATGTGGCTATTTTTACTATCCTGTTTTGTAATGTATTGTAAATTCATGATAAAAATGCGTATTCAGTGAAATCAAGATAATTATCTCCGTTTTAACATTGAAAGTATAATTGGAATATTTGCCCCTGTACATTTTAAGTAAGCTGAAAAACTTTCCCCGCATACGGGGCAAATTTTCCCACGCAACATGGTCAGACAAAACCATTTGCTACCAAGAATGATATTTACTATTTTCAAAAATATCTGTACAAGACTGTAAATAAAGGTGTACGGAGTATAATGATCCGCTGTTTACCGCAAAATCGATAGAAATAAGAAGTACAAAAATAAAAATGTAAAATGGTGGAAAACGTGCCCCGGTCTTCGCTACCTAAAATTGATTCCTGTGATGGGGTAAATTTACAAATTTCTGGTAAAAAGAATCATAGTATGAAAAAGTTAAAATGTAAAAAATGTCCCAAGGTACGACCCATTCCCCTAAAGCAAATGCGTAAGTAGTATCGAAACGATTCTGTTTTCTTTTCAGATTGATTGCAACAATCGTACTGGGTCACCCCTAATGACATTCCTCAAGTAGGACTGGATGAGGTAATCATCTGAATTGAAACCGTCGTGGAACGGAAACGATGCCTTCCCGGACATGAGTTCCCATTCAAAATGTTAAGTACCCACTGTCCTCTACAAGTCGTAGAAGATCGAACCGGGAATTTACGAGCACCCTGTATACTACATGAATCTGAAAGTGCACGTAGTGAGGATGAAAATGTTATAGAACCTGGTTTCGATAAATGCACAGTATACTCGAGGCACAAGGCGATGACTAACAACCATATTTTCCACCCTCATGTACATTAGCCTAGTGAGTGCCTCTGGTATCTACTACAGATCCAGAGGTAAACACGTGCCTTTATTCGTACAACCGTTTTCGAGTGGTACTTCGGCTCTCAAAGGCGTACTTTGGAGGCAACAATAAATATATGTCTAGCGAAAATGTGTTTCCCTCCAATGAAAATAGCTGTTACATTAGCCGATGAACGACTACTTTCGAAGGGATTAATAGCGTCGAGTTGCTGTAGTGTAATGGGTAGAGTGGTGGACTACCAAGCAAGAGGTTCTGCGGACGTGATTCGTCCCATGCAGGGTGTTTTTTTTTTTTTTTTTTTTTTTTTTTTTTTTTTTTTTTTTTTTTTTTTTTTTTTTTTTTTTTTCAGGAGTTACTAACATCGATTTGGTGATTTTTTATGTGTGACTGAAGAACGGAGAATGAAATTGCTGCTGCAAGTGGTACGATCAGGAATGACATTTGTGCTCTTCCTTCTCACAAATATTTGACTTTGTTCCAACTATGTTGCGATTTTCGAGAATATGGTTGGAGGCAAAATTAGGGGAACGTTAAAATTGCTGGTACAGTAAGTGAAATGAGTATCAATGCCATTTAGACCTACACCATTCGCTAGTCAGAAAGATCTGGCTATTTATTTCCGAATATCTCGTGATTTCCGAGGGTATGGAAAGGCTATTTCATGTTTCTCCCCAGTATTTTGCTGCTTAGTTTCGAATACATCGCGATTTCCCGAGAGCGTGCTTAGACCGACATTCCTTGTCACCAATATTTGGTGGTTTGTTTCTGAATATGTCACGATTACAGTGTGTGTGGTCAACTAAGATCCTAACGGGATAAATTTAGTTTCTGTTGCAAGTGCATACAGAACATTCAGAACAACGTCGTCTGCTGGCATCCCTACACATGTCTTTAATGGGCAGTCTTCAGGCCTATAGACATTGTGTTCGTTGTCCTCTTTAAGATCAAATGTTCAAATGTTTGTTAAGCTTATGGGACTTAACTACGGGGTCATCAGTCCCTAAACTTACAAACTACTTATGAACTACCTTATATTAAAGACGGCACAAATATCCATGCCCAAGTGGGGATTCGAACCCCCACCGTAGTGGCCGTGCAGACGTGACTGAAGCGCCTCAGTCTCCACGGCCACCGCGGCCGGCTCTTTAAGATCTTAACACTTAAACAAAGACATTTAACTGTAAAAAAATAAAGTATTTCTCGTAATTATTTAATGCACGTTAACTTTGAAATTACATAGTAAACAAAGGCATTTAACAGTAAAAAATAAAGTATTTGTCGTAATTATTTAATGCACGTTAGCTTGAAATAGCATTTTTCAATGATACGCGAGCTAGGTGCCTTGGAATTGAAACGCGAAACTTCCACTTTTCCAAATAATCGCGAGTCAAATGCAAAATTCTGGAAGTGGATTGTACTTTCGGAATCGGAAAGTACAAACAACATTTTAATTTCAACTCGGAATATAAATACATAACAGGTACGGAAATGTAGGTAACACTTACCAATTACACTACTAAACAAGTAATGAACAACTGGTTTAATTCGTCTGCTACAACGTCTATCGCAGACTTGCCCCCGAAGTACGTCTTAGAGAGCCGAAGAGCCGAAGTACCACTCGAAAACGGTTCTACTGATAAAGGCACTTGAAGTACAGTAACCAGGCTGGAATACGTAAACATACTTCGCCAAAGAACTTGTACACCCTCATCTCAACTGTCGACTTCAAAACCCCCTGTCGCCTCGCGAATATCAGTAGAATAATTAATATACCGGTTCCGTATGAGATCAGACGACTCCTGTGAAAACAAGTGAGGTGTATAAACTGTTCACCAGGCTCTGACAGAAAAATGATCATCTGGAACCGCTGCAACGAACCGATTTGCTGAGCCTACACAATTCCTGTATTCCAACACTGCAAAGTGTAATGGCTTGCACATACTTCTGTGTGTAATAATTTGTCAATGCATAATATTTTTTAAAGGTTCACTGTTCCTTTATACTGTAATGTTAAAAATCTGGTTTATCTACATCTACATAGATACTCTGCAAATCACATTTAAGTGCCTGGCAGAGGGTTCATTAACCACTTTCATAACTTTTCTCTACCGTTCTATTCTGTAATAGAGCGCGGGAAGAAACAACACCTAAATCGTTCCGTTTTCGATCTGATTTCTCTTATTTTATTGGGAGCCGGCCGCGGTGGCCGAGGGGGCTAAGGCGCTTCAGTCACGGTCTGCACGGCCACTACGGTCGGGGTTCGAATCCCCCCTCGGGCATGGATATTTGTACCGTCCTAGTTCGTAAGTAGTTTATAAGTTTAGAGACTGATGACCCCGTAGTTAAGTCCCATAGACTATACAAACATTTGAAACATTTTTTTATTGGGATGGTAATGTCTCCCTTAGTACGTGGGTGCTAGCAAAATAATTTCACATTCAGAACTAAAACTCGGTGATTGAAACTTCGCAAACAGATCACGGCGCAATGAATAACGTCTTTCTTGTAATGATTTCCACCCTAATTCGTGCATCATTTCCGTGACGCTCCCCCCCCCCCCCCCCTGTAACGTGATAAAACAAAACGAGCTGCCCTTCTCTGAACCTTCTCCAATATCTTCCGTCAGTCCTACCTTTTGAGGGTACCACAATGGGCAACAATTAAATAAAATTATCAGATTACATACTATGCAATACATTGCAATATTTTCAAGGGCTCGAAAATGTTCAAAAATTTCTCAATTTCGATAACAAATTTTCCGAAGCCAAGTTTTCAGTGATATCAATGTAAATTATTTTTGAAATGTTAGCACAAACTATTCATTCCTCCTTTGTCACTTGAGTATAAAAGCACATCGGAATCACAGGGTATCTAGAACCCAAGCTCACCAGCTGTGATACAAAAATATCACCTCACCAGTTGTGGGTTAAAATCACGCAGGAGTCTACGCGAATACACACGCTAAAACCCACACTAGACAAGCGTGTGAATGGTTGTAACTAATCACAATGTGAATTCTTTCCAGGTAAATGTAATAGTTGCAACAGATTATATGAAATTGCTAGTTTTATTTTTGTTTGACCTCTTTCATGAGTAATCGATGGAAAGAGACTGGCGGTGAACAGATGCTACCCCAGCACCTACTGCTCATGCCCTGGCTAGAGCTCCTAATACCCAGGCTGAATCGTCCGCCATGTTTTCCCCAACACGGTTGGAATCGCGCTGCACTAACAGCGTAGAGGCGCATGCCCTGCCATCTTTCACAAACGATTTCGCGAAAACTAATTGATAGAAATATTTAATTTACCCGCTACTTAAATCTATACATGTCAGCACTGTGACGAAATTCTCGTCATTTAGTTAATAAGACATTGGCTTCGAAATAAGAGACTGCGCTACATTAGGAAAAGTTTGCAATAAAAAAATAGAGGCTGCTGTGATATTCCGTTTGGTGCATGTTGCACTATATGTTGCTGCGGATGAAACTTTTCTAATTGATTGAATTTTACTTTCGACTAATGAGGAGATCTTTACCTTTCACTCATACCGCTAAACTTTATTTTATTTAGCGCACTCATTTCCGATGGCGATAAGGCCAGAATGAATCGCTGCGTATCTCATACACGGTTAGAGGTATCAAAATGATATTTTGACAAATGATAACATGCAAAAAGGGGAGGATTTTGCCGCATGGTTACTATGCAAAACTTCATTAACTGTCGTGTTATTCAAGGAAACACATAGCTGTAAAATGAAAAAGAGTAAAGTTAGCGAATTATTATTCGATTTGCAGATATTCCTTCGTCACTCACAAATGTTTATTTTTTGCTTCTTGTCCATTGTGTTTCAGAGCTACTACTCAGTTTCCAAAACCTAATAGGAGTTACATTTCCTTCAGTTTAAAGCCTAGCTCTAACAGAACGGAAGTTACTAGATCTAATGTGGATTTTATGTGAGAATACTTGAAAATGACATATAGCAAGGATCTCTTCACTAGCTAACGAACTGACTTGTTCTCATTTCCTCACATAATAAAGCACTCTGTATTGAGGTATTTAGAATATCCTTTTCGTATAACTGAAAAATTGAAATTGCATATTACATAGACACTTTTGCAGTTTGCAACTATTAAATTTAATGGGTTAAAAGAAGTCAGTACCAGTATCTTCAAGTATGGATGTTATGCAGTAACAACATGTGCCTAATTATTAGGAGCTCTAATACGGAAGACGTGTTACTACTAGACGGGCGGGCGGATCCCAGTGCGTCATATTTAATTGACATTATCTCAAGTTATACGTTTCTCACAGAGTTGCTATTTGGAGAGGATGAAAATTTGATGTATTTTGAGCATTTCATTCGCTTAATGTGTTCACCTAACTTCAAGAGAAAAAAAGTTCCTCGCATATCGAATATTCCGTGACGTCGTCAGAAAGTGCATGTTGGTAAACTATCAGTGTATGCTGTTTATAAATTATTGCCATAAATAAAACTAAAATGTAAATGTAGTGTAGTTCTTAACGAAGACATTGATGAAAGTTTCACGTTGATACAGTGAGTAGTTTGCGAGTGTGAGCGAGTAGAATGAAACGCGAGGTAACGCGTGAGCTTCGTCCGGAAAGTGGCGACTGCTGCAGCTTGGGTATAAAATGGCGGACAGTTCAGCTCGGGTTTATAGGAGGCTTATACCCTGGGGTGCAGCAGTGGGAGGCGTCATCGCCCCTCCAATACCAACCCACAAATAAAACTTCGCCTCAAAACAACGCTTCAATCAAAATTTCAAAGACTCGTCTAAACTGCAGTATGTAGGTATATGAACCCTCTTTCATGAATATTTCTTTAAATGGTCTCAACAGTACGATATAAAGAGGACTCTAACACTCTTTGGGGAATATTCTGTAAAATAATATGGTGTACCAAAACTTTTATTTACTGATGTGATTTGTAAAAGTTTGCCACGGATTTCGGATGCTAATAGCTTACCTCAATTACGTCAAAGAGGGTTGAGTAATAATACGGTAGGTATCCTCTCACCGATAAAATTGTATCGATACACCATAAAATATCAGGTTCGTTTAAGCAGCTGCCAGAATCTACTCGCGCATGCGCAGATCTGAAATTAAGTTCAAGCTTCTGGCCACTTGCCGAATGGATGTTTGCAACAACTGCAAGCTACCAGATTCTATCCGGAGAGCCGGTCGCGGTGGCCGAGCGGTCTGCGGCGCGCCAGTCACGTTCAGCACGGCCACTACTGTCGGGGGTTCGAATCCTCCCTTGGGCATGGATATTTGTGCCGTCCTTAGTTCATATGTAGTTTGTAAGTTTAGGGACTGATGACCCCGTAGTTAAGTCCCATAAGCTCTACAAACATTTGAACATTTTCTACCCGGAGAAATATTTGTGGTGCTCTCAAGCTGCCAGATTCGTGCATGCGCAGAACTGTCTTGAGTTGTGATGGGAGGGTGCCCACGTAATTGGTGTTTACGTTTCGTGATAGCATAGCACTTAGACGCTATGGCGATAGTTTCATTTGTTTGTCTTCGTGTAAAACTGTCTCGTCATATGAAAGCAAAACGGGTTTTTGTGACTGGGAACTGCGAAGTGAATTTATTCACAAAATGGCTGAAGGCTAATGAAATAATATGTAATATTTCAGTTTTCTCATTTTATTTCGACGTTAATAGCAGAGATCAAGCATTGAGTTAAACATGTAGGTCATTTTGTACATTTTAGCTGTTAAAAAATTGTGCGGTGTACACGAGTTCCCTGAACTTTATACTGAGGATGTTCATTCAGTGAACGAAATCGACGTGCTATATTGAAAAAATATTTTATATAATAACCACCGAGCGGAAATGTCTATTATTGTTATAATATTGTAGTGAATTGGACACACGACTCATTACCGAGTCTTCATACAAGATCAAGAATTATTCGATTTGAAGAACGTTAAAATTATTTTTGTCGGTTTGTTAATAAATTTGGCCTTTGTCAAACGACTACAGTAAATTGTTCGTTGCCACAGATGCGTCACATTTTTTGAAACAGTATTTCACACTGTGGCCTTGTTTAAACTGTTCGTTGTGTTTTAAAGAGCTTTTGTTTTATATTATAATGCATACAGTGTTAACAGATTTCATATTCTGCTGGAATAAAAAACATGTGGGTATACTTCAAAGAAATTGGTATTCTGAAAACCACAAAGAAAAGCTTAATAGCAGGTACATCTAAGTGAATCTGGACATGTTGATATAGTCTTTAAAGGCGAATAATGCTCTGTGTAAGGTTACGAAATTGATAGTCTTGGTTTATGCTCGGATGTCGTTTGTTTTGTGAAAAAATGTATGACATGTTAATGCTGCACGTACGAATATCGGTAAATGTTAACTTGAAGGGTAATAATCAGGCGAGTTAATCAGTAATTGAGAATTATAACATTTCCATATTGACAGCTCAATAAGAATTTTTTTTTTTTTCTTTTAGACACCTACCATCAACGAAACAATCTTACATACATCTGTGGTACATTCTCTAGGGTTCAATTTATATCTTAATTTGTGTGTTTTAGTTTTAAATTTACAGACTGACATTCCTTGGCAAATTACTGGAACACACTGCCAACACATCGTTCACTGTTTTATCATTATAGGTATACATTGTCGTTACTTTGTACGTATGATGTGTTATGTGAAACGTTATAATACCGTTATCCTGGTTTCATTAAGTCACACTAATAAAACTGAAAAATAAACCATTGTCGTCAGCATAATTGCTCGGCATTATATAGGAATGCCAAAATAATGATGTCGCACTTCAGCTGTTACACCACTTCGCACGGGAATCCTATCAGAATTGGGTCGAAAAGCGTTCAAGCAGTGCAAGCTCCAAATACGTCATCGTAGCTCAGCTGCCAGACGGCTACTTTCAAACGTTAAGAAGCAAGTGTTACTGCGCATGCGCAGCTATTATCACGTAAAAAACCTTGTTTGATACTTGCACTGCTGGAACGCTTTTAGCACTGTTTCGGGATGCAGGCGAAGGTGAGTTTAAAGGAATAATTAAAATACTTTCCTTCCTAATAACGAAGAAGTGTAAACGAGAAATATATTATCTCAAGTGGGATTGCAGTGACTTCGAAATAATTGAAGAACACACGTATATCACGTTATGGCTACCCCAACTCTAACTCAGACCTTTCTGCGCATGCGCAAATTGGCAGCTTGACCGCGCCAGAAATATTTTTCCGGGTAGCGTCTGGCTGCTTGCGGCAACTGCTCGAACACCAAACAGCCACACTCCAAGTAGCCAGAAGCGGGAGAAGGCGCTGCTGGAACACAAATTCAGCGTTGCGCATGCGCGTCAAGCAATCTGGCAGCTGCTGGAACGAACCTTAGATCTCTGGCAGCTGCTTAAACGAACCTATAATTATAAGCGATATGTCACAGATACAATTCATGTACTGACAGTCATTTTTCTTTTTCGATTAACTCTGTAGAAAAAAGTGAAGCTAGCTAGCATTCTCTGTTCATTTCTGGTCGAGTTAACGTCTCTCAGCAATTACGCTGCTTTTGTAATTCTTTTGTGATAGCCAGCTATGGCTATATGCTTGTTATAGAGGTATGTGTGTACTTCAATGCTTTCTTTTATTAACAAATCCCCCCCCCCCCTATTTTCTCTTAAACATGTAGTTTATGAGTTTTAATTGTAGTTACAATATTGCTCTCATCTCCCTGTGAGGCTTTTGTCAGCCATGTTGGAATGCTCCAGCAATGGATGGTTTAGTTTTCGTATTAAATAAACCGCAATCTCTCGTGTAGTCCTTCTCCTCAATATTCACATTTCACATCCGTATTTTTCAATTGTCGGTAGAACCTGCAAATATTTTTTGTAAGTTTTCGTGGTTCGATTTACGATTGTTACGAAATTTCATTGTCCTTCGTTCTTTTAAAATGCAATATTTTACGCTATCAGCTACACGGGAAACTCATTAATAATACCGAACGATATCATCCACCGTCGGCGAGTAGCTAGTTTTATGAAAACTTTTAACTTTTAGCCTTCCAGGAGAAACTTAGATGCGGATTCTGTGTAGGTAACTATTCGTCGAATTCCTTTTAACACATTGCCTGCATTACCTCCTAATGTTAGTCTGCTACGCCGTTATCTTTCACTTAAAGATTTTCTCCAAATTTTTTCCTATTTTTTTTTCACAGTAATTTTTGCGTGGCTTCGAAATTCGAATTTTTCCCATTTGCCATTTTTTTAATCACTAACTTAAACAGTCGGGGAGTGACATTAAACAGTTCTAATCAGTAAATTTCAGCCGAAATGCAGGAATATAATTACGCGACCCACCTCGAAAGAAGCACCGAATTAAGCATCTACTGCAGCATAGGCCTAACAGCAGTTTTCTTACGTTCTCTTTTAACCTAATGAAATTTTCAAGAAAGCAATTGATGGTGAATGCTTTTCCCGTAACTGTTTTTTTCTCAATAAATCGTTTCTACAGAACATGGTATGAAAGAAGTTTTTTCGGTAATTTCGCAGATGTCCTGTATAGCGCGGCTTCGACCTCCAAATGATATATATCGAAGCGGTGAAGTATCGAAACGGTAGGTATCGAACAGGCAAATTTTATTATTTTTACGAATATGTCGTCATTTTAAAGGATGTAGTTAGGCAGGAACCCAAGAGTACAGCTATCTGGGTAATTTAAAAGAAAGCTTACAATCGAAGTAGCTCGGCCTGAAATGATATATATCGAATGTACAACTGTAAATCTATTGAGTGTTTCTAAACCGAAGATTCGGGTCAAGTCCAATCTCCGATACCACTCGTCGGCTTTGACCAATGACGCCACTTATTACGTCATTATTTCCATCAACGATTCTATTTATATTGTCGCTGATTAATCTGTTCCACAGATAATACTTACATGCGTATGTACGTATATGTCCGTATTTCGTGAATTTTTATAATAAAAGGCCCATTTTAATTTAGCCTTTCTTACAGGTTTAAAAAATGTAATATAATAATTATTAAACGCAAAGAATGAATATATATATATATATATATATATATATATATATATATATATATATATATATATATATTTGTCATTTGTTATGTGAGCGTAAATTGTTTTGTGTATTTTGTTTCCGTTAGTGAAAATTTTTATATGTAGTGTTTCTGAGTTTTAAATTTTTTATTTACTACAATATCGATTTATACTTTCTTTGGTTAGTCATTGTTTAATAATATAATTTATTTTAAACAATGCATTTATTTAGACGTCTTTGTTATCATCATAAAATGAAGATCTGTTCCCCGAAAATTTCGAATTCGTAACAAAACATTTCATTTGTACGCTATTGGCTAATTTGAAAGTTACATGGTTGCCAACATTAACATATTCCTTTGCCACGTATGTAAGTAAAATTTAACTGAGTTTAGCATCATTGTGAACGGCATTATGAAGTGAATCAAAATTGAGAGGATCATTTATTGGTAATTAGACATAATTTTGCAGGTCATGTACAGATATCGATAAGTAAATACGAATACTCAATTTTCCGGTTTCAAAAATCGAAATTTTTCAGATATATACCAATACAGATTAAGTCTAGATATTCATATTTACGATATATAGTATCGGTAAATGGACTGGACTGGAAAATATTAAGAGCTGGTATCGCTATCTAGACTTGACCTATATAGGTCAAGTCCAGTTATCGATACCTCATAAATACTGGTGAACCGTAAAATTTGAACAGCTGGTATCGCTATCTAGACTTGACCTATATAGGTCAAGTCTAGTTACCGATACCTCATAAATACTGGTGAAACGTAAAATTTGTACAGCTGGTATCGCTATCTAGACCTGACCTATATAGGTCAAGTCCAGTTACCGATACCTCATAAATACTCGTGAAACGTAAAATTTGAACAGCTGGTATCGCTATCTGGACTTGACCTATATAGGTCAAGTCCAGTTACCGATACCAGTCCTTCATATCTTTTGGTTCACCATACAGTATAAAGGACTGATATCAGTAAATAGACTCGACCTTAAAATTTGAACAGCTGGTATCGCTATCTAGACTTGACCTATATAGGTCAAGTCCAGTTACCGATACCCAGTAATTTTTTTAATATATTTTAGTGTTATCCTACATAATATGTGCCCGCCCAAAACCCCCAAATTTCCCGCGGTAATCCCGTTAAGTTTCATGAATATTAATATTATTTACTAGTTGTAATTTTCATACTTTGTTTTTTAATATATATATATATATGTTTCAATTTAGTATAATCTTACGTAATTTAACTTTCATTTAATTCGAGTCATATTCACATTTGTATACTCCAACGAAAATATGTAATTGGTACATTCAATTGTTTATTAAATTCGATCGTGTATCAAACCTATCGTGACTGTAACGTCTCTGGTCAAAGTATCATGACCGTATAGTCTCTGGACAAGGTATGACGTCATTGCTCAAAGCCGACGACTGGTATCGGACACCCGACTTTATCCGAAGATTCAGTTTAGAACGTAGCGCCACAACGTACTAAAAAAAAAAGAAAAATTCTTGTTTAACCTATAGCTAACTTACCATTCACTTTAAAAAAAGTGATCTGTAACGTAGCCTTGAGAGTGTTAGATATAGGTTAAACAAGAATTATTTTTATTTTTAGTACATGAGGGCGCGTATCGCCCGAATCTCCGGTTCAGAAACACTCAATGGATTTACAGTTGTACGTTCCCTATATATCATTTCAGGCCGAGCTACCTCGAATGTAAGCTTTCTTGTAAATTACCGCTTTCTAAGCTGGAGATTTGTCCGCTACGCGTCCTCACTTACTAAAACGAAAACGTCAGAAAAAAGTATTAATTACATATGTACTTTACATACCTTTCTTAATCGGTAGTTTATTCTGTGTCTTGCTCCAGTTCTTGTGTTGTTGTGTATGCTACTGCTTTCAGTCCATGTTGACCGTATCCTGGGTAAACACGAGAAATGTCTCTGAGGAACACTGGCAGTGTATCGCAAGGAAATATTTAAAAACTCGGCAAAACTCTATACATTTCTCTGTAGTGGACACTTTCGGAATCGGTTCCTTCCATGTCAGTGACGAAATCACACTTTCCTCTGCACTTCCACTAGCCATTACGTTGAACGCGAAACAACAGAATGTCACTACTCAAATGGCCCGCAAATTAAATCCATTATTGCACTACGACATTCACCTGTTCGATACCTATCGTTTCGATACTTAACCGCTACGACATATATCGTTTGGAGATCGAAGCCTCGCTATACCGGACATTTGCGAAATTACCGTTTTTTCTTCAACAGGTATTTTCTTAGTAATTCGTTTTTACAAAGTATGGTTTCAACGAAGTGAAAAAGAGAAGTCACGCGTTTTGATGTTCTTTTGTCAACCAATGAAGCCGAATCTACAGAGTCTGTTTAACCAATCGGAAAGCAGAGTTCGGGTGCAACATATCACCTTTCGCGCGAGTGTTTAAATGCTACGTAATTCTTCATGTTTTGTTTATAAAAAAGAACCCTCACGGGATGCAGACAGATCTATCTTTTACTGCAGTCACAGTATTGCTCAGATTAATGCAAGTTCATCGGCTTCCAAAAGTGTTACGCGTTTCTGTTTATTAATAATAATAATAATCTCTCGGGATGCAGACAGATCGATCATTTACTGCAATCACAGGATTGCTCAAATTAATGTAAGTTCAACCGTTTCGAAAAAATTAATGCTGTTCCTGTTCCATGGTTGACAGGTTCTCGATGTACCCTTGTCTAGTCAATAAACAATGTAGAAAGAGATGCCATTCAGAAATTCTTTTGATTTATTTTTAAATGCTAATTGGCTATCTGTCAGGCTTTTGATGCTGTTTGGTAGGTGACCGAAGACTTTTGTGGCAGCATAATTCACCCCTTTCTGTGCCAAAGCTAGATTTAGTGAGGATCATGCTTTCTCCTAGTGTTGTAGTTATGTGCACTGCTATTGCTTTTGAATTCGGTGGGATTGATAATAACAAATTTCATAAGTGAATATATATACTGTGAAGATCCCTAGTTCTTTAAATAAGTGTCTTCAGGATGATCTTGGATGGGCTCTAGCAATTATTCTGATTACGCGCTTTTTGCAATGAATACTTTTTTACTCAATGATGAATTAACCCAGAAAATGATGCCATACGAAAGCAAGAATGAAAGTAGGCATAGTAAGCTAATTTACTGAGATGTATATCATCATAAGTAACTGAACTCAAATGTTTCTGCAGATCTTCAGTGTGTTTTTCCATTTCAACCCTCATCAATGCATACACCTAATTTTTTTTATATTCTACCTTTGCTACAGATCAGTCAGTATATCGCAAGGAAATTTTTCCCTTCAAGTCGTGAATTTCAGAATAAATACATCGGAACAAGTACATCTCGTCGCGTTCACCTAACCGACCCTCACGTTTGATATTGCTGTTCACACTTTTCCACAGTCGTTCCACGTTCTGTGTGTGCACAGATGAGTCGTCTGATGATATAAATTCTATACCATGATTGCAAACTCGTGTTATAAGCCATCATTTTTTTAAGATGTTTGATAGGAAGACCGTTATAATTTTCGTCCCAGGTAGTATGAAGTGTTTGATAAGAGGCACTAAAGTTGCCTTTTCCCTTGAATGCACCTGTAGCATAAAACACTTTTTACTCTCTCTCTCTCTCAATGCCCCCAAACACCCAAATATGTGACACCTCGTTTTTCAGTAGACGTCCTCTGTTATATTTTCTCTTACTAATATGATTTTCGTCAATTTCAACGATGTTCCCCACTTCTCCGATAGGCTCACTACTATTTGTTACAATAACATAACGTATTTCCCTGCAAAACCCATAATATTCGCATAAAGTGTTCAATGAGAGACCAGTTTTTGAGGCAGCAATTTCTAACGAACAGTTCCTTACCCAACATGAAATTAATACAATATTTGGTGCTATTGTAGATCTGCAGTGTTCAAACCACGTATTTATTCTGAACACCGTTCTTTTATTGCAATTAACGCAAACAATAGAACGGAAAGTTTATGTCAGCACACTACTGTCACTCTGACAGTCAATAAATTTCTTAAACTCATCGTCTAGTAACAATCTAAAAACACGGAAAAACTCTATACATTTCTCTGTAGTGGACAGTTTCTGAATCAGTTCCTTCCATGTCAGTGACTACATCACACTTTCCTCTGTACTTTCACTAGCCATAACGTTGAACACGAAAAAACCGAATGCCACTATTCAAATGTCCCGCAAACGTATCGATTCTATATATATCGTTTGGAGGTCGAAGCCACGCTACGCAGCATATCTGCGAAATTACAAAAAATTTTGAGGACACTTCCGCACCCGGCTGTGCCGAACGGCGTGTTTATTGTTTACTGCAGGACGCTTTATGCAGAAAAGGGTCATTTTGGGTTCATAGGTGGGCATTTTGAGCTGTAGATTTTGCCATCACTAGTGTGATTGTCGTTTGTTTGGGGTTGTGTTTAAGTCGTTGGCAACACATCAGTCAGTGTTTATTGATTCGTAGCTGTCATTTTGAGTAAACTGAAATACGAAACTTAATAACGCCAGGTTATAAATAAGTGCATAGAATTTGCTTGATGAGTGACAAAACCACAATCTCTTTTGATATAATTTTTACCACATTATCATCATCGCCTTTTTTTGTTTGGGTGCAACGATACTATAGGTGATATTGTTGTGGTAACTATGGCGTTAAGGTTTTATCCTAATTTTAAATTATTTATTAGCTACAACTGAAAATAATATTATCCAGTGTTTAAACGTCTGTTATCGGATATATGTTGGCAACGGTAAAGGTTTTATACGTGTAGGCATAAATTCTCCGTACTTAATTACGGCATACCTTACCTTAAAATACATGTATTGCACATGTCTTTCGAGCGCCGTTACATTTAAGCTGTCAACGTTCGTAATATTGAAGTATATATGCAAAATCCACCAAATACGGCACATTTGCTTCCGATCGCCTAACCTGGAGGCTGCGCAACGCGATGTTCATTTGTTGCAGACCACGCGATTATGTGGCTAGCGAATCACAACACAAAGAAGGGTTCCGTCAGCCAATCGTAACCAAACCTTACCGCCGCGCAAAATGCAAATAAAAATTTTTGACGTTGGAAATTAAATGTGCGGTAATGTTTTTATACTCGCAACCGCGCAATGTTTACAAGATGTAAAAATTAAAGTGTTAACATGAAGTTTCAATTTTATTTTCGAAATCACTTGATTACACTTTCAGAAAGAAGATAAATAAAACATGCTATACCTGTTCAATGGTTGACAGGTTCTTGTATGTACCCTTGGCCGTTCAGTAACAGTTAATAGCCTCGTAAAATGAAGATTTGGAATTAGTTAATAACTGTTTCGTAGAGATTATAGGGTAAATAAAACATGCTCTACCTGCTCTATGGTTGACAGGTTCTTGTATGTACCCTTGTCCGGTCAGTAACAGTTAATAGCCTTGTAAAATGTAGATTAGGAATTAGTTGATGACTGTTTCGTACATATAAAATAAATAAAACATGCTATAGTACTATATAGTTGATAGAATAAAGTGATTCTAAATCTTCATTTTACGAGGCCAATAACTGTTACTAACCGTACAAGGGTACATACAAGAACTTGTCAACCATAGAGCAGGTATAGTGCCACGTTTTATTTATTTTATCATCTGTCTGAAAGTATAATGAAGTGATTTCGAAAATAAAATAATTAACACGTTAATTTTCGCATCTTGTAAACATTGCGTGCTTTCGTCTATAAAATACCACCTATTTAATTTCCAACGTCAAAAATTCTTATTTGCATGTTGCCGCGGCGGTAAGTTTTGGTTACCATTGGCTGACGACACTATCACGTGGTTTGCAACAAATGAACATCGCTTTCCAATTCAGGCAATAGGAAGCAAATGTGCCGTATTTGGCGGATTTTGTATTTATACTTCAATATTACGAAAGTGGGCAGATTAAATGTAACGGCGCTTGAAAGACATTGCAAAACACGTTTTTTAAGGTGAGGTACGTCGTAATTAAGCACGGAGAAATTATGCCTACACGTATAAAACCTTTACCCAAGGATCTAATGTGCTTTGTGTAGGCTATGGTTAAAATCAATTTTGTTGGGTTCTTATCATTATATTAAAAATAATTGAAGACGGGAATGACGCCCGTCGGCTTTGCCCGTATTGCGGTTCGAGCGTGTTTGTAGGTGGAGTTAGTAATTGAGTGGGCTGAGTTAAAGACGACAGTTTGTTTACAAGCAGAACATAGATTATGATTTTGTGTTTAAGAAGTGATCTGTAGCTTCAGTCTGATAGTGAGGTATAGGTTAACAGAGAGGTTTCTTCCCCCTCCCCCCCCCCCCCCTTCCAAATGAGCCCAGAACTTCTGAGCTGAGACCTGTTATCAATGGTACAATCTGTTGTTGTAATCTGTAATTTACGAGGATAAGCATAGATTATTTATTGTCTACACTACATAAGTATTAGGATGATATCCCATATACGGTTTTTCCGACATGTTGACGCATCATGGGTCATAGCTAACGAGTGGTATCCTAGTCTTCAGTTATGCCAAAATCTTTAGAATACACAGATATTCTCAGTACCCAAAAGCACCTATATGGCAAATGTCTGTAACTTCCATTTTACACTGTCTCCTTCACATGTAAAATTGGGGCCAATAATGTATTAATTACTTTGATCATAATGCCAAATTAAAAATTTTTATGGGGTAACAAATAAACCTATATCCCTCGTAATGATTATTGTATTATACTCGCCATGAGTCTGTCCATTTGTTTCCACAGCTTGTAATTTTGATAGCCTGTTGTTTCGAGGCGTGTTCGGGCTCTTCTTGATGTGACTGATGTTCTTAACTTCTTTCTGGAGGACATTCTATGTTTCTTACCAATGTTTAGTTATTTACTGTTTAAGGTCTCATTTTGCGCATACAGGAGGTTGAAATTTATCTGTTTCCTTGCATTTCAGAGACAATGGACAACAAAAATACAATTAAAATAAAACAGGATATAAAAAATGAGAAATTTGCTGAGCCAGAGTCCATGGTAAGTGCTACATTGTGTTTATCATTTTTTTCATTAATTCATTTGTGCCTTATGCTTTGCGAATAGATATTAGCCTATTCTTGTTGTTTTGTTGGAAGCATGAGTAATTCAGTGTAATAAACAAAGCCAGTAACATGTTAAACAAGGCACTTCGTTGCACTACATTGGTTTGTGTAAAACAGGACATAGAAATTTAGGTTTTATAATGAACAATGCTTTGGACTGCAGGACAGGTTTAGTAAACATGGGTCTCTTCAGACTTCATCTGGCTGTTTTATATGTCAGTTCTTGATGTCCATCGAAAGATTCAAGATCGCTTTATGGTTAAATATTAGCTACTTAAATAAAAGTAGAAAAGGGGCATGTAGTGATTTATTGACATAGTAGTTATGAAATTAGATTAGTGATTTATATATTAATATAGATTGTTTGCTGAAGATTTCAAAATCGCTAAAGTCGAGATCACGGTCAGGAGAAGTGTTGGTGGTGCTTCCATAGTGTGTGCAGGTTGGCATGCCTCTTAGACTTTCACAATAAAATGCTATAATATATTACTACCGCACATTATAAAATACAGTACATCACTTGTTTTGTTCTGCAATACTATTAGCGCACCTGCCTCAACACTCTGAGGTTCTAATAGCTAAATTGGCAGAATTTTTCATTACGTCTAAGGAACTACAAATTGTGACTCCACAAGAAGTTTATATTTCTTTTATTTCAGCGGAATGAAACTGTTACAACAAAACTTTATGACATGACTACATAATTTGAGTATCAGAACATGACTAACAGACTGACTGACTATTTGACTGCATAACTATGCGCACACAATTGCAATCACTTGCGCATAGTTATACATAATGTAGCATTCTTGAATCTTCCTGAACAAATTTGTTACAATGCAGTTACTGCATTTCATTATCTGCTAAACATAAATAAATCCAACACAAACAAGAAGTGTAGTACATTGTTCAGTATAAACCAAAAGTTTTTTATTTTTTATTTGAGATACATATTCCATAGATCCAGTATGGCGTGAGTACGCATGGATGTGGAACGAGTCAAATGCATGTACAATATGTGTATCATACAATATAATCCATTAAATCATGAAACTTACTGGCAGATTAAAATTGTGTGCCGGAACCGGGACTCGAACCTGGTACCTTAGGAATATAAATGTCATTAACAAGGTTACATGATTCACAACAAATATTTTTGAGTAACCATTTGGGCACAGCGAATTTCCAGGATTCACATTAAGTTTCACTTCATAAACTGTTTCAGTCTCACATAACCAGGACAAATGTTAAAGTTTTATTTCCCTCAAACCTTTTGTAATAGGCTTTTTATGAACTTTAATTGGATCACAGAACGTTTTTGTGCATTTTTACCACCCTGCTGGCCCAAGAACATCATTCAAGAAATCTAATAGTGACAAAGTTTAGATATCAGTGAAAAATGTTTTAAGGAAACTTTCAGTGCTTTAACTCACCACAGCAACTGGGAGCTTCAGAAGAAATAAGTGTTCTTAACATTCACCTCCAGGTTCAGGAATAATCACATCTCGAAGTATGTTAATTGAGAATATTTATATTTTAAATGCCGTACGTCAAAATACCATAAATGTTAATTTCAGTGATGTTTCCACTTTTTGTATAATTCAGTACCTTGCTTTAATAATAATTGATTATTTTCCACCAATATCACACATGAATAGGTAACAGCCATAAGATAAGTTGTATAGTAATGTGAATTATTTCCTCATTTTCAAAAATGCATATCTTTGTTCACACTCAGATATCAATGTTGAAATTTTTACAGCATGTTTCTATCATATAGGTGTACAAACTGTGCAAAAATCATATTTTTATATTCAGTCCCATCTGAGATATCTAGCCTCAAACTTTACAAAAAATGAAAATTTTCAAATTTCAAAAATTCATAAGAAATTAAGGAAACATTTGTAAGTATTCTTGTTCTATATGAGGCTAGTAGTGTATGATATCTAACTACAGTCAAAAAAGAGACTCTCATAACTCACTCCTTGTTATTTTTGGGCCTAAAAAGTGGCTTTTTGAAAATTTGAATACCAAATTTTGGAGGTCATTTTGACTGGTTATCTTTGAATTTAGGGTATTTTGTGTAATAGACAATGTTGTAGAGGACACTTTTCTAAAAATAATCATGTCAATTGCAATGTTGTAACTTACCCCAGTGCAGAGATATTAAAATTTTTGCTAATGCCTCCAGACTGAAAAATCGTCGCGCGCCGACAATTAAAAATGGCTGCCATTCAGTAAAGGTGCAAGATAAATGACTTTAAAAAACTGTTTTGAACTTCTCAAATATAGGGCAATCACATATAAAAAAAATTAAAATATTTAAAAATGGCCAAGCAAACATCCCTGTACCACTTCATATGGATTGACCCCTATCTGTTTTTAAATTTTCTAACTTACCTACCCGATTAAGGTTTAGAACATTCCACACCCCAATCCGTGGAATGCCTGTTGTTTTTTATGACAACATCCTCCTGAGTAATGCCCGCCCAAAGATCCAAATGGGGAACTATTTTACCTCTGGAATATTTTACCCGAGAGGATACCATCGTCATATATTCATACAGTAGAGCTGCACGAACTCAAGGAAAATTAGTGACTCTAGTTTCCTCTTGCTTTCAGCCATTCACAGTAACTTTGTTGCAAAGCCACTTTTATGACACTTGTAGAATATCCTTAAAGAATCTTGTATTTCATAATTGAACATATACACGATAAAGTACACACGCGTGACATACGTCACTGATAACAAAAGACACTTCGTATAATGTAATTAAAGCGCCGAGGCGCATCATATGAAAGCAAAACAAACTCTGACAGCCGGCGTGCTGCCACAGCACCGCGGCAGGTGGCGCTGGCGAGATCACCTGATCTGACAGCGCCAACTGACGTAGCGGACAATACGGATTTGATTTACTACATACGTCCCCTTTTTTGGTAAACATTTTCACATGCCCAATGTCCATCATGTCGTGTTCAGGTTGAAATGTTCGGGTAGGTGCACGTCCGTAAGGTTTGTAATGTCCAGGTTTGTACTTTCTTGTCATTATGGGCGAGTCCGGTGTTTTCGCTATAGGTATCACGTTCTTTTTTGTTATTATAGGAGACATAGGTCCACTGTCACTATTTTTATTGCACACTTCACTCAAGAACGGTAAAGTTTGGTCCGTATTTCACTGTGCATCATCTTTTTTTACACTTTCGGGTAAGTTCACTCCGTGGTCAATCTCCATTTTTTTCGTCGGCGTTATCCGAGGGTATCGTAGTCATCCTAGGACGGAGCTGGTCCACATGTCTTGCGACATCACCTCCGGCTGTGCTAACCTCGTACATACGGTTCCCTCTTTGAGCAGTGATACGTCCTTTTATCCACTTTGGATTGCGTCCATAGCCCCGTGCCCAAACAGAGGCGCCCTTTCTATATCGTCCTTGATTTGTGATGGTGGACTGTTCCTTTGAGGGTAATAGGAGATGCAGTAATGTCCGGGGTTGTCTGCCATGCAGCATTTCCGCAGGGTTCTGTTTTCCCATTGGTGTGAATCTGTATGATGCTAAAAAGCTGAGGAGTGATTCTTCCATGGAGGATGATGCTAGATGTTTTTCATTTGTGTTTTAAATGTTCGCACCAGCCTTTCCACCTCCCCGTTTGATTGGGGGTGAAAAGGCGGTGCAGTGACGTGGGAGATTCCTCTGCGTCTGCAGAATTGTGCAAAATCAGAAGAGGTAAACTGTGTACCGTTATCGGACACGATGGTTTTTGGAAGGCCTTCAAGCACAAAGATTTTGTCAAGGGTGGAGGCCGTAGTAGGCGCCGAACATTTAAAGACAAATGGAAAATTTAAGTACGCGTCTGTGACCAGGAGCAACTTCTTTGCTTTTTACAAATGTCTGTCTAGGTGTGTTTGCATTTGGATATGTGTGAGTGTGCATGTATTTTTTTTTCCTTCCTTTTTTCCCCTAAGGTAAGTCCTTCCACTCCTGGGATTGGAATGACTCCTTTTCCACTTCCTTAAGACTCATATCCTTCCCTTTCTCCTCCACTTTTTTCCTCTTATCCTGAAGAAGCGACCAACACTTGCGAAAGCTTGTATGTGTGTTTGTGTGTGATTTTATTCGTTTCTATCGACGAGCCGGTCCTTTTGGTAAGTCGTCTCTTTTCTATTTTTTATTTTTGTTTATCCCACCAGGAAAGTTTCCCTCTGTAATTTTCGTTTCATCAATTTGAATCTAACAATCACGGTCGTTTGTTATATTATTCTTAGTAAGACTTGTTTTATGTTGTAGATTGCCTCTTACATATTTCATGGTCGACTAAAAATAGTAGATATGCAGCAGATAATTTATGTATAAATAATTATACTGGGTGACCAGTATAAATTTGAAAACTTAATAAATCACAGAATAATGTAGATAGAGGGGTAAAAATTGACACACATACTTGGAATGACACGGGGTTTTATTAGAACAAAACAAAATTCTGAAAGATTGCCGGGGCAGCAAAACGTGTATAAAAGGAGCTGTAATGTGAGAGAAAATCAGATGCACCAGCAGTCGCAGCATGTTGACGTTACCTGAAAAAGTGCTTTTAGTGAAGCTCTATTATCAGAATGGGAAATGTGCTAGTTCAGCGTTACGATCCTAACACCATAGGAAGATGATTCGAACAGGTAAAGATCTATTGACAAGTGCAGCTGTGGCGAGAATTATTTCCAAGTTCAAAGCCACGAGTTGTTTAGACGATAGACCCCATAGTGGCCAACCGAACACAAGGTGTAATGCTGCTGAGACAGTTCAAGAAGAAATGGAGACTGTAGCAGGTTCGTCTATGCACGGCGAAGTCAGTGCTCGTGCATTCACACATCAAACCAGCATTCCATACACTAATGTTTGGTTCATACTTAGTGTACCCTTCGGTGCTATCCTTACAAAATCCATCAGCATCATGAAATGTTACCTGGCGATTTAGTGAAGCGGAGGGAATTTGTGTTGTAGGCATTTCAAAAGATGGCAGAAGATGACGTTGGTTGAGTAACATGTTGTGGAACGACGAAACTCATTTCACGCTCCGAGGGTCTGTCAACGCCCACAACTGCAGAATTTGGGCTACCAAAAATCCTAGAACTGTCGTGGAAACTCCATTGCACGTCGAGAAAGTCACAGCATGGGTTGGATTTACCACATCTACTGTTATCGGGCTTTTTTTCTTCAAGGAACTGTGTGATTCTGGCTTTGTAACTGCTATCGTGATGGATGAGAGGTACGCCGATATGTTAGTCGTATCATCCCCAGCCTGGCTGATAAACACCTGCTGGAATGAACGATTTTTATGCAGGATGGCGCTCCACCCCGTATTGCTAGACGCTTGAAAGATCTGTTGCGCGCATCGTTTGGTGATGGTGTGCTCAGCCGCCACTTTCGTCATGCTTGGCCTCCCATGTCCCCAGACCTCAGTCCGTGCGATTATTGGCTTTGAGGTTATTGAAGTCGCAAGTGTATCATCATCGACCGACATCTCTAGGGATGCTGAAAGACAACATCCAATGCCAATGCCTCACCATAATTGAAGATTACAGAGGAAAAAATTCCTAGCAAGAAATATATATATATGGAGTAGATGAGGTTTACTTACCAGGCAAAGGAGCACAGGTACGTGACAGAAACACGAATATAAAAATAATAATAATAATAATAATAATAGTAAAATAAAAATACACGCGCGCGCGCGCACACACACACACACACACACACACACACACACAAACACACACACACACACACACACAAATGCTAAGCTTTCACAACCATTTTTTTGCTTCTTCAGAAAAAGAGCAGGGAAGGAGAGGGGGAAAGGAAAAAATGTGGGTTTAAAGGATCGGGTGAGGAGTCATTTCAATCCCGGGAGAGGAAAGACTTATCTTGGAGGTGAAAAAGGATAGGTAAACACATGCACGCGTACACACACACACACACACACACACACACACACACACACACACACACACACACAAGGTAGACATATGCAAAATCGTATTTTAAAGATGAGGCGTTATGATACTTGGAAGAATATAATTTTGGGAGCAGGTGAAGCACGCTTTCGAACTCTCGGGAGGGGACTCGTAACTTGGACGTGGTGGTGATACGCTGTCACTCGGGCGGTCTGAGGCCGCGTTACAAACTTGTGATGTGAAGAAATGGGCAATTGTAGACTTGAAAATGTACGGAGCTATGACTGCAGAACTTAGTCTCTGGTTGAAATGTGGTAAGCTATGCGTGGTAGTAGGGCTGTGGAACTGTGATAATTCAGCAGTGTACTTGGGTGATAACAAATATTGTAAATAATCGTGGATTATTTTGGAACTGCAATGTTCGATGGACTTCATTAATTTACTTGTGATATTTTGGAACTTTTACTATAAAGTGCACCTGATACTTATTGTGCGTCTCACGAACACATTTATGAAAATTTACTTCGTGAGTGAATCTCTTCTAAACATTATTTTTGAATCCATTTTGTTGGTTATTCAGAGCTTTAATTTATGTTTATTTAAATATATTTTTCACATCATCATCTGCAGATTGATAGACTGGCTAAACTACAGAATAATTATTGATTTTATTTAAACAGATTGGGTAGCTGTTCAGGGCATAGAAGCTCACATACATAACTCACCTCTACCAACAAGACAACAAGCCTTAAACCTTTTACTACCCTTAGTTATGTATTGCCCAATTCTTATTGGTGAGTACCGATAGGAAGATTGCATGCTGAAGAGACCGGCACAGCTGTTTCTCAAATGTAAATGGAGGAGGCCCCGCCTACTGGTACTAGCGTTATGTTAGCATCAGCTGATCAGGTATAAGTCAGACAAATTGGGTCTAACGAGACACATTTGCTAATAAATACATCAAAATCATGTAAAATCATTTCATACGTGGTTAGAATTGGCTGGTTAATATAGTCATAGTTGAAATAAATGTGTTAAAACTTTTAAAATACATAGCTGACTGTTAGTGTTGTACTGGGAAAGCTATTGGTTTCTGTGGTGACAAATGATGTTGATTGAAACATGTAGCATTGGGCCAACTTGCAAAGAGATGGCTGACAGGATAAATCTGTGCTGTCAAGCAGACGACATTCCAGAGATGTAGCCTGTGCTCAGTTGTTATGGTGATGTTTAATACCATTATAGAGAGCGGGAAGTTTTCCAAAAGTGATAGCTGTGGTAGCAGACATGTTTGAGGTAGGTAGATAGTATGGAAATCTAGTGGTTTCCATTACATTGGCTATAGTTGTTAATGAACAGACTGTTAAATGGAACCCACTATACATCTGGTCTGGGAAGTATATACAGAGTCAGATATTACTGTATGTATCATAAGGTGAACTATTACTGGCTGCTGCCTGACCCTGAGTTGAATGACTCCCAACATAGGCAACGTAATAGTTCTATTTTGTTTATGCTTGGCAATTCACCAGTCAATAAAAACCAAGCTGACAGCTCTTCTTTATGAATGATGACTTCTTAACTTGTAAGTTTTCCTTTCTATTTCAATGTATCAAAATCTTGAGATAATGAGGTCCAGCAATAGCTGTGCCTCCAAATAATATTATCAATCAATTGATTTCCAGATAATCTGTCATTTACCTATGCACTTTATAGATTAAATAAATCATTTATACTTTACGCTTCATATTTATTACTATTCATGAAGTTATTATCTCCATAAGTACATAGTTAATTGATGCACATATCATGACAGATAACAGGCATGGAATGGAATACAAAATCAACAACCACCATAGCAACTATCATGACACACACATTCTTCCATGGAATACTAAATTTCTTTGGCTGGGCAGACATAATATGAGGCCACTTGCTGCTGCCACCACCCTCAGAATCTGAAACAAACAGATTCTGGCAGCAGCTGCTGTTCCTATCATGCCTCATTAATTTACTAAATTGATAAATATTTGGGTATCTCTAGGTATTGAAAAAGTGGGGGAAAGTGGCTTGTACCACTACATACTCCCTCCCTGAGCCTTGAAATAACCATCAAAAATTTTAGGCGTAAAAGTTTGATTAAGCCAGTCAGATTAATTAGGATGTGGCTATGTACAGATAATCATAAGGTTATAAATAAATTTACTAAAACATCTGACAGCGGACAATTTAAATTGGCCATAAACAAACTTTCATTCTCCTTCCTTTGTTTGAAATAATATAAACAAAATTAATCTCTTTTAACTCTCCGGGGGGGGGGGGGGTTATTCTCTTAAATTAAGGAGAGAATGTTTAACTTCAATAGACTCCTATTTAATTATTTGTGCTGATATTATTATTTTTTTTTCACCTGTTGTGAAATATGAGCAGTATTGTAGTAAAAGTATCTTCAGATTAGCATATCTTGTGTGAACCGCAATTTAGAGAGTAAGGGGCATTTCTACTTATGTTACTCATCAGACATAGAAAAGACAAAAAAAGAATTTTGAAGTACCAAGCTTTATGCTTGAGTTACTCCTAGGTGTCAGTCGCTATCTGTCGAACCGCACACCAGTACAAATATGGTAGGTCCTCATTATAGGCACCTAACAGGAGCTAACAGCCTCATTTTACAGGTCTGCCACTCTCAACACTTTCTCCATCCCTTCGATTATCTTCTGGGAACAAATATTGTTTAATGTCCTCACTTTTAACCCTTTATTCGGTTCTATTCACATACCGCCGCTGTGGAGTAGCCGAGCGGTCTAAAGGGCCTGGCTGAGTAGCGCGCGGTTGCTCGCCATCGGAGGTCAGAGTCCTCCCTGGGGCATGGGTGTGTGTGTTGTCCTTAGGTTAGTTTACCTTAGTTTAAGTAGTTTGTAGGCTACGGACTGATGACTACGCAGTTTGGTCCGATAGATTACAAACATTTGAACATTTTTTATTCACATACGTCTAGCTTAACCTGGGATTTCTTGTTATTGCATACCATCTTGGGACAATACATGTACCTACTCTGTTTCACTCTATCATGCACTCCTAATCATCACAAATCTTACTAACTTCCTCTTCCCCCCCCCCCCCCCCCCCCCCACTTTAAAGGAGTGTACAAGGAAAGAGAAAAATAAAAATTCTGCAGTCCACTTGTCGGACTAGACTCGTGTGCTGACGATGTAACTTAATGCTAGACTTTAAACTAACAATGTAAATACAACTTAACAAAAAAAAGGGTGTGTGTGTGTGTGTGTGTGTGTGTGTGTGTGTGTGTGTGTGTGTATTGCGTGAACTAGACTTCGGACTTGCATTGTAGTCATACAAAATAAAAAAAGAAATAAGTCTGACACAAAAAATAAGAAGGGTTTCAGCAATAGAAACTATTGAAATAGGAAGGGTTTCAGCAATAGAAACTATTGAAATAGGAAGGGTTTCAGCAATAGAAACTATTGAAATATGGAAAGGGAACTGAAAGGCTGGTGCATTATAAAAGAGTAGTAAGAAAAGGAAAAGAAAGATTTGGGAGTTGGAGCCGGAGAAAGACAGAAGATAGCACAAAAGACAGGAAACCCATACCTCCCAGAACAGAAAAATATAAACCCAATCCCGAGTAAACATGGGAAAAGGGGAAAAAACAGAAATAAATTAAAAAGTAAAAACCCCATATAAAAGTAAGAAAAACTTACATACTAACATCGATAAATCATGTGGTACTATGGACCACTATAGGCCAGTACGTATGTAATCTATCTTTTGTTATCTTCTACTTTGAAGATAACACCAAAGTGAAAATGTCATTCTAAGATCCTGTTTTATTAACTTATCTTGTCAACAAAAATTAAATCAAGTCCTTAACCAAGGTATCTCGACAACATATTCATAAGGGCCTGGATAGGAATGGGTAGACATTGATCCTGCCTTGTTCAATCATTAGCTGATTTTCTCAGACTTATATTGGGTCATAACACAATATGATTACAGAGAATAACACTCTGAATAAAAATTATATAATAGATCAGGTAATATTGACCTTTTGTCAAGAAATAAATAATAAATTGGCATTAATTATTAATATAAAAGTCATAAATAGGTTATACATGTAAAATATAATATATAACACACTCTATAAATTCGATACTTAATTAGAGACGTCTATTAATTATTTTAGGCATCTTATCAGCTGATCAATACTCTTTTATTTTATATTGAACATTCGTGAGCATGGATTAAAACAGATTGCTGAAAACCAATGTCTCTGGATGTTATGAGTTACCGTGTCATATCTCGTAAAAAATAAATAATAATAATAATAATAATAATAGTCGAAGAGGTGAAATGAAAGGTTAGGAATAGTATTAGACATGTGTCGCCGGAAAAAATAGTCGAAGAAAGCAACACACGGACTCGGGCACCTAACAAGTGTCAGTTGTTTCATGAACAAATTGTTCATGCCCTAAGGGTTTTAATGTATAGCGTACAACTGTACATACTTGGACCAACATTCCATAATGAACTTCGGTAGTTGTTTAAATTTTGGCAATTGTGTTGATAGGTTTATACCTTGTGAGAAATTAAATATATCTTTTGCAAAATCCACTTGTAGTGTAGAAGTAACATTGTTGGGAGTGGCAGACTGTATGAGGTGCTGGTTGTTAACATTGTTGTCCAAAAGGTTAATAGTATTGGGACAATGTTCTTTGGCCTTTTTTATTTATTAAAGTTTCTAATTTATGGTCACACAAGTCGCCCCCATCCATAGAATATTTGTCACTAACTTCATAGTGTACCTTTCTTAAAGATTCTAATTGGTTTTCTGTGGCTATAATTCTCTCCCTAATTTCTGAAAGGTCAAGAGTCTTCTTCAAGAGTTTGCAACCTCTCTTGACAGTTAGTTAGGCTACTTTCAGTAGATAGCAATGTATCAGATAACTCTTGTGGAACTGTAGTAAGTTCTTGGTGTTTAATAGTGACTACATCAACAATTTCATGTAATAGATGTTGTTTATGTGAAGAAAATTTAATTGAGACAACTTTATCAATCATATCTGGTAAATCGTCTTTGGGTATGAAAGTTTGTTTCATGGATATTAACTCCTCTTTTAAATTGTCATAGTTTTCCTGACATTTATCAGTATATTGTTGCAACATAATTTGAAATGTGTGAAATTTTTTGTCCTTTTCTGTAATGTGACTTTTCATATCTACTAAAGTATTATGCACTTCGGTTTTTTGTGCATTAAATGAAGCTGAAAGATTATTTATCTGTTGGGTGAAATCATCTGTAAGTTGTATAATGTCTGATTTAAGTTCAGTTTTAAGTTCTTTATTTTGTTTTTCTGTACTTTCTTTAAACTCTATAAAATCTGATTTAAGCTCAGTTTTAAAATTATTAAAGTTCTTGTTTTGTTGTCCTGTAAAGTCTTGTAACAATTTGGTTAAAAAATAAAGCAGTCAACAATCGGAAGATTGGTTTGAACACCACAGTGCTATACTAGGCATGGTCCTATTTGGAAGTGGTATGCCGTTGCCTTCCTCAGACCTTCGAACTGACTTACCCAGCCAGTTATAGGGGGACCTATAGTTTAAGTAAGTAGAATTCATCTCTTCCTCCATTTTATTCTGTGCAAATTGTTTTCGGGTAATGGGCATAAGATGGAATAATCGCATTACACACAGCACTAACACTGTATCACTGAAAATTAAAATAAATAAATGAAAAAGCACTCTCACCACGGAAACACGGCTGGTACTGCTGTCAGTAACATAGAAGCAGCCGTGTGCCGCTGCTCTGGAGACCGGAGATGAAGCTTAATAGAGTCGTACCGGATGTGGTAGGTGTGGTGTGGCCGGCCCTCGTCATCTGCTCACCAAATCTTCTGTTCTTGTTGTGCTAGATGCATACAAATTATTATTCTTTGTCTTCTTAAAGATGTTTTGTGTTCGCCATTGATTTTTACATAGATTATGGCAAAGTCCACATAAAATATGTCTTGATAGTACTGTCAATTTTGTAATTACTAGAATCTTCTTGTAGACAGGTGATCCTGGCTATAGAGTCACCACTTGAACTATTACTGGCTGCTGCCTGACCCTGAGTTGAATGACTCCCAACACAGGCAGCGTAATAGTTCCATTTTTCATATGCTTGGCAATTCACCAGTCAATGAAAACCAAGCTGACAGCTCTTCTTTATGAATGTGACTTCTTAACTTGTAAGTTTTCCTTTCTATTTCAATGTATCAAAATCTTGAGATAATGAGGTCCAGCGATAGCTGTGCCTCCAAATAATATTATCCATCAATTTATTTCCAGATAATATGTCATTTACCTACGCACTTTAAAGTATAAATGATTTATTTAATCTATAAACTTCATATTTATTACTATTCAAGAAGTTATCATCTCCATAAGTACATAGTTAATTGACACACACATCATGACAGTTAACAGACATGGAATGGAATACAAAATTTCTTTGGCTGGGTAGACATAATGTCTGAGGCCGCTAGCTGCTGCCACCACCTCCACAATCTGAAACAAAAAGATTCTGACAGCAGCTGCTGTTCCTATCATGCCTAATTAATTTACTAAATATTATAGAGGAAAACTTCCTAACAGGAAAAATATACGTAAAAATAGATGAAGTCCACTTACCAGGCGAAGGAGCACAGGCAGTGATAGCAACAAATAAACACACACACACACACACACACACACACACACACACACACACACACACACACACACACACACACACAAGCTTTCGCAGCCTAGCTGCTTCGTCAGGCAGAAGGGAAGGAGAGAGAAAAGGAAATGATGAGGGTTTTAAGGGAGTGGGTAAGGAGTCATTCAAATCCCGGGCCAGGAAAGACTTAACTTGGGGGGGGGGGGGGAGGAGGGTAAACAAATACACACACACCCACACATTTACACAGACGCAAGTACACTTAGGCAGACATACTGTAGAACTGTGTGACAGGCAGACATACTGTAGAACTGTGTGACAGGCAGACATACTGTAGAACTGTGTGACAGGCAGACATACTGTAGAACTGTGTGACAGGCAGACATACTGTAGAACTGTGTGACAGTTCTATAGTATGTCTGCCTAAGTGTACTTGCGCCTGTGTAAATGTGTGGGTGCGTGTGTATTTGTTTACCCTCCTTTTTTTCCCCCAAGGTAAGTCTTTCCTGTCCCGGGATTGGAATGACTCCTTACCCACTCCCTTAAAACCCCCATCATTTCCTTTTCTCTCTCCTTCCCTTCTGCCTGACGAAGCAGCTAGGCTGCGAAAGCTTGTGTGTGTGTGTGTGTGTGTGTGTGTGTGTGTGTGTGTGTGTGTTTATTTGTTGCTATCACTACCTGTGCTCCTTCGCCTGGTAAGTGGACTTCATCTATTTTTTACGTATAATTTACTAAGTAAATTGATAAATATTTGGGTATCTCAAGGTATTAAAGTTGGGAAAAGTGGCTTGTACCACTTCAAAGGGCATTACAAGATATTAACAAAAGTTAATTTTGTGCCAATATTAAATAAAAATTTAACACAATTATTGGAAAAATTAAAATCTTGAGCATTGGAGTATAGCACTTTCAGCATTGCCTCCTCCGGCATGTTATATCTGTTTTATTATTTTTCGTTTAGTCTAGCTGGATTTAAATCCTTACTCACCCCGTTTACATGGGCTCCCAAAACCGGATTTGGTAAATTAATTTTACAAATCCACTTTTGGGTGGCCATGTAAATACTTCAAAATTGATTCTCTAAAGCGGTTTTCCAGTTCCACAATCGATTTTCGCTTCCATGTAAACGGAAACTATTTTGAAGTGTTGTTGGTTTGTCAGTTCGAGTGTATTGTGTGCCGGTAAATATCTGCAAAAATGGAAGAAGCGAACTGTAACAACAACAAAGAAAGAAAGAAATATTGGACAGAACAGCAAGCTATGCATATGCTATATCTGATTGAAGAAAAACATATTGTAAGCCTGCTTGATAGCAAAAGATACAGAAACAGCGATATTTTCGCTGAATTGGCGAAAGCCATGTTAGAAGGTGGCTACTCGAGAACACGCGATCAGTTAAGGTTGGTCTGTTTTTTGATTAATGGAATTTTGTGTGATGTAAGTTTAAATTATTTTGTTTTTATGTTTGAGGTAACTCGCAATATTTCGTTATAGGTCAAAGTGGTAATCTCTAAAGAGAGTATTTCAAGAGGCGAAAAGGAAAAATTCGACAAGCTGTTGTGACAGATCTGAATTTGCCTTTCACGATGCGATGGCCAGTCTGTTAGACAGCAGGCCATCTTCGGTAATGACAAAAACTAGTGTAGATTCTACACAGTCTGAAGAAGGTACATAATTCGCTCTTGTATAATTTGTAGTTAATTTGATATTTATGAACAAGAAGTAAATGCTACAGTGTGCATTTCTTTACTGTGCAGAACCAGTAATCTCCCCCGAAAGTGAACTGGAACCACCAGCTGGCGAAGATCCAGAAACATTTACAGTGTCAACAGAAGACACATCTTTGACAGTGTGTGCTACCACCAGACCTGCCAAAAGTGAGTACTTCTTACAGGATATTTGAAATTTACATAGCGGTGCTTATATTTAAAATTGCCTATTGAAATCGACTATTAGGAATACTTCAAAATACCGGTAGTAGTGTTCTTTATGGCTTCATTGTATTCTCACTGTGATAATTTTAATGGTTTTGTGTGACGAGTGTTCATAGGCCTACTATACTCGTGTGTCAAAGTTAGAAGTTGCATTTTTATAGTTTATTCTCATGATGTATGTACAAAATACACACATGTCAGTATCTTTTCAGTTAATATATATTCCTGAGCGTACATGGCAGTTAAGACTTATTTTGCATTAGTAATCATTTGCTTTGCTAATCCAAATCTCATGTAGAGTATATGCTATGTTGCAAACCAGCCTGTAACAACAATAACCAAGAATTTGTATATATTATACAAAATGAAATGTAATTTGTTTATTCATAGTTGTGATTTTTATTCAGGGCGAAGAACACACAATGGGAAAGGTGGTGGATACACCAGTGCTTTAGCATCATTTGCAAAAGATGTAAGAGCTAATCAATTAGAAGTCCAAAAAAAGCAGCAAAAATGGCAAGTGCTGGTCTAATTCAGTGTACTGCAAAAAATTACGTTGCTCCAATTCTGCTCAATTCTTCAAATGTTGTTGTTATTTTGAGTAAACAGCTAGGTCATCAGTCCCTCTTCAAACGAATTCATGTATTGTGCAGTAGTTTTATTAATTAGTTCTGTAAATGCTCATCTAGTCTTAAACATTGCAACAACCATCAAGTAATATGGAAAGACATCATTGAAATATTTTTGAAGCCTGATTATGTTTTAAAAATTTTAGCAACGTAGCCCCTGAAGTGGATTACTTTGGTCCAATAAATGTAACAATTAGATTTATGCAAAATACCAGCTTGGAGCAATGTTACCCTCTTTATAATGTATTTGTAAGTTACTGAACCATGGTAAACCAATATTTGTGTGTGTGTGTGTGTGTGTGTGTGTGTGTGTGTGTGTGTGTGTGTGTGTGTGTAAAACTGTACTTCATTTGCTTGAAGTATTCAACCTATATAATCTCATTTGTGAAAAAGATGATCTTTATGTACAGGCCATTACCAGATAATAAGTAGTGGTATCATGAATTACTTACATAAAACCTTTCAATAACACCATAGTAATTTTTGTGGTCATTAAAAATTCTTCAGTTTGTCTGTGGTTTAATAGGACTCCTTAATTTTCTGTAGAATACTGACACTTTGTTTTGTGTGAATCTGCTTCATCTAAACTGGCAGTTTGTTATTCTGACAGGTCTTCATCACTGGAATAATGAATCACTGTCTAGCTAGATTTTTAACCTCTTATGTTTCTTACTATTATCTAGCACTGGGTCAGAAGTTTTTGTGACATTTCAACCAAGTGTTCCATTGAACATGGATTTCAGACTTTTTCAGATTCTTAGTTTTGCAGTCCGTATTTCAATGACAAAATATCTTATGTTTACACCCAATGCTATGACAACTTTATTATCTTGCCAGTTTTTATTTTTAATGTGAGATTCACGCTAACCTGAATCACATATAATGCAGAGTTGCTTTCATCCATTTCTCCAGTTGCCCCACTTTTCCCAGCAAATACAACCTTCATGATTGCTTTTGATTACTAAGTTGCAAATAACTACTTGATTACAATTTTGTGCATATGTCTGTGACTACAAGTTGCTACACATAAATGGATGTCGTTTTCATTCAGTTTAAGTACTTTTGTGGTAGCAGAATACCACCTTTTTTGTACCAAAATTAGTTTAATATGCAGTAGTACAGGTTTGGTTTGTATGAAACTCCCAAGATAAGGTGTGGCAGCTTAGGTCAAACATTGGGCTTATTACAAGTCACAAAATTTGTTACAAAATGTAAATAGAATGTTAACATCTCCCATTTAAAGGGAGTATTTGGTTTTGATGATGGATACAAACTAAGTACCGTGAATCCTTTTCCACTTCCTTAAAACCCATATCCTTCCCTTCCTCCTCTCCTTTCTTCCTATTTTCCTGATGAAGCGACCAACGGTTGCGAAAGCTTGTATGTGTGTGATTTTATTTGTATCTATCGACCAGCCTGTCCTGTGCGTAAGTCACCCGATTTCTATTTTTTATTTTTGTTATCCCACCAGAAAAGTTTCCTTCTATAATTTTCGTATTATTACAAGTTTTACATATGTCAGTACATAGCCAATTTCACTTTACTGTTACAGGTTATCAGAAGAATTTGAGGGAGACAGACACTGGGAGAAACAGCTGCTTGAAAATATTCAAGCTAAACATGCCGAGGACACCAAACAACCTAGTAAACACATTTTTAAGTGGGCTGCAGTGCATTTATGGCAGAAATGCCCAACCACCTTTTATGCCATACTAACCTTTTATACCACACACAAATATATTTACACCCCAAGTACCTTCCCCTGATACATCCTCATCTCTGGCTCCATCCCATCCCCATGCAATGCCCCTATTCCAAGTCTCCCATTCCCTTCCAGTTACCCATCAACATCTAATTTCCATACAAAAAAATATTAGAGTGGAAGTGAGTTTTGTTTCAAAGAAATGAATAAATAAATGGATTTTTCATTGCACATAATTGATTTGTATTATTGAATTTTTTCTTTTGAATCCTATCTATACCTCTGATGCAATTTTTTCCCTTGAAATGCCTTTGTGATATGCTGTATATCGTGGTTGGGGGGAAAAAAAAGTGGTTCCGGATCTAATGAACAGGAGGAGGGCTCAGTAAGTTCTTAGTTCATGTTTCAAGCATGTGGAAAATACAGTAAAGATTGTTCATACAAGTGGACATTTCATGGCACATTCCTGTGTGTGTGTGTGTGTGTGTGTGTGTGTGTGTGTGAGATTAATGTTGGTTGGTTTTTTTGTGCCAAATGAAAATTTGTTCCCCATTCGCAGAAAGTGTTAATGTGAATGAAAAATAATTTATTCATAATCAGATGAGAAAGTTTTGGCACCTTACTGCAAAACCTTTTGAGCATTGAAATGGAATTTATTGCTAAGGTATGCGTCTTTCAATTTTAATGAAAATTAGATTTTACAACTACTTTTATGATTCCTGTTATCAGGTGTTTCACTAGTGTCTTATTACATATCATTCTGGTTTGATTAAAATGACAAGTTACACCTCACTGCGGGGTGAAGCTGTGTTTCCTGTTTTCAAATGAACATGGTGAAGGCAATACAACCTTTAGGTGGTACTCCACTTTGTAAGAAATACTGACCCACGTTAAGTAGATTGTAGCCCTCAGAAAATCATGCAATTGGTTAATCAATAATGGCGACCGGTGCATTTTATACCAGCCCTGTTGAAAGTCTGTATGCCGAGGCTGCTGTATTACCCTTGACCACTCGACGTGACATACTCTTGTGTCGGTACGCATGCCGCCTACGGTCGATGCCCAACCACCCATCTTACAGATTATTTTTTGACAACTCACTCGATCGCCAATATCAGTTGTCTGCGATTGCCTTGCTTCCACCTGGAGTTCGGTTTCGCCGCCTGCTACAGCGGCTCGATTTTACCCTTCCTTCCATCCTTCGGTTGAGCGAAAGCCCATTGCCACCGTGGCATCAGGCCCAGGTTCACGCACACCTTGAACTTAGTTTGCTCCCCAAGGAGAGCACTCCGGATTTGGTATACCGCTCGAGGCTTGTCGAACTCCGTTCCTTGTTCGATAATGCCGTATTTATTTACACTGATGGTTCCAAGAGCACTGCCGGTGTCGGATCTGCCTTCGGCGTCGGGGACAACCGTTTCCAATACAAGCTCCCTGACCGGTGCTCGAACTTCACGGCTGAGCTTTTCGCCCTCCACCAGGCCGTTTTGTATACCTGCCGCCACCACCAACCTTTCTATGCCATATGTTCTGACTCCCTTAGTGCCCTGCAGTGTCTTAAGGACCCTTTCTCGAACCATCCTCTCGTGTATCGGATCCAACGCTCCCTCCAGATGGCAGATGACAGCTGTCACGTTTCTTTCCAGTGGGTCCCTGGCCATGTGCGTGTGCCCGGGAATGAGACCGCTGACATAGCAGCCAAGGCAGCAGCTCTTTTGCCTCGCATGGCTACCTTTTGCGTCCCATCGGACGATCTTCAACTGGCTCTTCGCCGGAGTATCGTGTCGCAATGGCACAGTGTGTGGCTTTCACTGTACAACAATAAATTGCGAACTGTCAAACTGATCCCGACCGCTTGGAGGACCTCCTCACGCCCCTCTCGGCGGGAGGAGGTCATCCTGGCCTGGTTGCGGATCGGTCACTGCCGTTTCAGCCACCGTCACTTGCTATCCGCCGAACCTGCACCGCTATGCTCCTGCGGTGAACTGCTGACAGTGCGGCATGTTTTACTGACTTGTGTTAATTTTAATCATCTCCGTGTAGCCGTTCACTTTCCGTCTACTCTGGAGGAAATTTTAGCTGATGACACACGAGCAGCTGCTTGAGTTTTGCGTTTTATCAACTTGGTCAACCTATCCAAGGATATTTAACCCTTTTAATTGTCTTTTACCTTTCATTTTTAGCCTCTTGTTGATGTTCTGACAGTCACCATTTTATTTTGAGATCATAGCGAATCTATGTTCTTGGCTGGGCGCTAATGACCATAGAAGTTGTGCGCCCTAAAAAAAAAAAAAAATAAGGAGTCAATGCACTTGATAATTCAGTACAAAGGTACGTAAACATCTCTTTCCTCATGTGGAAATTTTCCATCCATTCAGATTCACTGAAATGCTGGAACGTTCCACCAGTGTTCACTTCTCATTTTCTCCCATAAAGCTCGTGATCTTGGTGGGTGCAATACACAGGTTTCAGCTGGGATTAACTGTGCCGATATGATTCCTGCGTATCGTCTTTTAAACAGTCTTCTCCTCCTCCTCCGCTCAAGCTTGCTAGCTGTTATTTGATATTCATATTCCCTCTTCATTACGAACATCACAAATGCGTCGATTATATCATCCATTGCACTTACGATATACATACAAACAGGTGACAGGAACCTATGATTGCAAGCGGCCATTCGTGAAAACATATGATGATTGGAGATCCGATTTTCGACAGGGCTAGCAAAACCAAATCAGGCAGTACCATGTAAACACGACACGCAAAAACGGTTTACGAAATCCAGTTTTCGTTTTCCAGAAGATGTGCCGCATGTAAACGTGGTGACTATGTATCCATCTAATGTAAAATATTGTATACACTTGTATGTCTCACAGTGACAGTATAAAAGATGTAAACTGGTCATCTGGAAATAAAGAAATGTGATCCAGACCGTTTTAAAATTAATTTTAATTATAAAGATCACTGACTCACTAAAAGTGTTAAAAGAATAGTAAGTATAAACCAAGTGCATCCAGTATCTTGCAAGTATGAGAAAGATGGTGAATTTAGACATTTTCTGTAGCAAAACAAATATAGAAACATACAGGTCAGTGTGTATCAAAAATGTACAGTAGAAGTCAGAGGACACATTCTTCACATGTAGACAAAGACATAATGTTATGTTATACACTTAATTCAACTTCAACAGGAAGATTCAAAACTTTTGTATGTTTTAATCCACATTTTAGGCATTGGCAATGGTCACACAGTGACGAATATCTAAATCTACCACAGTTAAGAAATATATGCGAATGATTACTGTTCGTCTTCTGCATACTTGAAACAGTCGTTGAGCACTACAATTTCTACACGAATCTGACTTCACAGTTACAGTTTGTCGATTTACAGAACTGAGTGGTCATGTATCGTAAAGGCAGAAGGTGAGAAATAGTATTTTCAGCTGACAAACTCTGGGACCTTTGGTGTAGTGGAAAACACTGATTGTCTGTTCCAAAGGAGAAACTGTATGTCCCAGTAATTACATGACAGAATTTCAAGAAATAGCTCAACTTGCTTGAACATATTTGTATAATAATTTTTGTGAGCACAGAAATGTGTTAAATCCAGGCAGAAGTAGGCAGTTCAGTTCATTAAATATTGGGGGCACTTTGTTTTTGTTGTAAAAGGTGAGTGGACAGATAAAACACAAAAACACGAACTAGAGGGACACTGCGATGTCAGCTCTCGAGGGTGGATAGACCTCAATTCGCGAGAACTCGTGCAGTTGGTCGCACATATAATATTTTGCAAACACTCGATGAACACTTGAAAATGTACTTATAATATGGAGGAGAAATTCCTAGCAGGAAAAATATATATAAAAAATAGATGAAGATTACTTACCAGGTGAAGGAGCACAGGTAGTGATAGCAGCACAAATAAATTAATAAATTTACACACACACACACACACACACACACACACACACACACACACAAGAAATCATTTCCTTTTTCCTTCCCTTCTGCCTGAAGAAGCAGCCAGGCTGCGAAAGCTAGTGTGTGTGTGTGTGTGTGTGTGTGTGTGTGTGTGTAAATTTATTAATATATTTGTGCTACTATCACTACCTGTGCTCCTTCACCTGGTAAGTAATCTTCATCTATTTTTTTTTTTTTTTAATGTACTTAGTGTTTTCTGTCTAATAATGCAAACTCCAGGTTGGAGTTAAAGAATATAATGACGAGGACAGTTTTCAACTCACCGCATAGACGTAATGATGAGTTGCGCCAGGCACATAAAAAAGGAACACGCGTAAAACTCGTACACTATCGGCTCTGGCCATCTTCAGAAAATGGAGCAATCACATAGGCACACTTCAGCACCTCAAACGTCATCTACTGCTGCCACACTGTGAATTACACTCTGCAGTGAAGGAATAGGAGAGGGGAGGGGGGACCGGGAGGTTGCATCGTGGGGGGGGGGGGGGGGGGGCTGGAAACAGCACAGCAGTACAGAGCCGGTACGTATTAGGTGGGAGGAACGGGATGGAACGTAGGAATGGAGTGCAGAGGGGGAGGAAAGCAAAATAAAACAAGCACAGCCCCCCCCCCCCCCCCCCCCGCACACACATGCACCTGTTTTTAAAAGGAAAAAAAAAAAAAAAAACAATATTTTATTTTAAAATGACTATGAGCAAAATGCTCACAGAATGAGTGTTTTCGGGTAAAATTGTGGTGCGCGGTGGAAGAATTGTCCGTTTTCTGTAAAGAGTGTAGTGCAATACAGCACAGTGGCATTTTCATTACGTGTGTTGGTAGAACAGATACTAGGCAAAAGATATGTATTTTTTAAAATTTCTTTTGGTGTAAGCAATAAGAATTTTTGAAAAGTTGCATAATTTTTGTAAAAAAGAAATATTGAGATCCATGTAATATGTACAGTGGTGTACATGGAGTTTTGTTGGTTTGTTTCAGTTCCCTGAAGATCCATTGGCAATATCGTTCTCCAATGATTTCATCAAGAAGGAGCCGGAAGAAAATTTGGGAACAGATGAAACTGTGGATATTGTAAGCATTCACGTGTCTGATATACTGCATGTGTAGTGAGGCATATTATCTTGGATTAATTGTGTAATGTAAAGGATCTATTGCAGTGCAGTGGATACGGATTATTAGTTTTCATGGTACATAGTGTTTATTATTTGTGTTGTTCCACTCGACTCGAATTGTCTTCTGTTGTTCGCTGACATTTCTGAAAAGAATCTGAACACAACTTGCAACAGTGTCCAGGTGTTGGATATTATGTAGTGATAATACTTCTACATCTACATCAACATGGGATACTCTGCAAATCACGTTTAAATGCCTGGCAATGTGTTCATTGAACCACCGTTATACTATTTATCTCCCATTCCATTCTCGAATAGCGCGTGGGAAGAAAGAACACCTGAATCTCTCTGTTCGAACTCTGATTTCTCTTATTTTATTCTGATGATCATTTCTACCTATGTAAGGTGGGAGTCAACAATATATTTTCGCATTCGGAGGAGAATGTAGGCGATTGGAGTTTCGCAAGTAGCCCACGCCGCAGCGATAAGCGCCGTTGTTGTAATGATTCCCATCCCAGATCCTGTATCATTTTCGTGACACTGTCTCCCCTGTATCGTGACAACACGAAACGAGCTGCCCTTCTCTGGACTCCTTCGATGTCCTCCGTCAAACCCACCTGATAAGGAACCCACACTGGGCAGTAATATTCCAAAAATGGACGGACAAGCGTAGTGTATGCAGTTTCTTTTGTAGTTGCGTTGCATGTTTTAAGGGTTCTGCCAATAAAACGCAGTCTCTGGTTCGCCTTTCCCACACCATTATCTACGTGTTCTTTCCAATTTAAGTCTGAAGTAATAGTAATTCCTAGGTATTTTGTGGAGTTTACGGCCTTCACGGTTGATTGATTTTATCTTGTAAACAAAGTTTAACGGATTTCTTTTCGTATTTTTGTGGTTGACTTCACACTTCTCATTATTTAGAGTTGATAGCCAGTTTTTACGCCATACTGATATCTTATTCACATCATTCTGCAGTTGGGTTTGATATTCAGATGATTTTATTAGATGGTAAATGACGCTGTCATCTGCAAACAACTTAAAGAGCTACTTAGATTTTCCCCTAAATAGTTTATGTAAATAAGGAACAGTAGAGGACCAATAACACTGCCTCGTGGAACGCCCCATATCACCTCTGTTTTAGTCGATGCCTTACCATCAATTACTTCAAACTGTGTCTTCTCTGACAGGAAATCCCGAATCCACTCGCAAATTTGGGACGATATACCATAACAACGCAATTTGATTAACAACGATTTGTGAGGTACGGTGTCAAAAGCCTTCAGGAAATCACGAAATACGGAATCGATTTGTGAACCCTTGTTGATAGCACCCATCACTTTGTGTGAACAAAGAGCTAGTTGTGTTTCGCAGGAACGATATTTTCTAAATCCGTTCTGTAACTCTAAACTGCCGAGTCAACATGCAGCCATCTGTGTCAACACAACAGAGGCCTAAGAATGAAAGTTTTACGATGAGTGTTGAGGTACTGCCAGTCTGCAGTTGAGAATAGATCGTGGAACCCCCCTACAAAACATTACTTTTACAAAGAGCGGTATTCTCGGTTCGAATGTGAATTGGCCTACAGTTGGACTACACGAGAATTTTTTCGGCGACTGCACAAGGCACGTAGTGATACGGCATTACTGCACGTCAGTTGTGCATAGGGTAGGGTGACCAGATTTCCAAACTAAAAATACGGGACACATTTCGGTACTGATGCGCGACACTAAATATTACCTGTACCTGTACCATTAAAGCATATGTAAAGACACGGATTGACACACACCCAGTAAAAGTGAAGAGGTGAACATAGCCGGTGTTCCCCCCTTCCCAATCTGACGTGTGTTTCGGTTGTACTCATGTTTACATTTGTTTTAGAAAATATTGTCACAACAGGAATAGTATTTAATTGCTTAAAGAACATGAAAGTGACGGGACAAGCATCGGAATTATGCGTTTTTGGAACAGGTCAAACTGTGTATAACACAATCTCAGTAACTAGGACATAGCTAGTCAGATGCTAATACAAAAATTAATCAAACATAGCTACTCACCGTTGTGGAGTGGCCGAGCACTCTAAGACGACTCGCTACAGAGCGTGCGGTTGCTCACCGTCGGAAGATCGAGTCCTCCCTGGGTCATTGGGGATGTGTGTTATCCTCAAGGTTAGTTGAAGTTAAAGTGGTTTGTAAGTCTAGGGACTAAATACCATAGCAATTTGGTCCAATAGGTTTACAAACATTTGAACATTTAGAACATAACTACTCGCACAACTAAAAGCCAAAGAATTTGCAATAATACTTTATTCTTTTCTTGTTCTCACATACAAACTAGCAAGAAAGACAGTCATGATTACTTACGTACTTCTCTGTGAAGTATATTTTGCAGAAGAATGTGTGTCATTCCGGAGGTCGATTTTTTTCGCATCACGATCACGACGTGAAATATTATGAAAATGGGCTCTTATTATAATTACTTTCTTCACAGTTTGCACACTAAGTATGTTGTTTTCACAGTCCATAAAATATTTGTGATGGAGAACATTGTTTCCACATCAGCATTTGCTACAGATATCTTCAGATGCAAGTAAGTTGAAAATGAGAGACTAGTATTTTTTTTTTTTTTTTTTTCCCCAACTCGCTACACAGGTCTCTGATTGTGTTGCCAATTTCCATGTATATCCTGGCTGGTGGTCTGCTTGATTATCGAAAATTAGTGGCTCTAGCCTGTATCCAGGATAAACGGCTTGAAGAGTGGAATGCTCACGCCACTGTTCTCCATATCCGCATCCAGTGGCACCAGTTGGCTGAGGGTGACACTACAGTTATTTGGCATCATTTAGCATTTTCAGTTCTGTTGGGTTGAACTTTAGTTTAAATGTACAATGACAGCATTAAATTAACATTTAATAGTAATGAAAATTGTGGTTGTGTAAGTTATTTGTGAAATACCAATCTTTCAGTAACTTTTGACTAATGCTATGCAGTTGACTACATTTGACTATTTTTACTGATTCATTGAACTTCTGTTTGAGCAAAATAATCCTGCTGAAAGAAATCTGTTAATTGAGATATTTGTACACAATATATCACCCTCCATATGTGGACCTCGGCCTGTACGTAATTTTCCTAAAGGGTGTATTACACGACAATCCGCCATGAAAGGTACTGGTGTAGTGTGACTGCCATCTTGTGGCAGATCACGTAAAACTACCACAGAACCGCGATTATTAACACACAGTTAATCTGTGTGCTGGAATAGAGACTCCATTGAATTCACACATGTGCACTACACAGCGCTTACAGGCGCGTGCACAGGAGTAGTACTGGAGTAAGCTTTCTGCTTGCTGTTTGTGTACGACTTAATGTCATAATTTAATAATGGAAAGTCCAGGTTGGAATTAATAATATAGTGAGGACAGTTTACAACTTGCTGCAAAGACATGGCGACGAGCTGTGACAAGCACATACAAAAGACACACACATACAACACATTCAGCTATCGGTCATGGCCTTCTTCAGAGTATGACTGTGTTGTATGCCTGTGTGATTGCATGAGTGTTCTATTTTCTGAAGAAGGCCATGACTGATAGCTGAATGTGTTGTATGTGTGTGTCTTTTGTATGTGCCTGTCGCAGCTCGTCGCCACGTCTTTGCGGCGAGTTGTAAACTGTCCTCACTATATTATTGTCATAATTGAAGTTTGTGGTTACGACTGATTTCAGACTTCCGTGCTACGGATTTTTTTCAATTAGTAGATGTGAAATTCAAATTAAATCTGAATTTTTCCACATGTGTCTGTTATTATTTCATTAGAATGTTTTAGATAAATTGAAAATACAAATAAAAGTAGTGAAAATATTCAATATAAATTAGAAAAAAATCATTTTACAACTAGAACCCCTAAATTAAATTAAAATTTTTGTCCTGACAGACATAATTTTATACAATTTTTTGCCCTTTGTAACAAATACGTCATATAAAAGTTTCACATGGAAAATGTTAAAATATATAATTATAAATTTACAAACCCTGAGACTGTTCTGCGTCTCAAATGTCAAAGACATTAAAGTTAAAGGTGAGGCATTGAATTAAAAGTTGTCATGCATGGAGAGCCTTGGCAGTAGTGGCAATTATCTATGGAACACAGAAACTGAATTAGAGTTTGTGACGTGGAGGAAAGTCGTACTTAGACTGTTCTGAGGTGTCTTAATCGCTAGTGGTGTGGTGGTCTAGTGGTTAAGAGGTCTGCCTTGGTGGTTAAGACGTCTGCCTGGTCCGGATTCGATTCCCGGCAACATCACAAATTTTAATTCAATGCTTCACCTTCAACTTTCATGTTAAAAGAGTTAGAATTGTACAAGAAATAGTGAAAAGAGGTAATAATAAGTGATTTGCTGAAATCTCTCTTTTTTTCACTATAGGGACTGAAGTTGGGCATTATAGGGTTCATAAAAACATGTCTTTAGAATGACACTTACTGTTAACAGACCACTCATTGGTATATATAATCAGACATGCCAAGTATTATGATTTGTCCATATTACGACAAGTTTCTGGCAAAATTTATGGTGTTATGGGAACCTGTGCTAAAATTACAGAATTTTCTATTTGATTTGTTTTAATAGTTTGGCAATGCAGTTTTTCAGTGGGTTGTTTTATGAACCACTATAGTTTCAGAAATAACACAATACTGTACTTTTTATTCTCAGCTTTGTACAAACAGTATAAAATACACAAACAATGGAGTGGAGTCTCGATAACTTGGGCACTGTGGGTGCTTAAACTTATAGTTAGGTTGCGATTTGGCGTACTAATGTTCATGCTCTAATGTGTGTGTAAATCAATTATTGAGTAGCTCTTCAATTAATTCTTGCACTTTCTTCTGCCTTTTTTGGACGTGGGTAACAGAATGTAAAGGTCAATGTAATTCTTTCGTCTAAAGTCACATATACTTTGTCATAAGATTTTTTAATTTTATTTATTTTTTAGTAGGCACCTTCTTGTGCCTTAACAATTCTTTTTATACAACTAAGCATCAAATGGAGATTTTTACTGTCAGTTTTTGAAATAAATTCCATATTAGGGCCCTCGTATTCTCTGCCCCCTCTTCCGCAATCCTTGCCCCTCTTATGGATAGCTTCTTTTCAACCTTGGCATCTCATCGCAGGGGAACTAGATCTGTCATTGATCATACAATAACAGATTAGAAAGGCAGATAGGGACGCACATGTTTTAGAGGGTTTTTTAATGACACTAATCATTATTTAATTTGCAATGAAATGGGCTTTATGAGGTCAAAAGCACAGAACGCCAGGTCCATAAGTAGAAGCATAAAAGTGGAGAAACCACAGAACAAGTACATTTGGGCACAAATATATAACTGAGTTAGTCACTGGACAAAGAATGGACAAGGGTACCGGAACACCCGACTAGAAGTGGCTAGAAATGTTTTGGAATGGCAGTGTGTAAAGTAAGGAAGTAGTAGACAGCTTGGTGTAATGACACAGTCACATTGTAAAAAGAAAAAGAAGGCATTTCAAAACTAGCTCCATACCAGAAATCGGACAGAGAAGGTTATGTTGAAGAAACAAACGAAGTGCAACTATTGTGCCCTTACCTTTCGTGGTCCCGTTGCCTGTTGCACTTGGCAGCTCTTCAATATGTCCTGGCTTATCTGAAAATTGTTGATGTTACTATTTTCTAACACTGAAGTTCATAACACAATGTTTTAACTTTGAGTTAAGTCTTTTATTTAGCACTATATACTGTATATAATTAATTATTCAAAGTGGCCAGTTCGGTTCTCAGAATAGTTTTTACGGTAAGGATGGGATAGTACAAACTGCACTAAATTATTTGATACTAACAATATGATGCTAGTGCAGTATTTTATCACTTTAACACAAGAGTTCACAGTTATTTGCATGTGGCAAAATCACAGTCACAGAATAGATTATGAAGTCAACACAATTGACAAAATTTAGAGCACCACTGATACCGGAAAATTTACACAGTTCACATATTATAGAGTAGGTTGCAGATTTGCAGTTAAATTGAGTAAATGCGATACAGTGCCAGACTTGTATGGCATACGTTGTTTCTTGTTCTGTATCTAATTGCCAACTAACTAATTCTTGATTTGTTGCTCTATTTAAAGACTGTTGTAGTAATAATTTTCTGACCTTATAATCTGTACAATTGTTTCTAAAACAGCTAGGTCAGAATTTGACTTAGACTTGTAACTATATGTTACTATTACAATTTGGTTTACAAAAATTATTGTTTAATGGAAAATCAATGAAGTATCTGGGATGAATTATTGTTACGACGGGGGCTTCCCCGATCCTTTGTGACTGGCAGACATATTAAATAAAATAATTTATTGCAGAAAATAACTCAACTTTTTAATTAGGGCATCAATCAGTCAATGTAGTATATAAAAAGAAAGGGAGAAGCGGTGGCAAAGGAAGAATGTAGTCAAAGTCCGTAAACTGACATTAGTTTAGGAGTAAATGGCAGTGAATGTTAGTACTGATATTAAAGTTTTAATTTTGATTATTATGTAACAAATTTTGGATGATTATATATACCTTAATATAAAGTGGAGGTGTTCAGCTATACATTGATATGGGTGGTTACATTTAATATGCCGATTTCCGCACTCGAAACATTATAAGGCGAGATGAAATGACTACTTCAATTAACAATATTTCATTATTAATGCATTTCCTGACTTTACTAATTATGAAATTGAGTTCCTATCATTACACATAAATAAGATGAAGAAATAAAATGACCTGGGGGAAGACTTATTTACATATTTGCTATTTTGAAAGTATCTATTGTGCTTAATGCTTCTGTTTGCAAATGAATATATGAGATTATGAAAAAAAAGTAATTTAATCTAAAAGTGGTAAATATTGAGGCAGATATGGTGGGAAGAAATGTCTGAATGCACATAGTAGAAACTACCAGTTGATGAAGTACTTCATTCTTTTTGACGGCCTCTTGTGACTGTTCCTTGAATGCCTCCTCCATCTTCTAATGATCCCAAGAAATTAATGTAAAGAATAGCACTCCTGTACACACTTCTGTAACAAAGTTATACCCATGGCTCAGCATAATGAACATTTTGTATTGTGTTTTAACGTTCTTTTAATCAGCAATTTAATGTTCAAATTTGATTTATAATTTTGACAAGCTATTCTCAACAACAGTTACCTACTTTGTTGTATTAAATAATCTAACACATATTGATACAAATGTTTTCCTTTGAGACACGATTCATGTCGCCTGTCAAGTAGGAGGGCAACTTCATATCATAACTATTCGAAGACTGTCATCCCTGTGCACAGTTGTTACGAGTGACAGTGCCAGTGTCTAGGTCTGAGAGCCAAACTGTGGCAATTGATGAACATAATTATCTCTCCAGAGCAACGATGCATCGTCCGTCGCTACGAGTGCTGCGACGAGCAGTGCTGGCGTGCGACCGTCAATACGCACAAGTCGTTGCAGTAATAATGAAGTATTACTGTCTCCGGCACCAATATGCCCAGCGAGAATCTTCAAATGCCCATAGAGGACAGCTAGCTAACAAAACTGATAAAACCAAATGTTTTTAATCTTTATTCAAAACGATTTTTTCTAAATTGTTACCAGTCACAACAAGTGTAATAATCTGTATGTTCTTGTATATTTATCCCCCTTATTCAATATCATAACTGTAGCCTCTAAGTCAACAACAACAACAACAACAACAACAACAACAAAATTATTAATAAGTACATGACTGACTCTCAGTATCGTAATGCTGCATGTGGGGGGGGGGGGGGGGAAGGGGGGGCTAAGCTGGCCATATATAAACTCAACCGTTACCGCAGTATTCCGCAGTTGATTTCCACAGCTAACGGTTCCTGACACACCCACAGTTGGCTGCCATGGGTATAACTTTTCACATTGTTATTATTTTACTGTTTATTGCCATAATATTGTATTCTGTACATCCTTCTTAATATTTGTAACATTACTGTATTGCAGTCGGCCTGAAGACGGTCTCACAAGCAGACTGAAACCGGTTGCCTAACAACAATAAAAATTCTCTTGCGATCGAGACTGTGTTTTTTAAAATATACTTCATTCCATTGTACAGTCTGTGACAGTACAAAAGAACACAGGTCCGGTCAGGAAATAGGGTACTACGCAAATGAAAATGCGATCCTTGTCGACGAAGTAATCTTCCACTCCCAGAACGACCGGCACCGATAATGTGTAGGAGACGAGTCTTAAGAGTACTTCACAGTTAGTACACCTGGAGGCGACACGTGAGAAATAAGTGGGCGTAGCTGTGTACTATCTTAGGTATAGCCCACTGACAGCTGTCGCTTGTGGACCCGTACGTGACGGATGCGGCCCCCCCTGCCGGCACAGACACCCTTTTTAATCTCACGCGCACACGTTGCTACACACGTATTCGGCTTTCTGTGACTCAGGGTGACTTTCTCGTGCTGCAGGGAAAGGGAGTATATTGACAAATTCTGCAATCAGCTGTATCGGTCTCACAGCAGTGGTATTGGTGAGAAGGTAAAAGCTGACACAATGTTTAACTTTTAACCGTGGGATGTACGGCTCGGATTACAGTAATATATCGGCGAAAGCTCCCACTTCGGGCCACAGAGAAGTTCTTAAGGCCACAACAGGCATAAAGAAAGAAAAATAAGTCATACATATGAAAGTTAGCTTTCAGCCACAGCTGTCTTCAGAATAGAGTTAATATGGGTCCAAATTAAATGTTATGTTGCCAGGAACGATAATAAATTTACATGTAGGCGACTCCATCCGGAATCTGGTGCAGAGCGACCACATTAAAATTATTAAAATTGGAAGAACCAGCTTTGGCCGCATTGAATTTTTTTTTTTTATATTCAATACAAATCAATTTCGGTCAGTGTCTGACCGTATAAAAAAATAATGATTTCAATTCGGCTAAAGCTGTTTTTTTCCAATTTTAATGATGATAAATTTACACACCCTGCAGTGGAAACACTGACAAGTGAAGGTATTAGGGATGTCACCTTTGAAGATTGGAAGACTGCGGTCAGGCACACAGAGAAAATCATTGAAACTGCATGGCGGAATGAAGCTGCCCTGTAAGATTGAGCGGAGCAAGAATATTAATTAATTTAATTTATTAAATTATTTAATTTAATTTATTAAATTATTTAATTTAATTTATTAAATTATTTAATGTGGCAAAAGTATTAATTGATAAATATTGTTGAAACGAGATAGAATGGCTGGCCAGTACTTACCTTTGTGCTGTACCGCCAATAGTAACATAAATGAAGTAACAGAAAAGAGGGGACAAAAAGGACAAGCTTTCGGAACAAAGTTCCTTCATCAGGTGGGAGAGAAGGGAAGAAGAAAGGATGGAAAGAGAAGGTAAAGGTGGTCCACGACCTAGGTCATGAAGGTGGTGTTTCGGGAGTGTGGACGTCAGAGATGCTGCCAGTACCACCTTTACCTTCTGTTCCCATCCTTTCTTCTTCCCTTCTCTCCCACCTTATGAAGGAACTAACTGTGTTCCGAAAGCTAGTCCTTTTTGTCCCCTCTTTTCTTTTTCTTCATTTGTGTTACTATCGGCGGTACAGCACAAAGGTAAGTACTGGCCAGCCATTCTATCTCGTTTCAACAATATTTATCATCTCTGAGGAGAATTTTCATAATTAATTGAAAAGTATTAATTGTTCAATTCATAATATCTGTATAAACACTTGCCATTTGAATAACATTGATGAACTTCTACATAATTGTTCAAAATTAAAGTGGCAACTGGCACGGCTTCTACTTCAGGTTGCGGCCGAAACAATAAACAATACTCGGAACTGACACAGATTGTGCATCTGACAACTGACGAAACAATACTCTCTTACATGCTGTGAGCGCATCCTATTTACATCCTCCAAACAATGTCACTGAAGATTGCATATTGTTAATTATGTACATTAATTATAATGGAACAATAAACAGTTACATGCAGCTGTCTATAGTAAAAGATAGCATAAATAAACAATATTGAGTAAATTGCTATACAAATTTTGGTTAAATTAATAGTATTTCACTTGCAAATGTATTTAAATAGGTTTTCAAACAATTTGAACTATCACGGCTGCCTGACCCTGAGTTGAATGACTTTCAACATAAGCAGTGTGGTAGTTACTTTTGTGGATGCTTAGTAATTCACTAGTTAATGATTTCCAAACAGACAGTTCTTCTTTATGAAGGTTGAAATTCAACTATTAAAACTGCTTTTCATGTTCAAAATATGAAAGTCTTGAAACAATGAGGTCCAGCAATAGCTGTGCCTCTAAGTGCTTTTAGTCATTAATTAATTACCAAATGAATTGGTCATTTATCACTCATATATATACTTCGTAGAATAAACCACTCTTTTAAACATTTAACTCCATATAACTCCATATTTATATGTAAAAAAAAAAAAAGATGAAGTCTACTTACTAGGCAGAGCACAGGCAGTGATAATAACAAACACACACACACACACACACACACACAAACCCTAGCTTTCACAACCTAACTGCTTCGTCGGGCAGAAGGGAAGGAGAGGGAAAAGGAAATGATGAGGGTTTTAAGGGAGTGTGTAAGGAGCCATTCCAATCCCGGGACAGAAAAGACTTACCTTGGGGGAAAAAAAGGAGGGTAAACAAATACACACACACCCACACATTTACACAGACGCAAGTACACCTAAGCAGACATGTAGACCTAGGAAGTATGTCTGCCTAGGTGTACTTGCGTCCGTGTAAATGTGTGGGTGTGTGTGTATTTGTTTACCCTCCTTCCCCCCCCCCCCCCCTCCCCCCAAGGTAAGTCTTTCCTGTCCTGGGATTGGAATGACTCCTTACCCACTCCCTTAAAAGCCTCATCATTTCCTTTGCCCTCTCCTTACCTTCTGCCTGACGAAGCAGTTAGGTTGTGAAAGCTACCTTTTGTGTGTGTGTGTGTGTGTGTGTGTGTGTGTGTGTGTGTGTGTGTGTGTGTGTGTGTGTTAATTGTTACTATCACTGCCTGTGCTCCTTTGCCTGGTAAGTGGACTTCATCTATTTTTTTTTTTTTTTTTTTTTTTTTTTTACATATATTTTTCCTGTTAGGAATTTTTTCATCTACAATATAACTACATATTTATTTATATTCAAGGAGTTATTCTACCAATTAGTACATAGGAATATGACGCAAATATCTTGACAGACATGAGACACAGAATGAAAATCAAAATCAACAACTTTTTCTTCTTAGCAACCACCAAAGCACACACTTTCTCCAAGGAACTCCAACATATATCTTTGACTGGGCAGACTTAATATCTGAGGCCACTTTCTGCTGCCACCACCTCCAGAATCTGAAACAAACAGATTCTGGGGGCAGCTGCTGTTCCTATCATGCCTAATCAATTCACTAAAATATTTATTGATAAATATTTGGGTACCTCAAGTTATTGAAGAAGTGGGGGAAAGTGGCTTGTACCACGACAAATTACTTCGTAAATGGTAATTATACAGAAACTGACGAGGTCACAGCTTTCCTAACATTACTTGTGAAACACAGTATTTCCTACTTTAAATATTATGAGAAAAGAATTTACAGGTTTTAACAGAAATACTAATTATCATAATATCTGAACTTTAACAATATACCTTTCACACAAATTAATTAATATTTGCTAATTAAACAAATGTCTCTGGTGTCAAATACAGTAGAACCTCTCAAACTCGACACAATGTGGACTTAAAGGTTGTCGAGTTTTGAGGTTGTTGAGTTTTAGGGAACTTAAATAAAAGTAACTAGGAGTTGCATAAAAACGCTAATTTAGAGTATTAAAATTGTACATTTATTGATTTATTATATACAATTATATATTTATATCAACATTTATAACTTATAATCAAAAAATCAAAAATAATTTTGAGACAAAAGGCCTAGTAGAACCTGAAAATACAGTGTTCGTTACAATTATTACTGAAGTGGTTTATGCTGCTTATAAAAAGTCTATCACAGTTAGTTATGGGAAGTTTTCTGAACACTAGAAGAAAAGTGTAAAATAAAACTTACTGAAGTCGTTTGAAAACCCTGTGATTGAAGACTACGTTTCTGTCTCCACACGGGTCCAGATATAGGTGTTCCCTTCTCCCTGTGCACACGGAACCATTGATAAAGGGTTTCGCCAACTTTTTCGAACTAAGCATTTCTCATTGTTTTTCGTTCCGCGATGGATTCTGTACACTGTCTTTTCAAACACCACGGTTCAATTACAGATTTCTTTTTCTTCCAACCGGGCACTGTAGACCTACCGATGTTCAAATCCAATGCTATTTTATTTATGCTTTCACCACGCTCAAGTCTTTTTAGGGCACCAAACTATGCTTCCACTGACACTGACACTTGTTTCCTCCTCTTCTCCGCCATACTGTCGCTCTATATTCCAGCACAAAACTCGTTTGAACAATTGTGAACCACTCTCGAACAAAAGCAACTGACCATAACTGTGTCTCAACAAACACTAAACTGAACGCCCAGTGACGACAATGTAGCGAGGGTAGTTATGACCTGCCCGGGAATCCCAGGTCAACGCGCGGCCTCACGATAAGGAAAGTGGCCACAGAAATCCCCGAACGTGTGCAAACAATAGCTGGGCAGGTAAAGGGTGCACTGAACGACCTTGTAAAACCCAGTAATCTAGTCTGAGTCTCTAGCGCTCTCAGGCGACCTATGTAATGATGGAAAGTTTTACGTTATGGGCGGTGTAAAAAAAAATGTATTAATTCCCTGTCGAGTTTTACGGAATGTCGAGTTTTCGGGAATAGAGTTTGAGAGGTTCTACTGTAATAGAAAAAGATTTCAGCTAGTTACTTTACAACAAATAATAACAAACATTTTGGAAAAGAACATGATAATACACTAATTACATTCATGTCTATTATTATGCAACAGTGATATTGAAAGGTTCAGTAATACAAGCAGATGGAAATAAATCCCAACATGCTTTGTTACACACCATGATAAATACTCATCCTCTTGCTTTTTGTTTTGTTCGAAATATGCTGAAATGAAAATTAGATTCATTACAAATGTATTATTAAAAGGCTAATTGTAAAGTTAGCAAATAGTTTCCTGTCACATAACCACAGGGCGGGCAATTCGTACTTCACGCGCCAACAGACCACAGTGTGTCGTCTTTAACTGAAATTATCTGGTGGTAAAAAACTCTGACAGAGTTGAGGTTTGCAGCAGATGAAAATTTTCCATATTCTTAAGATTTCAGTCGCATAATGTATCCACCTAACTTCAATAAGAAAAAAGTTTCTCGCATGAAGAAAATTAAGTAATGTCGTCAGACAATGCATTTTTGTAAAGTTTCAGTATATCATCTCAATTATTAATTGCCGAAAATGTAGTGCAGCTCTTCCAGAAGACAGTGGTGCAAGTTCCATATTTTTATAATAAATAGTTTGCGTGTTCGAGTGAGTTAAACGAAATGTGACGACGACGCAGGAGTTCTGTGCGGGACGTGGCGACTCTGCTCCCGGCCTCCACTTGCCCACGCAGAACTGTCAGTCCTGAAGTAATTTTGGACAGACTACACTCCATCCCTACGACACCTCCAATCCCGTATCCCCGCTATAGGCGTCATATCGCTACGGGAGGTCTGCCCCGTCCACCCACCCCGTTCTTCCTATTGCAGTCCCGTCACGAGTTTGTGCTCCTCACTAGGCCACCAGTGAAGGCAGCCATCTGATTTACCAGCTGCGCTGCAATCTCTGCACAGCTTTACGTACTCTTGTGATTACGAACCAGCTGTCCTTTAGGGTGAATGGCCATTGGCAAACTGTGGCCAAAAACGAGGCGGATCACCCTGCGGCACTACGTGCTCGAATTCGGAGGAGGCTCGACATCCCGGGCCATCTGGGTCGTCTTCACACTGACAAATTTTGTGAACTGCACAAGAGATATCTATATAAATGATCTGATTGACAGAGTAAGTTGTAATTTGCGGCTGTTTGCTGATTATGCTGTGGTGTATGGGAGGGTGTCGTCTGTAACTGACTGTAATAGCATACAGGTTGACTTAGACAAAATTTCTAGTTGGTGTGAAGAATGGCAGCTAGCTCTCAATGTAGAAAAATGTAGGGTGATGCGCATGAGTAGAAAAAACAATCCTATAATGTTCGAATACAGCATTAGTCGTGAGCTTCTTGATGCTGTCGCGTCGTTCAAATATCTAGGCGTAACATTGCAGAGCGATATGAAATGGAACGAGCATGTAAGGACAGTTGTGAGTAAGGCAGACAGCCGACTTCGGTTTATTGGGAGAATTTTGGGAAGATGTACTTCACCTGTAAAGGAGACCGCGTATAAAACGCTTGTACGACCACGTCTCGAGTATTGCTCAAGTATTTGGGACCCGCAGCAGATCGGTTTGAAGGAAGACATAGAGGCGGTTCAGAGGCGAGCAGCTAGATTTGTTACCGGTAGGTTCGACCAATGCGTGAGTGTCACGCAAATGCTCCGGCAACTCAATTGGGGATCGCTGGAAGAAAGACGACGTTCTTTTCGTGAATTTCTGTTAAGTAAATTTAGAGGACTGGAATTTGAAGCTGAGTGTAGTACGATCTTGTTGCCGCCTACTTACATTTCGCGCAAAGATCACAAAGTCAAGATAAGAGAAATTAGGGCTCGTACGGAGGCATATAGGCATTCTTTTTTTCCTCATTCAATTTGGGAGTGGAATAGGAAAGGAAATCGCTAGTACAGTAAGATAGCATAAATAAACAATAGTGAGTAAATTGCTATACAAATTTTGGTTAAATTAATAGTATTTCACTTGCAAATGTATTTAAATAGGTTTTCAAACAATTTGAACTATCACGGCTGCCTGACCCTGAGTTGAATGACTTTCAACATAAGCAGTGTGATAGTCACTTTTGTGGATGCTTAGTAATTCACCAATTAATGATTTCCAAACAGACAGTTATTCTTTATGAAGATTGAAATTCAACTATTAAAACTGCTTTTCATGTTCAAAATATGAAAGTCTTGAAACAATGAGCTCCAGCAATAACTGTGCCTCTAAGTGCTTTTAGTCATTAATTAATTACCAAATGAATAGGTCATTTATCACTCATATATATACTTCGTAGAATAAACCACTCTTTTAAACATTTAACATTTTACAGTGTACCCTCCACCACGCACCTTACGGTGAATTGCGGAGTATGTATGTAGATTTAGATGTAGACAGTACATTCTTTGGTCCCAAAATTATCCTCGCTTCGAAGTACAGTAACACATTTTCCCAGACTCGACAGTTTCTGCCCGCTCTATCCTACAGTTCTCCCATTTCTGTTTTCTCCTTGTGTGTGTTCTTCCTCTCCCTTGCCCCTCCCCCCTGCTCTTGCTCACACTCCCCTGTTACGTACACACTCTACGCGGCTGCGCTACGTCCCCATCGCCGCATTACGTCCTTCGAGCTGTCCCCTCCCCTTCTGCCCCGTCACTGTAGAGCTAGGGGCAATGGTTGCTTGTTTCAGAAGTAACTTTGTGTGCTTGTGAGAATGGGAGTATACCAGTATGTCTTTTTCTGATGAAGGCTGTAGCTTAAAGATAAATCGTGTGTGCACGGGCGTCTGTTTTATGTGGCTGTTCCGGCTTGACTAACATTTTTGTGGTTTCTACATCCACATAGCATACTCTGCAAATCACATTCAGTTGCCTGGTAGAGGGTTGATTGAACCACCTTTACACTGTTTACCTCCCATTCCATTCTCGAGTAGCGCACGGGAATAAATGACACCCGAATCTCTCCGTTCGAGCTCTGATTTCTCGTATTTTATTCTGGTCATCATTTCTACCTATGTAAGTGGGAGTCCACAATATATTTTCACATTTGGAAGAGAATGTTGGTGATTGGAGGTTCCTAAATAGCACATGCCACAGCGATAAATGCCGTTGTTGTAACGATTCCCGTCCCGGATCCTGTATGATTTCCGTGACGCTGTCTCCCCTGTATTGTGACAATACAAAATGAGCTGCCCTTCTTTGGACTCTTTCGGTGTCCTCTGTCAGCCCCACCTGATAAGGATCCCACACTGGGCAGCAATACTCCATAAAACGTTGGACAAGTTAGTGTATGCAGTCTGTTTAGTAGTTCTGTTGCATCTTTTAAGGGTTCTGCCAATATAACGCAGTCTCTGGTTCAGTTTTCGAATGACATTATCTATGGGCTCTGAAATAATAGTAATTCCTAGGTATTTTCTGGAGTTTACGGCCTTCACATTCGATTGATTTATCTTGTAAACAGAGTTTAAAGGATTTCTTTTCATACTCATGTGGATGACTTCACACTTCTCATTATTTAAAGTCAATTGCCAATTTTACACCATAGTCATATCTTATTCAGATCGTTCTGCAGTTGGTTTTGATCTTCAGACAACTTTACTAGACTATAAATGACGGCATCATATGCAAACAACCTAAGAGAGATGTTCAGATTTTCTCCTAAATCATTTATGTAGATAAGGAACAGCAGATGACCAATAACACTACCATGTGGAATGCTGGATATCACCTCTGTTTTAGTTGATACCTTACCATTGATTACTAAAAACATGTGTCCTCTCTGACAAGAAATCCCCTATCCAATCGCAAATTTGGGGCGATATACCATAACCACGCAATTTGATTAAAAGCCGTTTGTGAGGTACTGTGTCAAAAGCCTTCTGGAAATCAAGAAATACAGAATCAGTTTGAAAACCCTTGTCAATAGCACCCATCAGTTTGTGTGAGTAAAGAGCTAGTTCTGTTTTGCATGAATGTTATTCTAAATCCGTGGCAACCTTGGGTCAATAGATCATTCTGTTCGAGATAATTCTTAATTCTTGAATACAAGATATGTCAATGAAATAGGCCTTTAGTTTATTGGGTTACTCGTACTCCTTTCTTGAATATTGGTATGACCTGTGCAACTTTCGAATCTTTTGATACAGAGCCTTCACTGAGCGAGTGGTTATAAATGGCTGTTAAGCACAGAGCTATCGCTTTAGCTAAATCAAATAGAAATCTAATGGGTATACAGTCTAGATCAGAAGGCTTGTTCTTGTTAAGTGATTTCAGTTGCTTCACTACTCCAAGGATATCTACTTCAACATTACTCATTCTGGATTCTGCTTGTAATTCGAAATCTGGAATATTGGTTTCGTCTTCTTTGCTTCAAACTATCCTCAGTGGATATTAAGTATTTCTATGGTAATTAAATGCCATTGTTCCACAAATTCAAGTTTTAGTTAAAGAAACTAAAAAGTATTGTGCGTGTTTTATATTGGTTGCAGCTTTTTATATATATATATATATATATATATATATGAAATGAATGTGGCATCAACATTTTCTTTCTGTCTGGGATTAATTACCGGGTAAGAATAATTAGTAGTGTTTTGGCCCATTAGCTTGTACAAAAATATCTGTTTAATGGCTTTTCATCACTCTTATAAAATGACGACAGCAAAGCTTATATTGAATGATTATTTTTTTCCCTTTTTTCAGTTTCTTGAAGATCCATTAAAGTTGGAAGCGCCTAGTCCTCATGTAAAGCAAAGCCCAGAAGGGAATCTACAAGATGAGGGCTTTGATCCTAATGTAAGTTTTCATAAGAGTCCTTCCTGTATTACGAATAAAATGTGGTAAAAATTCATATTGATTGGGCGCAGTGAAGTTAATCATAGACAGTGAATTACTGTAATGTATCAGCAGTTTTCACCATTTTTTGTGGTTTTTCTGTTCACTGCTTGCTTTTTGAGGTGTGTTACTAATCAAGTATTCTGGCATGGGCATAACTATGCAACCATTACCCTTGTTGTTTCAACATTATATTATACTTGAGTATTTAGTCTTACAAGGCATGTCTGCAACAGTGTCTCACCAATACTAAAATAATATTATATAATAATGGAAAGTCCAGGTTGAAATTAATAATACAGTAAGGACAGTAAGTACAAGTCACCGCAAAGAGGTGGCGCCGAGCTGCGACGGGCACATACAAAAGACACACACGTACAACACTTTCAGCTATTGGCCTTGGCTTTCTTCAGAAAATAGAGCACTCACGCAATCACACAGGCACACAGCACAGTCATACAACCATCACCTCCGGCTGCCGCACTTCGAATCACGCTCTGCGGTGTGTAAAGAGGGGAGGGGAGGGGAGGGGATAGGAAGGTAGCGTCATGATGGCCGTGCCGTACCCATCCCACCACCGTGGCGCAAACTTTCTATCCCCCCTCCCCTCCCTACGCACCGCAGATCGTGATTCGAAGTGCGACAGCCGGAGGTGATGGTTGTATGACTGTGCTGTGTGCCTGTGTGATTGCGTGAGTGCTCTATTTTCTGAAGAAGGCCAAGGCCGATAGCTGAAAGTGTTGTACGTATGCGTCTTTTGTATGTGCCTGTCGCAGCTTGTTGCCGTGTCTATGGGGTGAGTTGTAAACTGTCCTTACTATATTACTAAAATAATATTAATACATTGGTGACTTAGGGTGTAGTCATTTATTACTACACCAATTTTAACTACTCATAGCGGTAATTATGCGTGTTGGTCAGCATTGTAGTTAGTCGTATAATAAGGATTAATACAGAAAATATGGATCCCAATATAAGAAATGATCATTATTGTTTTTATGTATTTATTGCATTTATCAGTATGTAAGCATATACAGTAGAACCTTGTTTTTACGCTTTTCAAGGGACTTAAGTAAAATGGTGTAAAATGCAGGAAAATGTAAAATGCAGGAAATAATGTTTTAAATGGTAAAATATGCATACTGCATCAGCCTTGCATTTTCAAAGTTTATTTGTGGTATATTTTCATAATAGGCATCTAAATACTCGCCAGGAAGTTTATTATACAATAAAGGTTATCCAAATTTTTACTATTTTATGCGCCGGGCAAAACGTAATTTTATGGGCAGTAGAGCTTTTTGACGTAATTTCATTTATTATAATCGAGGATGTCGCTATTTTAAGCGCCAGGCAGAACTGGTAATTTTATGGGAAGTAGAAATTTTTGATGTAATTCTATTCATCATAATCGAGGACGCCGCTATTTTAAGTGCCAAACAGAATTGGTAATTTTATGGGAAGTAGAAATTTTTGACATAATTTCATTCATTATAATCGAGGACGCCACTGCTGGGCTATGTAACACATCTTCAAAATTACCTGAACCACTTCGATATTGTTTGGACGATGCTGCCAGACTATGTAACACTTCTTCAAAATTACTGCCCTTTACCGCCGTTACATAATTATTTACTGCCTTTTACCGGCATTACGTAATTATTTACATAGTTTCGTTTTTTTGTATTTTTAGATGTTTCACAGGACGATATTAGATAATTTATTCGCGTTCTCGAGTACAAACATATGCATAAGTATTTTTGTGACGTTTGCATAGGATCGGCATCTCTCACTATTATCGCTTTTTTGAGGTTGTGGGTATTATGATACCCAACTTTGACAAGTAAAGTTCTTTGTTAATCAGAAATATGTATCACAAAAACAACGCAACTATTTATTCTCACTTCAACAAAGCAACTGGTTCTGATTGTTTGAGTACACGCCAGCCGCTCTGGCAAAGAAGCTAGCGGAAAGATGAACTACACCACCACAAATCAGCGTTATTCTCTCGTTAACAAACCGTTCTGTTTGTATGTGTACATGCCAGGTGCTCTGACAAAGAAGAACTACATTGCCACAAATCGGTGCGTCTTTAAGTTAATAACGAAACGCGAAATATACATTTGAATAGATGCAAAGTGTCAAGAAACTCGAATGCGAATAATTTTTAAGCGCTATACTTTAAGGGGAAAGCCATGCTAGTGTCAATTTACATACATTACGTCATTTTTCTTCACGAATATGCTTTCAAAAAGTGTAAAACGCAGGAAAAGTGTAAATATGTTAGTGCAAAAACGAGGGCGAATTAACATTGTAAACATAGGAAATTTGACGGGACCAACAAACAATGGTGTAAATGGCGGGAAAACGTAAAAACCAAGAATGCAAAAATGAGGTTTTACTGTAAGTAGATTGGTGACTTAGGGTGTAGTCATTTATTACTACACCAACTTTAACTACTCATAGCGGTAATTATACATGTTGGTCAGCATTGTAGTTAGTTGTATAATAAGGATTAATACAGAAAATATGGATCCCAATATAAGAAATGATCATTATTGTTTTTATGTATTTATTGCATTTAGCAGTATGTAAGCATATATGTGGGTATTGGTGTAGAAATCTGTTAAAGACAAATAGAACTGACAATATGTGTTTCTGCAGTCTGGTGTCGAGTCACTTGGATCTTCTGTATTCCGAGTAACACCACCACCACGTGCAACTGGAAATGCAGCTCTTCTTCTGGGCTCATTTGATGCCGTTGAGTGTTGGTGCACTGAACTGATTACGGGCGAGTGCTTGAAGGTCACTTATAGTGTTGTGATTGTGTTTTCAGTATCAGTGTTGTCAAGTAAAACTCATTTGCAGAAGTGTTTGGCTAATTTTTTCCTCTGAGAGAAAGAAGTATACATTCAAATGTTGAACAACACGTGTTGCGCTAAGTGGACTGGTTGTTACCTGTATGCATTTTATCTGGACTTATGAACAGATCCTGTTGATGGAAATTATCCACTTACATTTCACTGTATCATTCATACACAAATACAATAGAGACAGAATGTACTTCTCTGCTGCTGCATGCCCGGATTATCTGCCACTCGCCAGTCTGCAGGGCAGCTAAGATGCGAGTCACTGCCACCGAGTAGTTCAATTATTGCTTAACTAGCAACACAGCTGTATCTGTGAATCTGTTAATGTGCATTAAAATCACACAGCTGTTAAAGACAGATACACGAAGTGATGCAGCCGGCCATTATCTGGCAGATATCTGTTTTTACAACTTGTACAAAAACCAGACAGCGATTGTCAGAGTTTTGAAGGGCATGAAAGGGATGCAGTGGTTGGAAAGGGAGTAAGACAGGGTTGTAGTCTTTCTCCAATGTTGTTCAATTTGTACATTGAGCAAGCTATAAAGGAAAGCAAGATGAACATTAACGAGAGCAAAACTAGGGTAATGGAGTGCAGTGTAAGAAAATCAGGTGATGCTGTAGGAATTAGATTGGGAAACGAAGCAATAAAGGAGGTAGATGAGTTTTGTTCCTTAGGCAGTAAAATAACAAATGATGGTCACAGTATAGAGAATATAAAATGCAGAATGGTAATGGGTAGAAAAGCGTTCTTGAAAAAGAGAAATTTGTTAACATTGAATATTGATTTAAGCCTAAGGAAGTCCTTTCTGAAGGCAGTTGTGTGGAGTGTTGCCTTGTATGGGAGTGAGACATGGACGATAAACAGTCCGGACAGGAAGAGGATTGAGGCTTTTGAAATATGGTGCTACAGAAGAATGCTGAAGATTAGGTGGGTGGATCATGTAACTAATGAGAAGGTACTGAACAGAATTGGGGAGAAAAGAAATTTCTGGCATACCTTGACTAAAAGAAGGGATAGAACCACAGACATTGCCGAGGTGGGGTGGCTTGCGTGCCTCAACGATACAGATAGCCGTACCGTAGGTGCAACCACAGCGGAGGGGTATCTGTGGAGAGGCCAGACAAACGTGTGGTTCCTGAAGAGGAGCAGCAGCCTTTTCAGTAGTTACAGGGGCAACAGTCTGGATGATTGACTGAGCTGGCCTTGTAACATCAGCTAATGTGGCTTTGCCACACAGCTACTGCGAACGGCTGAAAGCAAGGGGAAACTACAGCCGTTCCTTTTCCCGAGGACATGCAGCTCTACTGTATGGAAATATGATGATGGCATCCTCTCGAGTAAAATATTCCGGAGGTAAAATAGTCCCCCATTCGGATCTCCGGGCGGGGACTACTCAAGAGGATGTTGTCATCAGGAAAGACAATACTGGCATTCTACGGATCGGAGCGTGGAATGTTAGATCCCTTAATCGGGTAGGAAAATTAGAAAATTTAAAAAGGGAAATGGATAGGTTGAAGCTAGATGTAGTGGGGATTAGTGAAGTTCGGTGGCAGGATGAACAGGATTTCTGGTCAGGTGAATACAGGATTATAAATACAAAGTCAGTTGGGGGTATCACAGGAGTAGGACTGATAATGAATAAGAAAATAGGAATGCGGGTAAACTACTATGAGCAGCACAGTGATCGCATTATCATTGTCAAGATAGATACGAAGCCAACGCCGACAAGAGTAGTACAGGTTTATATGCCAACTAGCTCTGCCGATGATGAGGAGATCGAAGAAATATATGAGGAGCTAAAGGAAATAATTTAGACAGTTAAGGGAGAGGAAAACTTAATTGTGATGGGAGACTGGAATTCGGTAGTAGGAAAAGGAAGAGAAGGAAAAATAGTAGGTAAATATGGACTGGGCAGAAGGAATGAAAGAGGAAGTCGCCTGGTAGAATTTTGCACGGAACATGATTTAATCGTAACAAACACCTGGTTTAAGAATCACAAAAGAAGGTTGTATACATGGAAGAGACCAGGAGACACCGGAAGGTACCAGATAGATTTTATAATGGTAAGACATAGATTCCGGAACCAGGTTATAAACTGCAAGACATACCCAGGGGCAGATATAGACTCTGACCATAACTTGTTAGTCATGAACTGTAGGCTGAAGCTGAAAAAACTGCAGAAAGGTAGGAAAATAAGGAGATGGGACTTAGATAAATTGAAGGAAAGTGAAGTGCTGGAGAATTTCAGAGGGAGATTTAGGCAACAATTGACAGAAACAGGGGGAAATAAAACAGTAGAAGAGGAATGGGTAGCATTGAGAGATGAAATAGTGAAGGCAGCAGAGGACAATATAGGTAGAAAGGCAAGACCTACAAAAAATCCTTGGATATCACAGTAAATACTAAATTTAATTGACGAAAGGAGAAAATATAAAAATGCAGTAAATGAAACAGGCAAAATAGAGTACAGACGACTAAAAAATGAGATTGACAGGAAGTGCAAAATGGCTAAGCAGGAGTGGCTAGAAGCCAAATGCAAATCTGTAGAAGAATGTATAACAAGGGGAAAAGTAGACACCGCCTACAGGAAAATAAAAGACACATTTGGGGACAAGAAAAGCAACTCTACGAATATCAAGAACTCAGATGGGAAACCAGTTCTCAGCAAAGAAGGGAAAGCTGAAAGGTGGAAAGAGTACATAGAGCAGCTCTACAAAGGAAATGAACTTAGGGACGATGTTGTAGGAAGGGAAGAGGAAGTGGATCAAGATGAAATAGGAAATACTATACTGAGAGATGAATTTGACAGAGCCTTGAAAGACCTAGGTCGGAACAAGGCCCGAGGAGTAGATGACATACCCTCAGAGCTATTAAAGTCTCTGGGAGAGCCAGCCATGACAAGACTATTTGAACTGGTGTGTAGGATGTATGAGACAGGCGAAATGCCCTCAGACTTTAAGAAAAATGTAATAATCACCATTCCAAAGAAATCAGGCGCAGACAGGTGTGAAAATTACAGAACCATCAGTTTGATAAGTCATGGTTGCAAAATTTTAACACGAATTATCTACAGGAGAATGGAAAAGCTGGTGGAAGCTGACCTCGGGGAAGATCAGTTTGGATTCAGGAGGAACATAGGAACCCGGGAGGCAATACTCACTTTACGTCTTATCTTAGAAGATAGATTAAGGAAAGGCAAACCTACATTTTTAGCTTTTGTAGATTTGGAGAAAGCATTTGACAATGTTGACTGGAATACACTCTTTCAAATTCTGAAGTCAGCAGGGGTAAAATACAGGGAAAGGAGAGTTATTTACAACTTGTACAAAAGCCAGACCGCAGTTATTAGACTTGAAGGGCATGAAAGAGAAGCATCAGTTGGGAAGGGAGTAAGACAGGGTTGTAGCCTTTCTCCGATGTTATTCAATTTGTACATCGAGCAGGCAGTGAAGGAAAGCAAGGAAAAATTTGGAATCGGAATTAAAGTTCAGGGTGAAGAAATAAAAACATTGCGTTTTGCTGATGACATTGTAATTCTGACAGAGACAGCAAAGGACCTGGAGGAGCAGTTGACTGGAATGGACAGTGTGTTGAAGAGAGTGTATAAAATGAACATTAACAAGAGCAAAACAAAAATAATGGAATGCGGTCTTAGAAAATCAGGTGATGCTGAAGGAATTAGATTAGGTAACGAAACAATGAAGGTGGTAGATGAGTTTTGTTACTTGGGTAGTAAAATAACATGCGATGGTCGCAGTACAGAGGATATAAAATGCAGAATGGCAATGGGAAGAAAAGCATTTTTGAAAAAGAGAAATTTGCTAACATCGAATATTAGTTTACAGGTAAGGAAGTCTTTTCTGAAAGCATTTGTGTGGAGTGTTGCGTTGTACGGGAGTGAAACATGGACGATAAGCAATGCGGACAGGAAGAGAATAGAGGCTTTTGAAATGTGGTGCTACAGAAGAATGCTGAAGATTAGATGGGTAGATCGCATAACTAATGAAGAGGTACTGAACAGAATTGGTGAGAAAAGGAATTTTTGGCATACCCTGACTAAAAGAAGGGGTCACTTGGTAGGACACATTCTTAGACATCGGGGAATCGTAAATTTAGCATTGGAGGGAAGTGTGTGGGGTAAAAATCGCAGAGGGAGACCAAGAGACGCGTATAGTAAGCAGATTCAAGTGGATGTGGGTTGCCATTCTTATGAGGAGATGAAAAGGCTTGCTCAGGATAGAGTAGGGTGGAGAGCTGCATCAAACCAGTCTCCGGACTGAAGACCTTAACAACAACAGATTGGTAGGACACATTCTTAGACATCAAGGAATTGTGAATTTAGCATTGGAGGGAAGTGTGTGGGGAAAAAATCGCAGAGGAAGACCAAGAGATGGATACAGTAAGCAGATTCAGACATTTGTAGGTTGCCGTTCTTATGTGGAGATGAAGAGGCTTGCTCAGGATAGGGCATTGTGGAGAACTGCATCAAACCAGTCTCTGGACTGAAGACCACAACAACATCTGTTGATATGTCTGCAACTTGGTCACTGTTCACAGAGGTATTCACTGGAGTCATTGATTAATGTTACGTAAGAAACAACATAATGTCCACTAAAATGGCACGTATATACACTACAGGCCAGTAAAATTGCTCCAATAAGAAGAAAAATTATTTTTCAAAAGGGATAGATTGGCTGGCCAGTACTTACCTTTGTGCTGTACTGCCGATAGTGACAGAAATGAACAGAAAAAAGAAAATGGATGAAAAGGACAAGCTCTCAGAATACAGTTTCAGGTGGGAGAGAAGGAAAGAAAAAAAATGATGGGAACGGAAGGGGAAGGTAAATCGTGACCTAGGTCATGAGGATGGTGTTTGAGGATTGTGGAAGTCAGTGAAACTGTATATTAGTACTGAGCCAAGCCAGAGAGGATATGTAACCAAAGAGGAAACACCAAGCTGTAAATAGAAGAAAAGATGAGTGAACTGAATGATGGAAAGTGGTTGAGAGGGGAGGGGGGGTTGTCTAAATGATTTTGATTGACAGGGAAAGATATAGACGAAAACACACACACACACACACACACACACACACACACACACACACACACACACACACACACACACAGACTCAGAGAGAGAGAGACGGGGGGGGGGGGGGGGGGGGGGGAGTAAGGAAGGGGGTGAGAAATTAGTAATGGAAGGTGAGTTGAGGATGGAGGGGGGAGAGGCTAGCCTAGATTTAGGCCAGGAGGATGGCGGGAGGGAGGATATGTTGGAGGGCAAATCCCCACCTCTGTAGCTATGAGGGATTTGTGTTAGGTGGCAGTATCCAAATGGCACATGTGGGGTAACACGTGCCGAGGTCCCTGGACACATGCTGGAGGGCATGTTCTGCCACAGGATATTGGGTGTCCCCCAGGTGATCAGTCCGTCTGTGCCCATTCATCCGCTCAGCCAATTTGTTGGTAGTCCTACCAACATAAAAGGCCGCGCAGTGGATATATGACGTGTGTTGTCTCGCATGTGGCCCTGCCTCGAATAGGGTAGGTTTTTCCTGTGGTGGGGCTGAAGTATGTTGTTGTAGGAGGATGCATTGGACAGGTTTTGCAGCGGGATCGGTTACAGGGGTAGGAACCGTTAGGTACGGAGGGTGGTTTTGGGATGTTGTAGGGTCGGATGAGGATGTTACAGAGGTTGGGAGGACGGTGGAAGGCTACTCTGGGTGGTGTGGGAAGAACAGTTTGGAGTGATGACCTCTTCTCAGGGCAGGACTTGAGAAAGTCATAGCCCTAACAGAGCAATCTGTTGAGGCATTCCAGGCCCAGACGGTAGTGGGTGACTAAGGTGATACTTTTGGGTGGTATGAGGTTAGGAACATTGTTGCTGGAGGGAGAGGAATGGACTGCTCAGGAGATCTGCTTGCGGACGAGGTCTGTAGGGTAGTTGCGGGAGAGGAAAGCATTGGATAGATTGTTGTCGTAGGTGACGAGGGATCCGTTACTGGAGCAGATACGTTTCCCACGGATGCATAGGCTGTGTGGAAGGGATCGTTTAATATGGAAGGGATGGCAGCTGAATTAACAACAGTTCTTTGGCAGGTTACTGTACATACAGTTAGTGTCTGATAGTGAACAGCCCCTAGGCGGGAGCGGATGGCATGCGGCCGATCGCCCCCCCCCCCCCCCCCCCCCCCCCCACAGATGCTGAGCCTCTGGAGTGCGTTTGTTCGGTAAGAGAACTAAAACTGAAGAGAGCGGAGGAACTGATTCTCACACCTCTGAGTCCTACTGCAGTAGCACACGCGATCAAATGTAGGTGTCTGCTATTGGCTCCACGGTAGCATGGAAACATCAGTATTTTCAGTACGGACGCCAGAAGGGTGGCGTGATTTTAGAATCGGCAGACAATACTGGTTCTGGCCGGCTCTGTCCTGCAAGGTGGACAGCCTTGGTCACATTGCCAAAGCATATGTTACAGTGGAAGAAAACTTGTAAAACTTAGGCGAAGTTTTGAAATAAAATTTATGAATTATTTCCCTAAACTATTTTAGAATGGCTGGTCATCATGTACAGAATGTAGCATGAATACTATTTAAAACAAGTTTTTGTACATTAAAAATAAATAAGGGCATATTTCCATTGCCTGGTTAGGGCTGCTTGTAGCGAAATAAAATAGTTTGCCAAATAATTTCTGAGATCATGCACAGAAGATGTTCTGTTTATCGTCAGGTTTTGCATTAGTGGTGGTGCTATATCATAATTAATGCTTGTACAATCTTCAAAATATGTTGGTGTGTAATTGAGCCCTTCTCATTTTTGTATGTAGTTATGAAGGACACATGCAGCTTTAATGATAAAATCCACATATTTGGGATGTCAGATGTGAAGAGGACCATTAAGAACAGCGAATTTTTTGCATGCTATTCTGAAAGCACATTCAATAGTTTTTCATCCTCGGCTTAGCCTGTAGTTGAAAATTCTTTTTACACCATCCAATATTCGTCCAGGATATGGACTCATTAAATATTGTGAAAGCGGAAATGCTTCATCACCAACAAAGTAGTACGGAAAGGGATTACCATTATCATTCATTTTCAACTATGATGTGGCAGGCATATTGACTCCATGATTTTGCACCCAATATTTTGTAGCAGATTTATTGAATATGCCTCTATCACTATTCCTCCCAGCTAAACCAGTTTCAGTGATAATGAATATATCAGCAGCACCCAAACAAGCCATCAATACCACAGAATTATATGATTTGTAATTGAAGTTTGTAGTACCACAGTTTGCAAATTTCTCAATTTTGACATGCTTACTCTCTAATGCTCATATGCAGTTTGGAAGGTTCCAAAGTGATTCAGAATGTTCTGCGATTGATTTCCACTTTTCACTGTTTGGTATCTGCATGTCTGTCTCTCTCAGCACTTGCCAAATTATTCTTGATGTCTCCGCCGCAGTTCCACCAACTGTTGTCTCCCCTCTAGCGAAATAAAGAGCAGTCATTGAAAATGTAGAACCAGTTCCAAAGTACCTGAACATAAATAAATTGTGTTACTTTTTAAGCAAATGATATTGACTTAAGTTAGTTACACAATATCTGCTATGGAGTTTTCAAATTGGGCCTTTCTGTGGTTTTAATTAATTAATTTATTTATTTTTATTTATTTATTTATTTTTTATTTTTATTTTTTTTATTTTTAGTGACCACCTGCAAAGATAGGTGGAAGAATTTGCGGGCAGTGGGCAGTTTCCGTGCATAACATGAAGCCACCTTTAAGTGCCTCAGGAACTAAGAAGGCCTGTTACCTGGCAGAGGCTATGCAGTTCACAGTGCCGTACATTAAGGCATTTGGGTGCCTTCCAGTAATTTAAAGATTCCACCTATATAGGAACAAGAACAAGAGCCTAGTCAGGTACAGGAGTCTGACGGTGACAATATTAGCACAGAAGAAGAATGTGTAGTGCAAGAACACACATTGTCCCTGTAACCGTCGGATTCGTCAGCTCCAGCAACAAAACCAACTGTTCCACAAAATAAACACGGCGTAAAAGACGACACTGTGGAAATGGCAATGATTGAATATTTGAGAAGCAAAAAGAAACAAAAAAACTCTTGTCAGATGCAGAATAGAGAACCAATGGGATTAAAATGTTCTTGCTTAGTATGTTGCCAGGCATAGTGAAAATGTCTGACAAACAAGTGTGTCATTTTAAAAGAAACATTAGTGGTAGTGGATGAGGTTTTGTCACTGTCCTCAGCCAATTCTCAAGAGAGAAGATCAAAATCAGCGCCGACAACACTGGAAATGTTTTTTGGGCCTGAAGGGGCGGCCACTCTGGTGTCGAACAAGTGCAGATGAGCCCGGAAGGATACTACGAAGTAGTTCAGGAAACACTGGGCTAATTGTAATCATTAAGAACTGTAAAAATCTAAGATTTATATTTTGAAGCATTTTTCAAATAAACAAGTTTTTTTTATTGTCTTATTAATAAGCTTTCCTCTTAAACACACACATTCCCTCATGTGTGTGTTTTGTCTGTTTAGTCCAGGAGAAATCAGTTCCACTAATGCAAATAACTGCTTTTAGACATGTGATAAAATGATAAAAATGTTGCATCTGAAATTTGTAGCTCTTTTGCAGCCACAAATAATCATCGTTAAAATTTCTCTCAGTGTATATATGAATCCAAAACCTTCTCAGTATTCTGTTTCTTCTTCTATGACGATAATAACAGTATAGTAAAACAGTTTCATCATAGGAATCATCACTCGAAGAATAATCCATGATAGCTAGCAGAGACTGTGATACACCTTTGATGTAAAAAACAAGCAAACTACGTCTTTAGATCACTTCTGAGTACACCGTGTGTGTGTGTGTATGTGTGTGTGTGTGTGTGTGTGTGTGTAGCTGTGTTACTAACAAGTTAGTAACATCATCTGAAGAGGTCTAGTAGTCTATCGGGAAAGCCCTTGCCCGTGACAGACTTCTCTTGCTGCTGTGTATATTTACTTAGATTCGCGTTCAACTAGTCAGTTCAGTGTATTCATCCGCAGTGTAATCCGCCACTCACTGCTTCTGTTTTGTTTTGATCGTACTCGCGGTTGGTAGTCCTTCACTTCAGTTTCTCAGTGACCAGCGGCCAGTGCACACGTGACCAGCAGCGGCTCTAGATTTTACGGTAACCGGCTTCTTAATAGAAGTGACTTATTTACATTTCATGTGTGCTTTCTCTTGCAGCTCTATATACTTTAGTGTGCTCGCGTGTTTGTTTATTAAGAATCGCGTTTATTTGTCTGTTCAGTTACTGAATTTTTGATTTATTAGCTCGCGTATATATTTTTCAGATTCGCCGTTAATAAACAGTTCAGCATTAGCTTTATACTTTGCAAAGCTCACTGTTTATCAAACTACTGTGTCCTCTGACGTACTTACTTGGAAGAAACAAAGGTTTTTAGAATGGCTAGGAACTGTGACTGCTGCGGACGGATGGAGGCAGAGTTGGTGACTCTTCGCTCGCAGCTTCAGGCGGCGTTGGCTTCGCTGGCAACGCTTGAGTCTGCGGTGGGTGGGCGCCGCTGTTGTGGGCCGCTCGCGGGGGTGCAGCATCCGCCCTGTGCGTCTGTTGTGCCCTCCGATCGGCCTTCGGCTGTGGCCAGCCCGCTCACTGCCCGCGAGGAGGTAGCCCCCCAATCCGTGGTGGATTGGGAGGTCCCCTCTGCGCGTGTCAGGCGGCATAAGACTTCCTGGAGGACCAAAGTGGAGGCCTCCCCGGTTAGTCTTGCCAACAGATTTGAGGCGCTGTCTGTGGCAGGGGATGTTCCTGATGCGGATGGTGTCGCTTGTCCTGTACTCGCCCCTCTTCCTTCAAGATCCGGGCACTCACAGAGGGTGGGTTTGTTGGTAGTTGGGAGCTCCAACGTTAGGCGGGTAATGGAGCCCCTTAGGAAAATGGCTACTAGGGAGGGGAAGAATTCCAATGTGCACTCCGTGTGCATACCGGGGGGAGTCATTCCGGATGTGGAACGGCTCCTTCCAGATGCCATGAAGAGCACAGGGTGCAGCCAGCTGCAGGTGGTGGCTCATGTCGGGACCAATGATGTGTGTCGCTTTGGATCGGAAGAGATCCTCTCTGGTTTTGAGCGGCTATCAGAAGTGGTTAAGACTGCCAGTCTTGCTTGCAAGATGATAGCGGAGCTCACCATCTGCAGCATTGTCGACAGGACTGACTGCGGACCTTTGGTTCAGAGCCGAGTGGAGGGTCTGAATCAGAGGCTCAGACGGTTCTGCGACCGTGTGGGCTGCAGATTCCTCGACTTGCGCCAAAGGGTGGTGGGTTTTCGGGTTCCGCTAAATAGGTCAGGAGTCCACTATACTCAGGAAGCGGCTACACGGGTAGTGGGGGCTGTGTGGTGTGGACTGGGCGGTTTTTTAGGTTAGATGGCCTCGGGAATACACAAAATGGGTTTCAGTCTCAAAGGGGGCAGGTCAGACACGGGAAGAAAGCAGACCTAAAAACCATTGGTGTAACAGTTGTAAATTGTCGTAGCTGTGTTGGGAAAATTCCAGAGCTCCAAGCGCTGATAGAAAGTACTGAGGCACAAATCGTTATAGGTTCTGAAAGCTGGCTGACGCCTGAGATAAATTCGTCCGAAATTTTTTCAAAGGGCCAAATGGTCTTCAGAAAGGATAGAATAAATAAAACAGGGGTGGCGTGTTTATTGCTGTTACAAACGGTTTATCCTGCAGCGAAATTGAGGCAGATACTTCCTGTGAATTGGTCTGGGTAGAGGTTATACCTGACCAACGAAATAAATTAATAATTGGATCTTTTTATCGGCCCCCTGACTCAGACGATGCGGTTGCCGAAATGTTCAAAGAAAGCTTGAATAATATTTCAAATAGGTATCCGAAGCATACTGTTATAATCGGTGGCGACTTTAATTTACCCTCGATATGTTGGCATAATTACGTATTCAAAACCGGAGGCAATATAAAACATCGTCCTAACTAGTTCTGAATGCTTTTCCTGAAAACTACTTCGAACAGTTAGTTCATGAACCCACTAGAATAGTATGTGGTTGCGAAAAAACTCTTGATCTCCTAGCAACAAATAATCCCGAGATAGTAAAGAGCATCAAAACAGATACAGGGATTAGCGAACATAGAGTTGTAGTAGCGAGACTGAATATCGAAATTCCCAAATGCACCAAAAATAAACGAAAAATATATCTATTCAATAAAGCAGATAAAAATTCGCTTCACGTGCTCCTGAGTGATAGTCTCCAGTCCTTCAAAACTAAAAATGCGAGTGTAGATCAGTTGTGGCTTACTTTCAAAGACATAATATCAGTAGCAATCGAGAGATTTATACCAAATAAATTAATAAAAGAGGGGGCTGACCCCCCGTGGTACACAAAACAGGTCAGATCACTGTTGCAGAAACAAAGAAAAACGCATGCAAAATTTAAAAAGACACAGAATCCGCAAGACTGGCAATTATTTTCTGAAACTCGCAACCTAGCGCGGACTTCAATGCGAGAAGCCTATAGTAGTTACCACAACGAAATCCTGTCTCGTAATCTTGCAGAAAATCCAAAGAAATTCTGGTCATATGTGAAGTACACTAGCGGCAAAACACAAACAATACCTTCACTACGCGATAGCAATGGTAATACTACCGACGACAGTACTGCTAAGGCAGAATTACTAAACACAGCTTTCCGAAATTCTTTCACCAAAGAAGACGAAGTGAACACTCCAGTATTCAATCCAAGAACAGCTGCCAGCATGCAAAACTTAGAAGTAGATGTTCCTGGAGTAGTAAAACAACTGAAGTCACTAAACAAAAATAAATCTTCCGGGCCAGATTGTATACCAACTAGATTCCTCTCAGAGTATGCTGATGCAATAGCTCCGTACTTAGCTATAATTTACAACCGATCACTCAGCGAAAGATCCGTACCCAAAGACTGGAAAGTTGCCCAAGTTACTCCAATATTAAAGAAAGGTAATAGGAGTGATCCCCATAATTACAGGCCTATCTCCTTGACGTCGATTTGCAGTAGGATTTTGGAACATATACTTTGTTCGAATATTATGTACTACCTCAAAGAGAACGACCTATTAACCAATAGTCAGCACGGATTCAGAAAGTATCGCTCTTGCGAAACACAGCTTGCCCTTTATTCACATGAAGTGTTAAGTGCCATCGACAAGGGATCTCAAATCGATTCCATATTTCTGGATTTCCGGAAGGCTTTTGATACTGTACTTCACAAGCGGCTTCTAATGAAATTGCGTGCTTATGGAATATCTCCCCAATTGTGCGATTGGATTCACGATTTCCTATCAGAAAGGACACAGTTTGTTGTAATTGACGGTAAGTCATCGAGTAAAACAGAAGTGATATCTGGCATTCCACAGGGAAGCGTTATAGGTCCCCTACTCTTCCTCGTATTTATAAACGATTTAGGAGATAATCTGAATAGCTCCCTTAGACTGTTCGCGGATGATGTTGTCGTTTATCGGTCAGTAAAGTCAACAGAGGATCAAAAGCAACTGCAAAGCGGTTTAGACAAAATTTCTACTTGGTGCGAAAATTGGCAATTGACACTAAATAAAGAAAAGTGTGAAGTAATACACATGACCACTAAAAGAAATCCGCTGAACTTCAATTACGCGATAAATCAGTCAAACCTTAAGGTCGTAAATTCTACCAAATACCTAGGAGTTACAATTACGAACAACTTTGACTGGAGAGAACACATAGAAAATATCGTGGGGAAGGCGAACCAAAGGTTACGTTTCATTGGTAGAACGCTTAGAAGATGCACCAGCTCCACCAAAGAGACTGCCTACATCACACTTGTGCGTCCTCTCCTGGAGTACTGTTGCCCCTTGTGGGACCCTCACCACGTGGGACTGACGGAAGATATTGAGAAGGTTCAGAGAAGGGCAGCTCGTTTTGTTTTATCACGTTACGGGGGGGGGGGGGGGGGGGAAAGTGTCACGGAAATGTTGCACGAATTGGGGTGGAAATCATTAAAAGAAAGACGTTATTCATTGCGGCGTGATCTGTTTGCGAAGTTTCAATCACCGACTTTTAGTTCTGAATGTGAAAATATTTTGCTAGCATCTACCTACTTAGGGAGACATGACCATCCCAATAAAATAAGAGAAATCAGATCGAAAACGGAACGATTTAGGTGTTCTTTCTTCCTGCGCACTATTAGAGAATGGAACGGTAGAGAAAAGTTATGAATGTGGTTAATGAACCCTCTGCCAGGCACTTAAATGTGATTTGCAGAGTATCTATGTAGATCTAGATGTAGACTGCGGGATCAAATCCCATTATGACCACCAACTTTACACTATGATTTTTAACCGAACATTCATATTTTAACCACTACATGTGGTTTGGATTCCTCTTTCAACTGTAGGTCTCTATTCTCCATTCAGCTAACTGATGAAGCTTATGGAAATGTAAGGCCGAAGTGGCGTACAGTAGTAAAAGCTTGCATTGTAGCGGAATTATTGTTCTGTGAGTATCTGTTTTATACTAAGCCAACCAGGCTGCAGCTTCCAGATCTTTCACAAATGTCACACCGTAGAAGACTCCATTATTTCATATCCTCCTAAATTTACTTCAAGATTGCACAGTCAGACACCTAGAATTTGCTTATAAGGGTTAGTTTTGAGGAACCCGCTAGTCGGTTCCCTCGATATAATCGTCGGCATCAGGTGTCAATCTTACTGGCAGGGGAAATTTCCACAGAATATAAAATACGTATAGAGATGACTTTTTAAAAGGAAGAACACTTGACTCATTTTAACATGTGTATTGAAACTTCTTAATTCACTGGTTACTTACTGATTATACATTTCAGACAAGAGTTCAAGCCTCTCTCCCCTCAGACACACAATTCTCCTCCTCTCTCTTAAAACAATAAAAACGATAGCCCAACATCAAGAGTTTATATTATGAATATTTATAACTTCTTTGAAGTGTCATAATCTCACTTAGACTGCGAACTCTTTGTCACTTTGCTCCGCTGTATACCAAAATTCCCACTAAGATGTGCCAGCCTAAGAGTCTCTTGAACCCTGTAAACAACATTACAGGCACACAGTTTTACATTTCATTAACAAAATGTTATTAGCAATTATCTTCTGTGAGATAACTATTACGTATGTAACAACCATTAAGTATTTATATGTCATATCCTCTCCCTCAGACAGAAGATATTGCAATAATCTATTCAGTTAATTATTATGATAACATATTATTTTTTCATATAGTTTTTCATACATATTAGACCTATGTTAGAACAACATATTCATACTAAGCGAGGGGTTAAACTCAGCTACACCTCACTTTACTTTAAAGAAGATAGTATTCTATCCAAATTTATAACAAACATTAATTCGTCAAATAATGGTTTAAATGCTTTTCTTATATAAATACTGTTATGGCCTAGCAGGCCATTCAGAACGTGCGCCTGTATCGTGTTTCGCGGCCGAGATAGTTCCCGGCCTAGCCACAGGAGGGCACGGTCGTCGAAACAGCTGACGGGAGCTGCGCGCCATCTGCTGGCGGCGCATTGTCAAACGGTCGGAGTGACAGCCGAGGCATTCGACGAGTGAATACGGAACGAGCAATATTGTGCTTACGACAAACAGTGTTTTCTTCAGTGGCGACGAGGTTTATGGTAGCGTAGTCTTTCTGCCGCAGTCATGGCAGAACAATTTAGCACGTTGCTGACGAATCTTCAGTCGTTACCGGAAGTTTTGGCTCAACAGAATGCTTCCCTCATGGCGTCTATTGACACCTTGACTACGGCTGTGACACAACAGGTTGGGTTGCAGTCTTCTGTGCCCGTTCCTCTGTTTCCTCCCTTTGACGACATTGCCGAGGATTGGTCCGACTACGAACAGCATTTACGCCGACACTTCGTAGCCTTCCAGGTGTGTGATGAAGGTAAGCAAAAAGCTTATTTCCTTTCGTGGCTCTCACCTCATCTTTTTCGTTTGCTGGGCGATTTGGCGCCGCTTCAGAGGCAGGCATCCCTGTTCTTTTGGGATATCTGTTCTCTCTTTGCGGCATATTTTCGCCGCCACTTTCACGTGGTGTCGGCCCACGTATCTTTCTACCGTTCACGGAAACAGCCGGGTCAGTCGTACCGCACGTGGGCCACGGAACTGCAGGGGCTGGCCCGTCATCGTCTGTTTCCGTCAGAGCCGCACGGTGATTCATATGCGGACTTCCGCGTTGTTTTGATTTGTTTTGCTCCCGAGCTGGACTTTCGCAAGCAGGCTCTTCAATCAGATGATTCCTCATTAGCTTAGGTTTTGCGTGTTGAGTGTGTGTTTGAAGTTTCTGAGGCTGTGGGGAGTCAACTTTCCGCTTGGGGGGAGGTATCCTCGGTTGCCGATTGGCCCAGTTTTCCGCGGCGCCGGGTTCTTCAGTGGCTGTTGTTGCGTCGCCCTCCCCTCCCTCACTTACGACGCCGCGGCGCTCGCCTGAGGCGTATAGGCGGGGGGGAAGGCGGCATGTGTCACCTGTTTCAGAGAGCTAGCCGATTTCTTGTCTTTCGTGTGGGGCGTCCCATTCTTGGGAATCGTGCCCACACAGACGGGCCACGTGTAATCGTTGTGGAAACTTCGGACACATCGCCCGGGTGTGCCGTTCCTCTGCTCAGGGCAGCAAAAGGACATCTCACTCTCGCGATTTCGGCTTGGTTTCCGATCAAATTCATTACGAGAGTCTCGTGCAGCTCTGTGCCGAGTTCTCGTCCTTGTTTGCGCCGGGTCTTGGGTGTGCTAAGAATTTTTGGGCCACTATTACCCTTAAAAGTACGGCCCGCCCCGTCTTCTGTCGGGCTCGGCCCCCCCGATCGTCCTCCACGGCGCTGTTAAATCTGAATTAGATTTCCTGATGGCGGAGGGTATTTTGCGTCCTGTCACAGCAAGCGAGTGGGCCTCCCCTCTAGTTGTCATATGCAAGCCCTCAGGGGCCCTGCGTTTATGTGGCTACTTTAAGAAAACTGTAAATTCTCAATCCGTCATTGATTCTTTTCCCATACCTCGCTCAGCGAAACTGATAGATCAGTTGTCAGCGGGCCAGTATTTTTCGAAGATAGATCTGGCAGAGGGTTACCTCCAGTTGCCTTTAGATGATGCCTCCAAGCAGGCGCTGGTGATTTCTACGCCTTTTGGCCTCTATTGATATCAGAGATTGCCATTCAGGGTGGCCAGTGCCCCCGCAATCTTTCAGCGTTTTTTGGAGCAGTTGCTAGCACCGGTTTCCTGTTGCGTGAACTACACGGATGATATTGTGGTGACGGGTCTCCAGCTTGTGAGCGGGCTTTTCAATCACTTAAAGCGGCCCTCCTCGAGGCTCCATGCCTCGCGGCATACACCTCGGGGGTCCCGCTTGTGGTGGCTGCAGACGCCTCCCAGCACAGTGTGGGGGCGGTGCTGGCACATCGGTTCCCCGACGGGTCAGAGCGCCTGTTGGCGTTTGCATCTAAAACTCTTACGGAGGCACAGCGCCGGTATTCCCAGGTGGACAAGGAGGCCCTAGCCATTGTTTTTGCTCTTAAAAAATTTTATGTTTATCTCTATGGGTCTAAGTTCACCCTGTACACGGACCACCGCCCATTAGTGTCTTCGTTCCACCCGTCGGCGGCTCTTCCGGACGAGGCAGCCCATCGTCTTCAACGCTGGGCCTCGTACCTCTCTCATTTTCATTACGAGATACAGTACCGCTCGACGGCTCGTCACGCCAATGCCGACGCCCTATCGCGCCTCCCGGTAGGCCCCGACCCGGTCTCTGATGCCGAAGAGCTTCAGTTCCGCGGACAGTGGCGGGGGGGGGGGGGGGGGCGAGGGGATTTCCCACCACTGTCGGCGTCCGGGGCCCACTTCCCCGCCACAGCCCCAGCGGCCAGCTCCGAGGAGTGGACAGCTCCGGTTACCGGCAGTGGAGGCACCTCGACGTCAGCCTCCGGAGGCCCGGAGTTGCCGATGGAAGGCGCCACAGGAGGGGGGAATGGAGGACCCACTGCCATCGCCAGTGCTGGAAGCGGTGAGACATCGTTCACGAGGGCGAACCCCTCATCACTCGAAAGGGTTCCGTCTGTACGAGGTGGTTCCGGCTAGGGAGTGGATGGAGCCACCAGACGATCGGATGGAGGTGGAAGAGCCCCAGCAGCCAGACTTCGGCACTGCCATTCCGGAACCCGGCGTCTCGCCCCAAGGGGGGAGGAATGTTGTGGTCGAACGGGCCATTCAGATCACGCGCCTGTATTGTGTTCCGCGGCAGGCGCGGGCCCGGCCGAGATAGTTCCCGGCCTAGCCACAGGAGGGCACGGTCGTCGAAACAGCTGAGTGCCATCTGCTGGCGACGCACTGTCAAATGGCCGGCACTGACTGCCGGGCCATTCGACGAGTAAATGCGGAACGAGCAATATTGTGTTCGTGACAAACAGTGCCATCTAATTATTGTGCTACAGTGCAACAGACCGCTACTCTTCTTCATAACCTCATGGTGGGTTAGTCCATTGGGATCCCTAACATAAAAGTAATCTAGCCTTTCTCTAGGTATAGATACTTATGGGTTACGGGACTGGAGTATGTGGTGGTGGAAGGGTGCATAGGGCAGGTTTTACAACGGGGGCAGTTGCATGGGTAGGAGCCAGAGGTTAGGGAAGGTGGTTTGGGGATTTCATAGGGATGGACTAGGAGGTTACGGAGGTTAGGTGGGCAGCAGAAAGACACTCTTGGTGGAGTAGGGAGGATGTCATGAAGGATGGATCTCATTTTGGGGCAGGATTTAAGGAAGTTGTATCCTTGCTGGAGAGCCACATTCAGAGTCCGCTCCAGTCCCGGAAAGTATCCGGTTACAAGAGGTGCACTGGGGCACTTCTGGGGTTGTTTGGTGAAAGGTTCTGAATTTGTGGGGGGGGGGGGGGGGGTGAGGAAGTGGCTCTGTCAATTTCCTTCTGTACCAGATCAGGGGGATAGCTGCGGGATAATGAAAGCTGTTATTAGGTTATTGGTGTACTGGTTCAGGGATTCGGGACTGGAGCAGACTTGTTTGCCGACTGGAGCAGACTTGTTTGCCATGGAGACCTAAGCTATAGGGAAGGGAACGTTTGATATGGAATGGATGGCAGCTGTCATAATGCAGGTACTGTTGTTTATTGGTAGGTTTGATGTGTGAAGTTGGCCATTGGACAGATGGAGATTGACATCGAGGAAAGTGGCATGGGATTTGGAATAGGACCAGGTGAATTTGATGGGACCAAAGGAGTTGAGGTTGGAGAGGAAATTCTGGAGTTCTTCACTGTGAGTTCAGATCATGAAGATGTCATCAATGAATCTGTACCAAACTTTGGGTTGACAGGCTTGGGTATCCAGGAAAGCTTCCTCTAAGTGTCCCTCGTTCCCATGGCTGTTCCCTTTAGTTGTTGGTATGTCTGGCCCTCAAAGGTGAAGAAGTTGTGGTTTAGGATGAAGCTGGCTAGGTTATTAAGAGGTTTTAGGTAGGGAAGTGGGTGGTCGGCGTGAATGGAAATACTCCATCATAGCGAGGCCCTGGGCATGTGGGATATTTGTGTATAAGGAAGTGGCATCGATGGTTACAAGGATGGTTTCAGAAGGTAACAGGCTGGGTAAGGATTTCAGGTGGTGCAGAAAGTGGTTGGTGTCTTTGAAGAATGGGTGACTGCACATGATGGGTTGAAGGTGTTGGTCTATGTAGGCAGAGATTCATTCTGTAGGGGCTTGGTAACTGGCCACAATCGGCCGGCCTGGATGATTAGGTTTGTGAATCTTAGGGAGTAGATAGACGGTAGGGAAGCGGGGTGTTGGTGGAGTCACGAGTTTGATGGACTCAGGTGAAAGGTTTTGTAGGGGGCCTAAGGATCTGAGGATTCCCTGAAGCTCTGCCTGGACATCAGGAATGGGGTTGTCTTGACAGACTTTGTAGGTAGTGTTGTCTGAAAGCTGACGCAGTCCCTCAGCCACATACTCCCGCCGATCAAGTACCACGGTCACGGATCCCTTGTCGGCCAGGAGAATGACGATGGAATGGTCAGCCTTCAGATCATGGATAACTCGGGTTTCAGCTGCGGTAATGTTGGGAGTAGGATTAAGCTTTTTCAGAAAAGACTGAGAGGCAAGGTTAGAAGTAAGGAATTCCTCGAAGGTTTGAAGGGGGTGATTTTGAGGAAGAGCAGGTGGGTCTCGCTGTGACGGAGGACGGAACTGTAAGAGTACTCCTAATGATCCAGTTCCCCAAGACATCATTCAGATTGAACCCTGCCTGGAACAGTTCCATCCTCCCATAATTGGTTTAACTTTTTCTTGGTTTCATTGTCTGTATAATCTGCAGCAGGCAATAACAGTGTCGCCCTCACTCGTTCCTTTAATTTTTCTTCGATCAATCCCTGTAATTTTAGTTCCAAACTTGAATTTTCTTTTGTACCTCCAAACAATTCATTAAAATCTCAATAGTTTTCTAAACAATCTATTCTAGATTGAGCCTCCAAAACTCATTTACCTACTCTAAGAATTTCCTCGTGTGTGTAGTCATGTTATGCTTTACATTTGTTTTCTACATCGCAAAAATTTTCTACGATTTCTAACTTAACTAGTTTACAGATTTCCTGAGCATAAGTCTCCAAATCCTTTTTAAGTTGTTTTATACTATTGTCAATGCTTTCGAATTTTTGTTTGTATGAAAGTTTATCTGATCGATATTCGTGAATGTGCTGTTCTAATTGAATAGTGAGGTCTCTAGTTTAAGTTAGGTCATCTAACTTATTACTAATCACAACTTTTAAGTCTGAAACTTCTTTTCTACACTTTTCTGGATCTTTTGTACTGTAAACCACTCTGGAGCTTCACTAGCCATTATTTGTTTAATTACTGTTATACAAACACAAACCAAACACAATTCTACAAATTCACCACTTAAATGTTTGGGACACACTGTTTTGAAGCTCTCTACGTGAAGGTTCTGCCGATCAGCTCCTTGGTTTCTGTTTGTAGGTAGCTTTGATATGGTCCAGTATACGGGAAACTGCGGGCTGATACTGGAACTCATGGTTTCTTGTTAATTCAAGATATGTATTCCTGTTTTACATATACTTTTCTTCTTTGTCTTTCGTAAATTGTAGTTGTGAATCGGTGTGCTATTTACTTCGCCATTGCCCCTGACAACGGGAATATTTGTGTCATCTCAGTTAGTCTTCTAATTATAATTCCAAAGGAAGTTTTCCATCTCCGTGTCCTGTCACAAGGTAGAAAAATAATGCGGTCTAACGGAATTATTGTTCTGTGAATATCTGTTTTATACTAAGCCAGTCAGGCTGCTTCCAGATCTTTCACAAATGTCACACCATAGAAGACTCCATTATTTCGTATCCTCCTAAATTTACTTTAGAATTTACTGCAGAATTGCACAAACGGTTGCCTAAAATTTGCTTATAAGGATGAGTTCTGAAGAACCCCCTAGTCAGTTTCCTCGAATCACCAAAGCGAACACAAGCAAACGAGCAGTAGCGAACAAGCATTCGCTCTGTTGTAAATGCTATGTGCGCGCTGTTCGGTCACGCTCGGCTCGCATTCGCAGGTGTTCGCTTGTGTTCCGCTGGGTGTCGGTTTCAGGGCGAACCATCAAACGAAGTTCGCGACCTCTCCACTTCAGCGCTAGCGTATGCGACAAACTGTGTATGCTCGCCTTGCGGCAGTGTGCTGTTTTCTCTTCCATTTGCTCTGGTGTAAACGCTTATTCGCAAGTACAAGCCAGTGCGTGCGCTCACAGGCAAATTCCTGGCGAATGCACATTCACCTGGGTTCACTCGTGTTCGCTTTGGTGTAAACAAGGCCTTTACTTGCAGGGGATATTTCCACAGAATATAAAACGATATTATAATATCATTGGATGCTGCCACCACAGAATGCCACTATGGAAAACTGATAAAAAATCTAATCATATAACCAGTGCTGCTGCACATATACAGATAAGCATTACATCAGCTTCTATAATCAATTGGGCAGCAAATAAACAACAACAATATTATAAGTAATAACACTTGATGATGGCCTAAGGCTGAAATAAGCTTATAGTGAGTTAATAAAGTTTAAAGCAGTGTTAAAATAATTTATAATTATTGTGGTATTGAACATGTCAATCAAAGACAAACTCCACACTGCAGGCCCCAGAGAACGAAAAAAGTTTACAACTCACCACAAACGCATGAATACGAGCTGCAACAGGCATACAAAAAAGGCACACATATTGTCCAAAGATGTCATCAAAAGTTCAGTGCAGTGGCATGTCGATATCCTCAAAGAAGCAGTGCAATAAGCGTGTGATAAAAGGTATTCAGTGCATCACATACAAATTTTGGATGCATGAAAGATGTGCTAAAGCGAACCTTAAGTTTGTAAATGACCATTTGCGATGGTCATGTTGCAATTGTGTATGTGACAAACGGAAAGAACTGTTCAAAACAATAAACTTGAAAAATGTAATCATCAAGATACTAAATAATGACACTAAAGAACTTAAAAGGGAAATTGCTGCATGGAAAGAAGAAAATGCGAAACTTGCAAGTGATGGAAATCCACAAAAGTGAGAAACTAATGTATCCCTGTGGGGGGGGGGGGGGGATTTCAAGTGTTTCTAATTCTGGAAATGATGCAACAGTAAACAAATTGGGTAGGCCTATGCACAGAAAAGTGACAAACAATACTACTTATGTGGATACAACAAACCAATACAAACAGACTGTCATATAGCACAAAATGAGAAACAAGCAAGAAAATAAAGAAAAACAGAACACTAAAAATGCCTTACTAATAATAGGTGATTTCATGATAAAAACATAGTGGTTCCAGACTGTGAAATCAATGTACGTCCAGGAATAAGATTGAATCAGCTAAATAATCACTTCAAGAACATTCAACAGGTGAAGCACAACTCAGAAAACGTAACCAACAGCAAAAACTACAAAGGCGTTGTCATACACATTGGCACAAACTCACTCCAAAGTTGCAGCAAAGAGAACTTGCTCAACGAAACACAGAATGTTATTCGATTGGCAAAAAATATCTACACGCATTCACAAATTATAATAAGCAACATATTGTGAAAAAGATTGGTGAGTGACTAATATATAGACAAAATAAACTGCAACATCAGTGATCAGTGTAACAGACTAGGATGATTGTATAGGGCAGATGGTGTACATCTAAATAGGCTGGGCTCCGCAACTTTCAGCAAAATTTTTATTGACCTGTGCAGAATTATGCGAAACAGGGGAAACTGGCAGTCAGTGAGGGGGGGGGGGGGGTGAACTAAAACATGTAGTAGACAAAGATACAACAAAGGAAGACGTGTTGCAAGCAGTAAGTAGGTATAATTCATCCTTCTTAATGCACTGGAACATTCATGACCTGAGTGCCACATATCTGCACAATAAAATCGCAAAAATTGACGAGCTGCATATGAGTCTTTCCAAAGGTATAAACATCAAAATTGTTTGTTTAAACGAACATTGGATCACAGAGACTCTCACAGTTCAAAAAAAAAAAAAAAAAAAAAAAAAAGGTAGCTAGCAGGTTTTGCAGAAAAAACAAAACTCATGGAGGTTCCTGAATTCTGATTAACAGCTCGTTAGAATATAAGGAAAGAGATGATTTTATTTTTCTTAATGAAGAACTTAAATTTGAAAGTTGCTGTGTAGAGCTTGAACAACAGTGTATTGTTATTATCTCTATTGGCCTATATAGGATTCCTGGTAGTGGTGTAACCAATTTATTTTTTGAGAAATCCCAAATTCCTAAAAAATGAGGAAAAAATTATAATTGCTGCTGATTTCAACATAGATACAGCAAGTGAAACAAGAATTTCAATCAAGTTTAATGACTTAATTCAACAATATGGCTTCAGATTAAATTTCACTGAATTCACCAGGTAAATTATAAATCAGTAAACATATAATGTTTAGACAACATCTTAACAAATTATACATTAAATGAGAATGCAAAATTCACTTTAAACCCAGGCATCTCAGGTCACTATGCTCTGCTTATTGAGTTATTAAAAATAAATAAAGAAAATGGGAGAAAATATTTCATTAAAAAACAATTTAATCCAGATACCATACACTTATTCTATTGTAGATTAAATGAGATAGATTGGTCATTACAGCATGAACGTTCATGTTGAGAAAATTTTGATAGGTTTTCAATGAAAAATTTCCACCCATTGTCTGCCAAAGAAAGACAAGTAAAGAAAAGTGGATAACCACTGGTATAAAAATATCGAGTAAAAGAAAGGCAGAGCTACATGCTGAGCTGAAATCCAATAAGAGTCCTGAATTCATTTAATATGTTAAATCTTATAAAAAATGTTTAGGAAGTTGGTAAAAGCAGCAAAGGAAATGGCAAATACTAAATTCATCAGAAACCACAAAAATAAATTGAAGGCAGTGTGAACAGTTGTCAAATCTCAACTTGGAATCAAACCGAGCAACCAAGAAATTTCTATACTAAAGATAAAAGACAAAATAATTGTAAATCCCGCTCAGATATTAGAAACCTTTAATGAATTTTTCATAACAGTAGCAAAATCTGTTGTTAATGTTCCCTCATATCAAGATAATGTACGTCTATTTGGCTGGTTTCTGAGCAAAAATGAGTGTCTAACTTTGACACAGTACAAGTTGAAGATGTAGAAACAACTACATTAAACCTAAAAAATAAAAATTCAGTAGGATGGGATGAAATACCTTCCGATAGGTCATTAAAGCAGCTTCCAATATAATAGCATATCCTCTGTGTAAAATAATCCATTACTTGAAGAAGGCTACTTTCCAGACTCCCTAAAATATGCAGAAGTGAAACCATTGCTTAAAAAAGGCTCTAAAGAAGATATGGGAAATTACCGTCGTATTTCTCTCCTTCCTGTGTTTTTCAAAATATTTTAAATGATTGTTGCAGTTCAAATTCAAAATTTCTGTCACAAATTTAATATAACATCAAAAAATGAGGGTGGCGTTTGAGGAGTGTGGAAGTCATGACGTAGGTCATGAATTACCTTTCTGTTGCCATCCTTTTTTCTTCCCTTTTCTCCCACTTGAAGAAGGAACTGTGTTCCGAAAGCATGTCCTTTTACGTCCTTTTTCTTTTCTTTTTCTACATTTCTGACACTATCAGTGATACAGCACAAAGGTAAATACTGGCCAGCCAATCTATCTCTTTTGAAAAATAATATAAATTATCATTTTTTTCTATTTGCCGATGACACATCAAGTACTGACTGAAAACAAAAAAAAGCAGACGAAATTCCTAAAAATGTCTTAAAGACCCTAGAAAACCTAGATGTCTGGTTCCATATAAATGGTCTAAAATATAACAAAAACACAGTTAAATACAATGAAAAGAATCCCTGAGACGGATTTACGTCTCAAATATGTCAAAGACATTATTGATAGAGCTGAAGCATTGAATTAAAATTTGTGGTGCGGCCGGGAATCGAACCCGGACCTCCATGCTTACTAGGCAGACGTCTTAACCGTTAGACTACCACACCACTAACGATTAAGGCGCCTCGGAATAGTCTGCCTAGTAAGCATGGAGGTCCGGGTTCGATTCCCGGCCGCACCACAAATTTTAATTCAATGCTTCAGCTCTATCAATAATGTCTTTGACATATTTGAGATGTAAATCCGTCTCAGGGATTCTTTTCATTGTATTTAATTGATATTCATATCACCATAACAGGACTGTTCCACCATGTCCATTGCTGAGGTGCTATTCCGCTGCATGGAGAGCCTTGGCAGTAGTGGCAATTATCTTTGGAACAAAGAAGCTGAATTAAAGTTTGTGTTGTGGAGGGAAATCGTACATAGACTATTCCGAGGCGCCTTAATCGTTAGTGGTGTGGTAGTCTAACGGTTAAGACGTCTGCCTAGTAAGCATGGAGGTCTGGGTTCGATTCCCGGCCGCACCATAAATTTTAATTCAATGCTTCAGCTCTATCAATAAAAACACAGTTAATGCAATTTAGGACAAAACAGTGTAAATTAAATGATACACAAATGAAGCACAATAGTCAAGAACTACATGAAGCAGATCATGTTAAATTCTAGGGATTGCAACTGGGCAGAAAACTATCCTGGTCCTCGCACAAATTAAACAGCCTTGCATCCTAGCCAATGTAACTAGTTTAGACGCAAGAAAAATAGTGTACCGTAGCTAGTTTGTGTCAACTGTCAGATATGGTATCATATTTTGGGGAAGTGCTAACACTATGACAAGAATATTAACCCTGCAGAGAAAATTATTAGAAACGTGTTGTGCAAAGCCAAGAGAATCCTGTCAGCCATTATTAAGAGATCTAAAAATACTGAGTGTTCTCTCATTGTACTTACTTGAAATAATTCTTTTCATAAATAACAATCCAGAACTCTTTCTTCATAAGAACTTCCAGCAAAAGTTATGAAACAAGGAACAAAGACAGTGTCATGCTTGCTACACACAGACTAAATCTATATGCCCAGGCTCCACAATATATGGACAATGAAAATATGTAATAAATAAAAAAAAAAAAAAATAAATAAATAAAAAATAATAATAAAAAAAAACCACACACACACACACACACACACACACACACACACACATTTTCGAAAGGTTGAAACTGAATAAATGAAGAGAGAATTATACAGCACTCTGGCACAAAAATGTTGTTATTCAATTGATGAATTCTTAAATGTTAATCTGAGTATTTGAGCAGGATAAAAACATATAATTATGTACTGTGATTTTCTAACTACATTGTATGGATGTATTATTATTTTAAACTGACGAGTCTCCAGTACGCTAAATCAATGATTTAACTTGTATGTTATGAGACAAGAAAATTCTTATTTCAATTCAACACTTTCAGCTATTGGTCATGGTTTTCTTCATAATTAGGAACATTCATGCAATCTCTCTCTCTCTCTCTCTCTCTCTCTCTCTCTCTATCTCTCTCTCTTTCTCTCTCTCTCTCTCACACACACACACACACACACACACACACACACCAGCTCCAGCTGGGGTGGAGGATCGAAATGCGGCTGCCGGAGCTGACGGTTACGGCCGATAGCCAAAAGTGTTGTATGTGTGTGTCTTTTTGTGCCTTTGCGGTGAGTTGTAAACTCTCCTAGTACTATATTGTTAATTCCAACCTCGACTTTCCATTATTAAACATTTTTAATATTGTCAAATGTTTTACAGTCATCTCTGTGTTTTGAAAAATGATAACTGTAGTAATACCAGAAGTAACATTGTGTCGATTCAACCTGTAAGTGTAGATTGCACTGATAAAAGTGGCGAAACTGAAGTGAAAAGTAACACTAACTGTAAGCTGTGTTTGCAAAGTGAGAAAAAGGTATCCAGTGCAAATGTTTTAAATGGTGGTTTCACAAAAACTGTTGCAAAATAAACATACAATTTGTAACTCTGGAGTACTTTGTTCATGTGCAGCCTGTGTGAAAGTAATTTTATGAAAAATATCCGAGACAAGGATGCTATAATACAAGTGTTGCAAATGATATTGAAGTGCTGCAAAAGAATTTTGATTCACTGAAATAAAAATGCAAAATTCTGGTAACAACTATAACAGTTGTTTAAAAGTAAACAAAAATACTGGCAGGTATTCTGAATCTTGTAACAGAGAAATGTACTACTGCCAAAAGAATGGAAAAGAGGATTACAGAAAATAACAATAATAATATAATAATAATAATAATAATAATAATAATAATAATAATGTAACAGTAGTGGCAGCAGATGAGAAACTTTATTCTACAAGTACCAGTACACAAAATGCAACCTGTGTCTTCCTTGCACCTGGAAGCAATACTGTGCTCGCCTCTGTAATGAATTTCGAATTCTTTCAAACACCTCTTCATCATTTTTGAATTTAGAAAGGTGAACAGGTTGGGCTTAACAGCTTTGATATAATTGGAAAATGACATATTGATCATAGCAGTTTATTTTTTTCTCAATGCTGATGGTTTCTGTTGAAAAATTTATATAGATTTTAAGTAATTACAGTTCCTTTCTACAGTAGCTGAGCAGTCAGCTACTGTGACAATAACTTGAACAATGACAACGAATACTTGTGGTATAATTTTGTATTTTTATATTCCGACATGTTAAGCTATTAGCTAATCTCTGCTAATGCTTGACAATGGTACAAAACCGAAACCGGTAGCACTGAGTATTAATAAACAGCTATGGTCAACATGTCGTTTTGTAATAATCCTTTCTACCACTTTCAAACAGAATACTCACCTTTAAATATTTCGATGTATGGGGGTTCTGCTCGCTCCAACATTATTCTCCTGGGGCGTCGTGGTAAAATAAATAGTCGATATGTACAATTTTCACTACTTCTTTAATCTGTATCAAACTTCTCCACCAAAACCATACAATTTCAATACACCAGAACTTAGATGGTAGTACTTCCATTCTCAAAACACAGAGTGACATGGATTCCAGAGCACTTGACAAACGACTCAAACTCCCCCACACAAGGCGGTGAGGCAAATATATAACCTTGACAATAATGACGTTAGAATATACTGATTTACAATTAACAAACATAACAGAAAAACATATCATGTATACAAAAATAATCACAATATAAAATGAAAACTATGCATACAATAATTTTAAATGGCGTAAATATTTTTAAGTCGTAATTTCCGATCTTTCTGTTGACAACAAAGTGCAATGTTAATTAATTTGTTGATGAATGCATCATACATGTTCCTAACATATACTGAACTATCAAATATTCTGGCCATTCACAAAATATACTCAAAATCTCTTTTCAGTCAATATATACAAAGAATAAAAATATTGATAATTAATGTAATAGTCGAAATAACATAATTAGCTGGTCAACATAACTTGTTTATAAACCTAACATATATACAATGCTATTTACTTTCATTTCTTTATGTTTTACAAAAGTTTTTGCCATTCGTCTGTCTATTTATTTGAAATAATGAACAATGACGAAAGTATTGTTTTTAGAACTGTCTGGAAAGAAACTATATGAATCTCTTAATTAATGAAATCTATCACTTGTTTTAATCACAGTATCACCAAGACACTGTCCTACACTGATTCCTGGGCCGGCTATTACGTTTTTAACTTCACGCGCAACATATATCACAACTGAACCACACGATTCCGGATCCGAAGCAGACGGTATCGTAGGATGACATTGAGATGAGATGACCAGGCAGATGGTATCGTACGATAACATTGAGATGAGGGGGTCAGCAGTATCGTTACACTGTTAGTTTACCATTATCAAGTGTTAGCAGAGTGTAACTAATAGTTTAACATGTCGTAACACAAAAATGTAATATAAGTATTTGTTGTCATTACTCTACTCCTTATTGATATTACCACAGTGGCTGACTACTACAAACTCAGTGAACTGTGGTAATATCAAGGAGTAGAGTAATGTGTTACGACATGTTAAGCTATTAGTTAAACTCAGCTAATGCTTGATAATGGTAAATGAACCAAAACTGGTAGCATTAAGAAAAAATAAACAGCTATGGTCAATATGTCATTTTGCAATCATTTTTAAATTCGTGACAAGTGTGTGTGCAACTCTCCTCTCTAGTTCTTCAACCGTGTTAGCAGGCGTGCTGCTCAATTGGCTTTTGATGTGACCCCGAACACAAATATCCAAAGCATTTAGATCAGATGATCATGATACAGTCCTGCCTCGATCTATCCATCTATCTGTGCGCCTGATGCTCTCTTGCTCTCTCACAGCAGCAGCTAAATGTGACGGAGCTCCATCGTGCATGTACCACACACTATGACGTTGCTTAATGGCAACATCCTCGAGCAATCCTGGAAGATAGTAAAGTCTAAATTTCAAATTAATGTGTACTAACTAGGCGATGTTTACAATGTCAGTGGTGGCTAGGAACTGTACGTTTGTAATTATCTCACAAATGGCTCATTTGCGAGCCAGTGTTTACTGGTACATTTTTGCTTCGTTTATCGCGTACTTTTTGTAATTAATGTTTTATCAGACAAACAATTCACACACTCAAATGCAGAAATAAAGCAAAAATTGACACCCCGAGGCATAGGCTGTCATTAGCGTGGGAACTCCAATAAACTGAATGCCCTCAGAATTTTTAACAAATTTCTTCTAGCTACTCTTTCCCTACCATTAAAAAACTTGAAAGTAGAATTATATAATTGGCTTTGAAAGAACCTGTGCTGAAATGTAGAAAGAGTTCTTTGATACATATATTGAGAATATAAACATTTAAGATGATACTATACTACTACAAAAATATTTTATTTTTGCATGTACTGTGAATATTAATAATAATGTTTTATATCAGATTTACCATAGGTTACTAAGTAAGCCTAGTTTGACCATTAATTGTAATTTTTAGAACAACTTAATTTACTATGAAAGCCTATTCTACTGTACAGGGTCAACAACAATAAAGAATATGTATTAATCTGTACCAAAGGACTGTGGTGTTCAAACCAATCTTCCAATTGTAGACTGCTTTACCTTTTTACATTTGTGTCAGATATACTGTGAATTTTCCGCGGTGGAGTGACCGAGTGCATCGAGGCACTATTCCACAATGTGCGAGGCCGTTCCCCTTCGGGGGTTTGAATCCCCCCTCGGGCATGAATGTTTGTGCTGTTATTTGTATAAACTTCTTCATAAGTAGTTTGCAAGTTTAGAGACTGATGACCCCACAGTTAAGTCCCATAACCTGTCCAGACATTTCAACATTTTATTCAGAATTTATAGATAATGTGTGCATGTGGACAAATTATATATGACACAACCAGTGCAGAGTCCAATGCTACAGACAAGCAGCCTTGTGAGCTACTATTGGACACATTTTCTGAAAACTGTCTTGAGCAGTTAAACCGACAACCCACATACAATGGAAATATTTAATATTTTAGTCCTTAGAGCTACAAACAGTGTAGAAACAGGAGTTAGTGATTGTAATAATTGTCATAGCGTCAAGGATGATTAAAGTTAATAAACCAATCGAGGAGGCTAGAAGTGTGTTTTTGTAAAAAAAAAAAAAAAAAAATCTGGTACACTTAGAAAATGAATGCACATAGTTTAGTTCTTGTACAATGTATATAGAGGAATTTGTGGACTAAATTTAAATGCATTGTGTGTAAAGGGTTAGAGAAATATGTGCCTATAAAGTTGATTAAAGATGTAGTGGATCCACCCTGGTATATTAATAATGTTAGAAAACTACTGAGAAGCAAAGGCTGTTGGACTCTCTGTTCAAAAAAAGAACACAAAAATGATGACAGGCAGAAGTTATTTGTGAGTCATGCATCTATAAAAAGATAGATGGGCAAAGCGTACAACAATTACCACAGCCATACCTTACCAAAAGATCTTTCTGAGAACCTGAAAAAATTCTGGTCCTATGTAAAATCAATAAGTGGGTCAAAAGCCACTATCCAGTCACTCACTGATAATTTAGTTCTAAATTTAACCTTTAAGAAATCTAACGTGCAGGAGGACCGCACAAATGTACCATAATTTCATCAACACACGATCTCCGAAACCAAACGGAAGACAGTAGTAGGTATTTCCGGTGTAGAGAAAAAACTGAGAGAGCTGAATAGAAAAAAAGAAAGTGAGGTCCTACTAGATAATTACCAAAAATGCCAGCCAAAACATTAACAGAAAATCGTAATTGATGTCTTGCTTCAACGGTTGCACAATGATTGGCAACAGTCAATGCAGGCTGATTGTGAAAATTGGCATCTCGGTTGTGTCAGACGTTAGTGTCCCCAATCCCTATGGCTTGAAACATTTATATATTGGGGCACCTTTCTTCTGGGAATCTCTCTCGATATGAATGTTGAGTGTTGTGAATGCCGTTGCCTTCTGCTAACCCATACTTCAAGTGGGAGTCTACCATCTCTGCACATGTGTATGCTGCCACTGCACACCCCACATCACTGTTTAACTCTATGTGTCACCCGTGTGCTTTCCGAGATGGTGCTGAGCATTGATACGGTAGAAGTTACCTGTGAGCAGGCGACAATATTCTATGAATGTCGACAGGCACAAGGAAAGTCAAGTATTAGTGGTGCGACTTGGTAATGACAACCTAACCAGATGTCACCTTGGTTTTAACATTCTCTTCTTTTGTTTTTCCCACGATTACTGTTGGAGACAATGAGCTGTAACACAGAAGGAAAGCATTTATGGACCCAGGTCATATAACATGACAACTTTATCAACATGTGTCCTGCAATTTGTGCCATTCGTCCTTGTTATACTTTGTGTAATGCAGTTACAGTGAGTGTCGATTTGCCGAGTCAGGTCCTCGTGTATCACAGCGGCAGAAACCTTTTCTTTCTTAGTAAGACATTTTAATAAATGATAGTACCTAAGTTGCTGCAAATATTTTATTTTTCCACGACGGCCGTTTTGACTTATGCCATTCTTGAGTGATGCCTGGAAAGAAGCTGTGTTCTTATTTTGTTCTGTGTACAAGATTTTATACGTTAGAAATTTATGTCTTTCAGGCAAAAATACTTACATTACATCGATGGATATTGCATCTAGCATCTCTTAATTACAAAAACATTTATTTTTATTTGGTATTTTGTTTTTGTTTCTTTTGTGTCCCAGCCTCGTCGCCGCTTTTGTGTCTCGTTTCCGTCGTAGGTGTCGGTGGCCAAGTAGAAAGACCGACATAGGAATAAAGGATGCACGCTTGTGCAGGTACAAAGGTGAGCAGCCAGTGGAACAGCAGAAACTAGAAACACTAGAGTAAATTAGAACGAGATATATTTCTTAGTGACTTAGTAATACTTAACTTTTACATAGCTCAGTACTGCAGAATGCTGATACATAGTTGAGCTAGAGGCCTGCCTAGTGATAGTTCCTAGTGCCTATCCGATAGTCAAGACTTAACTGGTGCCTATCTGAATCCGAAGTGTTAACTGGTTCCTATCTCAGTCCCAAGTGAACGATGCAGTCTAATGGTGGCCACGAGCGGAGTTCTAGCAGAGGGCGCTCGTGGCTGACGTCGTAAGAACGCCGCGCACTTTATACTTGTGCGACACCACACCCCTCCCCCCCCCCCAAGCCGCCCCGCCGTTGTGGCGTAGGGCTGAGGGCCACGGCGACGACATTGGGAGGAGGGCCTGGGCGGGGGCGTTACTGGTGGGACAGGCGTTGTAGCAGAGGCTGGGATTGAGACGCCGTCCGCGCCCCGGCATCCACCTTGTGATCCCCCGTGAAACCCACCAAAACCTGGAGAAGGGCGCCTGCCTCCAGAGGGAGCAGGTCATCTTCTTCTGAGGTGCGTGGCCCAAGCTGGGGGGGCCTGCACGGTCCCGGAGTCCCTCTCGGTGACGCTGTCATCTGCGGCGGCGACAGCGGTGACGACAATGCATTCCCTTTGGCAGTTCTTCCGCCCCCGCTATTTTTGAATGCTTTTTGGAACAGCTGACAGTTTCTGTACCGTGTTGCTCGAACTATTTAGATGATATTATAGTCTCAGGTCTCACAGTTGAAGAACATTTATCAAACATGGAGTGCCTTTTCAAAGTGTTGACTGCAGCAGGTCTACGTTGTAATAAATCAAAGTGTTCGTTTTTTCAGACTGAAATAGAGTACCTAGGCCATATGATTAATGCCCAAGGAATCCATCCCTTACAGTCACACCTTCAAGCGATCAGAGACTTGCCTCCTCCTAAGAATGTGCAGGAATTGCAAGCATTAATGGGAAAGCTTAACTATTATTTCAGATTTATTCCCAATGCCTCTCAGATTGCAGCTCCACTGCATCAATTACGTAGGAAGAATGTTCCTTTTGTATGGTCTAAAGATTGCCAAGTTGCCTTTGACAAATTAAAGTCTGCACTACTCAGTGATGCATGTTTGAATCCCTTTGACCCCCAGAACTCTAAAAAATATTTCGATAATTGTTTGTTATTCATAGGTATGTGTTGAGTTAGATTTAAAGTGGGTAGGTACCTACCTATCTCCTTTTGACGTAAACACACAATCGTACCTACATAGTGATGAGTAGAAAAAGTAAGTTGATTATTAAGTTGTAGAAGAATATGCAATTATTTAATTTATTTATTTTATTTTTAGTGCCTATTAATTTTTTTTTTTTTTTTTTTTTTTTTTTTTTTTTTTTTTTTTTTTTTTTTTTTTTTTTTGTAGTTGGAAAGGTGAGGGGATGGAGAAAGCACAAAACACTAACTAGGGGGACACCATATTTCCCATACTCTGAGAATTTTCAGCTATAAGTCGTACTTTTTTAAAATTCTTTATTCGGAAATCATGATCCCAGCCAGTAACTGGCCATTATCAATGCATGTGTTTAACTGTAGATGTTACTAATATGGAAAAACAACGTGCCTAGTATGACAACTGCACATTTTTGCCATTTCAAATCTACATACACATGTGTATGTAGATTTGAAATGGCAAAAATGTCTAGTTGTCATACTTGGCGTCATGTGAGTTATCCACATTAATAACATCTACAGTTAAACACATGCATTGATAATGGCCAGTTACTGGGCGAAATCATGATTTCCAAATAAAGAATTTTAAAAAACATCGACTGATAGCTGAGAATTCTCAGAGTATTGGAAACATATCACAGTCATGAAGCACAAACTGTGGAAAGTAACCTGATGTACACTGTATTGTACACTTCTGAAGGTAAGGATTAACGGACATAAAGTGTGGTTTGTAGAGGAAAGAATTGTCTCTTTTTCTGTAAAGAGCCTAGTCAATGTAGCAAATAGTGAAATTTTAGCAATTTATATAATTTCTTTGAATTGAATTAGTATGAAATTTTGAATAGTTCTGTGATATTTCTGGAAATGAAATATTGAGAGCCATGTAATATGTACACTGGTGTACACGATCATTTAAATGAGAGAGTTTTTTTTTTTTTTTTCAGTCCTCTGAAGATCCATTGGGAATGTCCAGTAATGATATAAAGAAGGAGGAGCCAAAACAAGATTTTGAAGCAGATGAAACTGTGAGTATTGTAAGTGTCAAAAGTACATTGCATGTATAGTGAGGAATATAATCTTGGGTTAATTTTTTAATGTATAGCATAGCTTATACAAACATTGCAATAAACAGTAAATCAAGTTTTACATTAGAAAGGTTGGCTAATGAAATTTTCAAGGACATTAATAAATGGTTCCTAGCCAATTCTGTCGCTAAATCTTGAAAAAAAACACTATATGCAGTGTAGGACTTATAAATGGTTTTCTGGCAGTATATGCCTGAAATATGATAAGTAAGTAGAGTGAATGTGTCAAATTCTTGGGATTATAGCTTGACATTAAATTTAACTGGGAGGAGCGTACCACAGAACTGCATACCACAGAACTCCTAAACAAGTCCCTGTTTGCTATGTGAATGTTGCCAGACATGGGAGATATAAAAATGAAAAGGTAGCATATTATGAGTCATACAGGATTATTTTCTGGGGCAACTCATCAGGCCAAGCTAAAGTTTTCAGAGCCCAAAAGGTGTGATACTGGGGATACTAACTACTGCTTCCCGATATATTTATTCTCTAATGAAATTTGTCATTAAAATATATATAAATATAAAGAATAGAAAACGGATGACTGACCCAAAAGAACCGGCTCGTCAATAGACACAAATAAAAAATAAAAATCACACTCAAAACACACTTACTAGCTTTCGCCACCACTGGCAGCTTCTTCAGGAAAAAGAGGAAAAAAGGGGAGGAGAAAGGGAAGGATATGGGTTTTAGGGAAGTGGAAAAGGAGTCATTCCAATCCCAGGAGTGGAAGGACTTACCTTAGGAGTCAAAAAGGAAGGTAGACAAATACAAACACACTCACACATATCCAGGCGAAGGGACACAGGCAGTAATAGCAACAAATAAACACACAGACACACACACAAAAATGCTAGCTTTCACAGCCTAGCTGCTTCATCAGGCAGAAGGGAAGGAGAGGGAAAAGGAAATGATGAGGGTTTTAAGGAAGGGGGTAAGGAGCCATTCCAATCCCGGGACAGGAAAGACTTACCTTAGGGGGAAAAATGGAGGTTAAATAAATGCACATACACCCACACATTTACACAGACACATGTACACTTAGGCAGACATACTGTAGAACTGTAGAAAGCAAAGAAGTTAGAAGTTAGACAGAGGCTCTGTCCAGAGAACCAAGGCAAAGATGTTAAGATGGTGGGTGGGAATTCGAATTTAGTGGAGGTTGAGACCAGGTGGACAACGGGAAGAGAGAATATGCTGAAGGGCTAGTTCCCATCTCCGGAGCTCTGAAGGATTGGTGTCAGTGGGAAGTATCCAGATAACCCGGACGGTGTAGCACTGTGCCAAGATGTGCTGGCCATGCACCAAGGCATGTTTAGCCACAGGGTGATCCTCGTTACCAACAAACACTGTCTGCCTGTGTCCATTCATGCGAATGGACAGTTTGTTGCTGGTCATTTCCACATAGAACACTTCACAGTGCAGGCATGTCAGTTGGTAGATCACGTGGGTACTATCGCAAGTGGCTCTGCCTTTGATCGTGTACACCTTCCGGGTTACGGGACTGGAGTAAGTGGTGGTGGAAGGGTGCATAGGGCAGGTTTTACAACGGGGGCGGTTACAAGGGTAGGAACCAGAAGGTAGGGAAGGCGGTTTGGGGATTTCATTGGGGTGGACTAGGAGGTTACGGAGGTTAGGTGGGCGGCAGAAAGACGCTCTCGGTGGAGTAGGAAGGATGTCATGAAGGATGGATCTCATTTCGGGGCAGGATTTTAGGAAGTCGTATCCTTGCTGGAGAGCCACATTCAGAGTCCGCTCCAGTCCCGGAAAGTATCCGGTTACAAGAGGGGCACTTCTGGGGTTATTCGGTGGAAGGTTCTGAATTTTGTGGGGGGGGGGGGGGTGAGGAAATGGCTCTGGCAATTTCCTTCTGTACCAGATCAGGAGGATAGCTGTGGGATAATGAAAGCTGTTATTAGGTTATTGGTGTACTGGTTCAGGGATTCGGGACTGGAGCAGACTTGTTTGCCATCAAGACCTAAGCTATAGGGAAGGGAACGTTTGTTATGGAATGGATGGCAGCTGTTGTTTATTCGTAGGTTTGATGTGGACGGATGTGTGTAGTTGGTCGTTGGATAGATGGAGGTCGACATCGAGGAAAGTGGCATGGGATTTGGAATAGGACCAGGTGAATTTGTGGGACCAAAGGAGTTGAGGTTGGAGAGGAAATTCTGGAGTTCTTCTTCACTGTGAGTCCAGATCATGAAGATGTCGTCAATGAATCTATACCAAACTTTGGGTTGACAGGCTTGGGTGTCCAGGAAGGCTTCCTCCGGCCGCGGTGGCCGAGGAGACTGAGGCACTTCAGTCACGGTCTGCAAGGCCACTACGGTCGGGGGTTCGAATCCCCCCTCGGGCATGGATATTTGTGCCGTCCTAGTTTGTAAGTAGTTCATAAGTAGTTTGTAAGTTTAGTGACTGATGACCCCATAGTCGAGTCCCATAAGCTTAACAAACATTTGAACATTTGAAGGCTTCCTCTAAGCGTCCCGTAACTAAGTTTGCGTACGAGGGGGCCATCCTGGTCCCCATGGCTGTTCCCTTTAGTTGTTGGTATGTCCGGCCCTCAAAAGTGAAGAAGTTGTGGGTTAGGATGAAGCTGTCTAGGGTATTAAGGAAAGAGATTTTAGGTAAGGAAATGGGTGGTCGGTGTGAAATGAAATATTCCGTCACAGCGAGGCCCTGGGCATGTGGGATATTAGTGTATAAGGAAGTGGCATCGATGGTTACAAGGATGGTTTCAGGAGGTAACAGGCTGGGTAAGGATTTCAGGCGATCAAGGAAGTGGTTGGTGTCTTTGATGAAGGATGGGAGACTGCACATGATGGGTTGAAGGTGTTGGTCTATGTAGGCAGAGATTCATTCTGTTGGGGCTTGGTAACCGGCCACAATGGGACTGGAGCGGACTCTGAATGTGGCTCTCCAGCAAGGATACGACTTCCTAAAATCCTGCCCCGAAATGAGATCCATCCTTAATGACATCCTCCTAGTCCATCCCTATGAAACCCACAAACCACCTTCCCTACCTATGCACCTGGAACATGCCTGCACTGTGAAGCGTTCTATGTGGGAATGACCAGCAACAAACTGTCCATTCGCATGAACGGTCACAGGCAGACAGTGTTTGTTGGTAATGAGGATCACCCTGTGGCTAAACATGCCTTGGTGCACGGCCAGCACATCTAGGCGCAGTGTTACACCGTCCGGGTTATCTGGATACTTCCCACCAACACCAACCTTTCAGAACTCCGGAGATGGGAACTTGCCCTTCAGCTTATTCTCTCCTCCCGTTGCCCACCTGGTCTCAATCTCCGCTAACTCAAATTCCCGCCCACTATCTTTAGCATCTTTGCCTTGGTTCTGTGGACAGAGCCTCTGCCTTAATTGGTATGTCTGTCCAACTTCTTTGCTTTTCACAAATGTCTGTCTAGGTGTGTTTGCGTTTCAATATGTCTGAGTGTGTGTGTATTTGTTTACCTTCCTTTTTTTCCCCTAAGGTAAGTCCTTCCACTCCTGTGATTGGAATGACTCCTTTTCCACTTCCTTAAAACCCATATCCTTCCCTTTTTCCTCCCCTTTTTTCCTCTTTTTCCTGAAGAAGCTGCCAGTAGTGGCGAAAGCTTGTATGTGTGTGATTTTATTTGTTTCTCTCGACGAGCCGGTCCTTTTGGTAAGTCATCTCTTTTCTATATATAAAATAGATGAAGTACACTTACCAGACGAAGGGGCACAGGCAGTAATAGCAACAAATAAACACACACACACACACACACACACACACACACACACACACACACACACACACAAATGCTAGCTTTCGCAGCCTAGCTGCTTCATCAGGCAGAAGGGAAGGAGAGGGAAAAGGAAATGATGAGGGTTTTAAGGAAGGGGGTAAGGAGCCATTCCAATCCCGGGACAGGAAAGACTTACCTTGGGGGAAAAAATGGAAGGTAAATAAATGCACATACACCCACACATTTACACAGACACAAGTACACTTAGGCAGACATACTGTAGAACTGTAGAAAGCAAAGAAGTTAGAAGTTAGACAGAGATGCCACTTGAGGCAGAGGCTCTGTCCAGAGAACCAAGGCAAAGATGTTAAGATGGTGGGTGGGAATTCGAATTTAGCGGAGGTTGAGACCAGGTGGGCAACGGGAAGAGAGAATATGCTGAAGGGCTAGTTCCCATCTCCGGAGTTCTGAAGGATTGGTGTCAGTGGGAAGTATCCCGATAACCCGGACGGTGTAGCACTGTGCCAAGATGTGCTGGCCATGCACCAAGGCATGTTTAGCCACAGGGTGATCCTCGTTACCAACAAACACTGTCTGCCTGTGTCCATTCGTGCGAATGGACAGTTTGTTGCTGGTCATTCCCACATAGAACGCTTCACAGTGCAGGCATGTCAGTTGGTAGATCACGTGGGTACTATCGCAAGTGGCTCTGCCTTTGTTCGTGTACACCTTCCGGGTTACGGGACTGGAGTAAGTGGTGGTGGAAGGGTGCATAGGGCAGGTTTTACAACGGGGGCGGTTACAAGGGTAGGAGCCAGAAGGTAGGGAAGGTGCTTTGGGGATTTCATAAGGGTGGACTAGGAGGTTACGGAGGTTAGGTGGGCGGCGGAAAGACACTCTCGGTGGAGTAGGAAGGATGTCATGAAGGATGGATCTCATTTCGGGGCAGGATTTTAGGAAGTCGTATCCTTGCTGGAGAGCCACATTCAGAGTCCGCTCCAGTCCCGGAAAGTATCCGGTGACAACAGGGGCACTTCTGGGGTTTTGTGGAAGGTTCTTAAATTGGGGAAATGAGGAAGTGGCTCTGGCAATTTGCTTCTGTACCAGACCAGGAGGATAGCTGCGGGATGTGAAGGCTGTTATCAGGTTATTGGTGTATTGGTTCCGGGATTCAGGACTGGAGCAGACTCGTTTGCCACGAAGACCTAAGCTGTAGGGAAGGGAACGTTTGATGTGGAAAGGATGGCAGCTGTCATAATGGAGGTACTGTTGTTTATTGGTAGGTTTGATGTGGACGGATGTGTGTAGTTGGCCGTTGGATAGATGGGGGTCGACATCGAGGAAAGTGGCATGGGATTTGGAATAGGACCAGGTGAATTTGATGGGACCAAAGGAGTTGAGGTTGGAGAGGAAATTCTGGAGTTCTTCTTCACTGTGAGTCCAGATCATGAAGATGTCGTCAATGAATCTATACCAAACTTTGGGTTGACAGGCTTGGGTGTCCAGGAAGGCTTCCTCTAAGCGTCCCATAAATAAGTTCGCGTACGAGGTGGCCATCCTGGTCCCCATGGCTGTTCCCTTTAGTTGTTGGTATGTCCGGCCCTCAAAAGTGAAGAAGTAGTGGGTTTGGATGAAGCTGGCTAGGGTATTAAGGAAAGAGGTTTTAGGTAAGGAAGTGGGTGGTCGGCGTGAAAGGAAATATTCCATCGCAGCGAGGCCCTGGGCATGTGGGATATTAGTGTATAAGGAAGTGGCATCGATGGTTACAAGGATGGTTTCAGGAGGTAACAGGCTGGGTAAGGATTTCAGGCGATCAAGGAAGTGGTTGGTGTCTTTGATGAAGGATGGGAGACTGCACATGATGGGTTGAAGGTGTTGGTCTATGTAGGCAGAGATTCGTTCTGTTGGGGCTTGGTTGCCGGCCACAATGGGGCGGCCGGGATGATTGGGTTTGTGAATCTTGGGAAGTAGGTAGAAGGTGGGAGTGCGGGGTGTCGGTGGAGTCATGAGGTTAATGGAGTCAGGTGAAAGGTTTTGTAGGGGGCCTAAGGTTTTGAGGATTCCTTGAAGCTCTGCCTGGACATCAGGAATGGGATCGCCTTGAAAAACTTTATATGTGGTATTATCTGAAAGCTGACGCACTCCCTCTGCCACATACTCCCGCCGATCAAGTACCACTGTCGTGGAGCCCTTGTCGGCAGGGAGAATGACGATGGAATGGTCAGCCTTCAGATCACGGATAGCTCGGGATTCAGCTGCGGTAATGTTGGGAGTAGGATCAAGGTTTCTCAGGAAGGACTGGGAGGCAAGGTTGGAAGTAAGGAATTCCTGGAAGGTTTGAAGAGGGTGATTTTGAGGAAGAGCAGGTGGGTCTCGCTGTGACGGAGGACGGAACTGTTCTAGGCAGGGTTCGATTTGAATGATGTCTTGGGGAGCTGGATCATTAGGAAGAGGATTATTTTTCTTTGTGGCAAAGTGATATCTCCAGCAAAGACTGCGAGTATAGGATAGTAAATCTTTCACAAGGGCTGTTTGGTTGAATTTGGGAGTAGGGCTAAAGGTCAGTTCTTTGGATAGGACAGAGGTTTCAGATTGGGAGAGAGGTTGCGTCAGCTTTCAGATAATACCACATATAAAGTTTTTCAAGGCGATCCCATTCCTGATGTCCAGGCAGAGCTTCAAGGAATTCTCAAAACCTTAGGCCCCCTACAAAACCTTTCACCTGACTCCATTAACCTCATGACTGTATTGTATTGTATTGTATTGTATTGTATTGTATTGTATCTTTATTGGTCCTGTAAAATCATACATTGTACAGCGGTACATAGTGATATAGGACAAGTCATATAATGTATATAGTATATTCTAAAATACAATAAAATTATTTAAGCCATACATAAAAAGCACATAACTGACTCTTTCTAGAATACACATACATTTCTAAGTTTAAACACTCACATTTTTTTAATCTTAAATACATATTTACACTCTTTCATTTCCCAAATTATTTTTCAGAAAAAAATTCATCCACACTATAATAGCCCTTTTCAGACAGAAAGTTACTTAAAGCAGTTTTAAATTTATGCAAGCATGTTATTGCTTTAATGTTCTTAGGTAATTTATTATAAAGTTTTGTCCCTGCCTGCAGGGGGCCTTTTTGCTTTAGTGTCGTACGAGCAAACTGTACATGTATATCATGATGCTTCCTTGTGTTGTATGTGTGAATACTGTGATTTGTTGGTACGAGCTTGTTTTTGGAATCTAAAATTTTTCGTATGAACACTACTACTTCTAGTATGTAGAGGCTCGGTAGTGGAAGAATACACAGTTTTTAAATAAAGGTCTGCATGAGAAACGTGGTGCTACACCTACCATGGCTCTTATTATTCTTTTCTGGGCAATGAAACAACTTTTGCTGGGTGGTGTATTTCCCCAGCAGATTAAACCATACCTTAACTCTGATTCTACTTGAGCATAATACACAGTTTTGAGGACTTGCATTGATGTGCAACCTGCAAGAATTTTGATACCGTAACAAATGCTGTTTAGTTTGCTACATGTATATTGTATATGAGTGTTCCATCTTAGGTCATCTTGTATCCAGACCCCAAGAAATTTTGTAGCATTTACAGATTCTAGTGTTTTACTCAGCAGTTCTATGGTTGGAGTTAGATTCTGTTTGTTCTGTATTGTATGTAGATTCATGGTGATTGTTTTCTGTGTATTTATTATTAAGTTGTTTGCAGAGAACCATTCTGATAGGTGAGATGTACACTCTTTTACTTCATTCTGCAACTCTTCCAATGTTCCACCTTTGATAAGTATGTTTGTGTCATCAGCATATTTAATATATTTCTGATTAGGGGTAAGTGGCTCCAAGTCATTCACAAAAAGAAGGAACAGAATCGGTCCCACGACGGAGCCCTGTGGCACACCGTACTTTACACAACATTTCTGTGAGTAGTATGATTGTATGTTATTCCCATTTTTGTGCACTATTTCAACTACTTGTTGTCTATTTAGTAGGTATGACTGTACCCACTCATAGGCGGGACCTCTGATGCCCATATTTTCTAGCTTACTAAGTAATAAACCATGGTTTATTATGTCAAAAGCTTTTGACAGATCTAAAAACATTGCTACTATATGTTCTTTTTTGTCTATTGAGTTTAGAGCTTCATTTAGAAAATCAATTATAGCTGTCTCAGTAGATTTACCTTTTCGAAAGCCATGATGCGAAGCTGAGAGGAATTTATGTTTTTCAATGAAGCCTATGAGCCTTTTGTAAAAGATTTTTTCAATTATTTTAGAAAAAAACAGATAGAAGAGAGACAGGCCTATAATTTTCTATGTTGGTTTTTTCCCCTTTCTTGTATAGTGGCTTCACTTTTGCTATTTTCAGCTTTTCTGGAAAAATTCCCTCCGACAGCTTGGCTTTCTACAGTTCTACAGTATGTCTGCCTAAGTGTACTTGTGTCTGTGTAAATGTGTGGGTGTATGTGCATTTATTTACCTTCCATTTTTTCCCCCAAGGTAAGTCTTTCCTGTCCCGGGATTGGAATGGCTCCTTACCCCCTTCCTTAAATCCCTCATCATTTCCTTTTCCCCTCTCCTTCCCTTCTGCCTGATGAAGCAGCTAGGCTGCGAAAGCTAGCATTTTTGAGTGTGTGTGTGTCTGTGTGTTTATTTGTTGCTATTACTGCCTGTGCCCCTTCGCCTGGTAAGTGTTCTTCATCTATTTTTTACGTATATTTTTTTCCTGTTAGGAATTTTTCCTCTATAATATATATATATATATATATATATATATATATATATATATATATATATATATATATAAACAAAAATAATGTTCATAAAGATTTAAAGTCACTTATTTTGGCTAAGAAAGATTTCCTCTACTCTGTGATGCACAGGGGCAATAAAGATTTTAACTCAGATAAACGTTCAGTTTGAAAAGAGCCTAAAGGATTTTTTTGCTGACCAACTGCAACTCCATTGAAGAATTTCATAGCAGCACTGATTGGTGTATGTTACTGTATATAATATTCACGAATGCCAATATTGTGTTCAGTCTGACATTAGTACTTGTCTTGTGCAGTTATGTCATCCTTGTAAAGAAGTGTTGTAAAAAATATCCTAAGAATTATCAAATGCATGTTGTATATTGAACATTTGGTGTACAGTAATAAGTTTTATCTCTTTTAAAATCTAAACATTCTAAAGATATTGTTTTCTCTGACTGATTCCACATCCATAAGGGCAATTACATTTGAGATATGTGGAAAGTACATTAACAGATCTGATCTCATTTTGTAAGTATTCATTGTGAATCTTGGTCTGACATATCCAAGAGGACCTCCTCAGTTTGGATAAACTGGAACAAAAAGTATATCTTATATCATCTTGTGGCTGCAAATCGTTCACCCAAAATATCATCAAAAGAAAATATTTGGTACGGATGAATTTATGTGATTTTATTGATTACGAAATACGTCAGGAAAATATGAAGATTCACAAACAATCGTATATGACAGTACATCTAGTGTTGCAGATCATACAGGTGTGGATATTCTTTGATTTCCTTGAAACGCTCCAGGCAAATTCTGAGATGGTTTCTATAAAATGGTGAAAGTTCAGTTTATGCGGCAGCGGCTAGCCGTCGCACTTGCTAGGTTAGGAACGGTAAAGCAGCCAATCAGGAGTCGAGTTATGCTGGCCAATAATATTGTGTGTTTCATGACGAGTAAATATGGCGTCAATTTTGAAGTTTATTCGAGGATTTCGGTGTGGCGTTTGTGTGATTGTAATTGATTTTCCATTTTTAAGAGATTTTTAGATAATTGTTGTATTACGGTCATAAGTGACCTATTATTAATACACCACAGCAGTCAACCATAGAGAAGGTATAGCATGTTTTATTTATTTTATGATCTGTACGAAACAGTGATTGTCTTAAGTTCAGTTAGGTATAGGGTAAACGAGAAGTTTTTTTAGTATGTGAAGGCATGTAGTGCCGGAATCTCCGGTTTAGAAACAGTCAATCAATTTACAGTTGAACACTCGATATATATATACCATTTCAGTCCGAGCTAACTCGATTGCAAGCATTCTTGGAAATTACCGCAATTACTTTTACTGACCAGACAACGGTACATAAAAGAATCTGTCAACCATAGAGCAGGTATAGCATGTTTTATTTATTTTATAATATGTTGGAAACAGGGATCGAGTGACATCCATACTGATAGTAACTGTAACTCGTTGATCGCCAAAAACTTTTGCATACACCACTTCGATTTGTTTACATTGTACAATTGTAACACTCTCTCTTATTGGCTGCAGCATCGTGACTCCTGATTGGCTGCTCTGCCATTCCTAACCTAGCGAGTGTGACGTCTAGCCGCTGCCGCATAAACTGCTCTTTTACCCTATAAAATAGTGTGGCCGATTTCCTTTCCCGTACTGAAGGAAAAAGAAAAATCAAAACACACAAAAAACTATTAGAACTTTTTTCTCCATTTCTAATGGCCATATTGTCTACAGGACATGAAATTACAATCTTCCTTTCTCCCTGCAGATGGTGACCACACTTACCCTTTCCCCCAGAGTACTTGCAGTTAGTTTGTATGTTATGGTAATTACCTAATATTTCATTTGGCTACTCCATTCCCCATCCTAAGGAGTACTACTATATGCCCTTTCTGTTCTTCAAACTTGTAATTCATATGTACATATACTCCTCTGCCTTTCTACTGGATGTTCTTGCTAGTACAGCCCCTGAATGCACTTCGTTCACAATTTTGGATTTCTGTTTTCCCATTACATTTGAAGCAGTCGTAAAACTGTAATCAGGTTCCCATTGTTGGATTTGATCTGCCACCACTTTTTCAATATTGGACAATGGTGTTGTTTTTTCTTTTTTTTTTTTCTTTCTCCTACCACCCATGCAACCCATCCTACCTCTCACTATATAACGAAGAAATTAAACAGGACCTTCTGAGACATTACTAGTGACCCCATTGGGAGGACCAAAATAAGTAAACTTCTGTTCATAGAAAGGAACATGAAATAAACAGGGAAAAAAGAAAGTAAAAGATGTTCAAGTTGGAGCGAAGATAAAATCAAACAAGTATAAATTTGAAACAAGTCATTAGTTAAAAAAGAAAACAGCAAGTTTGTCACTGCTCCAGTGATGGTAAACCTGAGACATTACAGATGCAGGGGGAAGCTGATTGTTTCCATGTGAAAGGCGGGTTTTTCCAGGCGGTTCGGTTCCCCAGCCGGCCGGCTAACAGTTTGGACCTAGTGAATGGGATACAGGAAGTTAGGATTTTACTAATCTTTTCGGAAACTGGAAACGGCGGCCTTGGCTGAGCGAGGGCAGCTCTTCCAGATTGCAACTGAAATACAATACAGCCACACACATTATTATAAAAATCCATATAAAATCAGTGAATGGTCATATGGAAAATATAATTATATGAATGGATTGAGGAGACTTGGGAGAATCAAATGCCATAATTACAATTTCAATATCCCTTATAGATAAAAAGCCGATAAATTTCAGTACTATAATAATGATATTGTAAGACTTATATTTACAATTATTGATACACAGTGTTTATGCGTAACAATTGAAGAAGCAAATGGGCAGCATTGTACCACGTAACCTATCTTAAAAGACGTACCACCTTATTTTGATATTTTTACAATAAATTTTTTTTTACTCTCTTATTCTGCTTTACGTTGAGGCAGTAATATTCTTGTGTCACAACATAGATTCCACAACAGAAACACAAAACATGAACCCAGCAAAGCGCATTACATTTATGTATGTATTTTATTACATTTAATCTTATTCTTACTAACGTTCGTTCTATGTTGTAGACTGCCACTTAAATATTTCATGGCCAACTAAAAATAGTAGATATGCAGCAAATAATTTATGCATAAATAATTATATGTATTTGAGGACAAGAAATGGATATATTTGCATAAAAAGCCATGATAAAATGAATAATACAGTAGAACCTCGTTTTTACGCTTTTTAAGGGACTTCAGTAAAATGGTGTAAAATGCAGGAAAACATAAAATGCAGGAAATAATGTTTTAAATGGTAAAATACGCTTACTGGGTCAGCCTTGCATTTTGATAGTTTATTTGTGATATATGTACATAATAGGCATCTAAATACTCGCCAGGAAGTTTATTATACAATAAAGGTTATACAAATTTTTACTACTTTAAGCACCAGGCAGAACTGGTAATTTTATGGAAAGTAGAAATTTCATTCATTATAATCGAGGATGCCACTGCTGGGCTTTGTAACACATCTTCAAAATTATTGCCTTTTACCAGCATTAATTATTTACGTAATAAAACTCCTGAAGTTCCGTTCTTTTTGTATTTTTAGATGTTTCACACAACAATATTAGAGAATTTATTCGCTTACTTGAGTGCAAACATATGCGTAAATATTTTTGTGTCATTTGCGTAGGATTGGCATCTTACACTATTATCGCTTTTTTGAGATTTTGGGTATTATGATACCCAACTTTGACAGGTAAAGTTCTTTATTAATCAAAAATATGTATCACATCAACAAAGCAACTGGTTTTGATTGACTACACGCCAGGCGCTCTGACAAAGAAGCTGGTGGAAAGAGGAACTCCATCGTCACGTCGTATGTCAACTACCCGCATACTGCCAACAAGGAAACGCGAAATATACGTTTGAATAAATGCAAAATGTCAAGAAACATGACTGCGAATAATTTTTAAGTGCTATACTTCAAGGGAAAGCCATGCTAGCATCAATTTATGTAGATTACGTCATTTTTTCTTCACAAATATGCTTTCGAAAAGTGTAAAATGCGGGAAAGAAGTAAATGTGTGAACGCAAAAATGAGGGCAAATTAACATTGTTAACATAGGAAATTTGATGGGACCAACAAAAAATGGTGTAAATGGTGGGAAAACGTAAAAACCGGGAATGTAAAAACAAGGTTTTACTGTAATTGTGTAACTATATTTCGACGGTGGCAGTATATTTGAATAGTGAGAAGCCACGCTTAATAGCTTTAGTCTCAACTGATTTTAGTATTGTTAAATATATATTTGTTTGTTAAATGTAAACAACATTTGTAGGGAGGTGGTCAAAGCATTTAATTCTGTAATATTCAAATGTATAATGTTTTGGAAGGGAAATTGTATTTTAAAGATGAGGCATTAGGATGCTCAGAAGGATACAATTTTGCTAGCAGGTAGAGCACACTTTCGAATGCTTGAGAAGGGACTTGTAACTTGGACGTAGTGGTGAAATGCTGTGACGCTGGGCGGTCTGAAACCGTGTTACAAACTTGTGATTTGAAGAGTTAGGCATGTGTGCACTTAGAAAATTTATGGGACTATGATTGAAGAACTTAGTTTCTGGTGAAAAGTGGTAAACAGTGCACGGTAGTAGAGCTGTGGAACTGTGATAATTGAGCAATGAAAAACTGTTTTATAACAAATACTGTAATTAATCGTGGATTATTTGGAACTGCAATGTTCGATGGACTTCACTAATTTACGAGTGATAATTAGGAACTTTTACTCTCGAGTACATGTGATACTCATTGTGCCTCTCATGAACTATTATTGGAGAAATATTGTTATTTACCGATATATAAAGTATGACCATCTCCGCATTTTCCAAATGGGTGGTAAAGTACATTTATAAAGAATTACGTCAGTGAATCACTCCTTTTTGTTGGTTATTCAGAGATTTAATTTATGTTTGTTTAAATATATTTTCATGACATCATATGCAGATTGATGGAGTGGCTAAACTACAGATTAATTATTGATCTTGTTTAAACAGGTTGGGTAGCTGTTTAGAGCATAGAAGCTGACATACATAACTCACCCCTATGAACAGAGACGATGTGCCATAAACCTTTTACTACCCGGAGTTATGTATTGTCCAATTCTTATTCGATAGTACTGATAGGAAGGTCGCAAACATGTGGATGAAAAATATAGGGCACTGTAAGTGTACGGATGAAATATCTGACCCAATCGGAAAGGAAGTATTTCTGAGCCAAAGGAAAGGAATCCACTCAGCTTGTGGAAGGCGAGCATTTATCGAACAAAACTAAACACCCCTGACAACAGGTGAAAGTTAAACCTAAACCAACTTCTAGGTAGAAGAAAAGAACACAAATGACTCTCCAATACTTGGTAACTAAGGGAAGCCAAAGAAACCTAAATCTGCATATACCTTAAAAACAAATAAATGAAATTAAAAATAATCAAGCACAAAATAACCATTTTTCATTGATTATACTGGGAACATCATTGGTGGAGTGCTTTTTGGTACCCATGCACCAAGATTGCCGTGAGGCTGGGGCTGTGTACCACCCACGATGAAAGCCCCCATTTGCAGGGGCAGGCACTGTCGCATACGATACGCACGAGAATCGAATCGAGTTCTTTTCTTCTAGTGATCACTCGACGTCAACACTACCAGTCTGATTTGAAGCCACATGTTTGCCACTCATAAGGTGCTTCAGATGTATGAACTTTGGGCATTGGTCTTCGCATTACAGAGTCAACACCGTCTGTAGAGACTGCAGATCTTCATTGCACATGAGCATTCTTATGCCCCTCATCTCATTTTTTCGGTTATTGAGAGTACAATTTCCCCTGCTCACTAGATTGCAGTGCCTGTTTTCAAGGGGGAAAAACACTGAAATATGACAGGACCAATTAAGAAGTGGCCAAAATGAAGTAAAAGTGTTTGTGCCCCACCCGTATGTGGCAGACGTATGATCAGTTGCAGCCTCTTTGGTGATAGTTACCTTGTCCATTGTTAGGGACAGGAAAAATTATTTTTAATGATGATGAATTATGCAAATATGGTGGTTTTTAAGGAAATAATGTGAATCAGTCATTTTTATTTATTTTTTTTTTTTTTTTCGTTTGTCACTTAATCGGAGGGTTTTAATGATAGTATGTTGTATCTGTGTAAGAAACATTGTAAGTTTAATTTTGTCAATGATATATTTAATGTAGAAATGTTCCATATCCAAATAGGATGGTTATTTTATTATTTTGTAATACATATTGTAATGATACAGTGCCACACATTGTTAGACGTGCATATTGACATTAGCAAGATTTCAGATGGTAACTGTCGGCAAGCTTATTTCTCTCTCTGTGATAATTATGCTAATTAATATTATAATGAAAAGTCCAGGTTGGAATTGGTAATGTAGTAATAAGGACGGTTTACAACTCACCACAAAGAGGAGAGCCGCAAACTAGTTCGCTCTTTTAGTTCGTCTGCTCCCAGTGACGGTAGAGTGGTGTGGTCTGGGCAATTTGACATCAAATACTGAGGCAAATAAACCAGTTATTTACACGAATAGGTGATAGAATGGTATTTAACTACTCTGCATACAGAGTACTTGTAGTGCTTTATTTTTAAAATAGATTTCTTGTGGCAGTGAGCTATGAAACTACAGCTGAGCTGCATCTCAGCTCGAAGTGATGGCAACTGGCAGAAGGGAATCACGCGATTCTGTGCGCTCTCACGTCCTCTCGCTGTTCCCTGTCAGCCTTCGGAAAAGGAGCGGATGAACTAAGAGGCGAGGGATCTACGAACTAGTTCCCGTTGTTCGCCTGTGGGAGCGCTCTTCCAAACTAGTTTGTTCGCGAACTACACAAGACTACGAAGTATGTGTGAAGCAAATGGACGAATAACTCAATATCACGCCAACTGGTTTTGATTATTCTTTTTTTATTGGAAAGGATGTACTTCAAGGAAAGTTTGATGAGAGTTTGGTTAGTTTCTGATTGTGGGAGGTAGTGTACTTCAGTGTCACTAAAAATCAAACAACAGCCAAAACTTTAAACAAAAAAACTGACTTAAGAAACTATTCAAAACTTGATTAATATGCACTAAAAAGTAAAATGTAATTGTGTATTCTTCTACAACTTATTAATCAACTTACTTTTTCTACTGATCAGTATATAGGTATGATGTATGTATTTATCTCACAAAAAGATAGGTAGGTACCTGTCCACTTTAAATCTAACTCAACACATACCTATAAATAACAAACAATGATCAAATATTGTTGAAATGAGATAGAATGGCTGGCCAGTACTTACCATTGTGCTGTACCGCCGATAGTAACACAAAATGAAAAAACAAAAAAAAAAAAGGGACAAAGGGACAAGCTTTCGGAACAGAGTTCCTTCGTCAGGTGGGAGAGAAGGGAAGAATAAAGGATGGGAATAGAAGGGAAAGGTGGTTCACGACCTAGGTCATGAAGGTGGTGTTTCGGAAGTGTGGGCGTCAGAGATACTGCATGTATGTACTGAGCCAAGCCAGAGAGGATAAATATAACTAAAAAGGAAAGATCAAGTAGTAAAGAGAAGAGAAGAGAGTGAAATTAATGATGCTGAGGGGTGTAGGAGGGGCGGGGGGGTGTCTAAAACGTTTTTCATAAACAGAGAAATATGGATGGACACACACACACACACACACACACACACACACACACACACACACACACACACACACACACGGAGAGAGATAGAGAGAATGACAGAGAGAGCGAGAGGGCGGTAGAGAGAGAGAGAGAGAGGGGGGGGGGGGGTAAGGAACGGATAATGAATAGGTGAGCTGAGGATGGAGGAAGGGGAGGGGTTAGCGTAGATTTAGGCCAGGGGGTGGCGGGAGGAGAGGATATGTTGGAGGGCAAGTTCCCCCCTCCGTAGCTCTGAGGGACTGGTGTTGGTTGGTACTATCCAAATGGCACGTGTGGTGTAACACGTGCCCAGGTCCCTGGAGTTATGCTGGAGGGCATGTTCTGCCACAGGATATTGGGTGTCCCCCAGGCGAACAGTTCATCTATGCCCATTCATCCGCTCAGCCAATTTGTTGGTAGTCATACCAACATAAAAGGCTGAACAGTGGACACATGTCAGCTGGTATATGACATGCGTTGTCTCACATGTGGCCCTGCCTTGAATTGGGTAGGTTTTTCCTGTGGTGGGGCTGGAGTATACTCCATGTGTTATGTGTTATGTAGATTTGAAATGAAAAAATGTGCAGTTGTCATACTTGGCGTCATGTGAGTTATCCACATTAATAACATCTACAGTTAAACACATGCATTGATAATGGCCAGTTACTGGGCGAAATCATGATTTCCAAATAAAGAATTTTAAAAAACATCGACTGATAGCTGAGAATTCTCAGAGTATTGGAAACATATCACAGTCATGAAGCACAAACTGTGGAAAGTAACCTGATGTACACTGTATTGTACACTTCTGAAGGTAAGGATTAACGGACATACAGTGTGGGTTGTAGAGGAAAGAATTGTCTGTTTTTCTGTAAAGAGCCTAGTCAATGTAGCAAATAGTGAAATTTTAGCTATTTATATAATTTCTTTGAATTGAATTAGTATGAAATTTTGAATAGTTCTGTGATATTTCTGGAAATGATATTAAGAGCCATGTAATATGTACACTGGTGTACAAGATCATTTCAATGAGAGAGTTTTGTTTTTTTCAGTTCTCTGAAGATCCATTGGGAATGTCCAGTAATGTTATAAAGAAGGAGGAGCCAAAACAAGATTTTGAAGCAGATGAAACTGTGAGTATTATAAGCGTTAAAAGTACATTGCATGTATAGTGAGGAATATAATCTTGGGTTAATTTTTCAATGTATAGCAAAGCTTATACAAACATTGCAATAAACAGTAAATCAAGTTTAGCATTAGAAAGGTTGGATAATGAAATTTTCAAGAACATTAATAAATGGTTCCTAGCCTATTCTGTCACTAAATCTTGAAAAAACACTATATGGAGTGTAGGACTTATAAATGGTTTTCTGGCAGTATATGCCTGAAATATGATAAGTAAGTAGTGTGAATGTGTCAAATTCATGGGATTATAGCTTGACATTAAATTTAACTGGGAGGAGCATACACAGAACTGCATACCACATAACTCCTAAACAAGTCCCTGTTTGCTATGTGAATGTTGCCAGACATGGGAGATATAAAAATGAAAAGGTAGCATATTATGAGTCATACAGGATTATTTTCTGGATCAACTCATCAGGCCAAGCTAAAGTTTTCAGAGCCCAAAAGGTGTGATACTGGGGATACTAACTACTGCTTCCCAATATATTTATTCTCTAATGAAATTTGTCATTAAAAATATAGATACATTTTTTTTTCAAACTATCCATGGTGTTTGGATATGTGTGAGTGTTTGTGTTTTTGTCTACTTTCCTTTTTGTCCTTTAAGGTAAGTCCTTCCACTCCTGGGATTGGAATGACTCCTTTTCCATTTCCTTAAAACCCATATCCTTCCCTTTCTCCTCCCCTTTTTTCCTCTTTTTCCTGAAGAAGCTGCCAGTGGTGGTGAAATCTAGTAAGTGTGTTTTGAGTGTGATTTTTATTTTTTATTTGTGTCTATTGACGAGCCGGTCCTTTTGGGTCAGTCATCCGTTTTCAATTTTTTATATTTGTTTATCCCACCAGGAAAATTTCCTTCTATACTTTTCGTTTCATATATATATGAAGTACACTTACCAGGCGAAGGGACACAGGCAGTAATAGCAACAAATAAACACACAGACACACACACACACACACACACACACAAAAATGCTAGCTTTCGCAGCCTAGCTGCTTCATCAGGCAGAAGGGAAGGAGAGGGAAAAGGAAATGATGAGGGTTTTAAGGAAGGGGGTAAGGAGCCATTCCAATCCCGGGACAGGAAAGACTTACCTTAGGGGAAAAAATGGAGGGTAAATAAATGCACATACACCCACACATTTACACAGACACATGTACACTTAGGCAGACATACTGTAGAACTGTAGAAAGCAAAGAAGTTAGAAGTTAGACAGAGATGCCACTTGAGGCAGAGGCTCTGTCCAGAGAACCAAGGCAAAGATGTTAAGATGGTGGGTGGGAATTCGAATTTAGCGGAGGTTGAGACCAGGTGGGCAACGGGAAGAGAGAATATGCTGAAGGGCTAGTTCCCTTCTCCGGAGCTCTGAAGGATTGGTGTCACTGGGAAGTATCCAGATAACCCGGACGGTGTAGCACTGTGCCAAGATGTGCTGGCCATGCACCAAGGCATGTTTAGCCACAGGGTGATCCTCGTTACCAACAAACACTGTCTGCCTTTGTCCATTGATGCGAATGGACAGTTTGTTGCTGGTCATTCCCACATAGAACGCTTCACAGTGCAGGCATGTCAGTTGGTAGATCACGTGGGTACTATCGCAAGTGGCTCTGCCTTTGTTCATGTACACCTTCCGGGTTACGGGACTGGAGTAAGTGGTGGTGGAAGGGTGCATAGGGCAGGTTTTACAACGGGGGCGGTTACAAGGGTAGGAGCCAGAAGGTAGGGAAGGTGGTTTGGGGATTTCATAAGGGTGGACTAGGAGGTTACGGAGGTTAGGTGGGCGGCGGAAAGACACTCTCGGTGGAGTAGGAAGATCACGTGGGTACTATCGCAAGTGGCTCTGCCTTTGATCGTGTACACCTTCCGGGTTACGGGACTGGAGTAAGTGGTGGTGGAAGGGTGCATAGGGCAGGTTTTACAACGGGGGCGGTTACAAGGGTAGGAGCCAGAAGGTAGGGAAGGTGGTTTGGGGATTTCATTGGGGTGGACTAGGAGGTTACGGAGGTTAGGTGGGCGGCGGAAAGACACTCTCGGTGGAGTAGGAAGGATGTCATGAAGGATGGATCTCATTTCGGGGCAGGATTTTAGGAAGTCGTATCCTTGCTGGAGAGCCACATTCAGAGTCCGCTCCAGCCCCGGAAAGTATCCGGTTACAAGAGGGGCACTTCTGGGGTTATTTGGTGGAAGGTTCTGAATTTGGGGAGGGGGGGGGGGAGGAAATGGCTCTGGCAATTTCCTTCTGTACCAGATCAGGAGGATAGCTGTGGGATAATGAAAGTTGTTATTAGGTTATTGGTGTACTGGTTCAGGGATTCGGGACTGGAGCAGACTTGTTTGCCATGAAGACCTAAGCTATAGGGAAGGGAACGTTTGATATGAAATGGATGGCAGCTGTTGTTTATTGGTAGGTTTGATGTGAACGGATGTGTGTAGTTGGTCGTTGGATAGATGGAGGTCGACATCGAGGAAAGTGGCATGGGATTTGGAATAGGACCAGGTGAATTTGTGGGACCAAAGGAGTTGAGGTTGGAGAGGAAATTCTGGAGTTCTTCTTCACTGTGAGTCCAGATCATGAAGATGTCGTCAATGAATCTATACCAAACTTTGGTTTGACAGGCTTGGGTGTCCAGGAAGGCTTCCTCTAAGCGTCCCATAACTAAGTTTGCGTACGAGGGGGCCATCCTGGTCCCCATGGCTGTTCCCTTTAGTTGTTGGTATGTCCGGCCCTCAAAAGTGAAGAAGTTGTGGGTTAGGATGAAGCTGGCTAGGGTATTAAGGAAAGAGGTTTTAGGTAAGGAAGTGGGTGGTCGGTGTGAAATGAAATATTCCGTCGCAGTGAGGCCCTGGGCAAGTGGGATATTAGTGTATAAGGAAGTGGCATCGATGGTTACAAGGATGGTTTTAGGAGGTAACAGGCTGGGTAAGGATTTCAGGCGATCAAGGAAGTGGTTGGTGTCTTTGATGAAGGATGGGAGACTGCACATGATGGGTTGAAGGTGTTGGTCTATGTAGGCAGAGATTCGTTCTGTTGAGGATTGGTAACCGGCCACAATGGGACTGGAGCGGACTCTGAATGTGGCTCTCCAGCAAGGATACGACTTCCTAAAATCCTGCCCCGAAATGAGATCCATCCTTAATGACATCCTCCTAGTCCATCCCTATGAAACCCCCAAACCACCTTCCCTACCTATGCACCTGGAACATGCCTGCACTGTGAAGCGTTCTATGTGGGAATGACCAGCAACAAACTGTCCATTCGCATGAACGGTCACAGGCAGACAGTGTTTGTTGGTAATGAGGATCACCCTGTGGCTAAACATGCCTTGGTGCACGGCCAGCATGTCTTGGCGCAGTGTTACACCGTCCGGGTTATCTGGATACTTCCCACCAACACCAACCTTTCAGAACTCCGGAGATGGGAACTTGCCCTTCAGCTTATTCTTTCCTCCCGTTGCCCACCTGGTCTCAATCTCCGCTAACTCAAATTCCCGCCTACTATCTTTAGCATCTTTGCCTTGGTTCTGTGGACAGAGCCTCTGCCTCAATTGGTATCTCTGTCCAACTTCTTTTCAGTTGCTTTTCACAAATGTCTGTCTAGGTGTGTTTGCGTTTCAATATGTCTGAGTGTGTGTGTATTTGTTTACCTTCCTTTTTTTCCCCTAAGGTAAGTCCTTCCACTCCTGGGATTGGAATGACTCCTTTTCCACTTCCTTAAAACCCATATCCTTCCCTTTTTCCTCCCCTTTTTTCCTCTTTTTCCTGAAGAAGCTGCCAGTGGTGGCGAAGTCACTTATTTTGGCTAAGAAAGATTTCCTCTACTCTGTGATGCACAGGGGCAATAAAGATTTTAACTCCGATAAACGTTCAGTTTGAAAAGAGCCTAAAGGATTTTTTTGCTGACCAACTGCAACTCCATTGAAGAATTTCATAGCAGCAGTGATTGGTGTATGTTACTGTATATAATATTCACGAATGCCAATATTGTGTTCAGTCTGACATTAGTACTTGTCTTGTGCAGTTATGTCATCCTTGTAAAGAAGTGTTGTAAAAAATATCCTAAGAATTATCAAATGCATGTAGTATATTCAACATTTGGTGTACAGTAATAAGTTTTATCTCCTTTAAAATCTAAATATTCTAAAGATATTGTTTTCTCTAACCGATTCCACTTCCATAAGGGCAATTACATTTGGGATATGTGGAAAGTACATTAACAGATCTGATCTCATTTTGTAAGTATTCATTGTGTATCTTGGTCTGACATATCCAAGAGGACCTCCTCAGTTTGGATAAACTGGAACAAAAAGTATATCTTATATCATCTTGTGGCTGCAAATCGTTCACCCAAAATATCATCAAAAGAAAATATTTGGTACGGATGAATTTATGTGATTTTATTGATTACGAAATACGTCAGGAAAATATGAAGATTCACGATCAATCCTATTCCAGTTTTTTGTTACGTATATGACAGTACATCTAGTGTTGCAGATCATACAGGTGTGGATATTCTTTGATTTCCTTGAAACGCTCCAGGCAAATTCTGAGATGGTTTCTATAAAATGGTGAAAGTTCAGTTTATGCGGCAGCGGCTAGCCGTCGCACTCGCTAGGTTAGGAACGGCAAAGCAGCCAATCAGGAGTCGAGATGGTGGCCAATAATATTGCGTGTTTCATGACGAGTAAATATGGCGTCAATTTTGAAGTTTATTCGAGGATTTTGGTGTGGCGTTTGTGTGATTGTAATTGATTTTCCATTTTTAAGAGATTTTTAGATAATTATTGTATTACGGTCATAAGTGACCTATTATTAATACACCACAGCAGTCAACCATAGAGAAGGTATAGCATGTTTTTTTATTTTATGATCCGTACGAAACAGTGATTATCTTAAGTTCAGTTAGGTGTAGGGTAAACGAGAAGTTTTTTTTTTAGTATGTGAGGACACGTAGCGCCCAAATCTCCGGTTTAGAAACAATCAATCAATTTACAGTTGTACACTGCAAGCATTCTTGGAAATTACTGCAATTACTTTTACTGACCGGACAAGGGTACATATAAGAACCTGTCAACCATAGAGCAGGTATAGCATGTTTTATTTATTTAATAATATGTTAGAAACAGGGATCAAGTGACATCCATACTGATAGCAACTGTATCTTGTTGATCGTCAAAAACTTTTCCATACACCACTTCGATTTGTTTACATTGTACAATTGTAACACTCTCTCTCCTTAGATGAGGAGTAAAGGAAGCTCGAATCCACAGTAAGTTCTCAAGAAGAAATTATTAAGATGCTACACAGTGTGAACGTGTTCTTCAGGCAGAAGGGAAGGAGAGGGAAAAGGAAATGATGAGGGTTTTAAGGGAGGGGATAAGGATCCATTCCAATACCGGGAGAGGAAAAACTTACCTTGGGGGAAGGAAAGGAAGGTAAACAAATACACACACACACACACACACACACACACACAAGCACACCTAGGCAGACATACTGTAGAAAGCAAAGAAGTTGGACCAACTTACCCCCTCCCTTAAAACCCTAATGATTTTCTTTTCCCTCTCCTTCCCTTCTGCCTGAAGAAGCAACTGGGTTGCAAAAGCTTGCGTTCGTGTGTGTGTGTGTGTGTGTTTTATTTATTTGTGCTACAATAACTACCTGTGCTCCTTCGCCTGGTGAGTAATCTTCATCTATTATTTGTATATAAATATTAATTATGTAACTATATTTCGACGGCGGCAGTATATTTGAACAGTGAGACGCCACGCTTAATAGCTACCTGAGAAAAGAGCTTCAGTCTCAACCGATTTTAGTATTGTTAAATATATATTTGTTTATTAAATGTATGTAGGGAGGTGGTCAAAGCATTTAATTCTGTGATATTCAAATGTATGCTATTTTGGAAGAAAGATGAGGCACTGGATGCACGGAAGGATACAATTTTGGTATTAGGTAGAACATGCTTTCGAACGCTTGGGAAGGGACTCGTAACTTGTACGTGTTGGTGAAATGTTGTGACGCTGGGCGGTCTGAGGCCATGTTACAAACTTGTGATTTGAAGAGTTAGGCATGTGTGGACTTGGAAAATTTATGGGACTGTGACTGCAGAACTTAGTCTCTGGTGAAAAGGGGTAAATTGTGCACGGTAGTAGAGCTGTGAAACTGTAATAATTGAGCAATCATGTACTCGTTTAATGAAAAACTGTTTTATACCAAATACTGTAATTAATCGTGGATTAGTTTGGAACTGCAATGTTCGATGGACTTCACTAATTTACGAGTGATTATTTGGAACTTTTACTCTCGAGTGCGTGTGATACTCATTGTGCCTCTCATGAACTATAGTTGGAGAAATATTCAGTTATTTCCCGATGCTCCTCGGCCGTGTCTCGACTGTGCTCCATTAACGTTTCGTCAGTTTTGTCGTCGTTTCTCGTGGATCTCTATCGCCTATGTCTCGGATTACTATTCAGTTTTCCCTTATGGACATCTAACGCCACCTCGTGTTGCGGTTCTCTGTCTACACCGTTGTGTCGCTATGTGGTGCCCGTTGCAGTGACACTCTACCAAAGCCCTCGGTCAGTCAGCTGATATCTCGTGGTCCCGATCTGATCCGACTTCGGTCTCAATATTCTCGTATTATTTTTGCTAGGTATATTGTAGTGTTTCCTTGGCCTACACCATCTCCAAAAATAACAATAATTGTAACTATATTTTATTATCACAATAATGTGATTGACTTAAGTAGACTAATATTTTTCACTTCATTATACTTAGGAGAACTCTAAAAAATATTTTGATCATTGTTTGCTATTTATAGGTATGTGTTGAGTTAGATTTAAAGTGGATAGGTACCTACCTATCTTTTTGTGAGGTAGTCTTGTGTATTTTGCGAACGAACTAGTTTGGAAGAACACTCCCACAGGCGAACTACGGGGACTAGTTCATAGATCCCTCGCCTCTTAGTTTGTTCGCTCCTTTTCCATAGACTGACGGGGAACAGAGGGAGGACGCGAGAGCGCGCAGAATCGCGTGAGTGCCTTCTGCCAGTTGCCGTCACTTCGAGCTGAGATGCAGCTCAGCTGTAGTTTCATAGCTCACTGACACAAGAAATCTATTTTAATAATAAAGTACTATGAGTACTGTGTATGCAGAGTAGTTAAATACCATTGTATCACCTATTTGTGTAAATAACTGAGTTATTTGCCTAAGTATTTGATGTCAAATTGCCCAGACCACGCCGCTCAGCCATCACTGGGAGCGGACGAACTAAAAGAACGAACTAAAGTCAGCGCTCCCGATCGCAAACTATTATACGCAAGTGTAATACTTGGTGCAAATTTAAGACTTATACAGGTTTCTTATGGATGCCATTGTAAGAACTGCACCAAATTGAAATGGAATCACACAGGAAGCACCAGCTCTCACATTAAAAATGAATCATCAAAACTGGGTCACACACTCAAAGGACTCGAAGGTAATATATTTTGAAGTTGGTTAAAAACAGCTTGCCCACAATATTTGATGAAATGAACTGCCTATTTCTGCCAGGGTGTATAAGGTTAACGCATTCCATTATCACAACCATGACTCAAATGTGTTCAAGCATGTGAGCTCTTGCCTAAAAATAAGGTCACACACTTACAAGCACTCTGTTTCTCCTTTGTTATGGACATCAACAATGTCTTGCACTAGTCCAAAGGTCCTAGAGTATTTCAGCCAGAAAAAATTGCACAAAACCATTACCGATAAAATGAAAATGAACAGCTCCGGAATTTATAAAATCTCATGTGAAAATTCTAGTAATTTCTACATTGGTCAAACAGGACAAAATTTCACAATAATATTCAGAACACACATCAGAATATCTGTAAACAATCCCTCTACTTTATACAAACATCTCAGAAACGAAAAACACATCACCACAAATATTCACAAGGCACTACATATCTTACAAAACATCCCCAAAGGTATATTAGTGAATTTTATGGATGAACTGCAAATATTTATCCATATAAACACAACCCCAGACAAAATTCTCAATGACCCCACAGAATTTAAACATAGACTCTATTTAGAAAATTTTATCGACGATTAGATAACGGCTGATCCAAAGTTGCACTGTTTTAGATCCATAGATAACAAAATTCATAAGGTATTCCCACATAGCATCTGAGTGACCAGAGACACATTATAACATAATATTCTGATATAACATCTTTGTACAGGTTGTTAACATATAGCATCTCTACCATCTCAGATAAATATGAACTCTTATAACAAAACGAAATCGAAGTACCAAATAAAATAAACGTTTTTGTAATTAAGAGATGCCAGATGCAATATCCATCGATGTGGCTGCACCTACGGTACGGCTATCTGTATTGTTGAGGCACGCAAGCCACCCCACATTGGCAATGTCTGTGGTTCACACAGTACTGTCAGCCTAGCTACGCACCCACAATACCTAGAATTTACAAACTGCCAGGTCAGCGTTCAATCAAGGAAAACAACTCAAACGGTTTCAAAATGCTACAAACATTTCGGCGAAGAAATCCATCGCAATTCTAAAACAATAATATTAATATTAATAAGCAACAAGCTGTAATAGGCTCATACAAAAGACACCCACATACAACACATTCAGCTATCGGCCATGGCCTTCTTCAGAAAACAAAACACTCACGCAATCACACAGGCACACAAAACAGTCATACAACCGTCACTTCAAAGTGTGGCAATCAGAGGTGATGGTTGTATCACTGTGTTGTGTGATTGTGTGTGTGTTCTATTTTCTGAAGAAGGCCATGGCCGATAGCTGAAAGTGTTGTACGTGTGTGTCTTTTGTATGTGCCTTTCGCAGCTCGCCGCCACGTCTTTGTGGTGAGTTGTAAACCGTCCTTATTACTATATTACTAATTCCAACCTGGACTTTTCATTATAATATTGCCGCGAGAGACCACGAACACCAACTGCTGACGTGGCGCAGGGGATAGTGTCACGGACTGCGGTGCAGAAGGTCGCCGGTTGAATCCCGCCCACCGGCAAAAATTTATTTCTTTGTAATTTACAATTCCAGAAGGTTCTACATCTTTCTTATGTTCACTTGTAAATTCTACTTGTTTCTTATGTTAACTGTTCTTCTAATTTCTGGTAATTTCTGTCTGTATATAAATAGTAGAGCACTCTGCCTGAGAGGCAGTCAGTGCTGCGTGTATGTTGAGTTAGTAATAAACGTGCTTTCAGTATAAGTGCTGTGTTCAGTTGCCTTCGAAATCAAGCCTACTTCCATTGCAACGTGACATTGTTTGGTGGAGGTGCCGGGTACACTGTGCAACAGCTGCATCACCGTGGCTCCGATTAGGCAACGTAAAAGCCGTCGCTTACACGGACTGGAACCGGAATACAAGGGATACACTGAGTACATCCTTCCAAAAGTCCGTATTATCAGAAGAACGATGGAGATGAAACCAGCAATAAGCCAGCTGCACATCAGACACCTGTCGATGTTCTCTGGAGATGCTGAACAGGACCCCAACAAATGGCTAAAAGGGTTCGACCGAGTCGCCAAGTACAACAGGTGGGATCATATGATGTGCTTGGTCAACGTTTATTTCTACCTGGACGGAACAGCCCAGCAATGGTTCGGAAACAACGAAGACAAGTTGAATGAATGGGAGACATTCCAAGAGGAACTTAAGAAGACGTTTGGAGACCGCCAGAGACAAATCCGCTCGGCGTAAGAACAACTGAAGAACTGGGCCCAACGACATGGTGAGCCGACACAATCGTACATACAGAGTGTTTTGGCCCTGTGTAACGTATAGTCAGTCCAAACATGACTGAAGCCAACAAAATCACGCACCTGATGAAGGGAATTGCAGAAGATATGTACCAAGCTCTTCTGATAAAAGACGTCGCTACGACAGAAGAGTTCATCAAGTGGTGCCAGCGTATTGAAGAGATGCAACAAAGGAGACTTTGATGCAAGAAGTATGACAGACTCCCAAATGTAGTCGCTATGGCCATTGTGGAAGACCAGCAGGACTTGGCTTCTCTCATACGACAAATCGTGAGAGAAGAATTACAACAGTGCATGGCAGCCGGGTCTATTAGACTGAGCGAGCATCAGGTTATGGCCATGGATGTAAGCCCTGTAAGTCACGAGGGAGCCGACGCCGCTGAGGACGAGGTATTTCAAATATTAGCCCCCGTCTGCCCCGCCAATCGCACCCCACGTGAAGAATGGCGTCGCCCTGCTATGACATACGCTGCAGCCGCCAAACGGCAGCCCATGAACCGACTGACGTGACCACAGCCAACTCCCCCGGTAACTATGACGCCCCGCAGAAGAACAGACGTCTGGAGGACAGAAGACAACACACCACTGTGTTTCCACTGTGGATGCCCTGGACATGTCGTACGCTAATGCAGAGAGAGGAGGCGAATATTTGATGATTATTTTGCTGCAAGACGTCAGCCGTCGGAGCAGTTCTATCCCAGGCAGTCACCTGCTGATGAGTTCAGTCGACCTATGGGAAGAAGCCCATCGCCGTACCCTAGACGAGGTCGCTCCCCGACGTGTCGCAGCCGTTCACCGTCGCCGTACAGATGTACCAGCCACTGCCCTAGCCGCCATGCCCAGGAAAACTAAGCGAGGCGACCATCTACGGAGGTGAGGCCGCCGCAGATGAAAATCCTCCATGGACGACAGTCGCCAAGATGTTGGGAAATCTCATCGACGTCATAATCAATGGCCAACCTGTCTGGGTACTTGTTGACTCAGGAGCCTCTTTTTCTGTATTATCGGATAATTACCGCCGCACACTAATGAAGACAATGTTTTGTGATATGGGAGCAACTGTGCTGAAGGTCGCGAATGGAAAGTACGTCCATCCAGCAGGAACTTGTGTCGCAAGAATAACCATCAACAACAGGACGCAGCCGTTTGAATTTGTCGTGCTAACAGAATGTAGTCACAATGTCATCCTCGGATGGGACTTCCTTCAGGCATCCCAAGCTATCATTGACTGCGGAAGATCTGAGCTGCAAATTGAAGAAGTTGTTCTGCCAGATACACGTAATACAGAATTTTCTGGGAAGTTATTCGTCGTTGACAATGAGAAGAGTTGCAGTCACAAACACAGATGACTGGTTAAACTGTGAAGTTCTTGTTGATAGTAAAAGGTTTATCACGCTCACAAAGGAAATTTACATACCAGCGGCTATCATAAGCATTACCGGTGGTCAAGGAGAGATTTGGATCACAAATTGTCACGAGCAGTCACAACTTATCCCCAAGGGAATGTGTATCGGGACAGCTGAACCAATCCAGGACGGTGAGCTCAACGTCATCAATGAAGACCCATGCCCTGCTATCAGTACAGACAACACGCTGGAGGAAACAAACGTGGAACTGCCAATAGGGCCTGGACTGACCAAGAAACAACGCCAGCGGGTGTTAGGTATACTACGCCAATTTTCGGATGCATTCACACCTCATCAGGGGAAAAGTCATACGAAACGGCCCATGATAAAGCACCGTATCAATACTGGGGACCATCCGCCAATTAGCCAGCATTCGTATAGAGTGTCGCCAGCTGAAAGACGGATAATTCGGGAGGAAGTGGAGAAGATGTTGCGAGATGACATTATTCAACCTTCGGAGAGTCCTTGGTCGTCTCCGGCGGTCCTCGTAAAGAAGAAGGATGGCACGTGGCGCTTCTGTGCCGTGAGAGACCACGAACATCAACTGCCGGCGTGGCGCAGGGGATAGCGTCACGGACTGCGGAGCAGAAGGTCGCCGGTTCAATCCCGCCCACAAGCAAAAATTTATTTCTTTGTAATTTACAATTCCAGAAGGTTCTACATCTTTCTTATGTTCACTTGTAAATTCTACTTGTTTCTTATGTTAACTGTTCTTCTAATTTCTGGTAATTTCTGTCCGTGTATAAATAGCAGAGCACTCTGCCTGAGAGGCAGTCAGTGCTGCGTGTATGTTGAGTTCGTAATAAACGTGCTTTCAGTATAAGTGCTGCGTTTAGTTGCCTTCGAAGTCAAGCCTACTTCCATTGCAACGTGACAATATTAATTAGCATAATTATCACAGAGAGAGAAATAAGCTTGCCGACAGTTACCTCTGAAATCTTGCTACTGTCAATATGCACGTCTAACATTGTGCGGCACTGTATCATTACAATATGTATTACAAAATAATAAAATAACCACCCTATTTGGATATGGAACATTTCTACATTAAATATATCACTGACATAATTAAACTTACAATGTTTCTTACACAGATACAATATACTATTGTTAAAAACCTCAGATTTTGCGTCAAATAGATAATAAATAAATAACAAAAATTAAAAAAAAATGACGAATTCGCATTAGTTCCTTAAAAACCGCCATATTTGCATAATTCATCGTCATTAAAAATAATTTTTCCTGTCCCTAACAATGGACAAGGTAACTATCACCAAATAGGCTACAACTGATCGTAAGTCTGCCACATACGGGTGGGGCACAAACACTTTTACTTCGTTTTGGCCACTTCTTGATTGATCCTGTCATATTTCAGCGTTTTTCCCCCTTGAAAACAGCAATGAAATCTAGTGAGCAGGGGAAATTGTACTCTCAATAAACGACAAAAATGAGATGAGGGGCATAAGAATGCTCATGTGCAATGAAGATCTGCAGTCCCTACAGATGGTGTTGACTCTGTAATGGAAAGACCTATGCCTAAAAGTTCATACATGTGAAGCACCTTACGAGTGGCAAACATTTGCCTTCAACTCAGACTGGTAGTGTTGTGAAGTTGTATTTAGCAGCATTACAAAAGACATTTCCTTCCGAGGAGACTGCCAGACGTCGAGTGATCACTAGAAGAAAAGAACTCGATTCGATTCACGTGCGTATCGTATGCGACAGCGCCTTCCCCTGCAAATGGGGGCTTTCGTCGTGGGTGGTACACAGCCCCAGAAACAGCTTCTTGACCAGTACTGCACCGCTCAGAGCCCCTGTGCCACAGCAGTGGTGGCACTTACTTCCTGCCAGACATCACCGGCCGTTTACAGGTCAGGCACCGACAGCACGATCCAAGCATGGGCAGGAAGCCACCACCATGCACATATTTTACCCCCCCCCCCCCCCCCCCCAACAGATTGGTACCTACCTATCTCCTTTTGACGTAAACACACATAGTGATGAGTAGAAAAAGATAGTTGATTATTAAGTTGTAGAAGAATATGCAACTATTTTATTTATTTATTTATTTTACTTTTTAGTGCCTATTAATTTGTGTTTGATTAGTCTTTTTTGTTTATTGTAGTTGCAAAGGTGAGTGGATGGAGAAAGCACAAAACACTAACTAGGGGGACACTGTATTTCCCATACTCTTAGAATTCTCAGCTATCAGTCGATCTTTTTGAAAATTCTTTTTTGGGAAATCATGATCTCAGCCAGTAACTGGCCATTATCAATGCATGTGTTTAACTGTAGATGTTATTAATATGGAAAAACTCACACCATGCCTAGTATGACAACTGCACATTCTTGCCATTTCAAATCTACATAACACATGTGTATGTAGATTTGAAATGGCAAAAATGTCTAGTTGTCATACTTGGCGTCGTGCGAGTTATCCACATTAATAACATCTACAGTTATACACATGTATTGATAATGGCCAGTTACTGGCCGAAATCATGATTTCCAAATAAAGAATTTTAAAAAACATCGACTGATACCTGAGAATTCTCAGAGTATTGGAAACATATCACAGTCATGAAGCACAAACTGTGGAAAGTAACCTGATGTACACTGTATTGTACACTTCTGAAGGTAAGGATTAACGGACATACAGTGTGGGTTGTAGAGGAAAGAATTGTCTGTTTTTCTGTAAAGAGCCTAGTCAATGTAGCAAATAGTGAAATTTTAGCAATTTATATAATTTCTTTGAATTGAATTAGTATGAAATTTTGAATAGTTCTGTGATATTTCTGGAAATGAAATATTGAGAGCCATGTAATATGTACACTGGTGTACAAGATCATTTCAATGAGAGAGTTTTGTTTTTTTCAGTTCTCTGAAGATCCATTGGGAATGTCCAGTAATGATATAAAGAAGGAGGAGCCAAAACAAGATTTTGAAGCAGATGAAACTGTGAGTATTGTAAGTGTCAAAAGTACATTGCATGTATAGTGGGGAATATAATCTTGGGTCAATTTTTCAATGTATAGCAAAGCTTATACAAACATTGCAATAAACAGTAAATCATGTTTAGCATTAGAAAGGTTGGATAATGAAATTTTCAAGAACATTAATAAATGGTTCCTAGCCAATTCTGTCGCTAAATCTTGAAAAAAAAAAAAAACACTATATGCAGTGTAGGACTTATAAATGGTTTTCTGGCAGTATATGCCTGAAATATGATAAGTAAGTAGAGTGAATGTGTCAAATTCTTGGGATTATAGCTTGACATTAAATTTAACTGGGAGGAGCGTACCACAGAACTGCATACCACAGAACTCCTAAACAAGTCCCTGTTTGCTATGTGAATGTTGCCAGACATGGGAGATATAAAAATGAAAAGGTAGCATATTATGAGTCATACAGGATTATTTTCTGGGGCAACTCATCAGGCCAAGCTAAAGTTTTCAGAGCCCAAAAGGTGTGATACTGGGGATACTAACTACTGCTTCCCAATATATTTATTCTCTAATGAAATTTGTCATTAAAAATATAGATATATATTTTTTTCAAACTATTAGCTCATTTTGTGGGATAATTACTAGAAACAAAAATAATGTTGACAAAGATTTAAAGTCAGTTACTTTGGCTACGAAAGATGTCCTCTACTCCGTGATACACAGGGGCAATAAAGATTTTAACTCAGATAAATGTTCAGTTTGAAAAGAGCCTAAAGGATTTTTTTGCTGACCAACTGCAACTCCATTGAAGAATTTCATAGCAGCAGTGATTGGTGTATGTTATTGTACATAATATTCAAGAATGTGAATATTGTGTTCAGTCTGACATTAGTACTAGTCTTGTGCAGTTATGTCATAATTGTAAAAAAGTGTTGTAAAAAATACCCTAAGAATTATCAAATGCATGTAGTATATTCAACATTTGGTGTATAGTAATAAGTTTTATGTCCTTCAAAATCTAAACATTCTAAAGATATTGTTTTCTCTGACTGATTCCACATCCATAAGGGCAATTACATTTGAGATATGTGGAAAGTACATTAACAGATCTGATATCATTTTGTAAGTTTTCATTGTGTATCTTGGTCTGACATATCAAAGAGGACCTCCTCAGTTTGGATAAACTGGAACAAAAAGTATATCTTATATCATCTTGTGGCTGCAAATCGTTCACCCAAAATATCATCAGAAGAAAATATTTGGTACGGATGAATTTATGTGATTTTATTGATTACGAAATACGTCAGGAAAATATGAAGATTCACGAACAATCGTATTCCACTTTTTTATTACGTATATGACAGTACATCTAGTGTTGCAGATCATACAGGTGTGGATATTCTTTGATTTCCTTGAAACGCTCCAGGCAAATTCTGAGTTGGTTTCTATAAAATGGTGAAAGTTCAGTTTATGCGGCAGCGGCTAGCTGTCGCACTCGCTAGGTTAGGAACGGCAAAGCAGCCAATCAGGAGTCGAGTTACGCCAGCCAATAATATTGTGTTTTTCATGACGAGTAAATATGGCGTCAATTTTGAAGTTTATTCGTGGATTTCGGTGTGGCGTTTGTGTGATTGTAATTGATTTTCCATTTTTAAGAGATTTTTAGATAATTGTTGTATTACGGTCATAAGTGACCTATTATTAATACACCACAGCAGTCAACCATAGAGAAGGTATAGCATGTTTTATTTATTTTATGATCTGTACGAAACAGTGATTGTCTTAAGTTCAGTTAGGTATAGGGTAAACGAGAAGTTTTTTTAGTATGTGAAGGCATGTAGTGCCGGAATCTCCGGTTTAGAAACAGTCAATCAATTTACAGTTGAACACTCGATATATATATACCATTTCAGTCCGAGCTAACTCGATTGCAAGCATTCTTGGAAATTACCGCAATTACTTTTACTGACCAGACAACGGTACATAAAAGAATCTGTCAACCATAGAGCAGGTATAGCATGTTTTATTTATTTTATAATATGTTGGAAACAGGGATCGAGTGACATCCATACTGATAGTAACTGTAACTCGTTGATCGCCAAAAACTTTTGCATACACCACTTCGATTTGTTTACATTGTACAATTGTAACACTCTCTCTTATTGGCTGCAGCATCGTGACTCCTGATTGGCTGCTCTGCCATTCCTAACCTAGCGAGTGTGACGTCTAGCCGCTGCCGCATAAACTGCTCTTTTACCCTATAAAATAGTGTGGCCGATTTCCTTTCCCGTACTGAAGGAAAAAGAAAAATCAAAACACACAAAAAACTATTAGAACTTTTTTCTCCATTTCTAATGGCCATATTGTCTACAGGACATGAAATTACAATTTCCTTTCTCCCTGCAGATGGTGACCACACTTACCCTTTCCCCCAGAGTACTTGCAGTTAGTTTCTATGTTATGGTGATTACCTAATATTTCATTTGGCTACTCCATTCCCCATCCTAAGAAGCACTACTATATGCCCTTTCTGTTCTTCAAACTTGTACTTCATATGTGCATATACTCCTCTGCCTTTCTACTGGATGTTCTTGCTAGTACAGCCCCTGAATGCACTTGGTTCACAATTTTGGATTTCTGTTTTCCCATTACATTTGAAGCAGTCAGTAAAACTGTAATCAGGTTACCATTGTTGGATTTTATCTGCCATCACCTTTATTGGACAATGGTGTGGTTTTTTCTTTTCTTTTTTTTTTTTTTCTTTTTTCTTTTTTTTCTTTCTCCTACCACCCCTGCAACCCATCCTACCCCCCACTATATAACGACGAAATGAAGCAGGACTTTCTGAGACATTACTAGTGACCCCATTGGGAGGACCAAAATAAGTAAACTTCTGTTTATAGAAAGGAACATGAAATAAACAGGGAAAAAAGAAAGTAAAAGATGTTCAAGTTGGAGCAAGGATAAAATCAAGCAAGTATAAATTTGATACATGTTATTAGTTAAAAAAGAAAACAGCAAGTTTGTCACTGCTCCAGTGATGGTAAACCTGTGACATTACAGATACAGGGGGAAGCTGATTGTTTCCATGTGAAAGGCGGGTTTTGCCAGACTGTTGGGTTCCCCACCCAGCCGGCTAACAGTTAGGAACCTAGTGAATGGGATACAGGAAGTTAGGATTTTCGTAATCTTCTCAGAAACTGGAAACGGCGGCCTTGGCTGAGCCAGGGCAGCTCTCCCAGATTGCAACTGAAATACAATACAGCCACACACATTATTATAAAAATCCATATGAAATCAGTGAATGGTCATAAGGCAAATATAATTATATGAATGGATTCAGGAGACTTGGGAGAATCAAATGCCATAAATACAATTTCAATATCCCTTACAGATATAAAGCCGATAAATTTCAGTACTATAATAATGACATTGTAAGACTTATATTTACAATTATTGATACACAGTGTTTATGCGTAACAATTTAAGAAGCAAATGGGCAGCATTGTACCATGTAACCTATCTTAAAAGACATACCACCTTATTTTTGTATTTTTTCAATAAACTTTTTTTTACTCTCTTGTTCTGCTTTACGTTAAGGCAGTAATATTCTTGTGTCACAACATAGATTCCACAACAGAAACACAAAACATGAACCCAGCAAAGCGCATTACATTTATGTATGTATTTTATTACATTTAATCTTATTCTTACTAACGTTCATTCTATGTTGTTGACTGCCACTTAAATATTTCATGGCCAACTAAAAATAGTAGATATGCAGCAAATAATTTATACATAAATAATTATGTGTATTTGAGTACAAGAAATGGATATATTTGCATAAAAAGCCATGATAAAATGAATATTAATTGTTTAATTATATTTCAACGGTGGCAGTATATTTGAATACTGAGAAGCCATGCTTAATAGCTTCAGTTTCAACTGATTTTAGTATTGTTAATTATATATTTGTTTGTTAAATGTAAACAACATTTGTAGGGAGGTGGACAAAACATTTAATTCTGTGATATTCAAATTTATAACATTTTGGAAGGGAATTTGTATTTTAAATATGAGGCATTAGGATGCACGGAAGGATACAATTTTGCTAGCAGGTAGAGCACACTTTCGAATGCTTGAGAAGGGACTCGTAACTTGTACATGGTGGTGAAATGTTGTGACGCTGGGCGGTTTGAAACCGTGTTACAAATTTGTGATTTGAAGAGTTTGGCATGTGTGCACTTAGAAAATTTACGGGACTATGATGGAATAACTTAGTTTCTGGTGAAAAGTGGCAAACGGTGCACGGTAGTAGAGCTGTGGAACTGTAATAATTGAGCAATGAAAAACTGTTTTATAACAAATACTGTAATTAATCGTGGATTAATTTGGAACTGCAATGTTCGATGGACTTCACTAACTTACGAGTGATAATTAGGAACTTTTACTCTGGAGTATGATTTAATTTATGTTTGTTTAAATATATTTTCATGACATGATATGCAGATAGATGGACTGGCTAAACTACAGATTAATTATTGATCTTGTTTAAACAGGTTGGGTAGCTGTTTAGGGCATAGAAGCTGACAACATAACTCACCCCTATGAACAGAGACAACAGTTATGCATTGCCCAATTCTTATCGGCGAGTACCGATAGGAAGGTCGCAAACATGTGGATGAAAAAGATAGGGCACTGTAAGGGTACGGATGAAATATCTGACCCAATCAGAAAGGAAGTATTTCTGAGCCAAAGAAAAGGAATCCGCTCAGCTTGTGGAAGGCGAGCATTTATCGAACAAAACTAAACACCCCTGACAACAGGTGAAAGTTAAACCTAAACCAACTTCTAGGTAGAAGAAAAGAACACAAATGACTCTCCAATACTTGGTAACTAAAGGGAGCCAAAGAAACCTCAACACAGAAGCTAATCAGGTGGGGGAGAGGGGGGCGGGGTAAAATATGTGCATGGTGGTGGCTTCCTGCCCATGCTTGGATCGTGCTGTCGGTGCCCGACCTGTAAACGGCCAGTGATGTCTGGCAGGAAGTAAGTGCCACCACTGCTGTGGCACAGGGGCTCTGAGCAGTGCATTACTGGTCAGGAAGCTGTTTCTGGTGCTGTGTACCACCCACGACGAAAACCCCCATTTGCAGGGGAAGGCGCTGTCGCATACGATACGCACGTGAATCGAATCGAGTTCTTTTCTTCTAGTGATCACTCGACGTCTGGCAGTCTCCTCGGAAGGAAATGTCTTTTGTAATGCTGCAAAATACAACTTCACAACACTACCAGTCTGATTTGAAGCCACATGTTTGCCACTCATAAGGTGCTCAGATGTATGAACTTTGGGCATTGGTCTTTGCATTACAGAGTCAACACCATCTGCAGAGACTGCAGATCTTCATTGCACATGAGCATTCTTATGCCCCTCATCTCATTTTTGTCGGTTATTGAGAGTACAATTTCCCCTGCTCCCTAGATTGCAGTGCCTGTTTTCAAGGGGGGGGGGGGGGGGGGGGGGAACGCTGAAATACGACAGGACCAATTAAGAAGTGGCCAAAATGAAGTAAAAGTGTTTGTGCCCTATCCGTATGTGGCAGACGTATGATCAGTTGCAGCCTCTTTGGTGATAGTTACCTTGTCCATTGTTAGGGCTAGGAAAAATTATTTTTAATGATGATGAATTATGCAAATATGGCACTTTCTTAAGGAAATAATGCAAATCCGTCATTTTTTTTTTTTTTTTCAATTGACACAAAATCGGAGGTTTGTAACGATAGTATGTTGTATCTGTGTAAGAAATGTCATAACTTTAATTATGTCAGTAATATATTTAATGTAGAAATGTTCCATATCCAAACGGGGGGGGGGGGGCTATTTTTTTATTATTTTGTAATACATACTGTAATGATACAGTGCCACACATTGTTAGATGTGCATATTGACAGTAGTAAGATTTCAGAGGTACCTGTCGGCAAGCTTATTTATCTCTCTGCAATAATTATGCTAATTAATATTATAATGGAAAGTCCAAGTTGGAATTAACATTATAGTAATAAGAACAGTTTACAACCCACCACAAAGACGTGGTAACAAGCTGCGACAGGCACATACAAAAGACACACACATACAACACTTTCAGCTATTGGCCATGGCCTTCTTCAGAAAATAGAACACTCACGCAATCACACAGGCACACAACACAGTCATACAACCATCACTTCAAAGTGCGGCAGCTGGAGGTGATGGTTGTATTACTGTGTTGTGTGCCTGTGTGATTACATGAGTGTTCTATTTTCTGAAGAAGGCCATGGCTGATAGCTGAAAGTGTTGTATGTGTGTGTCTTTCGTATGTGCCTGTCGCAGCTCATCGTTAATTAATGTTAATTTGATTGTTTTAGAATTTTGATGCATTTCTTCACCAAATTGTTTCTAGCATTTTGAAACAGTTAGCGTTGTTTTCCGTGATTGAACGCCGACCTGTCAGTTTGTAAATTCGACGTATTGCTCATGCGTAACTTTGGCTGACAGATCTTTGAAGAGCGCCAAAAGTGAGCAATTTAGCCATTATATTATTTAACTGTGCTGTTATTGTTTCGTTACTGTTTTGCTTCGACATGGATTACTACTTTTGGACTTAATGTTGGATTTCTCTCGGGCTTATTATCACTGTAACTGGATTTAAAGAAACACTTTGTTTTATGCTCATTTTTATCATCTTCTGGGCTTTGTCCATTGTAACCTAGTCAGTAAAATTTACAAAAGTGCCGGTGTAATGAGCTTATGTTGGCATCAAACTTTCAGTGCTCTTTGGAAAGTCAGTCATAGAATAAGGGAGAAAATATGTGGTGTTGACCACAAAATAAAAAATTAATGCTGTTCATGCTGTATTCTTGACAGTTTCTCTTAAGAAACCTTTTGATGTCAGTCAGTTAGCCTCTAAAACGAATATTTCATTGCCAACATTACCATACTACACTGCTGCTGCTGCCGGTAAGTAAAATTTCTTTTGTTTGAAGATGGGTTTGTGTTTTGTCTGTTTATGCCACTTGTCCAGATTTTTTGTAAAAAGGGAGGGGTAGGGCGGAAGAAAAGGGCGATGCTGAGAGGGAGTGGGCCGGGGGGAAAAAGCCTTTGTGTCCTGGAGTCAAGGATGCAGCACTGAAAAAATAAGTGAAAATTCAGAGGATGAATTACCATTTGTTTGTGTGTCAAAAGTAAGAGAAGATTAAGAGAAATGTTTTTGTATTAAGTCTGCATTACTGATGGGAAACAAAATTTAAAACTTGAACTTATAACAAAACGTATGTTGTAAACTTAGTTTCAAAGTCAGATGTGACTAAACACTAAAAAAATATTAAGAAAAATCAATTTTGTACATTTTAATCTCAAGTTAAATCCTTTTCTACATACTAATAAATACTTTGTTCCTAAGAAATACTTTAAGAAATACTTTAAAATATGTGAACCTAAAAGTTTATTGGTGATTTTCATATAAAAATTTCTCTTGTAGCAAAGACTTTATGTTTATGTACAATACTTTTTTTTTAGCCTACAGTAAAATATATTTTTCTGCTTTTCAATATTGTTATTCTGTGAGAAATTGCAACAATGTAATAGAAATACTTAACTCAGCACAAAATGCCCTAATGTCAAAAAGACTTTGTGGACCTGAAGAAAGGGGTAACCTGCTAATTACAATCAGTGGCATTTTTTCACAATATTTAAAATACTGGGTGTATAAAAAAATAATTTTTAGATACATATTTGTATCAATATTTTTTGTAAAAATTATTTTTTCAACATCTATACCAAATTGTACCCACCCTATCTTAGGAATACTGTAATTTTTGGTATATCATTGAAAATTTGTTAAATATGGCAAAATATAGTACCCAAAATGGAAAAAGATTACCAGAAAATAACTTCTTTTTTGACCATAAAATAACACTGATTTTCCCCCCCATCCCTATCCATTGTTGTTCTTGCAGCAGGTCCTCGCCAACAGTAGACTCTCCCTGCCCCCCCCCCCCCCCCCAGGCGGTTGGGTGGGCGGTGGGGACCTTTCCACTCTGCCACCTCTGGAGCGTCGGCTCGTAACCCACCGGCGATTTCGACCTCCGTCACCTACCCAGAGGAGCACCGTTCTTCACCAGCTTCTCTCGCTAGAACGGTGACCCTCAGGACACTACTCGTCGAGGATTCAACTGGCCCGCAATCGCACGTCGGTCAAGAGATTGCTCGTCTCGGAACTTCTCGTTCTGTTTTCTCTCCATGAACCTTGCTCGTGAAAGCCCTCCCAGTTGGCACCGTCAAAGGAGAAAAGGAAAACTATGAAGTTCTCTGAGCAGAAGGAAACTTCAGTGGTGACTCGGCACGTTCTGCTTCTGTGGAGGCCCCAGGTCCCCCTCGACTGTAGATCTCTGTACAGCAGAAGCCGTGTCTGTTGGAACGGTGGTGGCAGATGACCGTGGGGTGTAACGCCTCACCGGTCTCTTCACACCCACTCAGTACTCGGACTGTGTGATCCTTCAGTGGAATTATAGCCCTCCCCTCCCACAAAGTTAAGCTATGCCAGCTGTGTAGCACATACATTGCTAACTGCAATGTTTCTCAGAAAACTTACTTTCCAGCAGCTGCGACTGCCGCCGTTCGAGGCTTCTACGCTTTTCTTAAGAATCATCGTGACAGAGACGAAGTATCGGGTGGAGTTTGCACGTAAATTCCGGATACTGTTACAGTGAACTAGTCGCCGCTTGATACGACTTTGCAGGCTGTGGGTGTTAGGGTAAAGGCGTCTCAGGATTTGACAACCCGTAACATTTAACACTCTCCCGACGATCGTGTATCCGTTAACACCCTGTCCGATTCGATTTTTCAGCTGCCCCCATCGTAATCTCGGGTTACTTTAATGCAAGTAACTCTTTAGGTGAAAGCACGATCACCGACTGCAGTAAAAACGTCAAAAACGTACTGACACAGCTAGGTGTTTATCTCTTGAATAATGGTGCTCCCACGTGCAGGAGTGTGCGTGCTCAGTTTCAGTGGCTGCTTCACAACTGTAACCTCACCCCCTACTACTAACTTCTTTATGGTACAGATTGTAGCTATTAATACAGTACATTCTCTGGTACGAAACTTATCCAGGCTTCAACCTACAGTACCAAATTTTCCCCACACTTTGCTCCTCTGCCGCTGCCCCCACCAGTGCGTATCTTCCCACCCACCTGTCACCTACATGCTCTGTAAGGCCCCCCTGCAGCTATCCCCATTACTCCACTGCAGAGTTTTACACAGAATGCAGCAGCCGGACTCGACTGTTTGTCTGAAGTGTGACGGTGTGATTGTGCAGGGTGTCCAGAAAAGGGCTCTCTGATTTCAAAATTAAATATCTCGAAAACAAAGATCGATAGAGCAATGCAGTAAACGGTATGTTTATTGTGAAAGCTGTAACAAGTTTATACAGCAGTTTGAAATAATAGTTACAAAAGCTGCTAACAGATGGAACTGTACGCTGTACAGCTCGTATCGACATACGTAAGTGAAATAATCGTATGCAAACGCTCTTTGCAAACAATCACATCACAATGTTTTCAAAGTGTTCACCATTGGCACTACAGAGGTGGCGCAAATGAAGAATGCAATTCGCCATCACATTTCGTAGTGCCTCAACCGAAATGGATTCACATGCCACAGAGATTGCCGATTCGAGCTCGTCTAGCGTGGCGGGATGCTCAGGGTAGACCGTGTCTTTCACTGTGCCCCACAAAAAAAAGTCACAGGGAGTCAAATCCGGCAATTATGGAGGCCAATCCGTGCCTGCACCAGTAAATTTGGGATATTCCAAAGCAATGACTCGATTCCCGAAGTATTCCTCAAGAAAGCGAAACACTTGTTCGGTCCGATGTGGTCGGGCTTCATCTTGCATAAACCATTAAGTACCTGGTCGATCCTCTAACGCTTGCTGTGTGGTGACAAATTGTTCCAAAATTGCAACGTAACGTGCACCAGTGACCGTTTCTCGAAGGACAAAAGGGCCAATAATGCCTCTGCTGCATACTGCAGCCCACACAGTAACTTTAGGAGAATTCAGGGGTTTTGCTTCACACCAATATGGATTTTCGGAACCACAAAATTGCCAGTTCTGCTTATTCACGTATCCATTCAGGTGGAAGTGTGCTTCATCTGTAAACCAGATGCAGCCAACAGCAAATCCCTCACTATCAATCATTGTGGGCATCTGATTAGCAAAGGCAACACTTTGTTGCACAGCTCGTACTGACATGGCCTGGTGCATATGAATTTTGAATGGAAACATGTGTAAGCTCTTTCTCAGTATTTTCTGCATGCTGGAATGCTTCAAACCATTCTCAGATGCAATTCTACAGACGGATGACATTGGATTTTGCTGAATGATTCCAGAAACTGTGGCAATATTTTCAGGCATAACTGTGGTTTGCTTGCGGCCAATATGCCCCACTAGATCATCAGTTACGTTGCCTGTTCGTTGAAATTTTGCGAAGAGCGTATGAATGGTTTTCGCATCGGGTCCTTTTGGAACATTAAATTGTGCTTGAAAACTTGGCTTGTTGCTGTAGGACTCTCTTCTAACCTATGGTACTCTAGCACCAGAAAAACAGGTTGTTCAATGGAGTACATGGTTTTAATCTCTACCTTCATTACGCTAACCTCCTTTCATGTTTCATTAGTGGAACTGATCGCTCTGGGCTTCGGATCACTATTTATACTAGGCATTACGGTATGACGATTACGACGACATCTGTTAGCAGCTTTTGTAACCATTATTTCAAACTGCTGTATAAACTTCTTACAGCTTTCACAATAAAAATACCGTTTACTGCATTCCTCTATCGATCTTTGTTTTCGAGATATTTAATTTTGAAATCAGGGAGTCCTTTTCTGGACACCCTGTATGAATAGGTGTATATAACGTCTACTGCTGAAGGCCGTGGCTGAAAGCCGAGTAGAATTTGTACGAGTGTCAATTGTATGTGCTCGATACGACTCGACAGATGTCTTTGTGGTAAGTTACAAACAAACCTCAGTATAGCACTTTATTTTTTATGCAGAAGTGAATGCCAATGTTCTCCAAGTTGAAACAACTTTTGGCTCTCACTGTGTATGCTGGTTGCTGATCGGTACGTATAAGTTACTGAAAATGATGTGCACATCTTCTTGCTGCTTGGAGGTAATTGATGGATAAGAATGGTCATTGGTGTTTTGGCCCATTTGCTTGTATAAAAGTGTTTGTTTAATGGCTTTTCCTCACTCTTATGTAATGACAAGACAGCAAATCTTACAATGAATGTATTTCTTTCCATTTTTCAGTTTCTTGAAGATCCATTAAAGTTGGATTCGCCTAGTCCTCACGTAAAGCAAAGCCCAGAAGGGAAACCACAAGATGGGGGCTTTGAGCATAATGTAAGTTTTCATATTAGTACTGTATTATTAATAAACTCCAGCAAAAATTTCACATTGATTGTGTGCAGTAAAATTAATCATAGGTAGTGAATTATTGAAATGTACAGCAACTTACAACAATTTTTGTAGTTTTTCTGTTGCCTGGTTGTTTTATGATGTATGTAGTAATTAAGAATCCTGACATGGGCATAACTATACTAACAGTTACCCTTGTTGTTTCATTATAAAATTATACTTGTCCAAATAACTTATGTGTATGTAGGTATGTATAGTATTCAAGGTTCACTGATATTTTGATACTAGAACGTACTTGAGGCAGTACTACATCGGGAAAACTCTGTACGGTAACTTTATAACCTTAGTTTCCAATGACAATAGGAAAGGGAACACACACCGATTAAGCAAACACTTCCACCACGTAACCAAAGATGAGCCATTAGAAATATCAATAGTGTACATCAATTTCGAAAGAGTGAGGTGCAATTAATTTTGTCCCTCTGTTTTTGACAAATAAGAGAGCAGGGATCCATACATATTGTAAAAAAAACATTCATCCCTATTCATAAGTTTACCTGCTAGTTTCATCTCAATCACTTCCTTAATCCTAATAGCTGGAAGTGCAGTGCATTTAATAATTTCTGTTTTTTATATTCCGTATGGTGGCCTGTGCATAGGCAACAGCAGATTTGTTGCATTGTTTTAAATGTGTGTGACATTTCTTCCCAATACACTGGTCTTCAACAGCCCTAATGGTTTGATCAATATACGACATGCCACAGTTCCACGGGATACAATAGACACCTGCCTTGCACAAAATGAGATCATCCTTTACGGACCATAACAGGGTCTTAATTTTAGGTGGAAACACACATTTCACATCCTATTGACCAAGGCCAATCTCGGAAATGCTGCCAGTGTATAGCAGAAAGGCAATTGAATTGGGTTGCACTTCTGTGCTATCGTCACTAGCCCGTTGCACATTTGATTCATAGTGAAACACTCCTTTTAATATGCCATTTCACTATAACCATCCTGGTGAAAAGTGATGGGACATATCTGTTGACAAACTTTCTTGGTCTGCAATGACGTGAGCCCTGTGCTCTAAGGTACAAAAACCCACTTTATGCTGAGCTGTGTGGCGAAAATAGTACACTCCTGACTTTGATAAAGGTTGCATTGTAGAATATCGCAATTGCAGTTTACCGTATCGAGACATTGCTGCTCGCGATGGTCACGATCCGATGACTGTTAGCAGAATGTGGAATCGGTGGATTCAGGAGGGCAATACGGAACACCGTGCTGGATACAAATGGCCTCATGTCACTAGCAGTCGAGATGACAGGCATCTTATCTGCATGACTGTAACGGATCGTGCAGCCATGTCTCGATCCCTGAGTCAACATATGGGGGCCTTTGCAAGACGACAACCATCTGCATGAACAGTTCGACAACGTTTGCAGCAGCAGGAACTATCTCCAAATTTACAAAAGCTAGAAATGTAGGTTTGCCTCTCCTTAATCTATGTTCTAAGATAAATTGTAAAGTGTGTTCCTACATTTCTCCTAAATGATCTTTGCTGAGGTCAGCGTCTCCATCCATCTGTAAGTAATTTGTTTTAAAATTTTGCAACTGTGGTTTCTTAAACTGATAGTTCTACACACAGGCTGTCACAGGCTTATCCTACCCAATCATAGACGAGGCCACCTGTGAGAACAGCCACGTACAGTAAAACCCCTTTTTAATGAATCTCAGGGGGACTCAAATATTTTTTCCTTGAAAAGGGGTTTTCCTTAAATGGGGGTTTTGCCTAGGCACACAGAAGGAGTGACCCAGCATTTTTAGGAGATGTAGTAGGTATTTAATTGCAAACTTACCAATTAACTGCCAAAAATTTTAATACATCATAAAAACACTCATTTCACAAAACACATTCATTACTGTTTTTTAAAAAAATCATAAAGAGTTGTCTGTTTTCTCCTTCCAGCATACTGTAATGAGAGAAGTTGTCTCTCAAGTTGGTTGATATTTGCCAGAATTGCCTCGTCTACTTAAAAGTGGAAAAGTAGTTTCTGACTGTGTCAAGTCCTTCCACAGCAGCTGCAAAACTTGGTGCAATGGCCTCTTCATCATCATCATCTTCTTCTTCTTCTTCATCATCGTCACAACTGCCACGACCTTGTACCTCAGAGAGTTCCCTCATTACAATTTCACCCATCTTACTCACGTTCATCTCAGGTGTCGAGGTTGAAACATCATTATCACTTGAAACAAGATTAGATTAATACTTGTTCCATAGATCATGAATACGACACTTTGTATTGATGTGGAACGTGTCAGTTTAATGAAATGTGTCTATACATAATATTACATACAACTCAATATTTGAGTTATTTTTTTTTTATTTCTATTATTTTTTTTTATTTAGTTATTTATTTTTATTTTATTTTATTATTATTATTTTTTAAATTTTTTCCTAAAGTACTAACTTTTATCTAGAAATTCATCTAATGTGTAGAAGGAATTGCCATTCAGAAATTCTCTTAATTTATTTTTAAATGCTGGTTGTCTATCTGTCAGAATTTTGATACTACTTGGTAAGTGACCAAAGACTTTTGTGGCAGAATAATTAACCCCTTTCTGTGACAGAGCTAAATTTAACCTTGAATAGTGTAGGTCACCCTTTCTCCTAGTGTTGTAGCTATGCACGCTGCTATTACATTTGAATTCAGTTGGATTGTTAATAACAAATTTCATAAGTGAATATATATATTGTGAAGCTACTGTGAAGATTCCTAGATCCTTAAATAAATGTCTGCAGGATGATCTTGGGTGGGCTCCAGCAATTATTCTCATGACCCGCTTTTTGGCAAAGAATACTTTCTTACTAAATGATGAATTACCCCAGAATATGATGCCATAAGAAAACAGAGAATGAAAATAGGCATAGTATGCTAGTTTACTGAGTTGTACATCACCAAAGTTTCCAATCACCCTAATAGCCTAAGCTCAAACGTTTCAGCAGATCTTCAATGCGTTTCTTCCAATTCAACCCCTCACCAATGCATAAACCTGAAAAATTTGAATATTCTTTTTGTGTTCCAGCCTCGTCGCCACTTTTGTGTCTCGTTTCCGACATAGGTGTCGGCCGAGTAAAAAGACCGACACAGGAATAAAGGATGCACACTTGTGCAGGTAGGAGGTGACCAGCCAGTGGGACAGCAGAAACTAGAAACGCTAGAGTAAATTGGAACGAGATATAAATTTCTTAGTGTCTTAGTAATACTTAACATTTACATAGTTCTTGACTGCAGAATGCTGATACATAGATTAGATAGAGGCCTGCCTAGTGATGATTCGTAGAGCCTATCCGATAGCCAAGTCTTTACTGGTGCCTATCTGATTCCGAAGTGTTAACTGGTTCCTATCTCAGTTCCAAGTGAACGATGTCGTTCAGTGGTGGCCAAGAGCGGAGTTGTAGCAGAGGGCACTCGTGGCTGACGTCGTAAGAACGCTGCGCCGTGCGTGCATGGCGGCGCGTGGCGAAAGTAGGTGGCGCGCACTTTACACTTGTGTGACACGACACCCCTCCCCCCCCCTTCCAAATCACCGCGCTTTCGTGGCGTAGGGCTGAGGGCTGAGGGCCACGGTGACTGCACTGGGAGGAGGGCCTGGGTGGGGGCGATACTGGTAGGACGTGCATCTTAGCTGAGGCTGGGATCGAGAGGCCGTCTGCACCCCGGCATCCACCTTGCAATCCCCGGGAAACCCACCAAAACCAGGAAGGTGCGTGGCCCAGGCGGCAGGGGCACGCATGGTCCCGGTGTCCCTCTCGTTGACGCTGACAGCTGAGGCGGCGACAGCGGCGGTGACGACTGCGTCGGAGGCGCGTCGACATCCATGGGGATCTCGTAGTCCGGGGACGCTGGACCCGGGGGCGAACGATGTGGCTGTGCTCCCTGGTGGTGAACTGGGTCTGGAATCAAGAAACCTGAGACAGGATCGCACGGCCTGTGCAGGCGCAATTGATTTGTGTGGCGCCACAGCTCCGACCCTGTGGAAGAACGTACAACATACATATTGCGACCGAGCATGCATTGAATGGTGCCCGGCAACTAACGGTTCTTCCCAGCAAACACCTTGTACAGTGATTCTTCAGTTTCTCCCGGCGTATTTGATGATCAAAATATCCACGGGGGTACTGCTGGTCTATAGTGTCCAACGGGCACGTTGGACACTATAGACCGGCAGTACACCCGTGGATATTTTGATCACCTTGTACAGCACCGGCGTAGAAACCTGAAAACGCGTAGTGCCATATGAACCGACTCGGTCCCCCCAGGGGGCCCACAGTTCTTTTGTGGGTACATGTGTGGCGCGCACGGGGCCCCGAGTCGGAGCAGCCTTTCTACTGCCCCAGGCTGCTTCACTTTCCCTCCCGGTTTATGCCTTCGCCCGGAGACGGGCGAATTTTGTGAGTTATGGTGGTTCTTGTTGTCGTTTCTCTTACTCCTTGGTTCCTTACTTTCTTACCCTTTGTTTTCTGTCTTTCTCTCCTTGGACTCTCCTAGCCTTCTTCTCCTCCTCATTAGTCTCCGCCTCGACGTTTGAGACACTTCTTTCCTTCTTTCTCTTTACTTCCTCTATTCTTCTTCTTTCCTCCCTGTCCGTATCTGACGGCCGATCCACGCATTATCGTGCGTAGCAGGTGACGGGGTAACGCGTAATTCCCCACCCCGGGTAGACAGGTAGGGCACGTACGTCCCCCCTGGTAAAGGCCAGGCCCTGGGAGGGGTGATTACCCGAGCTGGTACCTTCTGAACATGCCGATTGGTCCCTTCGTCAGTTCTCGGGAGGTGTGACCTGAGGTGTGAACAATCACCTAAGGCGGGTAAGCCCTCGGAGAGGGCCCCCACTAGTAAGGAGCGCGCCATCGGAGACGCCGGTAATCACGGGGGACACTTCCGCGATGACTTCCTTCTCTTCTTCAGTGACGTTGACCCAGAAACGTAAGATAGATTCGCCTCAGCAAAAGAAGACTCTGCCTAATCTACCGAAATTTCTTGTTGTCTCTCGCACCGACGGAAAAGATTTCAATTCTGTAAATCCTTTCGTCATTCAGAAAGGTGTTGATGCGATTGCTGGCCCTGTTAAAACCTGTTCACGTCAGCGCAATGGCACATTGTTGCTGGAGGCGGACAGTGCATTCCAAGCCCAAAAGCTAATCCGGACTACGTTGTTACACACGTTTCCAGTCAAGGTAGAAGCGCACCGCACACTCAACTCGTCACGGGGGGTAGTTTTTACGAGATCCCTTGACGGGTTGTCTGATGAAGACATCCAATCCTATATGTCCGACCAGGGTGTGAAAGCCGTCCATAGGGTGTTGAAAAAGGTAGATAACCAGCTGTCACCGACTCGTACTGTGTTTTTGACGTTCAACAGAGTTGAACTCCCGTCAAAGGTCAAAGCAGGGTATGAAGTCATCTCCGTCTGCCCTTGTGTACCTAACCCAACGCGCTGTTTTCAATGCCACAGGTACAACCACACCCGTCAATCTTGCCCTAACGCAGCAAAATGTGTCACTTGTGGTAGGGACGCCCATGAGGGGGATTGCCCACCTCCGTCCCCTCACTGCTTTAACTGCAACGGTGACCATGCGGCTTCCTCTCGGGACTGCCCTGTATATAAGGATGAAAAGGTCATCCAGCAAATTCGGATTACGGAAAAGGTATCAACATCTGCCGCTCGAAAGTTGTTGGCGAGTCGAAAGCCCACTGTTCTCCCAGCGGGCACATACAGTAAGGTCCTCATCTCCACTCGACCTACTAAGGATTCCAGTACCCAGACCTGTGACTTCACTTTCGCTGACACAGTTGTGCGATCCGCCAGCCCGAAGATTGCCTGTTCCACGTCCCCACTTCCTCCTGCTGCTTCTAAAGTTCAGTCTTCGTCAACCTCTAGTAAACCGCGGGCACCTAAACAAGATGCCCAGACTTTGAAAAAGGAACCCGCCCGTGAGGATTTTCTGCATTCTCAGGCTTCCCAATAGTCAACTGCCTCTTCTCACCGTCAATCTTCCAGAAGAGCCAACAAGAAAAAGAGTTCCTCTCCTTCCCCGCCGAGGCGTGACCCATCCGTCACGCCGTCCAACAGTTGCCGGCCTCGGCCGTCTTCTGTTTCACCGGGTCGCTCCGTCTGCCGGGCACCCGGCCCTCTACCGGCGGTGGAAACTGCCCCTCCTGATCAACTCAGGGAGGTGGCAGGCGCGTCGGTCGAACCTATGGACCACGACCCTTTGCCCCTAGACAGCGATAGCAGTGCTCCCTCGAAATCCGGTCCTCAGCGGCCGTCGAGGTGACCCCGCTTGCTTGTTCGTTTTTATCCTCATTTCTTATCTCATTTTTTATCATGGCGCTCCTTCAATGGAATATTCGCGGCTTTCGTTCCAATCGGGAGGAGTTAAAACTACTCCTTCGATTGCACTGCCCGCTTCTAGTCTGTCTCCAAGAAACTAAGTAGCGTCCAGGTGATCGTGCAGACTTTCCCCACTACACCTCTGTGTGTTTCCACCTGCCACCTGTGGAAGGTACCTCAGCCCATGGAGGAGTTCTGATGTTCATTCGAGACGACGTCTATTACCATCCCATTACATTGCATACTCACCTACAGGCAGTTGTCGTCCGCATCACGCTATCCACATTTACCTTTCCCCTCTGTAATATCTATTCGCCATCGTCATCTGCCCTTACTAGGGCAGAGGTGCTACACCTCGTTGACCAGCTCCCTTCACCTTTCGTGTTGGTAGGCGACTTCAATGCCCACCACCCCCTATGGGGCTCTCCGGCACCTTGTCCGAGGGGGCTCCCTTTTGGTGGACCTTCTCGAACACCTCAATCTTGTCTGCCTCAACACTGGTGCACTGACCTTCCTTTCTGACACAACCCATACTTACTCCCACATAGACCTTGCAATATGCATTCCTCAGCTTGCCGGTCGGTTTGAGTGGTATGCACTTTCTGACACGTACACGAGTGACCATTTCCCTTGTATCATCCACTTCCTGCATCCTTCCCCATCTCCTCGTCCCACCAGTTGGAACATTTCTAAAGCCGACTGGGAGTTTTATTCTTCCATGTCTGTTTTTCACGATCAAAATTTTCGCAGCTGTGACAGTCAGGTCGACTACCTCGCAGAGGTTATTCTCACCGCTGCCGAACATTTTATACCTCGTACCTCCTCTTCTCCACGTCGTGTTTCAGTCCCTTGGTGGACTGCAGCCTGCCGCGACGCGCTTAGAGCCCGGCGCCATGCTTTACGCACCTTCCGCCGCCACCCAACGTTGGAGAAGAGTATCAACTATAAACGACTGCAAGCGCAATGTCGTCATGTTATAAACGACAGCCAAAAAGCTTGCTGGACTGCTTTTACCAGTTCTTTTAACCACTTTACTCCCTCCTCGGCTGTCTGGGGTGGCCTACGCCGTTTATCCGGCATCAAGGTCCACTCCCCGATTTCTGGCCTGACCGTCGAGAACACAGTCCTTGTGGAACCCCCTGATGTTTCCAATGCATTGGGCCGTTCCATTGCGGAGGTTTCGAGCTCTGCCCATTACCACCCTGCCTTTCTCCCTCACAAACAGGTAGAGGAGGCACGGCCGCCTTCTTTCCACACTTTTAATCGTGAAAATTATAACGTCGCCTTCACCATGCAGGAGCTAGACCATGCTCTCGCCCTGTCCCGATCCTCTGCTCCCGGGCCCGATTTAATTCATATTGAGATGCTGAAGAGCCTCTCTCCTGCGGGCAAGTGTTTTCTTCTTAGTACCTACAATCGCATATGGACTGAAGGTCATGTTCCCACAAGTTGGCGTGAAGCCATTGTTGTCCCCATCCCCAAACCAGGGAAGGACAAACACCTCCCTTCCAGTTATCGCCCCATTTCTCTGACGAGCTGTGTCTGTAAGGTGATGGAACGCATGGTTAATGCTCGGTTGGTCTGGCTCCTTGAATCTCGCCGCCTCCTAATAAATGTCCAATACGGTTTTCGTAGACACTGCTCTGCTGCTGATCACCTCGTTACGTTGTCGACCTTCATTATGAATAACTTTCTAAAGAAGCGTCAAACAGTAGCAGTGTTCTTCGACTTGGAGAAGGCATACGATACCTGTTGGAGAGCGGGCATTCTCCGCACATTGCACACATGGGGCCTTCGGGGCCGCCTCCCTCTTTTCATTCAAGCGTTTTTGGCAGATCGCAAGTTCCGGGTACGGGTGGGCTCTGTTTTGTCAGATACCTTTTGCAAGGAGAATGGGGTACCACAGGGCTCCGTCTTGAGTGTGGTTCTCTTTGCCATTGCAATCAATCCAATCGTAGATTGCCTTTCAGCCGACGTTTCCACATCCCTTTTTGTAGACGATTTTGCAATTTATTGCAGCGCCCAGCGGACGTGTCTCTTGGAGCGTTGTCTTCAATGCTGTCTTGACCGTCTATATTCCTGGAGCATCGCAAACGGATCCAATTCTCCACTGAGAAAACTGTGTGTATAAACTTCTGGAGATACAAGGAATTTCTTCCACCTTCTCTACGTCTTGGCCCTGTTGCTCTCCCTTTCGTGGAGACAACGAAATTCTTGGGACTCATGTTGGATTGTAAACTTTGCTGGTCCACACACGTGTCCTACCTGGCTTCCCGTTGTGCCCGATCCTTTAATGTTCTTCGTGTCCTCAGTGGCACGTCATGGGGAGCAGATAGTACTGTCCTGCTTCACCTTTACCAGGCCACTGTTCAGTCGAAGCTCGACTACGGAAGCCTTGTATACTCTTCTGCACGGCCGTCGATTCTCCGCCGTCTCAATTCTATCCACCATCGGGGATTACGTCTGGCGGCCGGTGCATTTCATACCAGCCCTGTTGAAAGTCTGTCTGCCGAGGCTGCTGTATTACCCTTGACCACTCGGCGTGACATACTCTTGTGTCGGTACACATGCCGCCTGCGGTCGATGCCCAACCATTCATCTTACCCACTATTCTTTGACGACTCACTCGATCATCAATATCAGTTGTCTGTGATAGCCTGGAGTTCGGTTTCGCCGCCTGCTACAGTGGCTCGATTTTACCGTTCCTTCCACCTTTCGGTTGAGCGAAAGCCCATTGCCAGTGTGACATCAGGCCCAAGTTCACACTCACCTTGAACTTAGTTCGCTCCCCAAGGAGAGCAGTCCGGATTTGGTATACCGTTCGAGGCTTGTCGAACTCTGTTCGTGGTTCGATAATGCCATATTTATTTACGCTGATGGTTCCAAGAGCACTGCCGGTGTCGGATCTGCCTTCGTCGTCGGGGGCAACCGTTTCCAATACAAGCTCCCTGACCGGTGCTCTAACTTCACGGCTGAGCTTTTTGCCCTCCACCAGGCCGTTTTGTATACCTGTCGCCACCGCCAACCTTTCTATGCCATATGTTCGGACTCCCTTAGTGCCCTGCAGAGTCTTAAGGACCCTTTCTCGAACCATCCTCTCGTGTATCGGATCCAACGCTCCCTCCACTTGCTAGCAGATGACAGCTGTCACGTTTCTTTCCTGTGGGTCCCTGGCCACGTGCGTGTGCCCGGGAATGAGACCGCCGACATAGCAGCCAAGGCCGCAGCTCTTTTGCCTCGCATGGCTACCTTTTGCGTCCCATCAGACGATCTTCAACTGGCTCTTCGCCGGAGTATCGTGTCGTCATGGCACAGTGTGTAGATTTTACTGTACAACAATAAATTGAGAACTGTAAAACCGAACCCGACCGCTTGGAGGACCTCATCACGCCCCTCTCGGCGGGAGGAGGTCATCCTGGCCCGGTTGCGGATTGGTCACTGCCGTTTCAGCCACCGTCACTTGCTATCCGCCGACCCTGCACCGCTGTGCTCCTGCGGTGAACTGCTGACAGTGCGACATGTTTTACTGTCTTGTGTTAATTTTAATCATCTCCGTGTAGCCCTTTACTTTCTGTCTACTCTGGAGGAAATTTTAGCTGATGACACATGAGCAGCTGCTCGAGTTTTGCATTTTATCAACTTGGCCCACTTATCCAAGGATATTTAACCCTTTTATTTGTCTTTTATCTTTCGTTTTTAGCCTCTTCTTGATGTTCTAACTGACAGTCACCAATTTTTTTTTTTTTTTTTTGAAATCTAGCGAATCTATGTTCTTGTCTGGGCGCTAATGACAATAGAAGTTGTGCACCCTAAAAAAAAAAAAAAAAGAACCGACTCGGTGCCTGGGAGGCTGCAGCAGGTGAAGGAGAGTGCGGTGACGGCGGCAGTGCAGCAGCTCGGCAGGAGACGGGCTGTCACGTAGCATGCACCAATACGTGGACAGGAAAATTTGAAGAGCTTGCTGGAGTGCTGACCTTTCATCTTTTCCATGTGAGACTTGAATGTTCGAATGAAACGTTCTGCTTCACCATTGGACTGAGGGTGAAAAGGTGCGGTGGTGATATGCTGAATGCCATCACATGACAAAACTGTTGAAATTCCACACTAGCAAACTGAGGTCCATTGTCACTGACGATAGTTTCAGGCAAACCTTCGATACAAAACACTGATTGTACTAGACGCCGTTGTTGAGTTCATGGCAATCACAAAAGGAAACTTGGTGAAAGCGTCTACAACAATTAACCAGCGTGTATTCCAGAAAGGTCTGGCAAAGTCAATATGTAAACATTGCCATGGTCCCTTGGGGCATCGCCAGTCTGAGAAACGTTGCGGAGGAGCCGCCTGATGCTCCACACAAACAGTACACTGTGACGTCATGTTCTCTATCTGAGCATCCACACCAACCCAGGTAGAATGACGTCTGGCCAATTGCTTTGTCCTAACAATACCCCAATGTCCTTGATGCAGGAGGCGTAACACTTCTCATTGCAGGGAACGAGGAACAATCACTCTTGTTTGGTCGTTGTCCGTATGTAACAACAGTACACCCTGACTTAAAGATGATGCATGACGTTGTGCAAAATAACGTCGAACCAGAGGCCGTTGAATGTCTTTGGCTCTGGCAGGCCACCCAGAGCGAAGAAAACGTGCTACCACACTTAAGTCTGCCTCCGCAGCTGTTTCCTGTGCAACCCGACGAGAGTTCAAAGGGAAGTCTGCGATAGCGGAAGCATCTCTGGAGTCTATCTGACAACATGCTATTTCTGAAGAATCAAACGACACATCCTGGCCAACCGGAAGTCGGGAAAGTGTGTCCGCGTTGGCGTGTTTAGTGGTAGGGCGGTACAAAATCTCATACTGATAATTAGACACTTAAGGACAATCTCTGGAGCTTTTGTGCCGTTAGTGGCGGAATTGGCTTTGTGGGTGAGAACAACGACGTTAGAGGCTTGTGGTCAGTCAACAAATGGAATTTTCTGCCATAGAGCTAATGATGAAACTTTGTGATCCCGTAAATGATTGCTAAGGCCTCCTTTTCTATCTGACTGTAATTCTGTTGCGTTGGCGTCAGTAGCTTGGATGCAAAGGCAATAGGACGATCGTGAGAATCAATACGATATGACAATATTGCACCCAGACCATACGACGTGGCATCCACTGCTAGCACTACAGGCTTCTATGGGACAAAGGGATTCAAACATGCATCACTGAGTAGTGCAGACTTTAATTTGTCAAAGGCAACTTGGCAATCTTTAGACCATACAAAAGGAACATTCTTCCTACGTAATTGATGCAGTGGAGCTGCAATCTGAGAGGCATTGGGAATAAATCTGAAATAATAGTTAAGCTTTCCCATTAATGCTTGGAATTCCTGCACATTCTTAGGAGGAGGCAAGTCTCTGATCACTTGAAGATGGGATGGGATGGGATGGATTCCTTGGGCATTAATCATATGGCCTAGGTACTCTATTTCAGTCTGAAAAAACGAACACTTTGCTTTATTACAATGTAGACCTGCTGCAATCAACACTTTGAAAAGGCACTCCTGGTTTGATAAATGTTATTCAACTGTGAGCCCTGAGACTACAATATCATCTAAATATTTCGAGCAACACGGTACAGAAACTGTCAGCTGTTCCAAAAAGCGCTCAAAAATAGTGGGGGGAGGAAGAACTGCCAAAGGGTAGGCGTTGAAATTGAAAAAGGCCCATGTAAGTATTAATGACGAAAAACTTATTTGACTCGTCATCTAGCGGAATTTGTAAGTATGCCTTTGCTAAATCAGTCATAGAAAAGAAACAAGACTGTCCTAATTTGTCAATAAGTTCGTCAGGTCTGGGCAGGGGATAAGTGTCTACAGTTGTTTACTGTTCACTGTTGATTTGAAGTCTGCACAGAGACGAAGTTTTCCTGAATGCTTGGGTATAATTACTAAAGGCGATGCCTACTGACTCGCAGAAACAGGAGAAATCACCCCACTATCTTGCCAATGTTTAAGTTCTTCAGCAACCTTATCACGAAGGGCAAGAGGCACTGGTCTAGCTTTATGAAATTTCGGTACTGCAGATTCTTTTAAAGATACATGTGCCACAAAGTCTTTTGCACAACCTAGTTCCGGTGAAAACAAGTCACTATATTTTTCACACAATGCATTGATTTTGTCCTGAGGCACTACTGACGAAATATTCTGTGTATATTTGTCTTGAAGAACTACAAAAGCAACTGTTTTTGTTAAACCTTGAAAAGAGGCGGACAGGCTACACGTTCCTAGCACGGGTATATTTTGACCGGTATAAGCTGTTAGCACTTGTTTAGACGGTGACAGTATTGGCGAACCCAGAAGTTCATAAGTATCTTTATTTATTAATATGACAGCGGAACAGTATCAAGCTGAAATTTCACAGTCTTATTTTCTATGTAAAGAGTCACAAAAAGTTTTTACTTGTGGCGCTCGACAATCGCTCGCTTGGTGCGCGAATGTGGGAAACGTCTGATACAGCTTGTTTGCTGCGCTTGTGCATGCGCGGGCCGCGTAGTGAAGTAAGCAGCGCAAAATCGGCACACAGCAGATTAACAACACTGTCACTAGATGGCACTACCGCCGGATCGGCGTCCGCACAATGCGAGGCTACTGCACTAAAATTACTTTGAGTAGCTACATCAAGTCTACTGCCACTAGCTACACAGTACTGGGCACTTTTACAAGGAGAAGTTGTAGAAGGCACTAGGTTCACTACAGGATTGCACTGTATATAGTCATTTTGCTTGTCCCGAACCCTTTCCCGTTGCACAGATTTACGCGCTCGACGACGCTTGCTACGTGGCTCACTACATAGTTTTGCCGTAGGTGCAGAAAAATTGTCTTGCATTTGAGAGTCAAGAGAAACACTGTCCAAGTGTACAGCGTGTATGACATTGACAGAATGAACTGTTCTCGCACTCCGCGAAGCACAGTTCCTAACGGCACTGTTCTTTGAGTTTACATTCTGCATACACACAGACTGTACATGTCCTGTTTTGCCACATTGATAACAGGTTGCGTTGTGACTAGGGCAATGCGCAGGTTTTTGGCGAGATACACACTGAGGGCAAGACTTACGAACATTTTTCTGATAAGAGCGTCGGCGCCTGTTTGTCAAATTACTTTGTCTAACACCACGGGGCGACCTTTGTGTCGCACTATTACACTGGCTATTGTTCACTGCGGTAGAATGAGAATCACTAGTGCTATACTGAGAATTTTGACTACGAAAGCGACCGTTGCGGTGCACTGAATTAACACTGTGGCTTTGCATTTCTACAACTGCTAAGTCATAGGTATCATGAGCTTCAATAAGCTGCAGTACACTGTCTAATGAGGGGTCCGACTTTTCAGAATTGCTGCCCTAATTCTGGGGGCCTGAATGCTCTGCGTAATCGCATCCCTCAACCTAAAGTCACTATAAGAAAGTCCACAAGAGCAAGTAAATTTACATTTGCGGGTTAAGCCCTTCAATTCAGTTATCCTTTCCTGTGTGACTGCTCGGGTGATTTTTTTAGTCTGAAGAAGCGGTACCGTGCCGCAGCTACGAGAACTTTTCTCTCATAATGAGCATTCAGTGCATCTACTATTTGTTCAAAGTCTAGATCGCGAGGAGATGCGTGGGGGAGAAGTTTCTGCAGTAACGCGAAGGTGTTGGTGCCCAGAACGTATAACAGATGCTTCACTCTCTGACCTGTAATTTGATGAGCCGCGACAAGTTCTTGGATTGCGCCAAATAGTCGCTCCAGTCTTCCTCACATTCGTTGTACTGGCGAAACGTAGGAAGCGGTGCGGCTGCAGGTGTAGGCTGCTGATGCGATGGCTGTTGTTGAGTTGCCGTCAACTGCGCCACTGCTTGGAGTAGTTGCGTGATTTGCGCCGTCTGTAACTGAATAATTTCTATTGAGTTTGGGTTTGGGGTAGTGGCCATGCTGACAGATTAGGCGCTGCACATACAAGTAACTTATAGCAAAACACAAATGCAATATGAAACAGGACGCAACAGAAAGTTCACAAAACACGTAACAGAATATGTTCCCCCAAAAATCTTATAATAAGGGTGGGTGGGCGGGAGCAATTTCTCCGTGCAAGACTGCTGCTGTCTGGCTGCTGCAAATGGGCTGGTCCACGGTTCTTCTATCGCTCCTCGTCGCCACTTTTGTGTCCCAGCCTCGTCGCCGCTTTTGTGTCTCGTTTCCGTCGTAGGTGTTTGTGGCCGAGTAGAAAGACCGACACAGGAATAAAGGATGCATGCTTGTGTGGGTAGGAGGTGACCAGCCAGTGGGACAGCAGAAACTAGAAACACTAGAGTAAATTGGAACGAGATATAAATTTCTTAGTGACTTAGTAATACTTAACTTTTACATAGCTCAGTACTGCAGAATGCTGATACATAGTTGAGCAAGAGGCCTGCCTAGTGATAGTTCCTAGTGCCTATCCGATAGTCAAGACTTAACTGGTGCCTGTCTGAATCCGAAGTGTTAACTGGTTCCTATCTCAGTCCCAAGTGAACGATGCAGTCCAGTGGTGGCCACGAGCGGAGTTGTAGCAGAGGGCGCTCGTGGCTGATGTCGTAAGAACGCCGCGCTGTGCGTGAATGGCGGCGTGCGGCGAAAATAGGTGGCGCGCACTTTATACTTGTGCGACACCACAGTTTAATTGTAAGAGTTAATATGTATCTAAGATTGTAAAGATGCTATATGTTTATAACATGTACAAAGATGTTATATCTCAATCTTATGTTATAATGTGTCTCTGGTCACTCAGATGCTATGTGGAAATAACCTTATGAATTTTGTTATCTATGGATCTAAAACAATGCAACTTTGGATCAGCCATTATCTAATCATCATTAAAATTTTCTAAATAAAGTCTGTGTTTAAATTCTGTGGGGTCATTGAGAATTTCGTCTCAGGTCGGGTTTATATGGATAAATATTTTCAGTTCATCCATAAAATTCGTTAATATACCTTTAGGGATGATTTGTAGTGCCTTGTTTATGAGTTGTTGGGAGAAAGTAGAGGGATTGTTTTCAGATGTTATGATGTGTGTTCTGAATCTTATTGTGAAATTTTGTCCTGTTTGACCAATGTAGAAATTACTACAATTTTCACATGAGATTTTATAAATTCCGGTATTTTATCGGTAATGGTTTTGTGCAATTTCTTCTGGCTGAAATACTCTAGGGCCTTTGGACTAGTGCAAGACATTGTTGATGTCTCTAACAAAGGAGAAACAGAGTGCTTGTAAGTGTGTGACCTTATTTTTAGGCAAGAGCTCACATGCTTGACAACATTTGAGGCATGGTTGTGATAATGGAATGTGTTAACCTTATACACCCTGGCAGAAATAGGCAGTTCATTTCATCAAATATTGAGGGCAAGCTGTTTTTAACCAACTTCAAAATATATTACATTAGAATCCTTTGACTGTGTGAACCAGTTTTGATGATTCATTTTTAATATGAGAGCTGGTGCTTCCTGTGTGATTCCATTTCAATTTGGTGCAGTTCTTACAATGGCATCCATAAGAAAACCATATAAGTCTTAAATTTGCACCAAGTATTACACTTGTGCATAATAGTTTGCGATCGGGAGTGCTCACTTTAGTAAGCTCTTTTAGTTCGTCCGCTCCCAGTGATGGCTGAGCGGCATGGTCTGCGCATGCAGGTGGAGGGAGAAGTTCCCCACCTAGCTGCTTCATGCGCTTGCTGCTTGAGCCGCCAACGATATCACGCAAACAAAAGAAACACTTTGTGGGTCATTTCTCATGTTTCAGTTTATACCTCGGCATTATGGAATTTATTAGTCAGATATTGAAGAGTGCAGAATACTTCAAAACAGAAATTTTGTAGCACTGAACTATGTAATCTAGCAGGCAGATGCTCACCTTGAAATGGCTCATCAGTAAAAGGCAAACATATGATTTTTAATTCTGCTACGCCCCCTCACGCTATTCCTGTCTGTCTTCGGAAAAGAATCCAACGAACTATGAAGCGAGATACGTTTGGCATAATCGTCCGCTGCTCCTAGTTCGTCTGCTGCTCCTAGTTCATCTGCTTCTCCTAGTTCATCCACTCTTTTTGGCTTTTGCTACCGCTACTAAGAGCTCTTTTTTTATGACAGCTTTTTGATATAATGAATCAGTGTTGCCAAATTGTGTGTTATTACCCGTATTTTTGGGCAATTTGACATCAAATACTTGGGCAAATAAACCAGTTATTTACACGAATATGTGATAGAATGGTATTTAACTATTCTGCATACAGAGTACTCGTAGTACTTTATTTTTAAAATAGATTTCTTGTGGCAGTGAGCTATGAAACTACAGCTGAGCTGCATCTCAGCTCGAAATGACGGCAACTGGCAGAAGGGAATCACGCGAAACTGCACGCTCTCGCGTCCTCTCGCTGTTACCCATCAGTCTTCGGAAAAGGAGCGGATGAACTAAGAGGCGAGGGATCTACGAACTAGTTCCCGTAGTTCGCCTGTGGGAGCACTCTTCCGAACTAGTTTGTTCGCGAACTACACAAGACTACGAAGTATGTGCGAAGCAAATGGATGAATAACTCAATATCACGCCAACTGGTTTTCATTATTCTTTTTTTATTGGAAAGGATGTACTTCAAGGAAAGTTTGATGAGAGTTTGGTTAGTTTCTGTTTGTGGGAGTTAGTGTACTTCAGTTTCACTAAAAATCAAACAACAGTCAAAATTTTAAACAAAAAAAAAACTGACTTAAAAAACTTTTCAAAACTTGATTAATATGCACTAAAAAGTAAAATGTAATTGTGTATTGTTGTACAACTTATTAATCAACTTATTTTTCTACTCATCAGTATGTAGGTATGATGTATGTATTTACCTCACAAGAATATAGGTAGGTACCTACCCACTTTAAATCTAACTCAACACATACCTATAAATAACAAATAATGATCAAAATATTTTTTAGAGTCTCCTAAGTCTAATGAAGTGAAAAATATTAGTCTACTTCAGTCAATGACATTATTATGATAATAAAATGTAGTTACAATTATTGTTATTTTTGGAGACGGTGTAGGCCAAGGAAACACTACAATATACCCAGCAAAAATAATACGAGAATATTGATACCGAAGTCAGATCGGATCGGGACCACGAAACATCAGCTGACTGACCGAGGGCTTCGGTAGAGTGTCACTGCAACGGGCACCACGTAGCGACACAACGGTGTAGACAGAGAACCGCAACACGAGGTGGTGTCAGATGTCCAAAAGGGAGAACCGAATAGTCATCCGAGACATAGGCGATAGAGATCGGAGAGAAACGACGACAAAACTGGCCAAATGATAACGGAGCACAGTGGAGACACTGCCGAGAAGCGTGCCGCGGCTCCGGGCCACCGTACAGCGAGGCCGCCATCCCTGACAGGCCAGTGTGGTAGGCGTCACAATGCGGCAGCGGCAAGTGCACAGCATAGTGGCCGCTGTGTTCTGGCGTGCTGCCGAACTCATTCAGACATGATACCAAGATAAGACTTTGAGAAATACATTTTTTTGTCAAATTAACTTTTATACAAACGACAATATACTATGAGTACTGTGATGTAATACCAATACTAATTAAACATCTTTACAAATTAACTTTTATATGACAATATCTTCAAGCTTGAAATGACATAAATATCAATACCTAATTAAACCAAACAAACAAACTTTAATACGACGTAATGTAGCAAACAGTGATACGAAAGTATAGCCAATATCAGACACGAGGAATTACCGTAAGAATGATGATGTAGATGTAGAACGAGGAAAGAATCTGAAACGGTTCGTAATCGAGTGACTCGCAAAGTTTCTCTCCTTCCCCCACTGCGCACCGCTCTCCCCTCTCCCCTCATTGAGTCGTACGTGTGACACCAGCACATCTCTCTGTAACTGTATGTAGTTGCAAACCTACCTTGGCTGACACCGACTCAAAAAATAACAATAATTGTAACTACAGTATAATATTGTAATACATTGAATGACTTTTCAGAAGTCTAATATTTTTAACTTCATTTGACTTAAAAGAACACCAAAAAATATTTTGATAATTGTTTGTTATTCATAAGTATGTGTTGAGTTAGATTTAAAGTGGGTAGGTACCTACCTATACTTTTGACGTAAACACACAATCGTACCTACATAGTGATGAGTAGAAAAAGTAAGTTGATTATTAAGTAATAGAAGAATATGCAATCATTTAATTTATTTATTTTACTTTTTAGTGCCTATTAATTTGTTTTTAAATAGTTTTTTTTGTTTGTTTATTGTAGTTGGAAAGGTGAGTGGATGGAGAAAGCACAAAACACTAACTAGGGGGACACCGTATTTCCCATACTCTGAGAATTTTCAGCTATAAGTCGTACTTTTTTAAAATTCTTTATTCGGAAATCATGATCCCAGCCAGTAACTGGCCATTATCAATGCATGTGTTTAACTGTAGTTGTTATTAATATGGAAAAACTCACACCATGCCTACTATGACAACTGCACATTTTTGCCGTTTCAAATCTACTTAACACATGTGTATGTAGATTTGAAACGGCAAAAATGTTTACTTGTCGTACTTGATGTCGTGTGAATTATCAACATTAATAACATCTACAGTTAAACACATGCATTGATTTCCCTATAAAGAATTTTAAAAAAGATCAACTGATAGCTGAGATTTCTCAGAGTATTGGAAACGTATCACAGTCGTGAAGCACAAACTGTGGAAAGTAACCTGATGTACACTGTATTGTACACTTCTGAAGGTAAGGATTAACGGACATAAAGTGTGGTTTGTAGGGGAAAGAATTGCCTGTTTTCCTGTAAAGAGCGTAGTCAATGTAGCACATAGTGAGATTTTAGCAATTTATATAATTTCTTTGAATTGAATTAATATGAAATTTTGAATAGTTGTGTGATATTTCTGGAAATGAAATATTAAGAGCCATGTAATATGTACACTGGTGTACACGATCATTTAAATGAGAGAGTTTTGTTTTTTTCAGTCCTCTGAAGATCCATTGGGAATGTCCAGTAATGTTATAAAGAAGGAGGAGCCAAAACAAGATTTAGAAGCAGATGAAACTGTGAGTATTATAAGCGTTAAAAGTACATTGCATGTATAGTGAGGAATATAATCTTGGGTTAATTTTTTAATGTATAGCATAGCTTATACAAACATTGCAATAAACAGTAAATCAAGTTTTACATTAGAAAGGTTGGCTAATGAAATTTTCAAGGACATTAATAAATGGTTCCTAGCCAATTCTGTCGCTAAAGCTTGAAAAAACACTATATGCAGTTTAGGACTTATAAATGGTTTTCTGGCAGTATATGCCTGAAATATGATAAGTAAGTAGAGTGAATGTGTCAAATTCTTGGGATTATAGCTTGACATTAAATTTAACTGGGAGGAGCATACACAGAACTGCATACCACATAACTCCTAAACAAGTCCCTGTTTGCTATGTGAATGTTGCCAGACATGGGAGATATAAAAATGAAAAGGTAGCATATTATGAGTCATACAGGATTATTTTCTGGATCAACTCATCAGGCCAAGCTAAAGTTTTCAGAGCCCAAAAGGTGTGATACTGGGGATACGAACTACTGCTTCCCAATATATTTATTCTCTAATGAAATTTGATATATATATATATATATATATATATATATATATATATATATACATTTTCAAACCAATAGCTTATTTTGTGGGATACATACTAGAAACAAAAATAATGTTCACAAAGATTTAAAGTCAGTTACTTTGGCTAAGAAAGATGTCCTCTACTCTGTGATGCACAGGGGCAATAAAAATTTTAACTCAGATAAACGTTCAGTTTGAAAAGAGCCTAAAGGATTTTTTTGCTGGCCAACTGCAACTCCATTGATGAATTTCATAGCAGCAGTGATTGGTTTATGTTATTGTATATAATATTCACGAATGTCAATATTGTGCTCAGTCTGACATTAGTACTTGTCTTGTGCAGTTATGTCATCATTGTAAAAAAGTGTTGTAAAAAATACCCTGTTGTTGTTGTGGTCTTCAGTCCGGAGACTGGTTTGATGCAGCTCTCCACGATAACCTATCCTGAGCAAGCCTCTTCATCTCCACATAAGAACGGCAACCTACATCTGTCTGAATCTGCTTAATGTATCCATCTCTTGGTCTTCCTCTGCGGTTTTTACCCCACACACTTCCCTCCAACGCTAAATTCACAAATCCTTGATGTCTAAGAATGTGTCCTACCAATCGATCCCTTCTTTTAGTCAAGGTATGCCAGAAATTTCTTTTCTCCCCAATTCTGTTCAGTATCTCCTCATTAGTTACGCGATCCACCCACCTAATCTTCAGCATTCTTCTGTAGCACCATATTTCAAAAGCCTCTATCCTCTTCCTGTCCGCACTGTTTATCGTCCATGTCTCACTCCCATACAAGGCAACACTCCACACGAATGCCTTCAGAAAGGACTTCCTTAGGCTTAAATCAATATTCGATGTTAACAAATTTCTCTTTTTCAAGAACGTTTTTCTACCCATTGCCATTCTGCATTTTATATCATCTGTACTGCGACCATCATTTGTTATTTTACTGCCCAAGTAACAAAACTCATCTACCTCCTTTATTGCTTCGTTACCCAATCTAATCCCTTCAGCATCACCTGATTTTCTTACACTGCACTCCATTACCCTAGTTTTACTCTTGTTAATCTTCATCTTATATGCACCTTTCAACACACTGTCCATTCTGTTTAACTGCTCTTCCAGGTCCTTTGCTGTCTCTGACAGAATTACTACGTCGTCGGCAAAACGCAATGTTTTTAATTCTTCACCCTGAACTTTAATTCCTTCTCCAAATTTCTCCTTGCTTTCCTTTATAGCTTGCTCCCCGAGGTCGGCTTCTACCAGCTTTTCCATCCTTCTGTATATAATTCGTGTTAATATTTTGCAGCCATGACTTATTAAACTGATGGTTCTGTAGTTTTCACACCTGTCTGCACCTGCTTTCTTTGGAATGGGGATTATAACATTTTTCTTAAAGTCTGAGGGTACTTCACCTGTCTCATACATCTTACATACCAGGTGAAACAATTTTGACATGGCTGGTTCTCCCAGAGACTTCAGTAGCTCTGAGGGAATATCATCTACTCCAGGGGCCTTGTTTCGACTTAGGTCTTTCAGGGCTCTGTCAAATTCTTCTCTCAGTACGGTGTCTCCTATTTCATCTTCATCTACATCCTCTTCCCTTCCTACAATATTGTCTCGAAGTTCATTTCCTTCATAGAGCCCCTCTATATACTCTTTCCACCTTTCAGCTTTCCCTTCTTTGCTGAGAACTGGTTTTCCACCAGTGTCCTTGATATTCATAGAGCTGTTTTTCTTCTCTCCAAATGTTTCTTTTATTTTCCTGTAGGCTGTATCTATTTTTCCCCCATTTATACATTCTTCTTTATCCTGGCATTGCCTTCTAACCACTCCTGCTTAGCAATTTTGCACTTCCTGCCAATCTCATTTCTTAGTCGTCTGTACTCCATTTTGCCTGTTTCATTTACTGCATTTTTATATTTTCTCCTTGCATCGATTAAATTTAATATCTCCTGTGATATCCAAGGATTTTTTGCAGGTCTTGCCTTCCTACCTATTTTGTCCTCTGCTGCCTTCACTATTTCATCTCTCAATTTTACCCATTCCTCCTCTACTGTTTTATTTTCCCCTGTTTCTGTCAATTGTTGCCTAAAGCGCCCTTTGAAATTTTTAAGAACTTCAGGTTCCTTCAATTTATCCAAGTCCCATCTCCTTATTTTCCTACCTTTTTTTAGTGTCTTCAGTTCCAGCCTACAGTTCATAACCAACAAGTTATGGTCAGAGTCTATATCTGCCCCTGGGTATGTCGTACAATTTAAAACCTGGTTCCGAATTCTATGTCTTACCATTATAAAATCTATCTGGTATCTCCCGGTGTCTCCTGGTCTCTTCCACATGTACAACCTTCTTTTGTGATTCTTAAACCAAGTGTTTGTAATAACTAAATTATGTTCCGTGCAAAATTCTACATGGCGACTTCCTCTTTCATTCCTCCCGCCCAGTCCATATTCACCTACTATCTTACCTTCCTTTCCTTGTCCTACTACCGAATTCCAGTCTCCCATCACAATTAAGTTTTCCTCTCCCTTAATTGTCTGAATAATTCCCTTTAGCTCCTCATATATTTCTTCGATTTCCTCATCATCGGCAGAGCTAGTTGGCATATAAACCTGTACTACTGTTGTCGGTGTTGACTTCGTATCTATCTTGACAATGATAATGCGATCACTGTGCTGGTCTAAGAATTATGAAATGCATGTAGTATATTCAACATTTGGTGTATAGTAATAAGTTTTATGTCCTTCAAAATCTAAACATTCTAAAGATATTGTTTTCTCTGACTGATTCCACATCCATAAGGGCAATTACATTCGGGATATGTGGGAAGTACATTAACAGATCTGATCTCATTTTGTAAGTACTTATTGTGTATCTAGGTCTGACGTGTTCTACATCCAAGAGGATCTCCTGGAACAAAAAGTATATCTTATAACATCTTGTGGCTGCAAATCGTTCACCCAAAATATCATCAGAAGAAAATATTTGGTACGGATGAATTTATCTGATTTTATTGATTACGAAATACGTCAGGAAAACGTGAACAATTGTATTCCAGTTTTTTATTATGTATATGACAGTACATCTAGTGTCGCAGATCATCCAGGTGTTGATATTCTTTGATTTCCTTGAAACACTCCAGGCAAATTCTGAGATGGTTTCTATAAAATGGTTAAAGTTCAGTTTATGCGGCAGCGGCTAGCCATCGCACTCGCTAGGTTAGGAACAGCAAAGCAGCCAATCAGGAGTCGAGTTACGCCGGACAATAATATTGCGTGTTTCATGACAAGTAAATATGGCATCAATTTTGAAGTTTATTCAAGGATTTCGTTGTGGCGTTTGTGTGATTGTAATTGATTTTCCATTTATAAGAGATTTTTAGATAATTGTCACATTACGGTCATAAGTGACCTACTATTAATACACCACAGCAGTCAACCATAGAGAAGGTATAGCATGGTTTCTTTTTTTTTTTTATTTTATGATCTGTACGAAACAGTGATTATCTTAAGTTCAGTTAGGTGTAGGGTAAACGAGAAGTTTTTTTTTTTTAGTATCTGAGGACACGTAGCACCCGAATCTCCGGTTTAGAAACAATCAAATAATTTACAGTTGTACACTGCATTCTTGGAAATTACTGCAATTACTTTTACTGACCGAACAAGGGTACATAAAAGAACCTGTCAACCATAGAGCAGGTATAGCATGTTTTATTTATTTTATAATCTGTTGGAAACAGTGATTGAGTGACATCCATACTGATAGCAACTGTAACTTGTTGATCGTCAAAAACTTTTGCATACACCACTTCGATTTGTTTACATTGTACAATTGTAACACTCTCTCTTATTGGCTGCAGCATCGCGACTCCTGATTGGCTGCTCTGCCATTCCTAACCTAGCGAGTGTGACGTCTAGCCGCTGCCGCATAAACTGCACTTTTACCCTATAAAATAGTGTGGCCGATTTCCTTTCCCGTACTGAAAGGGGGAAAAAAAATCAAAACACACAAAAAACTATTAGAGCTTTTTTCTCCATTTCTAATGGCCATATTGTCTACATGATATGAAATCACAATCTTCCTTTCTTCCTGCAGATGGTGACCACACTTCCCCTCTCCAACAGAATACTTGCTATTAGTTTATATTAGGGATGGGTCGAACCCTAATTTTACCGAATCGAATCCGAATACCGAATCTTAAATAAAACATGTGCTGAATACCGGACCCGAACCGAATCTTCCAAATCTCGAACCCAAATAATCTGTCAACTGAAGTACATGTATGTAAAAAGAATTACTACTCTATCACAGCCAGTGATGAAGATAAAGCCTTCTGGGGTGAATCCCAAAGGACAATATTAACAGTAAAATTTAAGAAATTAAATTTTTATTTAGATTTTTATTTTAAATCTTAAATATTTATTAATACTCCTTACCCTTAAAAATAAATTTGTATGAAATATATATATGTTGAGATGGTCTAAAAGATTATAAGAAACTGTCTTCACTCTATTACAAAATGTTTCAGTTTGAGATAAAAAAAAAAAAAAAAAAAAAAAAAAAAAAAAAAAAAAAAAAAAAAATAATGAAAGGAAAGGATTACGAATTGTTTTTCTTTTTTCAAAGGGGAAGACTCAAAAATAAAAACTGAAAAGATGAGTAGATATTTTGGAAGTTAAATAATAGATTCAAAAAATTTTATAGCGACATATCAGGTATTTCATGAGTGACGGACAGAACATTCAGACACATAGAAAACCGCGTTTTGTTCGACATGTGTGTACTTGTTATTGCCACGAAGACATTTCAGAACTGTGAAAAGATTGTGCATTCCAGAGGGTTAAGCAAGGGTATTTTGCAGATTTATTTATTCTTTCAAACATTTAAGATCATGTAACTAGTCTGCTCAGAATTTTTATTCGTACCAGATTTAAAAATCACTACTAGAAGTCACTTGCCATGCTTCATTTATAACTATTTCCATTCAGCATAAGAATAATACAAATGTAAACATTAACGTGATACGTATATTCTTCCGCGTTTGCCGTTGTCTTTCTGGTTTGTTAGGCGGACGGAATATAAATATGGTAACAGCTAACACGGAAGATTACATGGCGTAATGTACATTCTTAACTGAAGGTTTCCATATAACACTTTGGATTCTGGATTCGGTAGTATTCGGCATTATGCGCCGAATCTCGAATCCGAAGCCAGTGTGCTAGATTCGGCGAATAATGGATTCGGCCGAATCACTTGGACACAACCCTAGTTTATATGTTATGGTGATTACCTAATATTTCATTAGGCTACTCCGTACCCCATCCTAAGGAGCACTGCTATATACCCTTTCTGTGCTTCAAACTTGGATGTTCTTGCTAGTACAGCCCCTGAATGCACTTTGTTCACAATTTTGGATTTCTGTTTTCCCATTATATTTGAAGCAGTCAGATAAAACTGTAATCAGGTTCCTATTGTTGGATTTGATCTGCCACCACCTTTTCAATATTGGACAATGGTGTGGTTTTTTCTTTTTTTCTTTCTCCTACCACCCCTGCAACCCATCCTACCCCCCACTATATAACGACAAAATGAAGCAGGACTTTCTGAGACATTACTAGTGACCCCATTGGGAGGACCAAAATAAGTAAACTTCTGTTTATAGAAAGGAACATGAAATAAACAGGGAAAAAAGAAAGTAAAAGATGTTCAAGTTGGAGCGAGGATAAAATCAAACAAGTATAAATTTGAAACACGTCATTAGTTAAAAAAGAAAGCAGCAAGTCCGTCACTGCTCCAGTGATGGTAAACATGTGACATTACAGATACAGGGGGAAGCTGATTGTTTCCATGTGAAAGGCGTGTTTTGCCAGACTGTTGGGTTCCCCAGCCAGCTGGCTAACAGTTAGGAACCTAGTGAATGGGATACAGGAAGTTAGGATTTTCCTAATCTTCTCGGAAACTGGAAATGGCGGCCTTGGCTGAGCGAGGGCAGCTCTTCCAGATTGCAACTGAAATACAATACAGACACACACATTATTCAAAAAGTCCATATAAAATCAGTGAATGGTCATATGGAAAATATAATTACATGAATGGATTGAGGAGACTTAGGAGAATCAAATGCCATAATTACAATTTCAATATCCCTTAAGAGATAAAAAGCCGATAAATTTCAGTACTATAATAATGATATTGTAAGACTTATATTTACAATTATTGATACATAGTGTTTATGTGTAACAATTGAAGATGCAAATGGGCAGCATTGTACCATGTAACCTATCTTAAAAGACATACCACCTTATTTTCATATTTTTTTCAATAAACTTTTTTTCACTCTCTTGTTCTGCTTTACGTTGAGGCAGTAATATTCTTGTGTCACAACATAGATTCCACAACAGAAACACAAAACATGAACCCAGCAAAGCGCATTACGTTTATGTATGTATTTTATTACATTTAATATTATTCTTACTAACGTTCGTTCTATGTTGTTGACTGCCACTTAAATATTTCATGGCCAACTAAAAATATTAGACATGCAGCAAATAATTTATACATTAAATAATTATATGTATTTGAGGACAAGAAATGGATATATTTGCATAAAAAGCCATGATAAAAGGAATATTAATTGTGTAACTATATTTCGACGGTGGCAGTATATTTGAATAGTGAGAAGCCACGCTTAATAGCTTCAGTCTCAACTGATTTTAGTATTGTTAAATATATATTTGTTTGTTAAATGTAAACAAAATTTGTATCGAGGTGGACAAAACATTTAATTCTGTGATATTCAAATGTATAACATTTTGGAAGGGAAATTGTATTTTAAATATGAGGCATTAGGATGCACGGAAGGATACAATTTTGCTAGCAGGTAGAGCACACTTTCGAATGCTTGAGAAGGGACTCGTAACTTGTACGTGGTGGTGAAATGTTGTGACGCTGGGCAGTTTGAAACCGTGTTACAAATTTGTGATTTGAAGAGTTTGGCATGTGTGCACTTAGAAAATTTATGGGACTATGATTGAAGAAGTTAGTTTCTGGTGAAAAGTGGTAAACAGTGCACGGTAGTAGAGCTGTGGAACTGTGATAATTGAGCAATGAAAAACTGTTTTATAACAAATACTGTAATTAATCGTGGATTAATTTGGAACTGCAATGTTCGATGGACTTCAGTAATTTACGAGTGATAATTAGGAACTTTTACTCTGGAGTATGTGTGATACTCATTGTGCCTCTCATGAACTATAGTTGGAGAAATATTTAGTTATTTACTGATGTATAAACTATGACCATCTCCGCATTTTCATGTCCAAAATGGGTAATAAACTTCATTTATAAAGAATTACTTTGTGAGTGAATCACTTCTTTATCTTAGAATCCTTTTTGTTGGTTATTCAGAGATTTAATTTATGTTTGTTAAAATATATTTTCATGACATCATATGCAGATTGATGGAGTGGCTAAACTACAGATTAATTATTGATCTTGTTTAAACAGATTGTGCAGCTGTTTAGGGCATAGAAGCTGACATACATAACTCACCCCTATGAACAGAGACAACAGCCATAAAACTTTTACTACCCTGATTTATGTATTGCCCGATTCTTATTGGAGAGTACCGATAGGAAGGTCGCAAACATGTGGATGAAAAAGATAGGGCACTGGAAGAGTACGGATGAAATATCTGACCCAATCAGAAAGGAAGTATTTCTGAGCCAAAGAAAAGGAATCCGCTCAGCTTGTGGAAGGCGAGCATTTATCGAACAAAACTAAACACCCCTGACAACAGGTGAAAGTTAAACCTAAACCAACTTCTAGGTAGAAGAAAAGAACACAAATGACTCTCCAATACTTGGTAACTAAAGGGAGCCAAAGAAACCTCAACCCAGAAGCTAATCAGGTGGGGGAGGGGGGGGGGGGTAAAATATGTGCATGGTGGTGGCTTCCTGCCCATGCTTGGATCGTGCTGTCGGTGCCTGACCTGTAAACGGCCGGTGATGTCTGGCAGGAAGTACGTGCCACCACTGCTGTGGCACAGGGGCTCTGAGCGGTGCAGCACTGGTCACGAAGCTGTTTCTGGGGCTGTGTACCACCCACGACGAAAGCCCCCATTTGCAGGGGAAGGCGCTGTCGTATACGATACGCACGTGAATCGAATCGAGTTCTTTTCTTCTAGTGATCACTCGACGTCTGGCAGTCTCCTCGGAAGGAAATGTCTTTTGTAATGTCTGGGAGCATGAATTACCATTTGTTTGTGTGTCAAAAGTAAGACAACGTTAAAAGAAATGTTTTTGAATTAAGTGTGCATTACTGATGGGAAACAAAATTTAAAACTTGAACTTAAAACACAAAACGTATGTTGTAAACTTAGTTTCAAAGTCAGATGTGACATTAAAAGAATATTAAGAAAATTCAATTGTGTATGTATAAACTTCAAGTTAAATCCTTTTCTACATACTGATTTAAATACTTTGTTCCTAAGAAATACTTTAAAATACGTGAACCTAAAAGTTTATTTGTGATTTTCATATAAAATTTCTCTTGTAGCAAAGACTTTTATATTTATATACAATACTGCTGCAAAGAAGGCAAAGACTTTCCTTTAGCCTACATTAAAATATATTTTTCTGCTTTTCAATATTGTTATTCTCTGAGAAATTGCAACAATATAATAGAAATACTTAACTCAGCACAAAATGCCCTAGTGTCAAAAATGCTTTGTGGACCTGAAGAAAGGGGTAACCTGCTGGATGCAATCAGTGGCAATTTTTTTTTCTTTTTTTTTGTAATATTTAAAGTACTTGGTGTATAAAAAAAATAATTTTTAGATACATATTTGTATCAATATTTTTTGTAAAAATTATTTTTTCAACATCTATACCAAATCTTAGGAATACTGTAATTTTTGGTATACCATTGAAAATTTGTTAAATATGGCAAAATATAGTACCCAAAATGGAAAAAGATTACCAGAAAATAACTTCTTTTTTGACCATAAAATAACACTGATTTTTCCCCCCATCCCTATCCATTGTTGTTCTTACAGCAGGTCCTCGCCAACAGTAGACTCTCCCTGCCCCCCCACCCCCCCCCACCCCCAGGCGGTTGGGTGGGCGGTGGGGACCTTTCCACTCTGCCACCTCCAGAGCGTCGGCTCGTAACCCACCGGCGATTTCGACCTCCGTCACCTACCCAGAGGACCACCGTTCTTCTCCAGCTTCTCTCGCTAGAACGGTGTCCCTCAGGACACTACTCTTCGAGGATTCGACTGGCCCGCAATCGCACGTCGGTCGAGATATTGCTCGTCTCGGAACATCTCGTTCTTTTTTCTCTCCCTGAACCTCGCTCTTGAAAGCCCTCCCAGTTGGCACCGTCAAAGGAGAAAAGGAAACCTAGGAAGTTCTCTGAGAAGAAGGAAACTTCAGTGGTGACTCGGCACATTCTGCTTCTGTGGAGGCCCCAGGTCCCCCTCGACTGTAGATCTCTGTACAGCAGAAGCCGTGTCTGTTGGAACGGTGGTGGCAGATGACCGTGGGGTGTAACGCCTCACCGGTCTCTTCACACCCACTCAGTACTCGGACTGTGTGATCCTTCAGTGGAATTATAGCCCTCCCCTCCCACAAAGTTAAGCTATGCCAGCTGTGTAGCACATACATTGCTAACTGCAATGTTTCTCAGGAAACTTACTTTCCAGCAGCTGCGACTGCCGCCGTTCGAGGCTTCTACGCTTTTCTTAAGAATCGCCGTGACAGAGATGGGGTATCGGGTGGAGTTTGCAGGTAAATTCCGGATACTGTTACAGTGAACTAGTTGCCACTAGATTCGACTTTGCAGGCTGTGGGTGTTAGGTTAAAGGCGTTACAAGATTTGACACCCCGTAACATTTAACACCCTCCCGACGATCGTGTATCCGTTAACACCCTGTCCGATTCGATTTTTCAGCTCCCCCCATCGTAATCTCGGGTTACTTTAATGCACGTAACTCTTTAGGTGAAAGCACGATCACCGACTGCAGTAAAAACGTCAAAAACGTACTGACACAGCTAGGTGTTTATCTCTTGAATAATGGTGCTCCCACGTGCAGGTGAGTGTGTGCTCAGTTTCAGTGGCTGCTTCACAACTGGAACCTCACCCCCTACTACTAACTTCTTAATGGTACAGATTGGAGCTATTAATGCAGTACATTCTCTGGTACAAAACTTATCCAGGCTTCAACCTACAGTACCAAATTTTCCCCACACTTTGCTCCTCTGCCGCTGCCCCCACCAGTGCGTATCTTCCCACCCACCGGTCACCTACATGCTCTGTAAGGCCCCCTGCAGCTATCCCCATTACTCCACTGCAGAGTTTTACACAGAATGCAGCAGCCGGACTCGACTGTTTGTCTGAAGTGTGACGGTGTGATTGTGCAGGGTGTCCAGAAAAGGGCTCTCTGATTTCAAAATTAAATATCTCGAAAACAGAGATCGAAAGAGGAATGCAGTAAACGGTATGTTTATTGTGAAAGCTGTAACAAGTTTATACAGCAGTTTGAAATAATAGTTACAAAAGCTGCTAACAGATGGCACTGTACGCTGTACAGCTCATATCGGCATACGTAAGTGAAATAATCGTATGCAAACACTCTTTGCAAACAATCACATCACAATGTTTTCAAAGTGTTCACCATTGGCACTACAGAGGTGGCGCAAACGAAGACTGGAATTCGCCATCACATTTCGTAGTGCCTCGACCGAAATGGATTCACATGCCACAGAGATCGCCGATTCGAGCTCGTCCAGCGTGGCGGGATGCTCAGGGTAGACCGTGTCTTTCACTGTGCCCCACAAAAAAAAAGTCACAGGGAGTCAAATCCGGCGATTATGGAGGCCAATCCGTGCCTGCACCAAAAAATTTGGGATATTCCAACGCAATGACTCGATTCCCGAAGTATTCCTCAAGAAAGCGAAACACTTGTTCGGTCCGATGTGGTCGGGCTCCATCTTGCATAAACCATTAAGTACCTGGTCGATCCTCTAACGCTTGCTGTGTGGTGACAAATTGTTCCAAAATTGCAATGTAACGTGCACCAGTGACCGTTTCTTGAAGGACAAAAAAAGGGCCAATAATGCCTCTGCTGCATACTGCAGCCCACACAGTAATTTTAGGAGAATACAGGGGTTTTGCTTCACACCAATATGGCTTTTCGGAACCCCAAAATTGCCAATTCTGCTTATTCACGTATCCATTCAGGTGGAAGTGTGCTGCATCTGTAAGCCAGATGCAGCCAACATCAAATCCTTCACTATCAATCATTGTGGGCATCTGATTAGCAAAGGCAACCCTTTGTTGCACAGCTCGTACTGACATGGCCTGGTGCATATGAATTTTAATGGAAATATGTGTAAGCTCTTTCTCAGTATTTTCTGCATGCTGGAATGCTTCAAACCATTCTCAGATGCAATTCTACAGACGGATGACATTGGTTTTCGCTGAATAATTCCAGAAACTGTGGCAATATTTTCAGGCGTAACTGTGGTTTGCTTGCGGCCAACATGCCCCACTAGATCATCAGTTACGTTGCCTGTTTGTTGAAATTTTGCGAAGAGCGTATGAATGCTTTTCGCATCGGGTCCTTTTGGAACATTAAATTATGCTTGAAAACTTGGCCTTGTTGCCGTAGGACCTTCTTCTAACCTATGGTACTCTAGCACCAGAAAAACGTGTTGTTCAATGGAGTACATGGTTTTAATCTCTACTTTCATTACGCTTTCATGTTTCAATAGTGGAACTGATCGCTCTGGGCTTCGGATCACTATTTATACTAGGCATTAAGGTATGGCGATTACGACGACATCTGTTAGCAGCTTTTGTAACTATTATTTCAGACAGCTGTATAAACTTCTTACAGCTTTCACAGTAAAAATACATTTTACTGCGTTTCTCTATCTATCTTTGTTTTCGAGATATTTAATTTTGAAATCAGGGAGTTTTTTTCTGGACACCCTGTATGAATAGGTGTATATAACGTCTACTGCTGAAGACCGTGGCTGAAAGCCGAGTAGAATTTGTACGAGTGTCAATTGTATGTGCTCGATACGACTCGACAGACGTCTTTGTGGTAAGTTACAAACAAACCTCAGTATAGCACTTTATTTTTTATGCAGAAGTGAACGCCAGTGTTCTCCAAGTTGAAACAACTTTTGGCTGTGACTGTGTATGCTGGTTGCTGATCGGTACGTATAAATTACAGAAGATGATGTGCACATTTTCTTGCTGCTTGGAGGTAATTGTTGGATAAGAATGGTCATTGGTGTTTTGGCCCATTTACTTGTATAAAAGTATTTGTTTAATGGTGTTTCCTCACTCTTATGTAATGACAAGACAGTAAATCTTACAATGAATGTATTTCTTTCCATTTTTCAGTTTCTTGAAGATCCATTAAAGTTGGATTCGCCTAGTCCTCACGTAAAGCAAAGCCCAGAAGGGAAACCACAAGATGAGGGCTTTGAGCATAATGTAAGTTTTCATATTAGTACTGTATTATTAATAAACTCCAGCAAAAATTTTACATTGATTGTGTGCAGTAAAATTAATCATAGGTAGTGAATTATTGTAATGTATAGCAACTTAAAACAATTTTTGTAGTTTTTCTGTTGTCTGGTTGATTTATGATGTATGTTAGTAATTAAGAATCCTGACATGGGCATAACTATACTAACCGTTACCCTTGTTGTTTCATTATAAAATTATACTTGTTCAAATAACTTGTGGGTATGTAGGTATGTACAGTATTCAAGGTTCACTGATATTTTGATACTAGAACGTACTTGAGGCAGTACTACGTCGGGGAAAGTCTGTACGGTAACTTCTATAACCTTAGTTTCCAATGACAATAGGAAAGGGAATACATACCGATTAAGCAAACACTTCCATAGCGTAACCAAAGATGAGCCATTAGAAATATCAATAGTGTACATCAATTTTTTTTGACAAATAAGAGAGCAGGAATCTATACATATTATTAAAAAAAAACCTTCAACCCTATTCATAAGTTTACCTGCTAGTTTCATCTCAATCACTTCCTTAATAACACAATCCTAATAGCTGGAAGTGCAGTGCATTTAATAATTTCTGTTTGTTATATTCCGTATGGTGGCCTGTGCCTAGGCAACAGCAGATTTGTTGCGTTGTCATAAAAGTGTGTGACATTTCTTCCCAATACACTGGTCCTCAACGGCCCTAATGGTTTGATCAATATACGACATGCCACAGTTCCACGGGATACAATAGACACCTGCCTTGCACAAAATGAGATCATCCTTTACGGACCATAACAGGGTCTTAATTTTAGGTGGAAACACACATTTAACATCATATTGATCAAGGCCAATCTCGGAAATGCTGCCAGTGTATAGCAGAAAGGCAATTGAATTATGTGCCACTTCTGTGCTATCATCACTAGCCCATTGCACATTTGATTCATAGTGAAACACTCCTTTTAATATGCCATTTCACTATAACCATTCTGGTGAAAAGTGATGGGACATATCTGTTGACAAACTTTCTTGGTCTGCAATGACGTGAGCCCTGTGCTCTAAGGTACAAAAAACCACTTCATGCTGAGCTGTGTGGGGAAAATAGTACACTCCTGACTTTGATAAAGGTCGCATTGTAGAATATCGCGATTGCAGTTTACCGTATCGAGACATTGCTGCTCGCGATGGTCACGATCCAATGACTGTTAGCAGAATGTGGAATCGGTGGATTCAGGAGGGCAATACGGAACGCCATGCTGGATCCAAATGGCTTCATGTCACTAGCAGTCGAGATGACAGGCATCTTATCCGCATGGCTGTAACGGATCCTGCAGCCATGTCTCGATCCCTGAGTCAACAGATGGGGACCTTTGCAAGACGACAACCATCTGCATGAACAGTTCGACAACGTTTGCAGCAGCAGGAACTATCTCCAAATTTACAAAAGCTAGAAATGTAGGTTTGCCTCTCCTTAATCTATGTTCTAAGATAAATTGTAAAGTGTGTTCCTACATTTCTCCTAAATGATCTTTGCCGAGGTCAGCGTCTCCATCCGTCTGTAAGTAATTTGTTTTAAAATTTTGCAACTGTGGTTTCTTAAACTGATAGTTCTACACACAGGCTGTCACAGGCTTATCCTACCCAATCATAGACGAGGCCACCTGTGAGAACAGCCACGTACAGTAAAACCCCTTTTTAATGAATCTCAGGGGGACTCAAATATTTTTTCCTTGAAAAGGGGTTTTCCTTAAATGGGGGTTTTGCCTAGCAACACAGAAGGAGTGACCCAGCATTTTTAGGAGATGTAGTTGATATTTAATTGCAAACTTACCAATTAACTGCCAAAAATTTTAATACATCATAAAAACACTCATTTCACAAAACACATTCATTACTGTTTTTTAAAAAAATCATAAAGAGTTGTCTGTTTTCTCCTTCCAGCATACTGTAATGAGAGAAGTTGTCTCTCAAGTTGGTTGATATTTGCCAGAATTGCCTCGTCTACATTAAAAGTGGAAAAGTAGTTTCTGACTGTGTCAAGTCCTTCCACAGCAGCTGCAAAACTTGGTGCAATGGCCTCTTCATCATCATCATCATCATCTTCTTCTTCATCATCGTCACCACTGCCACGACCTTGTATCTCAGAGAGTTCCCTCATTACAATTTCACACATCTTACTCACTTTCATCTCAGGTGTCGAAGTTGAAACATCATTATCACTTGAAACAAGATTAGATTAATACTTGTTCCATAGATCATGAATACGACACTTTGTATTGATGTGGAACGTGTCAGTTTAATGAAATGTGTCTATACATAATATTACATACAACTCAATATTTGAGTTATTTTTATTATTTTTATTATTTTTTATTTAGTTATTTATTTTTATTTTATTTTATTATTATTATTTTTTAAATTTTTTCCTAAAGTACTAACTTTTATCTAGAAATTCATCTAATGTGTAGAAGGAATTGCCATTCAGAAATTCTCTTAATTTATTTTTAAATGCTGGTTGTCTATCTGTCAGAATTTTGATACTACTTGGTAAGTGACCAAAGACGTTTGTGGCAGAATAATTAACCCCTTTCTGTGACAGAGCTAAATTTAACCTTGAATAGTGTAGGTCACCCTTTCTCCTAGTGTTGTAGCTATGCACACTGCTATTACATTTGAATTCAGTTGGATTGTTAATAGCAAATTTCATAAGTGAATATATATATTGTGAAGCTACTGTGAAGATTCCTAGATCCTTAAATAAATGTCTGCAGGATGATCTTGGGTGGGCTCCAGCAATTATTCTGATGACCCGCTTTTGGGCAAAGAATACTCTCTTACTAAATGATGAATTACCCCAGAATATGATGCCATAAGAAAACAGAGAATGAAAATAGGCATAGTATGCTAGTTTACTAAGTTGTACATCACCAAAGTTTGCAATCACCCTAATAGCATAAGTAGCTGAACTCAAACGTTTCAGCAGATCTTCAATGCGTTTCTTCCAATTCAACCCCTCATCAATGCATAAACCTGAAAAATTTGAATATTCTTTTTGTGTTCCAGCCTCGTCGCCACTTTTGTGTCTCGTTTCCGTCATAGGTGTCGGCCGAGTAGAAAGACCGACACAGGAATAAAGGATGCACACTTGTGCAGGTAGGAGGTGACCAGCCAGTGGGACAGCAGAAACTAGAAACACTAGAGTAAATTGGAACGAGATATATATTTCACAGAGACTTAGTAATACTTAAAATTTACATAGTTCTTGACTGCAGAATGCTGATACATAGATTAGATAGAGGCCTGCCTAGTGATGATTCGTAGTGCCTATCCGATAGCCAAGTCTTTACTGGAGCCTATCTGATTCCGAAGTGTTAACTGGTTCCTATCTCAGTTCCAAGTGAACGATGTCGTTCAGTGGTGGCCAAGAGCGGAGTTGTAGCAGAGGGCACTCGTGGCTGACGTCGTAAGAACGTGCACCGTGCGTGCATGGCGGCGCGCGGTGAAAGTAGGTGGCGCGCACTTTACACTTGTGTGACACGACACCCCTCCCCCCCCCCCAAATCACCTCGCTGTCGTGGCGTAGGGCTGAGGGCCACGGCGACGGCACTGGGAGGAGGGCCTGGGCGGGGGCGATACTGGTAGGACGTGCATCGTAGCTGAGGCTGGGATCGAGAGGCCGTCTGCACCCCGGCATCCATCTTGCAATCCCCGGGAAACCCACCAAAACCAGGAAGGTGGGTGGCCCAGGCGGCAGGGGCACGCATGGTCCCGGTGTCCCTCTCGTTGACGCAGACAGCTGAGGCGGCGACAGCGGCGTTGACGACTGCGTCGGAGGCGCGTCGACATCCATGGGGATCTCGTAGTCCATGGACGCTGGACCCGGGGGCGAACGATGTGGCTGTGCTCCCTGGTGGTGAACTGGGTCTGGAATCAAGAAACCTGAGACAGGATCGCGCGGCCTGTGCAGGCGCAATTGATTTGTGTGGCGCCGCAGCTCCGACCCTGTGGAAGAACGTACAACATACATATTGCGACCGAGCATGCGTTGAATGGTACCCGGCAACTAACGGTTCTTCCCAGCAAACACCTTGTACAGCACCGGCGTAGAAACCTGAAAACACATAGTGCCATATGAACCGACTCGGTCCCCCCAAGGGGCCCACAGTTCTTTTGTGGGTACGTGTGTGGCGCGCACGGGGCCCCGAGTCGGAGCAGCCTTTCTTCTGCCCCAGGCTGCTTCACTTTCCCTCCCGGTTTATGCCTTCGCCCGGAGACGGGCGACTTTCGTGAGTTACGGTGGTTCTTGTTGTGCTTTTTCTTCCTTCGTTCCTTTCTTACCTTTCGTCTTTCTCTCCTTGAACTCTCCTAGCCTTCTTCTCCTCATTAGTCTCCACCTCGGCGTTTGAGACACTTCTTTTCTTTCCTTCTTTCTCTTCCTTTCCTATCCTCTTCTTCTTTCCTCCCTGTGCGTGTCTGAAGGCAAACCCACGCATTATCGTGCGTAGCAGGTGACGGGGTAACGCGTAATTCCCCGCCCCGGGTAGACAGGTAGGGCACGTACGTACCCCCTGGTAAAGGCCAGGCACAGGGAGGGGTGATTACCCGAGCTGGTACCTTCTGAAAATGCCGATTGGTCCCTTCGTCAGTTCTCGGGAGGTGTGACCTGAGGTGTGAACAATCACCTAAGGCGGGTAAGCCCTCGGAGAGGGCCCCCACTAGGAAGGAGCGCGCCATCGGAGACGCCGGTAATCACGGGGGACACTTCCGCGATGACTTCCTTCTCTTCTTCAGTGACGTTGACCCAGAAACGTAAGATAGATTTGCCTCAGCAAAAGAAGACTCTTCCTAATCTACCGAAATTTCTTGTTGTCTCTCGCACCGACGGAAAAGATTTCAATTCTGTAAATCCTTTCGTCATTCAGAAAGGTGTTGATGCGATTGCTGGCCCTGTTAAAACCTGTTCACGTCAGCGCAATGGCACATTGTTGCTGGAGGTGGACAGTGCATTCCAAGCCCAAAAGCTAATCCGGACTACGTTGTTACACACGTTTCCAGTCAAGGTAGAAGCGCACCGCACACTCAACTCGTCACTGGGGGTAGTTTTTACGAGATCCCTTGACGGGTTGTCTGATGAAGACATCCAATCCTATATGTCCGACCAGGGTGTGACAGCCGTCCGTAGGGTGTTGAAAAAGGTAGATAACCAGCTGTCACCGACTCGTACTGTGTTTTTGACGTTCAACAGAGTTGAACTCCCGTCAAAGGTCAAAGCAGGGTATGAAGTCATCTCTGTCTGCCCTTGTGTACCTAACCCAACGCGCTGTTTTCAATGCCATAGGTACAACCACACCCGTCAATCTTGCCCTAATGCAGCAAAATGTGTCACTTGTGGTAGGGACGTCCATGAGGGGGATTGCCCACCTCCGTCCCCTCACTGCTTTAACTGCAACGGTGACCATGCGGCTTCCTCTCGGGACTGCCCTGTATATAAGGATGAAAAGGTCATCCAGCAAATTCGGGTTACGGAAAAGGTATCAACATCTGCCGCTCGAAAGTTGTTGGCGAGTCGAAAGCCCACTGTTCTCCCAGCGGGCACATACAGTAAGGTCCTCACCTCCACTCGACCTACTAAGGATTCCAGTACCCAGACCTGTGACTTCACTTTCGCTGACACAGTTGTGCGATCCGCCAGCCCGAAGATTGCCTGTTCCATGTCCCCGCTTCCTCCTGCTGCTTCTAAAGTTCAGTCTTCGTCAACCTCTAGTAAATCGCGGGCACCTAAACAAGATGCCCAGACTTTGAAAAAGGAACCCGCCCGTGAGGATTTTCTGCGTTCACAGGCTTCCCAATAGTCAACTGCCTCTACTCACCGTCAATCTTCCAGAAGAGCCAACAAGAAAAAGAGTTCCTCTCCTTCCCCGCCGAGGCGTGACCCATCCGTCACGCCGTCCAACAGTTGCCGGCCTCGGCCGTCTTCTGTTTCACCGGGTCGCTCCGTCTGCCGGGCACCCGGCCCTCTACCGGCGGTGGAAACTGCCCCTCCTGATCAACTCAGGGAGGTGGCAGGCGCGTCGGTCGAACCTATGGACCACGACCCTTTGCCCCTAGACAGCAATAGCAGTGCTCCCTCGAAATCCGGTCCTCAGCGGCCGTCGGGGTGACCCCGCTTGCTTGTTCGTTTTTATCCTCATTTCTTATCTCATTTTTTATCATGGCGCTCCTTCAATGGAATATTCGCGGCTTTCGTTCCAATCGGGAGGAGTTAAAACTACTCCTTCGATTGCACTGCCTGCTTCTAGTCTGTCTCCAAGAAACTAAGTAGCGTCCAGGTGATCGTGCAGACTTTCCCCACTACACCTCTGTGTGTTTCCACCTGCCACCCTTGGAAGGTACCCCAGCCCATGGAGGAGTTCTGATGTTCATTCGAGACGACGTCTATTACCATCCCATTACATTGCATACTCACCTACAGGCAGTTGCCGTCCGCATCACGCTATCCACATTTACCTTTTCCCTCTGTAATATCTATTCGCCATCGTCATCTGCCCTTCCTAGGGCAGATGTGCTACACCTCGTTGACCAGCTCCCTTCACCTTTCGTGTTGGTAGGCGACTTCAATGCCCACCACCCTCTATGGGGCTCTCCGGCACCTTGTCCGAGGGGGCTCCCTTTTGGTGGACCTTCTCGAACACCTCAATCTTGTCTGCCTCAACACTGGTGCACCGACCTTCCTTTCTGACACAACCCATACTTACTCCCACATAGACCTTGCAATATGCATTCCTCAGCTTGCCAGTCGGTTTGAGTGGTATGCACTTTCTGACACGTACACGAGTGACCATTTCCCTTGTATCATCCACTTCCTGCTTCCTTCCCCATCTCCTCGTCCCACCAGTTGGAACATTTCTAAAGCCGACTGGGAGTTTTATTCTTCCATGTCTGTTTTTCACGATCAGAATTTTCGCAGCTGTGACAGTCAGGTCGACTACCTCGCAGAGGTTATTCTCACCGCTGCCGAACATTTTATACCTCGTACCTCCTCTTCTCCACGTTGTGTTTCGGTCCCTTGGTGGACTGCAGCCTGCCGCGATGCGCTTAGAGCCCGGCGCCATGCTTTACGCACCTTCCGCCGCCACCCAACGTTGGAGAAGAGTATAAACTATAAACGACTGCAAGCGCAATGTCGTCATGTTATAAACGACTGCAAGAAAGCTTGCTGGACTGCTTTTACTAGTTCTTTTAACCGTTTTACTCCCTCCACGGTTGTTTGGGGTGGCCTCGGCCGTTTATCCGACATTAAGGTCCACTCCCCGATTCCTGGCCTGACCGTGGAGAACGCAGTCCTCGTGGACCCCGCTGATGTTTCCAACGCATTGGGCCGTTTCTTTGCAGAGATTTTGAGCTCTGCCCAATACCACCCTGCCTTTCTCCCTTGTAAACAGGTAGAGGAGGCATGGCCGCCTTCTTTCCACTCTTTTAATCGTGAAAATTATAACGTCGCCTTCACCATGCAGGAGCTAGACCGTGCTCTCGCCCTGTCCTGATCTTCTGCTCCCGGGCCCAATTCAATTCATATTGAGATGCTGAAGAGCCTCTCTCCTGCGGGCAAGTGTTTTCTTCTTAGTACCTACAATCGCATATGGACTGAAGGTCACGTTCCCACAAGTTGGCGTGAAGCCATTGTTGTCCCCATCCCCAAACCAGGGAAGGACAAACACCTCCCTTCCAGTTATCGCCCCATTTCTCTGACGAGCTGTGTCTGTAAGGTGATGGAACGCATGGTTAATGCTCGGTTGGTCTGGCTCCTTGAATCTCGCCGCCTCCTAATAAATGTCCAATACGGTTTTCGTTGACACTGCTCTGCTGCTGATCACCTCGTTACGTTGTCGACCTTCATTATGAATAACTTTCTAAAGAAGTGTCAAACAGTAGCAGTCTTCTTCGACTTGGAGAAGGCATACGATACCTGTTGGAGAGCGGGCATTCTCCGCATATTGCACACATGGGGCCTTCGGGGCCGCCTCCCTCTTTTCATTCAAGCGTTTTTGCCAGATCGCAAGTTCTGGGTACGGGTGGGCTCTGTTTTGTCAGATACCTTTTGCGAGGAGAATGGGGTACCGCAGGGCTCTGTCTTGAGTGTGGCTCTCTTTGCCATTGCAATCAATCCGATCGTAGATTGCCTTTCAGCCGACGTTTCCAGATCCCTTTTTGTAGACGATTTTGCAATTTATTGCAGCGCCCAGCGGACGCGTCTCTTGGAGCGTTGTCTTCAATGCTGTCTTGACCGTCTATATTCCTGTAGCATCGCAAACGGATCTGATTCTCCACTGAGAAAACAGTGTGTATAAACTTCTGGAGATACAAGGAATTTCTTCCACCTTCTCTACGTCTCGGCCCTGTTGCTCTCCCTTTCGTGGAGACAACGAAATTCTTGGGACTCATGTTGGATTGTAAACTTTGCTGGTCCACACACGTGTCCTACCTGGCTGCCCGTTGTGCCCGATACCTTAATGTTCTTCGTGTCCTCAGTGGCACGTCAGGGGGAGCAGATCGTACCGTCCTGCTTCACCTTTACCAGGCCACTGTTCAGTCGAAGCTCGACTACGGAAGCCTTGTATACTCTTCTGCACGGCCGTCGAATCTCCGCCGTCTCAGTTCTATTCACCATCGGGGATTACGTCTGGCGGCCGGTGCATTTTATACCAGCCCTGTTGAAAGTCTGTATGCCGAGGCTGCTGTATTACCCTTGACCACTCGGCGTGACATACTCTTGTGTCAGTACACATGCTGCCTGCGGTCGATGCCCAACCATTCATCTTACCCGCTATTCTTTGACGACTCACTCGATCATCAATATCAGTTGTCTGTGATAGCCTGGAGTTCGGTTTCGCCGCCTGCTACAGCGGCTCGATTTTACCCTTCCTTCCACCTTTCGGTTGAGCGAAAGCCCATTGCCAGTGTGGCATCAGGCCATCCAACGCTCCCTCCAGTTGCTAGCAGATGACAGCTGTCACGTTTCTTTCCAGTGGGTCCCTGGCCATGTGCGTGTGCCCGGGAATGAGACCGCTGACATAGCAGCCAAGGCAGCAGCTCTTTTGCCTCGCATGGCTACCTTTTGCGTCCCATCGGACGATCTTCAACTGGCTCTTCGCTGGAGTATCGTGTCGTCATGGCACAGTGTGTAGATTTTACTGTACAACAATAAATTGAGAACTGTAAAACCGAACCCGACCGCTTGGAGGACCTCCTCACGCCCCTCTCGGCGGGAGGAGGTCATCCTGGCCCGGTTGCGGATCGGTCACTGCCGTTTCAGCCACCATCACTTGCTATCCGCCGACCCTGCACCGCTGTGCTCCTGCGGTGAACTGCTGACAGTGCGACATGTTTTACTGTCTTGTGTTAATTTTAATCATCTCCGTGTAGCCCTTCACCATACAAAAGGAACATTCATCCTATGTAATTGATGCAGTGGAGCTGCAATCTGAGAGGCATTGGGAATAAATCTGAAATAATAGTTAAGCTTTCCCATTAATGCTTGGAATTCCTGCACATTCTTAGGAGGAGGCAAGTCTCTGATCACTTGAAGATGGGATGGGATGGGATGGATTCCTTGGGCATTAATCATATGGCCTAGGTACTCTATTTCAGTCTGAAAAAACGAACACTTTGCTTTATTACAATGTAGACCTGCTGCAATCAACACTTTGAAAAGGCACTCCAGGTTTGATAAATGTTCTTCAACTGTGAGCCCTGAGACTACAATATCATCTAAATATTTCGAGCAACACGGTACAGAAACTGTCAGCTGTTCCAAAAAGCGCTCAAAAATAGCGGGGGGCGGAAGAACTGCCAAAGGGTATGCGTTGAAATTGAAAAAGGCCCATGTGAGTATTAATGACGAAAAACTTATTTGACTCGTCATCTAGCGGAATTTGTAAGTATGCCTTTGCTAAATCAGTCTTAGAAAAGAAACAAGACTGTCCTAATTTGTCAATAAGTTCGTCAGGTCTGGGCAGGGGATAAGTGTCTACAGTTGTTTGACTGTTCACTATTGATTTGAAGTCTGCACAGAGACAAAGTTTTCCTGAAGGCTTGGGTATAATTACTAAAGGCGAGGCCTACTGACTCGCAGAAACAGGAGAAATCATCCCACTATCTTGCCAATGTTTAAGTTCTTCAGCAACCTTATCATGAAGGGCAAGAGGCACTGGTTTAGCTTTATGAAATTTCGGTACTGCAGATTCTTTTAAAGGTACATGTGCCACAAAGTCTTTTGCACAACCTAGTTCCGGTGAAAACAAGTCACTATATTTTTCACACAATGCAGTGATTTTGTCCTGAGGCACTACTGATGAAGTTTGAAGCACATCTCTTGAATTGATAAGCCACAAATCAAATGCATCTAGTCCAAAAATATTCTGTGTATATTTGTCTTGAAGAACTACAAAAGCAACTGTTTTTGTTAAACCTTGAAAAGAGGCGGACAGGCTACACGTTCCTAGCACGGGTATATTTTGACCGGTATAAGCTGTTAGCACTTGTTTAGACGGTGACAATATTGGCGAACCCAGAAGTTCATAAGTATCTTTATTTATTAATGTGACAGCGGAACAGTATCAAGCTGAAATTTCACAGTCTTATTTTCTATGCAAAAAGTCACAAAAAGTTTTTGCTTGTGGCGCTCGACAATCGCTCGCTTGGTGCGCGAATGTGGGAAACGTCTGATACAGCTTGTTTGCTGCGCTTGCGCATGCGCGGGCCGCGTAGTGAAGTAAGCAGCGCAAAATCGGCACACAGCAGATTAACAACACTGTCACTAGATGGCACTACCGCCGGATCGGCGTCCGCACAATGCGAGACTACTGCACTAAAATTACTTTGAGTAGCTACATCAAGTCTACTGCCACTAGCTACACAGTACTGGGCACTTTTACAAGGAGAAGTTGTAGAAGGCACTAGGTTCACTACAGGATTGCACTGTATATAGTCGTTTTGCTTGTCCCGAACCCTTTCCCGTTGCACAGATTTACGCACTCGACGACGCTTGCTACGTGGCTCACTACATAGTTTTGCCGTAGGTGCAGAAAAATTGTCTTGCATTTGAGAGTCAAGAGAAACACTGTCCAAGTGTACAGCGTGTATGACATTGACAGAATTAACTGTTCTCGCACTCCGCGAAGCACAGTTCCTAACGGCACTGTTCTTTGAGTTTACATTCTGCATACACACTGTCTGTACATGTCCTGTTTTGCCACATTGATAACAGGTCGCGTTGTGACTAGGGCAATGCGCAGGTTTGTGGCGAGATACACACTGAGGGCAAGACTTACGAACATTTTTCTGATAAGAGCGTTGGCGCCCGTTTGTCAAATTACTTTGTCTAACACCACGGGGCGACCTTTGTGTCGCACTATTACACTGGCTATTGTTCACTGCGGTAGAATGAGAATCACTAGTGCTATACTGAGAATTTTGACTACGAAAGCGTCCGTTGTGGTGCACTGAATTAACACTGTGGCTTTGCATTTCTACAACTGCTAGGTCATAGGTATCATGAGCTTCAATAAGCTGCAGTACACTGTCTAATGAGGGGTCAGATTGTTTCAGAATTGCTGCCCTAATTCTGGGGTCCTGAATGTTCTGCGTAATCGCATCCCTCAACCTAAAGTCACTATAAGAAAGTCCACAAGAGCAAGTAAATTTACATTTGCGGGTTAAGCCCTTCAATTCAGTTATCCTTTCCTGTGTGACTGCTCGGGTGATTTTTTTAGTCTGAAGAAGCGGTACCGTGCCGCAGCTACGAGAACTTTTCTCTCATAATGAGCATTCAGTGCATCTACTATTTGTTCAAAGTCTAGATCGCGAGGAGATGCGTGGGGGAAAAGTTTCTGCAGTAACGCAAAGGTGTTGGTGCCCACAGCGGATAATAACAGATGCTTCACTCTCTGACCTGTAATTTGATGAGCCGTGACGAGTTTTTGAAATTGCGCCAAATAGTCGCTCCAGTCTTCCTCACGTTCGTTGTACTGGCAAAACGTAGGAAGCGGTGCGGCTGCAGGTGTAGGCTGCTTATGCGACAGCTGTTGTTGAGTTGCCGTCAACTGCAGCACTGCTTGGAGTAGTTGCGTGATTTGCGCCGTCTGTAACTGAATAATTTCCATTGAGTTTGGGTTTGGGGTAGTGGCCATGCTGACAGATTAGGCGCTGCACATACAAGTAACTTATAACAAAACACAAATGCAATATGAAACAGGACGCAACAAAAAGTTCACAAAACACGTAACAGAATATGTTCCCCCAAAAATCTTATAATAAGGGTGGGTGGGCGGGAGCAATTTCTGCGTGCAAGACTGCTGCTGTCTGGCTGCTGCAAACGGGCTGGTCCACGGTTGTTCTATCGCTCCTCGTCGCCACTTTTGTGTCCCAGCCTCGTCGCCGCTTTTGTGTCTCGTTTCCATCGTAGGTGTTTGTGGCCGAGTAGAAAGACCGACACAGGAATAAAGGATGCATGCTTGTGTGGGTAGGAGGTGACCAGCCAGTGGGACAGCAGAAACTAGAAACACTAGAGTAAATTGGAACGAGATATAAATTTCTTAGTGACTTAGTAATACTTAACTTTTACATAGCTCAGTACTGCAGAATGCTGATACATAGTTGAGCAAGAGGCCTGCCTAGTGATAGTTCCTAGTGCCTATCCGATAGTCAAGACTTAACTGGTGCCTGTCTGAATCCGAAGTGTTAACTGGTTCCTATCTCACTCCCAAGTGAATGATGCAGTCCAGTGGTGGCCACGAGCGGAGTTGTAGCAGAGGGCGCTCGTGGCTGACGTCGTAAGAACGCCGCGCTGTGCGTGCACGGCGGCGTGCGGCGAAAATAGGTGGCGCGCACTTTATACTTGTGCAACACCACAGTTTCATTGTAAGAGTTAATATGTATCTAACATTGTAAAGATGCTATATGTTTATAACATGTACAAAGATGTTATATCTCAATCTTATGTTATAATGTGTCTCTGGTCACTCAGATGCTATGTGGAAATAACCTTATGAATTTTGTTATCTATGGATCTAAAACAATGCAACTTTGGATCAGCCATTATCTAATCATCATTAAAATTTTCTAAATAAAGTCTGTGTTTAAATTCTGTGGGGTCATTGAGAATTTCGTCTCAGGTCGGGTTTATATGGATAAATATTTTCAGTTCATCCATAAAATTCATTAATATACCTTTAGGGATGATTTGTAGTGCCTTGTTTATGAGTTGTTGGGAGAAAGTAGAGGGATTGTTTTCAGATGTTATGATGTGTGTTCTGAATCTTATTGTGAAATTTTGTCCTGTTTGACCAATGTAGAAATTACTACAATTTTCACATGAGATTTTATAAATTCCGGTATTTTATCGGTAATGGTTTTGTGCAATTTCTTCTGGCTGAAATACTCTAGGGCCTTTGGACTAGTGCAAGACATTGTTGATGTCTGTAACAAAGGAGAAACAGAGTGCTTGTAAGTGTGTGACCTTATTTTTAGGCAAGAGCTCACATGCTTGACAACATTTGAGTCATGGTTGTGATAATGGAATGTGTTAACCTTATACACCCTGGCAGAAATAGGCAGTTCATTTCATCAAATATTGAGGGCAAGCTGTTTTTAACCAACTTCAAAATATATTACATTAGAATCCTTTGACTGTGTGAACCAGTTTTGATGATTCATTTTTAATGTGAGAGCTGGTGCTTCCTGTGTGATTCCATTTCAATTTGGTGCAGTTCTTACAATGGCATCCATAAGAAAACCATATAAGTCTTAAATTTGCATCAAGTATTACACTTGCGCATAATAGTTTGCGATCGGGAGTGCTCACTTTAGTAAGCTCTTTTAGTTCGTCCGCTCCCAGTGATGGCTGAGCGGCATGGTCTGCGCATGCAGGTGGAGGGAGAAGTTCCCCACCTAGCTGCTTCATGCGCTTGCTGCTTGAGCCGCTAACGATATCATGCAAACAAAAGAAACACTTTGTGGGTAATTTCTCATGTTTCGGTTTATACGTTGGCATTATGGAATTTATTAGTCAGATATTGAAGAGTGCAGAATACTTCAAAACAGAAATTTTGTAGCACTGAACTATGTAATCTAGCAGGCAGATGCTCACCTTGAAATGGCTCATCAGTAAAAGGCAAACACATGATTTTTAATTCTGCTACGCCCCCTCACGCTATTCCTGTCTGTCTTTGGAAAAGAATCCAACAAACTATGAAGCGAGATACGTTTGGCATAATCGTCCGCTGCTCCTAGTTCGTCTGCTGTTCCTAGTTCATCCGCTTCTCCTAGTTCGTCCACTCTTTTTGGCTTTTGCTACCGCTACTAAGAGCTCTTTTTTTTATGACAGCTTTTTGATATAATGAATCAGTGTTGCCAAATTGTGTGTTATTACCCGTATTTTTGGGCAATTTGACATCAAATACTTGGGCAAATAAACCAGTTATTTACACGAATATGTGATAGAATTGTATTTAACTACTCTGCATACAGAGTACTCGTAGTACTTTATTTTTAAAATAGATTTCTTGTGGCAGTGAGCTATGAAACTACAGCTGAGCTGCATCTCAGCTCGAAATGACGGCAACTGGCAGAAGGGAATCACGCGAAACTGCACGCTCTCGCGTCCTCTCGCTGTTACCCATCAGTCTTCGGAAAAGGAGCGGATGAACTAAGAGGCGAGGGATCTACGAACTAGTTCCTGTAGTTCGCCTGTGGGAGCACTCTTCCGAACTAGTTTGTTCACGAACTACACAAGACTACGAAGTATGTGCGAAGCAAATGGACGAATAACTCAATATCACGCCAACTGGTTTTGATTATTCTTTTTTTATTGGGAAGGATGTACTTCAAGGAAAGTTTGATGAGAGTTTGGTTAGTTTCTGATTGTGGGAGTTAGTGTACTTCAATTTCACTAAAAATCAAACAACAGTCAAAATTTTAAACAAAAAAAAACTGACTTAAAAACTTTTCAAAACTTGATTAATATGCACTAAAAAGTAAAATGTAATTGTGTATTGTTGTACAACTTATTAATCAACTTATTTTTCTACTCATCAGTATGTAGGTATGATGTATGTATTTACCTCACAAGAATATAGGCAGGTACCTACCCACTTTAAATCTAACTCAACACATACCTATAAATAACAAATAATGATCAAAATATTTTTTAGAGTTCTCCTAAGTCTAATGAAGTGAAAAATATTAGTCTACTTCAGTCAATGACATTATTATGATAATAAAATGTAGTTACAATTATTGTTATTTTTGGAGACGGTGTAGGCCAAGGAAACACTACAATATACCTAGCAAAAATAATACGAGAATATTGATACCGAAGTCAGATCGGATCGGGACCACGAGATACCAGCTGACTGACCGAGGGCTTTGGTAGAGTGTCACTGCAACGGGCACCACATAGCGACACAACGGTGTAGACAGAGAACCGCAACACAAGGTGGTGTCAGATGTCCAAAAGGGAGAACCGAATAGTCATCCGAGACATAGGCGATAGAGATCGGAGAGAAACGACGACAAAACTGGCCAAACGATAACGGAGCATAGTGGAGACACGGCCGAGGAGCGTGCCGCGGCTCCGGACCACCGTACAGCCCGGCGGCCATCCCTGACAGGCCAGTGTGGTAGGCGTCGCAATGCGGCAGCGGCGAGAACACAGCGTAGTGGCCGCCTTGTTCTGGCGTGCTGCCGAACTCATTCAGATGTAATGCCAAAGATAAGACTTTGAGAAATACATTTTTTTGTCAAATTAACTTTTATACAAACGACAATATACTATGAGTACTGTGATGTAATACCAATACTAATTAAACATCTTTACAAATTAACTTTTATATGACAATATCTTCAAGCTTGAAATTACATAAATATCAATACCTAATTAAACCAAACAAACAAACTTTAATACTACGTAATGTAGCAAACAGTGATACGAAAGTATAGCCAATATCAGACACGAGGAATTTCCGTAAGAATGATGATGTAGATGTAGAACGAGGAAAGAATCTGAAACGGTTCGTAATCGAGTGACTCGCAAAGCTTCTCTCCTTCCCCCACTGCGCCCCGCTCTCCCCTCTCCCCTCATTGAGTCGTACGTGTGACACCAGCACATCTCTCTGTAACTGTATGTAGTTGCAAACCTACCTTGGCTGACACCGACTCAAAAAATAACAATAATTGTAACTACAGTATAATATTGTAATACATTGATTGACTTTTAAGTAGTCTAATATTTTTCACTTCATTTGACTTAGAAGAACTCTAAAAAATATTTTGATAATTGTTTGTTATTCATAAGTATGTGTTGAGTTAGATTTAAAGTGGGTAGGTACCTACCGATCTCCTTTTGACGTAAACACACAATCGTACCTACATAGTGATGAGTAGAAAAAGTAAGTCGATTATTAAGTTGTAGAAGAATATGCAATCATTTAATTTATTTATTTTACTTTTTAGTGCCTATTAATTTGTTTTTAAATAGTTTTTTTTGTTTGTTTATTGTAGTTGGAAAGGTGAGTGGATGGAGAAAGCACAAAACACTAACTAGGGGGACACCGTACTTCCCATACTCTGAGAATTTTCAGCTATCAGTCGATCTTTTTTAAAATTCTTTATTGGGAAATCATGATCTCGACCAGTAACTGGCCATTATCAATGCATGTGTTTAACAGTAGATGTTATTAATATGGAAAAACTCACACCATGCCTATTATGACAACTGCACATTTTTGCTGTTTCAAATCTACATAACACATGTGTATGTAGATTTGAAATGGCAAAAATGTCTAGTTGTCATACTTGGTGTCGTGTGAGTTATCCACATTAATAACATCTACAGTTAAACACATGCATTGATAATGGCCAGTTACTGGCCGAAATCATGATTTTTAAATAAAGAATTTTAAAAAACATCGACTGATAGCTGAGAATTCTCAGAGTATTGGAAACATATCACAGTCATGAAGCACAAACTGTGGAAAGTAACCTGATGTACACTGTATTGTCCACTTCTGAAGGTAAGGATTAATGGACATAAAGTGTGGGTTGTAGGGGAAAGAATTGTCTGTTTTCCTGTAAAGAGCCTAGTCAATGTAGCACATAGTGAGATTTTAGCAATTTATATAATTTCTTTGAATTGAATTAGTATGAAATCTTGAATAGTTCTGTGATATTTCTGGAAATGAAATTTTAAGAGCCATGTAATATGTACACTGGTGAACACGATCATTTAAATGAGAGAGTTTTGTTTTTTTCAGTCCTCTGAAGATCCATTGGGAATGTCCAGTAATGATATAAAGAAGGAGGAGCCAAAACAAGATTTTGAAGCAGATGAAACTGTGAGTACATAGCATGTATAGTGAGGAATATAATCTTGGGTTAATTTTTTAATGTATAGCATAGCTTATACAAACATTGCAATAAACAGTAAATCAAGTTTTACATTAGAAAGGTTGGCTAATGAAATTTTCAAGGACATTAATAAATGGTTCCTAGCCAATTCTGTCGCTAAACCTTGAAAAAACACTATATGCAGTGTAGGACTTATAAATGGTGTTCTGGCAGTATATGCGTGAAATATGATAAGTATAAACTGTGGCCAAACTGTGGCCAAACTGTGGCCAAAAACAAGGTGGACCACCCTGTGGCACAGCATGCAGCGGAGCACGTGCTCGATTTCAATGGCTGCTTCACAACCCGGGCCATCTGGATCCTCCCATCCACCACCAGCTTTTCTGAACTGCACAGATGGGAGTTATCATTCTCCGATCCCGAAATCAACCAGGCCTCAACCTACAATAACTTCATTATTATAATTTTTTTTTTCTCCATACCTTACAGTTCCTACCTCTGTATCCCAAACCTCGCCTGATTTGAGTGGTGTGTGAATGTGTGATCGTGTGTGTATATGTATGTGTGTGTGTGTGTGTGTGTGTGTGTGTGTGTGTGTGTGTGTGGTCTTGTGCACTTGCAGTGTACATGAATTATTTTACTTTATTTTATTTTATTTTATTTTCTCCCCTCACCCGCCTCCCCACTCCATTCCTAAGCTGCATCTCGTTATTCCCATATAACCCATCCCCACCACCATGACGTAACCTTTCTATCCCCTCCCCCTCCCCTCCCCTCCCGTCCCCGATTCGCTGCAGAGCGTGATTCGAAGTGTGGCAGTCGGAGGTGATGGTTGTATGACTGTGTTGTGTGCCTGTGTGATTGCGTGAGTGCTCTATTTCTGAAGAAGGCCATGGCCGATAGCTGAATGTGTTGTATGTGTGTGTCTTTTGTATGTGCCTGTCACAGCTCGTCGACACGTCTTTGCGGTGAGTAGTAAACTGTCCTCACTATATTAAATATGATAAGTAAGTAGAGTGAATGTGTCAAATTCTTGGGATTATAGCTTGACATCAAATTTAACTGGGAGGAGTGTACCACAGAACTGCATACCACAGAACTCCTAAACAAGTCCCTGTTTGCTATGTGAATGTTGCCAGACATGGGAGATATAAAAATGAAAAGGTAGCATATTATGAGTCATACAGGATTATTTTCTGGGGCAACTCATCAGGCCAAACTAAAGTTTTCAGAGCCCAAAATGTGTGATACTGGGGATGCGAACTACTGCTTCCCAATATATTTATTCTCTAATGAAATTTGTCATTAATATATATATATATATATATATATATATATATATATATATATATATATATTCAAACCAATAGCTTATTTTGTGGGATACATACTAGAAACAAAAATAATGTTCACAAAGATTTAAAGTCAGTTACTTTGGCTAAGAAAGATGTCCTCCACTCTGTGATGCACAGGGGCAATAAAGATTTTAACTCAGATAAACGTTCAGTTTGAAAAGAGCCTAAAGGATTTTTTTGCTGGCCAACTGCAACTCCGTTGATGAATTTCATAGCAGTAGTGATTGGTGTATGTTATTGTATATAATATTCACGAATGTCAATATTGAGCTCAGTCTGACATTAGTACTTGTCTTGTGCAGTTATGTCATCATTGTAAAAAAGTGTTGTAAAAAATACCCTGTTGTTGTTGTGGTCTTCAGTCCGGAGACTGGTTTGATGCAGCTCTCCACGATAACCTATCCTGAGCAAGCCTCTTCATCTCCACATAAGAACGGCAACCTACATCTGTCTGAATCTGCTTAATGTATCCATCTCTTGGTCTTCCTCTGCAGTTTTTACCCCAACACTTCCCTCCAACGCTAAATTCACAAATCCTTGATGTCTAAGAATGTGTCCTACCAATCGATCCCTTCTTTTAGTCAAGGTATGCCAGAAATTTCTTTTCTCCCCAATTCTCTTCAGTACCTCCTCATTAGTTACGCGATCCACCCACCTAATCTTCAGCATTCTTCTGTAGCACCATATTTCAAAAGCCTCTATCCTCTTCCTGTGCGCACTGTTTATTGTCCATGTCTCACTCCCATACAAGGCAACACTCCCCACGAATGCCTTCAGAAAGGACTTCCTTAGGCTTAATTCAATATTCGATGTTAACAAATTTTTTTCTTTTTCAAGAACGCTTTTCTACCCATTGCCATTCTGCATTTTACATCCTCTGTACTGCGACCATCATTTGTTATTTTACTGCCCAAGTAACAAAATTCATCTACCTCCTTTATTGCTTCGTTACCCAATCTAATCCCTTCAGCATCACCTGATTTTCTTACACTGCACTCCATTACCCTAGTTTTACTCTTGTTAATCTTCATCTTATATGGACCTTTCAACACACTGTCCATTCTGTTTAACTGCTCTTCCAGGTCCTTTGCTGTCTCTGACAGAATTACTATGTTGTCGGCAAAACGCAATGTTTTTAATTCTTCACCCTGAACTTTAATTCCTTCTCCAAATTTCTCCTTGCTTTCCTTTATAGCTTGCTTAATGTACAAATTGAATAACATTGGAGAAAGGCTACAACCCCGTCTTACTCCCTTCCCAACCACTGCATCCCTTTCATGCCCTTCAACTCTGACAACCGCTGTCTGGTTTTTGTACAAGTTGTAAATAACCTTACGCTCCCTATATTTTACTCCTGCTTGCTTCAGAACTTGAAAGAGTTTATTCCAATCAACATTGTCAAAAGCCTTCTCCAAATCTACAAAAGCTAGAAATGTAGGTTTGCCTTTTCTTAATCTATCTTCTAGGATAAGCCGTAAAGTGAGTATTGCCTCCCGTGTTCCTACATTTCTCCTGAACCCAAACTGATCTTCCCCAAGGTCGGCTTCTACCAGCTTTTCCATCCTTCTGTATATAATTCGTGTTAATATTTTGCAGCCATGACTTATTGAAGTGATGGTTCTGTAGTTTTCACACCTGTCTGCACCTGCTTTCTTTGGAATGGGGATTATAACATTTTTCTTAAAGTCTGAGGGTACTTCACCTGTCTCATACATCTTACACACCAGGTGAAACAATTTTGACATGGCTGGTTCTCCCAGAGACTTCAGTAGCTCTGAGGGAATATCATCTACTCCAGGGGCCTTGTTTCGACTTAGGTCTTTCAGGGCTCTGTCAAATTCTTCTCTCAGTATGGTGTCTCCTATTTCATCTTCATCTACATCCTCTTCCCTTCCTACAATATTGTCTCGAAGTTCATTTCCTTCATAGAGCCCCTCTATATACTCTTTCCACCTTTCAGCTTTCCCTTCTTTGCTGAGAACTGGTTTTCCACCAGTGTCCTTGATATTCATAGAGCTGTTTTTCTTCTCTCCAAATGTTTCTTTTATTTTCCTGTAGGCTGTATCTATTTTTCCCCTATTTATACATTCTTCTTTATCCTTGCATTGCCTTCTAACCACTCCTGCTTAGCAATTTTGCACTTCCTGCCAATCTCATTTCTTAGTCGTCTGTACTCCATTTTGCCTGTTTCATTTACTGCATTTTTATATTTTCTCATTTCATCGATTAAATTTAATATCTCCTGTGATATCCAAGGATTTTTTGCAGGTCTTGCCTTCCTACCTATTTTGTCCTCTGCTACCTTCACTATTTCATCTCTCAATTTTATCCATTCCTCCTCTACTGTTTTATTTTCCCCTGTTTCTGTCAATTGTTGCCTAAAGCGCCCTTTGAAATTTTTAAGAACTTCAGGTTCCTTCAATTTATCAAAGTCCCATCTCCTTATTTTCCTACCTTTTTGTAGTTTCTTCAGTTTCAGCCTACAGTTCATAACCAACAAGTTATGGTCAGAGTCTATATCTGCCCCTGGGTATGTCGTACAATTTAAAACCTGGTTCCGAAATCTATGTCTTACCATTATAAAATCTATCTGGTATCTCCCGGTGTCTCCTGGTCTCTTCCACGTGTACAACCTTCTTTTGTGATTCTTAAACCAGGTGTTTGTAATAACTAAATTATGTTCCGTGCAAAATTCTACATGGCGACTTCCTCTTTCATTCCTCCTGCCCAGTCCATATTCACCTACTATCTTACCTTCCCTTCCTTGTCCTAGTACCGAATTCCAGTCTCCCATCACAATTAAGTTTTCCTCTCCCTTAATTGTCTGAATAATTCCCTTTAGCTCCTCATATATTTCTTCGATTTCCTCATCATCGGCAGAGCTAGTTGGCATATAAACCTGTACTACTGTTGTCGGTGTTGGCTTCGTATATATCTTGACAATGATAATGTGATCACTGTGCTGGTCTAAGAATTATGAAATGCATGTAGTATATTCAACATTTGGTGTATAGTAATAAGTTTCATGTCCTTTAAAATCTAAACATTCTAAAGATATTGTTTTCTCTGACTGATTCCACATCCATAAGGGCAATTACATTTGGGATATGTGGAAAGTACATTAACAGATCTGATCTCATTTTGTAAGTATTTATTGTGTATCTTGGTCTGACGTGTTCTACATCCAAGAGGATCTCCTGAAACAAAAAGTATATCTTATATCATCTTGTGGCTGCAAATCGTTCACCCAAAATATCATCAGAAGAAAATATTTGGTACGGATGAATTTATGTGATTTTATTGATTACGAAATACGTCAGGAAAACGTGAACAATCGTATTCCAGTTTTTTATTATGTATATGCCAGTACATCTAGTGTCGCAGATCATCCAGGTGTGGATATTCTTTGATTTCCTTGAAACACTCCAGGCAAATTCTGAGATGGTTTCTATAAAATGGTTAAAGTTCAGTTTATGCGGCAGCGGCTAGCCGTCGCACTCGCTAGGTTAGGAACGGCAAAGCAGCCAATCAGGAGTCGAGTTACGCCGGACAATAATATTGTGTGTTTCATGACGAGTAAATATGGCGTCAATTTTGAAGTTTATTCGAGGATTTTGTTGTGGCGTTTGTGTGATTGTAATTGTTTTTCCATTTATAAGAGATTTTTAGATAATTGTCACATTACGGCCATAAGTGACCTACTATTAATACACCACAGCAGTCAACCATAGAGAAGGTATAGTATGTTTTATTTATTTTATGATCTGTACGAAACAGTGATTATCTTAAGTTCAGTTAGGTGTAGGGTAAACGATAATCATTTCAGTCCGAGATAACTCGATTGCAAGCATTCTTGGAAATTACCGCAATTACTTTTACTGACCGGACAAGGGTACATAAAAGAACCTGTCAACCATAGAGCAGGTATAGCATGTTTTATTTATTTTATAATCTGTTGGAAACAGTGATTGAGTGACATCCATACTGATAGCAACTGTAACTTGTTGATCGTCAAAAACGTTTGCATACACCACTTCGATTTGTTTACATTGTACAATTGTAACACTCTCTCTTATTGGCTGCAGCATCGCGACTTCTGATTGGCTGCTCTGCCATTCCTAACCTAGCGAGTGTGACGTCTAGCCGCTGCCGCATAAACTGCACTTTTACCCTATGAAATATTGTGGCCGATTTCCTTTCCCGTACTGAAAGGGGAAAAAAAATCAAAACACACAAAAAACTATTAGAGCTTTTTTCTCCATTTCTAATGGCCATATTGCCTACATGATATGAAATCACAATCTTCCTTTCTCCCTGCAGATGGTGACCACACTTCCCCTCTCCATCAGAATACTTGCTATTAGTTTATATTAGGGATGGGTCGAACCCTAATTTTACCGAATCGAATCCGAATACCGAATCTTAAATAAAACACGTGCTGAATACCGGACCCGAACCGAATCTTCTGAATCTCGAACCCAAATAATCTGTCAACTGAAGTACATGTATGTAAAAAGAATTAATACTCTATCACAGCCAGTGATGAAGATAAAGCCTTCTGGGGTGAATCCCAAAGGACAATATTAAATTTTTATTTAGATTTTTATTTTAAATCTTAAATATTTATTAATACCCCTTACCCTTAAAAATAAATTTGTATGAAATATATATATGTTGTTGAGATGGTCTAAAAGATTATAAGAAACTGTCTTCACTCTATTACAAAATGTTTCGTTTTGAAATAAAAAAATAATGAAAGGAAAGGATTACGAATTGTTTTTCTTTTTTCAAAGGGGAAGACTCAAAAATAAAAACTGAAAAGATGAGTAGATATTTTGGAAGTTAAATAATAGATTCTAAAAATTTTATAGTGACATATCAGGTATTTCATGAGTGACGGACAGAACATTCAGACACATAGAAAACCGCGTTTATTCGATATATATGTACTTGTTATTGCCACAAAGACATTTCAGAACTGTGAAAAGATTGTGCATTCCAGAGGGTTAAGCAAGGGTATTTTGCAGATTTATTTATTCTTTCAAACATTTAAGATCACATAACTAGTCTGCACAGAATTTTTATTCGTACAAGATTTAAAAATCACTACTAGAAGTCACTTGCCGTGCTTCATTTATAACTATTCCCATTCAGCATAAGAATAATACAAATGTAAACATTAATGTGATACGTATATTCTTCCGTGTTTGCCGTTATCTTTCTGGTTTGTTAGGCGGACGGAATATAAATATGGTAACAGCTAACATGGAAGATTACATGGCGTAATGTACATTCTTAACTGAAGGTTTCCATATAACACTTTGGATTCTGGATTCGGTAGTATTCGGCATTATGCGCCGAATCTCGAATCCGAAGCCAGTGTGCTAGATTCGGCGAATAATGGATTGGGCCGAATCACTTGGACACAACCCTAGTTTATATGTTATGGTGATTACCTATTATTTCATTTGGCTACTCCGTTCCCCATCCTAAGGAGCACTACTATATACCCTTTCTGTGCTTCAAACTTGGATGTTCTTGCTAGTACAGCCCCTGAATGCACTTTGTTCACAATTTTGGATTTCTGTTTTCCCATTATATTTGAAGCAGTCAGATAAAACTGTAATCAGGTTCCTATTGTTGGATTTGATCTGCCACCACCTTTTCAATATTGGACAATGGTGTGGTTTTTTCTTTTTTTCTTTCTCCTACCACCCCTGCAACCCATCCTACCCCCCACTATATAACGACGAAATGAAGCAGGAGTTTCTGAGACATTACTAGTGACCCCATTGGGAGGACCAAAATAAGTAAACTTCTGTTCATAGAAAGGAACATGAAATAAACAGGGAAAAAAGAAAGTAAAAGATGTTCAATTTGGAGCGAGGATAAAATCAAGCAAGTATAAATTTGAAACACGTTATTAGTTAAAAAAGAAAACAGCAAGTCCGTCACTGCTCCGGTGATGGTAAACATGTGACATTACAGATACAGGGGGAAGCTGATTGTTTCCATGTGAAAGGCGTGTTTGGCCAGACTGTTGGGTTCCCCAGCCAGCCGGCTAACAGTTTGGACCTAGTGAATGGGATACAGGAAGTTAGGATTTTCCTAATCTTCTCGGAAACTGGAAACGGCGGCCTTGGCTGAACGAGGGCAGCTCTTCCAGATTGCAACTGAAATACAATACAGCCACACACATTATTATAAAAATCCATATGAAATCAGTGAATGGTCATAAGGCAAATATAATTATATGAATGGATTGAGGAGACTTGGGAGAATCAAATGCCATAATTACAATTTCAATATCCCTTATAGATAAAAAGCCATAAATTTCAGTACTATAATAATGACGACATTGTAAGACTTATATTTACAATTATTGATACACAGTGTTTATGCGTAACAATTGAAGAAGCAAATGGGCAGCATTGTACCACGTAACTTATCTTAAAAGACATACCACCTTATTTTCATATTTTTTCAATAAATTTTTTTTTTACTCTCTTGTTCTGCTTTACGTTGAGGCAGTAATATTCTTGTGTCACAACATAGATTCCGCAACAGAAACACAAAACATGAACCCAGCAAAGCACATTACATTTATGTATGTATTTTATTACATTTAATATTATTCTTACTAACGTTCATTCTATGTTGTTGACTGCCACTTAAATATTTCATGGCCAACTAAAAATAGTAGATATGCAGCAAATAATTTATACATAAATAATTATATGTATTTGAGTAAAAGAAATGGATATATTTGCATAAAAAGCCATTATAAAATGAATATTAATATATTTGAATAGTGAGAAGCCACGCTTAATAGCTTCAGTCTCAACTGATTTTAGTATTGTTAATTATATATTTGTTTGTTAAATGTAAACAACATTTGTAGGGAGGTGGTCAAAGCATTTAATTCTGTGATATTCAAATATATGACATTTTGGAAGGGAAATTGTATTTTAAAGATAAGGCATTAGGATGCGCGGAAGGGTACAATTTTGCTAGCAGGTAGAGTACACTTTCAAACGCCTGAGAAGGGACTTGTAACTTGGACGTGGTGGTGAAATGTTTTGACGCTGGGCGGTCTGAAACCGTGTTACGAACTTGTGATTTGAAGAGTTAGGCATGTGTGCACTTAGAAAATTTATGGGACTATGATTGAAGAACTTAGTTTCTGGTGAAAAGTGGTAAACAGTGCACGGTAGTAGAGCTGTGGAACTGTGATAATTGAGCAATGAAAAACTGTTTTATAACAAATACTGTAATTAATCGTGGATTAATTTGGAACTGCAATGTTCGATGGACTTCAGTAATTTACGAGTGATAATTAGGAACTTTTACTCTGGAGTATGATTTAATTTATGTTTGTTTAAATATATTTTCATGACATCATATGCAGATTGATGGAGTGGCTAAACTACAGATTAATTATTGATCTTGTTTAAACAGGTTGGGCAGCTGTTTAGGGTATAGAAGCTGACATACATAACTCACCCCTATGAACAGAGACAACAGCCATAAAACTTTTACTACCCTGATTTATGTATTGCCCAATTCTTATTGGAGAGTACCGATAGGAAGGTCACAAACATGTGGATGAAAAAGATAGGGCACTGTAAGAGTACGGATGAAATATCTGACCCAATCAGAAAGGAAGTATTTCTGAGCCAAAGAAAAGTAATCCGCTCAGCTTGTGGAAAGCGAGCATTTATCGAACAAAACTAAACACCCCAGACAACAGGTGAAAGTTAAAACTAAACCAACTTCTAGGTAGAAGAAAAGAACACAAATGACTCTCCAATACTTGGTAACTAAGGGGAGCCAAAGAAACCTAAATCTGCATGTACCTAAAAATAAATAAATAAATAAATAAAATAAAAAAAATCAAGCACGAAATAACCATTTTTCATTGATGATACTGGGAACATCATTGGTGGAGTGCTTTCTGGTACCCATGCACCAAGATTGCCGTGAGGAAATGGGCAAACAGCTCGTGATAATGGCGATGGGATTTGGCACGGTGGTGGGCGGTCCACATATACCCTATGAACGCCACACCATCTCGTGCAGAGAAGATAGTGTAATGTGATAGCACCTTACAGCACAAGGAAAACTCAACACAGAAGCCAGTCTGTTTGGAGGGGGGGGGGGGGGTGAAATATGTGTATGGTGGTGGCTTCCTGCCCATGCTTGGATCGTGCTGTCGGTGCCCGACCTGTAAACGGCCCGTGATGTCTGGCAGGAAGTAAGTGCCACCACTGCTGTGGCACAGGGGCTCTGAGCAGTGCAGTACTGGTCAGGAAGCTGTTTCTGGGGCTGTGTACCACCCACGACGAAAGCCCCCATTTGCAGGGGCAGGCACTGTCGCATACGATACGCACGTGAATCGAATCGAGTTCTTTTCTTCTAGTGATCACTCGACGTCTGGCAGTCTCCTCGGAAGGAAATGTCTTTTGTAATACTGCAAAATACAACTTCACAACACTACGAGTCTGATTTGAAGCCACACGTTTGCCACTCATAAGGTGCTTCAGATGTATGAACTTTGGGCATTGGTCTTTGCATTACAGAGTCAACACCATCTGTAGAGACTGCAGATCTTCATTGCACATGAGCATTTTTATGCCCCTCATCTCATTTTTGTCGGTTATTGAGATTACAATTTCCCCTGCTCACTAGATTGCATTGCTGTTTTCAAGGGGGGGGGGGGGAAGCTGAAATATGACAGGACCAATTAAGAAGTGGCCAAAATGAAGTAAAAGTTTTTGTGCCCTACCCGTATGTGGCAGACTTACGATCAGTTGCAGCCTCTTTGGTGATAGTTACCTTGTCCATTGTTAGGGCTAGGAAAAATTATTTTTAATGATGATGAATTATGCAAATATGGCATTTTCTTAAGGAAATAATGCAAATCCGTCTTTTTTTCTTTTTTTTTTTCAATTGACACAAAATCGGAGGTTTGTAACAATAGTATGTTGTATCTGTGTAAGAAATGTCATAACTTTAATTATGTCAGTAATATATTTAATGTAGAAATGTTCCATATCCAAACGGGGTGCCTATTTTATTATTTTGTAATACATACTGTAATGATACAGTGCCACACATTGTTAGATGTGCATATTGACAGTAGTAAGATTTCAGAGGTACCTGTCGGCAAGATTATTTATCTCTCTGCAATAATTATGCTAATTAATATTATAATGGAAAGTCCAGGTTGGAATTAACATTATAGTAATAAGAACAGTTTACAACTCACCACAAAGACGTGGTAACAAGCTGTGACAGGCACATACAAAAGACACACACATACAACACTTTCAGCTATCGGCCATGGCCTTCTTCAGAAAATAGAACATTCACGCAATCACACAGGCACACAACACAGTCATACAACCATCACTTCAAAGTGCGGCAGCTGGAGGTGATGGTTGTATGACTGTGTTGTGTGCCTGTGTGATTGCGTGAGTGTTCTATTTTCTGAAGAAGGCCATGGCCGATAGCTGGATGTGTTGTATGTGTGTCTTTCGTATGTGCCTGTTGCAGCTCATCATTAATTTGATTGTTTTAGAATTTCGATGCATTTCTTTGCCAAATTGTTTCTAGCATTTTGAAACAGTTAGCGTTGTTTTCCGTGATTGAATGCCGACCTGTCAGTTTGTAAATTCGACGTATTGCTCATGCGTAACTTTGGCTGACAGATCTTTGAAGAGCGCCAAAAGTGAGCAATTTAGCCATTATATTATTTAACTGTGCTGTTATTGTTTCGTTACTGTTTTGCTTCGATATAGGTTACTACTTTTGGACTTAATGTTGGATTTCTCTCGGGCTTATTATCACTGTAACTGGATTTAAAGAAACACTTTTTTTATGCTCATTTTTATCATCTTCTGGGCTTTGTCCATTGTAACCTAGACAGTAAAATTTACAAAAGTGCCGGTGTAATGAGCTTATGTTGGCATCAAACTTTCAGTGCTCTTTGGAATGTCAGTCACATAGAATAAGGGAGAAAATATGTGGTGTTGACCACAAAATAAAAAATTAATGCTGTTCATGTTGTATTCTTGACAGTTTCCCTTAAGAAACCTTTTGCTGTCAGTCAGTTAGCCTCTAAAACGAATATTTCATTTTGCCAACATTACCATACTACACTGCTGCTGCTGCCAATAAGTAAAATTTCTTTTGTTTGAAGATGGGTTTTTGTTTTGTCTGTTTACGCCACTTGTCCAGATTTTTTGTAAAAAGGGAGGGGTAGTGTGGAAGAAAAGGGCGATGCTGAGAGGGAGTGGGCCGGGGGGAGAAAGCCTTTGTGTCCTGGAGTCAAGGATGCAGCACTGAAAAAATAAGTGAAAATTCAGAGGATGAATTACCATTTGTTTGTGTGTCAAAAGTAAGACAATGTTAAAAGAAATGTTTTTGTATTAAGTCTGCATTACTGATGGGAAACAAAATTTAAAACTTGAACTTATAACAAAACGTATGTTGTAAACTTAGTTTCAAAGTCAGATGTGACTAAACAGTAAAAAAATATTAAGAAAATTCAATTTTGTACGTTTTAATCTCAAGTTAAATCCTTTTCTACGTACTAATAAATACTTTTATTATAGAGGAAAAATTCCTAACAGGAAAAAAATATACGTAAAAAATAGATGAAGAACACTTACCAGGCGAAGGGGTACAGGCAGTAATAGCAACAAATAAACACACAGACACACACACACTCAAAAATGCTAGCTTTCGCAGCCTAGCTGCTTCATCAGGCAGAAGGGAAGGAGAGGGAAAAGGAAATGATGAGGGATTTAAGGAAGGGGGTAAGGAGCCATTCCAATCCCGGGACAGGAAGACTTACCTTGGGGGAAAAAATGGAAGGTAAATAAATGCACATACACCCACACATTTACACAGACACAAGTACACTTAGGCAGACATACTGTAGAACTTTAAAATATGTGAACCTAAAAGTTTATTGGTGATTTTCATATAAAAATTTCTCTTGTAGCAAAGACTTTATGTTTATGTACAATACTGCTGCAAAGGCAAAGACTTTTTTTTATAGCCTACATTAAAATATATTTTTCTGCTTTTCAATATTGTTATTCTCTGAGAAATTGCAACAATATAATAGAAATACTTAACTCAGCACAAAATGCCCTAGTGTCAAAAATGCTTTGTGGACCTGAAGAAAGGGGTAACCTGCTGGATGCAATCAGTGGCAATTTTTTTTTCTTTTTTTTTGTAATATTTAAAGTACTTGGTGTATAAAAAAAATAATTTTTAGATACAAATTTGTATCAATATTTTTTGTAAAAATTATTTTTTCAACATCTATACCAAATTGTACCCACTCTATCTTAGGAATACTGTAATTTTTGGTATACCATTGAAAATTTGTTAAATATGGCAAAATATAGTACCCAAAATGGAATGAGATTACCAGAAAATAACATCTTTTTTGACCATAAAATAACACCGATTTTTCCCCCCGTCCCTATCCGTTGTTCTTCCTACAGCAGGGCGGTGGGGACCTTTCCACTTTGCCACCTCTGGAGCGTCAGCTCGTAACCCACCAGCAATTTCGACCTCCGTCACCTACCCAGAGGAGCACCGTTCTTCTCCAGCTTCTCTCGCTAGAACGGTGTCCCTCAGGACACTACCTTTCGAGGATTCGACTGGCCCGCAATCGGACGTCGGTCGAGAGATTACCCGTCTCGGAACTTCTCGTTCTGTTTTCTCTCCCTGAACCTTGCCCGTAAAAGCCCTCCCAGTTGGCACCGTCAAAGGAGAACAGGAAAACTAGGAAGTTCTCTGAGAAGGAGGAAACTTCAGTGGTGACTCGGCACGTTCTGCTTCTGTGGAGACCCCAGGTTCCCCTCGACTGTAGATATTTGTACAGCAGAAGCCGTGTCTGTTGGAACGGTGGTGGCAGACGACCATGGGGTGTAACACCTCACCGGTCTCTTCACACCCACTCAGTACTCAGACTGTGTGATCCTTCAGTGGAATTATAGCCCTCCCCTCCCACAAAGTTAAGCTATGCCAGCTGTGTAGCACATACATTGCTAACTGCAATGTTTTTCAGGAAACTTACTTTCCAGCAGCTGCGACTGCCGCCGTTCGAGGCTTCTACGCTTTTCTTAAGAATCGTTGTGACAGAGACGGGGTATCGGGTGGAGTTTGCACGTAAATTCCGGATACTGTTACAGTCAACTAGTTGCCGCTCGATACGACTTTGCAGGCTGTGGGTGTTAGGGTAAAGGCGTTACAAGATTTGACACCCCGTAACATTTAACACCCTCCCGGCGATCGTGTATCCGATAACACCCTGTCCGATTCGATTTTTCAGCTCCCGCCATCATAATCGCGGGTTACTTTAATGCACGTAACTCTTTAGGTGAAAGCACGATCACCGACTGCAGTAAAAACGTCAAAAACGTACTGACACAGCTAGGTGTTTATCTCTTGAATAATGGTGCTCCCACGTGCAGGTGAGTGTGTGCTCAGTTTCAGTGGCTGCTTCACAACTGGAACCTCACCCCCTACTACTAACTTCTTAATGGTACAGATTGGAGCTATTAATGCAGTACATTCTCTGGTACAAAACTTATCCAGGCTTCAACCTACAGTACCAAATTTCCCCCACACTTTGCTCTTCTGCTGCTGCCCCCACCAGTGCGTATCTTCCCACCCACCTGTCACCTACGTGCTCTGTAAGGCCCCCTGCAGCTATCCCCATTACTCCACTGCAGAGTTTTACACAGAATGTAGCAGCCGGACTCGACTGTTTGTCTGAAGTGTGTCGGTGTGATTGTGCAGGTTGTCCAGAAAAGGGCTCCCTGATTTCAAAATTAAATATCTCGAAAACAGAGATCGATAGAGGAATGCAGTAAACGGTACGTTTATTGTGAAAGCTGTAACAAGTTTATACAGCAGTTTGAAATAATAGTTACAAAAGCTGCTAACAGATGGCACTATACGCTGTACAGCTCATATCGGCATACATAAGTGAAATAATCGTATGCAAACGCTGTTTGCAAACAGTCACATCACAATGTTTTCAAAGTGTTCACCATTGGCACTACAGAGGTGGCGCAAACGAAGACTGGAATTCGCCATCACATTTCGTAGTGCCTCAACCGAAATGGATTCACATGCCACAGAGATCGCCGATTCGAGCTCGTGTAGCGTGGCGGGATGCTCAGAGTAGACCGTGCCTTCCGCTGTGCCCCACAAAAAAGTCACAGGGAGTCAAATCCGGCGATTATGGAGGCCAATCCGTGCCTGCACCAGTAAATTTGGGATATTCCAACGCAATGACTCGATTTCCGAAGTATTCCTCAAGAAAGTGAAACACTTGTTCGGTCCGATATGGTCGGGCTTCATCTTGCATAAACCATTCAGTTCCAAAATTGCAACGTTACGTGCACCAGTGACCGTTTCTCGAAGGACAAAAGGGCCAATAATGCCTCTGCTGCATACTGCAGCCCACACAGTAACTTTACGAGAATACAGGGGTTTTGCTTCACACCAATATGGCTTTTCGGAACCCCAAAATTGCCAGTTCTGCTTATTCACGTATCCATTCAGGTGGAAGTGTGCTTCATCTGTAAACCAGATGCAGCCAACATCAAATCCTTCACTATCAATCATTGTGGGCATCTGATTAGCAAAGGCAACCCTTAGTTGCACAGCTCGTACTGACATTGCCTGGTGCATATGAATTTTGAATGGAAACATGTGTAGGCTGTTTCTCAGTATTTTCTGCATGATGGAATGCTTCAATCCATTCTCAGATGCAATTCTACAGACGGATGACATTGGTTTTCGCTGAATAATTCCAGAAACTGTGGCAATATTTTCAGGCGTAACTGTGGTTTGCTTGCGGCCAACATGCCCCACTAGATCATCAGTTACGTTGCCTGTTTGTTGAAATTTTGAAGAGCGTACGAATGGTTTTCGCATCAGGTCTTTTTGGAACATTAAATTGTGCTTGAAAACTTGCCCTTGTTGCCATAGGACTCTCTTCTAACCTATGGTACTCTAGCACCAGAAAAACACGTTGTTCAATGGAGTACATGGTTTTAATCTCTACCTTCATTACGCTAACCTCCTTCGGATCACTATTTATACTAGGCATTATGGTATGGCGATTACGATGACATCTGTTAGCAGCTTTTGTAACTATTATTTCAAACAGCTGTATAAACTTCTTACAGCTTTCACAGTAAAAATACCGTTTACTGCATTTCTCTATCGATCTTTGTTTTTGAGATATTTAATTTTTTAATCAGGGAGTCCTTTTCTGGACACCCTGTATGAATAGGTGTATATAACGTCTACTGCTGAAGGCTGTGGCTGAAAGCCGAGTAGAATTTGTTCGAGTGTCAATTGTATGTGCTCGATATGACTCGACAGACGTCTTTGTGGTAAGTTACAAACAAACCTCAGTATAGCACTTTATTTTTTATGCGGAAGTGAATGCCAGTGTTCTCCAAGTTGAAACAACTTTTGGCTGCGACTGTGTATGCTGGTTGCTGATCGGTACGTATAAATTACAGAAGATGATGTGCACATTTTCGTGCTGCTTGGAGGTAATTGTTGGATAAGAATGGTCAGTGGTGTTTTGGCCCATTTGCTTGTATAAAAGTATTTGTTTAATGGCTTCTCCTCACTCTTATGTAATGACAAGACAGCAAATCTTACATTGAATGTATTTCTTTCCATTTTTCAGTTTCTTGAAGATCCATTAAAGTTGGATTCACCTAGTCCTCATGTAAAGCAAAGCCCAGAAGGGAAACCACAAGACGAGGGCTTTGAGCATAATGTAAGTTTTCATATTAGTACTGTATTATTAATAAACTCCAGCAAAAATTTTACATTGATTGTGTGCAGTAAACTTAATCATAGGTAGTGAATTATTGTAATGTATAGCAACTTAAAACAATTTTTGTAGTTTTTCTGTTGTCTGGTTCATTTATGATGTATGTTAGTAATTAAGAATCCTGACATGGGCATAACTATACTAACTGTTACCCTTGTTGTTTCATTATAAAATTATACTTGTTCAAATAACTTATGGGTATGTAGGTATGTACAGTATTTAATGTTCACTGATATTTTGATACTAGAACGTACTTGAGGCAGTACTACATCGGGAAAACTCTGTACAGTAACTTCTATAACCTTAGTTTCCAATGACAATAGGAAAGGGAACACACACCGATTAAGCAAACACTTCCATCACATAACCAAAGATGAGCCATTAGAAATATCAATAGTGTACATCAATTTCGAAAGAGTGAGGTGCAATTAATTTTGTGCCTCTGTTTTTGACAAATAAGAGAGCAGGAATCCATACATATTGTAAAAAAATCCTTCATCCCTATTCATAAGTTTACCTGCTAGTTTCATTTCAATCACTTCCTTAATAACACAATCCTAATAGCAGGAAGTGCAGTGCATTTAATAATTTCTGTTTGTTATATTCCGTATGGTGGCCTGTGTCTAGGCAACAGCAGATTTGTTGCATTGTCGTAAAAGTGTGTGACATTTCTTCCCAATACACTGGTCCTCAACAGCCCTAATGGTTTGATCAATATACGACATGCCACAGTTCCACGGGATACAATAGACACCTGCCTTGCACAAAATGAGATCATCCTTTACGGACCATAACAGGGTCTTAATTTTAGGTGGAAACACACATTTAACATCATATTGATCAAGGCCAATCTCGGAAATGCTGCCAGTGTATAGCAGAAAGGCAATTGAATTGTGTGCCACTTCTGTGCTATCATCACTAGCCCATTGCACATTTGATTCATAGTGAAACACTCCTTTTAATATGCCATTTCACTATAACCATTCTGGTGAAAAGTGATGGGACATATCTGTTGACAAACTTTCTTGGTCTGCAATGACGTGAGCCCTGTGCTCTAAGGTACAAAAAACCACTTCATGCTGAGCTGTGTGGGGAAAATAGTACACTCCTGACTTTGATAAAGGTCGCATTGTAGAATATCGCGATTGCAGTTTACCGTATCGAGACATTGCTGCTCGCGATGGTCACGATCCAATGACTGTTAGCAGAATGTGGAATCGGTGGATTCAGGAGGGCAATACGGAACGCCATGCTGGATCCAAATGGCTTCATGTCACTAGCAGTCGAGATGACAGGCATCTTATCCGCATGGCTGTAACGGATCGTGCAGCCATGTCTCGATCCCTGAGTCAACAGATGGGGACGTTTGCAAGATGACAACCATCTGCATGAACAGTTCGACAACGTTTGCAGCAGCATGGACCATCTCCAAATTTAGAAAAGCTAGAAATGTAGGTTTGCCCTTCCTTAATCTGTATTCTAAGATACGTTGTAAAGTGAGTATTGCCTCATATGTTCCTACATTTCTCCTAAATGATCTTCGCCGAGGTTAGTGTCGCCATCCATCTGTAAGTAATTTGTTTTAAAATTTTGCAACTGTGGTTTATTAAACTGATAGTTCTACTATCAACTGAACAAGTAAATTGCATCCTTCAAAGTTTTGATTTTCTATCCTTGCGCCTAGATGAGGGACTTCCAGCCCAAGATCATTCCCACCCCTTCCTAAAGTGGTGTTCTGTCGCCCTCCCGACCTTCAGACCATCCAGAACATCATTCCTATGCCACCCTGACTCCCAGCCCACTGCCACAGGGATCATATCCTTGTGGAAGACCCCGCTGCAAGACCTGTCCGATCCACCCACCTGGCACTTCCTATTCCAGTCCTGTCACAGGCTTATCCTACCCTACCAGAGGCTGGGCCACCTGTGACTGCAGCCACATACAGTAAAACCCCTTTTTAACGAATCTCAGGGGACTCAAATATTTTTTCCTTGAAAAGGGGTTTTCCTTAAATGGGGGTTGTGCCTAGGCACACAGAAGGAGTGACCCAGAATTTTTAGGGGATGTAGTAGATATTTAATTGCAAACTTACCAATTAACTGCCAAAAATTTTAATATATCATAAAAACAGACATTTCACAAAACACATTCATTACTGTTTTTTAAAAAAGTCATAAAGAGTTGTCTGTTTTCTCCTTCCAGCATACTGTAATGAGAGAAGTTGTCTCTGAAGTTGGTTGATATTTGCCAGAATTGCCTCATCTACATTAAAAGTGGAAAAGTAGTTTCTGACTGTGTCAAGTCCTTCCACAGCAGCTGCAAAACTTGGTGCAATGGCCTCTTCATCATCATCATCATCATCATCATCGTCACCACTACCATGACCTTGTACCTCAGAGAGTTCCCTCATTACCATTTCACACATCTTACTCACGTTCATCTCAGGTGTCGAAGTTGAAACATCATTATCACTTGAAACAAGATTAGATTAGATTAGATTAATACTTGTTCCATAGATCATGAATACGACACTTTGTATTGATATGGAACGTGTCAGTTTAATGAAATGTGTCTATACATAATATTACAAGACACTGAATATTTGAATATTTTTTTTATTTTTATTATTTTTTTATTTAGTTATTTATTTTTATTTTATTTTATTATTATTATTTTTTAAATTTTTTCCTAAAGTACTAACTTTTATCTAGAAATTCATCTAATGTGTAGAAGGAATTGCCATTCAGAAATTCTCTTAATTTATTTTTAAATGCTAGTTGGCTATCTGTCAGAATTTTGATACTACTTGGTAAGTGACCTAAGACTTTTGTGGCAGAATAATTAACCCCTTTCTGTGACAGAGCTAAATTTAACCTTGAATAGTGTAGGTCACCCTTTCTCCTAGTGTTGTTGCTATGCACACTGCTATTACATTTGAATTCAGTTGGACTGTTAATACAAATTTCATAAGTGAATATATATATTGTGAAGCTACTGTGAAGATTCCTATATCCTTAAATAAATGTCTGCAGGATGATCTTGGGTGCGCTCCAGCAATTATTCTCATGACCTGCTTTTGGGCAATGAATACTTTCTTACTAAATGATGAATTGCCCCAGAATATGATGCCATAAGAAAGCAGAGAATGAAAATAGGCATAGTATGCTAGTTTACTGAGTTGTATATCACCAAAGTTTGCAATCACCCTAATAGCCTAAGTAGCTGAGCTCAAACGTTTCAGCAGATCTTCAATGCGTTTCTTCCTATTAAACCCCTCATCAATGCATAAACCTAAAAATTTTGAATATTCTTTTTTGTGTTCCAGCCTCGTCGCCACTTTTGTGTCTCGTTTCCATCGTAGGTGTCGGTGGCCGAGTAGAAAGACCGACACAGGAATAAAGGATGCACGCTTGTGCAGGTAGGAGGTGACCAGCCAGTGGACAGCAGAAACTAGAAACACTAGAGTAAATTAGAATGAGATATATATTTCACAGAGACTGAGTAATACTTAACTTTTACATAGTTCTTCACTGCAGAATGCTGATACATAGATTAAATAGAGGCCTACCTAGTGATGATTCGTAGTGCCTATCCGATAGCCAAGTCTTTACTGGTGCCTATCTGATTCCGAAGTGTTAACTGGTTCCTATCTCAGTTCCAAGTGAACGATGTTGTTCAGTGGTGGCCACGAGCGGAGTTGTAGCAAAGGGCACTCGTGGCTGACGTCGTAATAACGCCGCACCGTGCGTACATGGCGGCGTGCAGCGAAAGTAGGTGGCGCGCAATTTAGACTTGTGTGACACCACACCCCTCCCCCCCCCAAATCACCGTGCTGTCGTGTCGTAGGGCTGGGGGCCACGGCGACGGCACTGGGAGGAGGCCTGGGTGGGGGCGTTTCTGGTGGGACGGGCGTCGTAGCTGAGGCTGGGATCGAGACGCCGTCCGCGCCCCGGTATACACCTTGCGATCCGCCGGGAAACCCTCCAAAACCAGGAAGGTGCGTGGCCCAGGAGGCAGGGGCACGCATGGTCCTGGTGTCCCTCTCGTTGACACTGACAGCTGAGACGGCAACTACTGCGTCGGAGGCGCGTCAACATCCATGGGGATCTCGTAGTCCGGGGACGCTGGACCCGGGGGTGAATGATGTGGCTGTGCTCCCTGGCGGTGAACTGGGTCTGGAATCAAGAAACCCAAGACAGGATCGCGCGGCCTGTGCAGGTGCAATTGATGTGCGTGGCGCCGCAGCTCCGACCCTGTGGAAGAACGTACAACATACATATTGCGACCGAGCACGCGCTGAATGATGCCCAGCATCCATAGTTTCTTCTTGTTTCCAGCAAACACCCTGTACAGCACCGGCGTGGAAATCTGAAAACGCGTAGCGCCATACGAACCGACTCGGTGCGTGGGAGGCTGCAGCAGGTGAAGGAGAGTGCGGTGACGGCGGCCGTGTAGCAGCTCGGCAGGAGACGGGCCGTCACGTGGCATGCACCAATACGTGGACAGGAAAATTTAAAGAGCTTGCTGCCTGGAATGCTGACCTTTCATCTTTTCCATATGAGACTTGAATGTTCGAACGAAATGTTCTGCTTCACCATTGGACTGAGGGTGAAAAGGTGCGGTGGTGATATGCTGAATGCCATTCACACGACAAAACTGTCGAAATTCCACACTAGCAAACTGAGGTCCATTATCACTGACGATAGTTTCAGGCAAACCTTCGATACAAAACACTGATTGTACTAGACGCCGTTGTTGAGTTCATGGCAATCACAAAAGGAAACTTGCTGAAAGTGTCTACAACAATTAACCAGCGCGTATTCCAGAAAGGTCTGGCAAAGTCAATATGTAAACATTGCCATGGTCCCTTGGGGCATGGCCATTCTGAGAAACATTGCGGAGGAGCCGCCTGATGCTCCACAAAAACTGTACACTGTGATGTCATGTGCTCTATCTGGGCGTCCATACCAACCCAGGTACAATGATGTCTGGCCAATTGCTTTGTCCTAACAATACCCCAATGTCCTGCAGGACGCGTGACACTTCTTGTTGCAGGGAACGGGGAACAATCACTCTTGTTTGTTCATTGTCAGTATGTAACAACAGATCACCCTGACTTACAGACAATGCATGACGTTGTGCAAAATAATTCGAACCAGAGGCCGCTCAATATCTTTGGCTCTGGCAAGTCAACCTGAGCAAACAAAACATGCTACTGCAGCTGTTTCCTGTGCGGAAGCATCTTTGGAGTCTATGTGACAACATGCCATTTCTGAAGAATCAAACGACACATCCCGGTCAACCGGTAGTCGGGAAAGTGTGTCCGCATTGGCATGTTGAGTGGTAGGTCAGTACAAAATCTCATACTGATAATTTGACAATATCAAGGACCATCTCTGAAGCTTTTGTGCCGTACGTGGCAGAATTGGCTTTGTGGGTGAGAACAACGACGTGAGAGGCTTGTGGTCTGTCAACAAATAGAATTTTCTGCCATAGAGATAATGATGAAACTTTGTGACGCCGTAAATGATTGCTAAGGCCTCCTTTTCTATCTGACTGTAATTCTGTTGCGTTGGCGTCAGTAGCTTGGACGCAAAGGCAATAGGACGATCGTGAGATCCAATACGATGCGACAATACTGCACTCAGACCGTACGACGAGGCATCCACTGCTAACACTACAGGCTTCTGCGGATCAAAGGGAATCAAACATGCATCACTGAGTAGTGCAGACTTTAATTTGTCAAAGGCAACCTGGCAATCTTTAGACCATACAAAAGGAACATTCTTCCTACGTAAGCGATGCAGTGGAGCTGCAATTTGAGAGGCATTGGGAATAAATCTGAAATAATAGTTAAGCTTTCCCATTACTGCTTTCAGTTCGTGCACATTCGTAGGAGGAGGCAAGTCTTTGATTGCTCTAACATGTGACTGTAAGGGATGAATTCCTTGGGCATTAATCACATTGCCTAGGTACTCTATTTCAGTTTGGAAAAACGAACACTTTGCTTTATTGCAACGTAGACCTGCTGCAGTCAACACTTTGAAAAGGCACTCCAGGTTTGCTAAATGTTCTTCAACTGTGCGCCCTGAGACCACAATATCATCTAAATAGTTCAAGAAACACGGTACAGAAACTGTCAGCTGTTCCAAAAAACGCTGAAAAATAGCAGGGGCAGAAGAACTGCCAAAGGGTAGGCATTGAAATTGAAGAGGCCCATGTGAGTATCAATGACGAAAAACTTTTTTGACTCGTCATCAAGTGGAATCTGTAAGTATATCTCTGCTAAATTAATCTTGGAAAGGAAAGCGAGACTGTCCTAATTTGTCCATTAGTTCGTCAGGTCTGGGCAGGGGATAAGTGTCTACAATTGTTTGACTGTTCAGTGTTGATTTAAAGTCCGTACAGAGTGGAAGTTTTCCTGACGGCTTGGGTATAACTACTATAGGCGAGGCCCACTGACTCGCAGAAACAGGAGAAATCACACCACTATCTTGCCATTGTTTAAGTTCTTCAGCAACCTTATCATGAAGGGCAAGAGGCACTGGTCTAGCTTTACGAAATTTTGGAACTGCAGATTCTTTTAGAGTTACATGTGCCATGAAGTCTTTTGCACAACCTAGTTCCGGCAAAAACAAGTCACTGTATGTTTCACACAATGCATTGATTTTGTCCTGAGGCACTACTGATGAAATTTGAAGCACATCTCTTTGAATTGATAAACCAGACAAGTCAAATGCATCTAGTCCAAAAATGTTCTGTGTAGATTTGGCCTGAAGAACTACAAAAGAAAATGTTTTTGTTACACCTTGAAAAGAGGTGGGCAGGCTACACATTCCTAGCACGGGAATATTTTGACCTGTATATGCTGTTAGCACTTGTTGAGATGGCGTCAATTTTGGCGAACCCAGAAGTTCATAAGTATCTTTATTTATTAATGTGACATCGGAACCAGTATCAAGCTGAAATTTCACAGTCTTATTTTCTATGCAAAGAGTCACAAAATGTTTTTGCTTGTGGCACTCGACAGGTGCGCGAATGTGGGCAACGTCTGATACAGCTTGTTTGCTGCGCTTGCGCATGTGCGGGCCGCGTAATGAAGTAAGCGGCGCGGAATCGGCACACAGTGGATTAACAACACTGTCACTAGATGGCACTACCACCGGATCGGCATCCGCGCAATGCGAGGCTGCTGCACTAAAATTGCTTTAAGTAGGTACATCAAGTCTACTGTCACTAGCTACACAGTACTGGGCACTTTTACAAGGAGAAGTTGTAGAAGGCACTAGGTTCACTACAGGATTGCACTGTATATAGTCATTTTGCTTGTCCCGAACCCTTTTCCGTTGCACAGATTTACGTGCTTGACGACGCTTGCTACATGGCTCACAACATAGTTTTGCCATAGGTGCAGAAAAATTGTCTTGCATTTGAGAGTCAAGAGAAACACTGTCCAAGTTTACAGCGTGTATGACATTTACAGAATTAACTGTTCTCGCACTCCACGAAGCACTGTTCCTAAGGGCACCATTCTTTGAGTTTACATTCTGCATACACACTGTCTGTACATGTCCTGTTTTGTCACATTCATAACAGGTTGCATTGCAACTAGGGCAATGTGCACATTTATGGCGAGATACACACTGAGGGCAAGACTTACGAACATTTTTCTGAAAAGAGCGTTGGCGCCCGGTATTCACATTATGTTGTCTAACACGACGGAGCGACCTTTGCATCACACTTTTACTCTGGCTACTGTTCACTGTCTGTTCAGCACGGCCAGTAGAATTTAAAGAATCACTAGTGCTATACTGAGAACTGTAACTACAAATGCGTCCGTTGCGGCGCACTGAATTAACACTGTGGCTTTGCATTTCTACATCTGCTAAGTCATAGGTATCATGAGCTTCAATAAGCTGCAGTACACTGTCTAATGAGGGGTCAGATTGCTTCAGAATTGCTGCCCTAATTCTGGGGTCCTGAATGTTCTGTGTAATTGCATCTCTCAATGTAACGTCACTATAAGAGAGTCCACAAGAGCAAGTAAATTTACATTTGCGGGTTAAGCCCTTCAACTCAGTGATCCAGTCTTGGTGTGACTGCTCGGGTGATTTTTTAAGTCTGAAAAATCAGTACCGCGCTGCTGCTACCAGAATTTTTCTCTCATAATGAGCATTCAGTGCATCTACAATTGCATCAAATTCTAGATCATGAGGAGATGCGTGGGGAAAAAGTTTCTGCAGTAATATGAAGGTTTTGGTTCCCACCACAGAGAGGAACAAATGTTTAACGGTCAGACCTGTAATTTGATGAGCCGCGACGAGTTCTTGAAACTGAACGAAGTAATCACTCCATTCTTCCTCACGTTCGTTGAACTGGCGGAACGTAGGAAGCGGTGCGGCTGCAGGTGTTGGCGGCTGAAGCGACGGCTGGTTTTGTTGTTGGTGAGCCTGCGCTGTCAACTGCGACACCGCTTGAAGTAGTGGCCTGATTTGCGCCATCTGTAACTGAATAATTTCCATTAAGTTTGGGTTCGGGGTAGTGGCCATGCTGACCGATTAGGCACCGCGCATACAAGTAACAAAACACAAATGCAATATGAAAGAGGACGCTCTCCAACAAAAATGTCCACAAAACACGTAACGGAATATGTTCCCCCAAAAATCTTATAATAAGGGTGGGTGGGCGGGAGCAATTGCTGCGTGCTCCGACTGCTGCCTTCTGGCTGCTGCTAACGTGCTGGTCCACTGTTCTTCTATCACTCCTCGTCGCCACTTTTGTGTCCCAGCCTCGTCGCCGCTTTTGTGTTTCCATCGTAGGTGTCGGTGGCTGAGTAGAAAGATTGACACAGGAATAAAGGATGCACGCTCGTGCAGGTAGGAGGTGACCAGCCAGTGGGACAGCAGAAACTAGAAACACTAGAGTAAATTAGAACGAGATATATATTTCACAGAGACTTAGTAATACTTAACTTTTACATAGTTCTTGACTGCAGAATGCTGATACATAGATTAGATAGAGGCCTACCTAGTGATGATTCGTAGTGCCTATCCGATAGCCAAGTCTTTACTGGTGCCTATCTGATTCTGAAGTGTTAACTGGTTCCTATCTCAGTTCCAAGTGAACGATGTCGTTCAGTGGTGGTCATGAGCGGAGTTGTAGCAGAGGGCGCTCGTGGCTGACGTCGTTAGAACGCCGCACTGTGCGTGCATGGCGGTGCGCGGCGAAAGTAGGTGGTGCACACTTTAGACTTGTGCGACACCACAATTCTACCTTAGCTATAGATTTCTGGTTGAAGTCAATATTAATTAATGGTGTGATGCCATTTATTGTGTGAAACTGAATATACTGTGTTTTTTCAAAATTTAAAGAGAGTCCATTTACAGAGAACCACCTAATAATTCTCTGAAATACTTCATTGACAATTTCATCAGTTAATTCCTGTGATTCGGGTGTGATAGCGATACATGTATCATCAGCGAAGAGAACTAGCTTGGCATTTTTATGAATATAGGAAGGCAATTCATTAATATATATTAAGAACAGCAAAGGTCCCAGTAACGAACCCTGTGGCACCCCATGCTTGATAGTTCCCCAGTTTGAGGACTCGACTGTTATTTGTATATTATGTGAATTACTTATATCAACTTTCTGAACTCTTCCAGTTAGGTATGATTTAAACGATTTGTGCACTTTCTCACTCATACCACAGTACTTAAGCTTATCTAGAAGAATTCCATGGTTAACACAATCAAAGGCCTTTGATAGATCACAAAAAATCCCAACGGGTGATTTACGGTTATCCAGAGCATTTTATTTCATTAATGAAAATATGTATTGCATTTTCTGTTGAAAAGCCTTTCTGGAAACCAAACTGACATTTTGTTAGAACTTTATTTTTATTAATATATGAAGTTACTCTGGAATACATTACTTTTTCAAGAATTTTTGATAGAGCAGTCAGAAGTGAGATTGGGCGGTAGTTGTTGACATCCAACGTATCACCTTTTTTATGAAGTGGTTTGACAATAGCATATTTCAGTCTACAGGGAAAATACCCTGCTCCAGTGAGCTATTACAAATGTGGCTAAGAATCCTACATATTTCTTGGGAACAAGCTTTTAATACCCTGCTGGATATGCCATCAATGCCATGAGAGCTTTTCCTCTTGAGATTTATTAATTTCCTAATTTCAGATTGAGAGGTGGGTGGGATTTCCATTGTATCAAACTGTCTAGGTACGCCCTGTTCCATTAACTGCCTAGCTTCTTCTAATGAGCATTTGGATCCTATATTCTCCACAACATTTAAAAAGTAATTATTAAAAGTGTTTTCAACTTCTGACTTTTTGTTTGTAATTTTTTCATTCACCTTGGTGGTAATGCTGTCTTCCTGTGTTCTTGGTTGCCCTGTCTCCCTTGTTATAATATTCCATATTGTTTTAATTTTATTATTTGATGTACTAATCTCAGACATGATGCACATGCTTTTGGATTTTTTAATAACTTTCCTTAATACCGAACAGTAGTTTTTATAATAGTTAAGTATTTCTGGATAACTACTCTCTCTTGCTGTCAGATACAGTTCCCATTTCTGGTTACAAGATTTTTTATACCTTTGGTGAGCTATGGTTTTTTTGCTTGGTTCTTTACAATTAATTCTGACTAATTTCTTGGGGAAACAGTTATCAAATATCCTTACAAAAGTATCACGAAATAAATTGTATTTTTAATTATCATCAGGTTCCTTGTACACTTCATCCCAATCTAACTGCTGAAGACTTTCCGTGAAATTTCTAATTATCAAATCATTAATTGTACAAACAACTTTGGAGGACTGATTCAATTTACAGAAAGGAGCTATATCATATAATGTAACTAGCTGTGCATCATGATCAGAAAGACCGTTCTCAACAGGACATGCACTAATGTTGTTAAACCTTTCTTGGTCTATAAAAAAATTGTCTATCAGTGTGCTGCTGTTCTTTACTACCCGAGTAGGAAAATCAATAACAGATGTCAAATTGAAAGAACCGAGTAAGACTTCCAGGTCATTCTTCTTATTACACTCTTGCTGTGAATCAACATTGAAATCCCCACAGCTAATAATTTGCTTCCCCCTGTCTGATAGATAGCACAACAAGGCATCCAAGTATTCCAGGAATAAATGAAAGTTTCCGGAGGGGGGCCTACACACTGTGACAATTATAAAAGAAATGCCCTTCAGTTTAAGCTCACAGGCACATGATTCTATATGTTGCTCTATACAAAAATTTTTTGTTTCTAAATTTTTTACACTGCGACAACTTTTGACATAAATGGCAACTCCTCCCCACACCTTCTTCTCTCTACTTACATGTGCTGCTAGTTTATACCCACTAATATTTACTTTATTCATATCAGTGACAATGTGATGCTCAGACAGGCATAGTATATCTATTACATTGTCAGCTTCTATAGTTTCTAAACAAATTAGGAGCTCATCTGCTTTATTCTTTAAACCCCCAATATTTTGATGAAAAATACAAACATTATTTTTTAATTTACTGTTGTTAGAATCTTGTGATATTTTAACAGCTTTATTACCTGCCTGTCTGGGCTTCTCATTGGACACTGAACTTATCCTAAAAAAGAGGTACTCCCAAGAGTTGCAGTGTCCCCCCTTATAGATTTTCCTATCAACCCAGCCAGTTTTCCCTTCCCTTCCCTTCCCTTTCCTATTGAGGTGCAGGCCTCAAATGTCAAATCTTCAGGAACATCTGCAATTTTCCATTCTTCTTCAGAAACAATGTCATCCTCTTCTGCAACATATGTAGGCTTGGCACAACCAGCATTTGCAAAACAATGTAACACTATCTTCTGCATTACACAATTCCATGCAGCAACAAACATGTGCATGGCTTGTAAAATATTTAATTTCCTCACCTGCTTTCATTCCAGGTAGGTAATAGATTTTTGGACAACTGCTGCTCTGTATTTTGCTTTCACAGAGTGTATTATGCCTAGATCGAGAGGCTGCAGATGGCTAGTACAGTTTGATGGGCGAAACACAACTTTCATGATTTTCAAAAATAGTGTTTCTTTGGGATGTGCAGGGCAACGAGCAGTAATCAGCACAATTTTCCTCCCTGCTGCCTACATAGACCAACACCTTAAACCCATCGTGTGCAGTCTCCCATCCTTCATCAAAGACACCAACCACTTCCTCGATCGCCGGAAATCCTTACACAGCCTGTTACCTCCAGAAACCATCCTTGTAACCATTTATGCCAGTTCCTTATACACAAATATCCCACATGCCCAGGGCCTTGCTGCGATGGAGTATTTCCTTTCACGCCAACCACCCACTTCCCTACCTAAAACCTCTTTCCTTAATACCCTAGCCAGCTTCATCCTAACCCACAGCTTCTTCACTTTTGAGGGCCAGACAAACCAACAACTAAAGGGAACAGACATGGAAACCAGGATGGCCCCCTCGTATGCAAACTTATTGATGGGACGCTTAGAGAAAGCCTTCCTGGATTAATTTGGAACTGCAATGTTCAATGGATTTCACTAATTTATGAGTGATAATTAGGAACTTTTGCTCTTGAGTACATGTGATACTCGTTGTGCCTCTCATGAACTATAGTTGGAGAAATAGTCACTTATTTACCAATGTATATAGTATGACCATCTCCGCATTTTCATGCCCAAAATGGGTGATAAACTTCATTTATAAAGAATTACTTCGTGAGTGAATCACCCCATTTAATTTATGTTTGTTTAAATATATTTTCATGACATGATATGCAGATAGATGGACTAGCTAAACTACAGATTAGGGCATAGAAGCTGACATACATAACTCACCCCTATGAACAGAGACAACAGCCATAAAACTTTTACTACCCGGAGTTATGTATTGCCCAATTCTTATTGGAGAGTACCGATAGGAAGGTCGCAAACATGCGGATGAAAAAGATAGGGCACTGTAAGGTTAAGGATAAAATATCTGACCCAGTCAGAAAGGAAGTATTTCTGAGCCAAAGAAAAGGAATCCGCTCAGATTGTAGAAGGCGAGCATTTATCGAACAAAACTAAACACCCCTGACAACAGGTGAAAGCTAAACCTAAACCTATTTCTAGGTAGAAGAAGAGAACACAAATGGCTCTCCAATACTTGGTAACTAAGGGGAGCCAAAGAAACCTCAACACAGAAGCTAATCAGGTGGGGGAGGGGGGGGGTAAAATATGTGCATCGTGGTGGCTTCCTGCCCACGCTTGGATCGTGCTGTCGCTGCCCGACCTGTAAACGGCCCGTGATGTCTGGCAGGAAGTAAGTGCCACCACTGCTGTGGCACAGGGGCTCTGAGCAGTGCAGTACTGGTCAGGAAGCTGTTTCTGGTGCTGTGTACCACCCACGACAAAAGCCCCCATTTGCAAGGGAAGGCACTGTCGCATACGATACGCACGTGAATCGAATCGAGTTCTTTTCTTCTAGTGATCACTCGACGTCAACACTACCAGTCTGATTTGAAGCCACATGTATGCCACTCGTAAGGTGCTTCAGATGTATGAACTTTGGGCATTGGTCTTTGCATTACAGAGTCAACACCATCTGTAGAGACTGCAGATCTTCATTGCACATGAGCATTTTTATGCCCGTCATCTCATTTTTGTCGGTTATTGAGAGTGCAATTTCCCCTGCTCACTAGATTGCATTGCTGTTTTCAAGGGGGAAAAACGCTGAAATATGACAGGACCAATTAAGAAGTGGCCAAAATGAAGTAAAAGTTTTTGTGCCCTACCCATATGTGGCAGACTTACGATCAGTTGCAGCCTCTTTGGTGATCGTTACCTTGTCCATTGTTAGGACTAGGAAAAATTATTTTTAATGATGATGAATTATGCAAATATGGCATTTTCTTAAGGAAATAATGCAAATCCGTCTTTTTTTTTTTTTTTTTTTTTTTTTTCAATTGACACAAAATCGGAGGTTTGTAACAATAGTATGTTGTATCTGTGTAAGAAATGTCATAACTTTAATTATGTCAGTAATATATTTAATGTAGAAATGTTCCATATCCAAACAGGGTGGCTATTTTATTATTTTGTAATACATACTGTAATGATACAGTGCCACACATTGTTAGATGTGCATATTAACAGTAGTAAGATTTCAGAGGTACCTGTCGGCAAGCTTATTTATCTCTCTGCAATAATTACGCTAATTAATATTATAATGGAAAGTCCAGGTTGGAATTAACATTATAGTAATAAGAACAGTTTACAACTCACCACAAAGACGTGGTAACAAGCTGTGACAGGCACATACAAAAGACACACACATACAACACTTTCAGCTATCGGCCATGGCCTTCTTCAGAAAATAGAACACTCACGCAATCACACAGGCACACAACACAGTCATACAACCATCACTTCAAAGTGCGGCAGCTGGAGGTGATGGTTGTATGACTGTGTTGTGTGCCTGTGTGATTGCGTGAGTGCTCTATTTTCTGAAGAAGGCCATGGCCGATAGCTGGATGTGTTGTATGTGTGTCTTTCGTATGTGCCTGTTGCAGCTCATCATTAATTTGATTGTTTTAGAATTTCGATGCATTTCTTTGCCAAATTGTTTCTAGCATTTTGAAACAGTTAGCGTTGTTTTCCGTGATTGAATGCCGACCTGTCAGTTTGTAAATTCGACGTATTGCTCATGCGTAACTTCGGCTGACAGATCTTTGAAGAGCGCCAAAAGTGAGCAGTTTAGCCATTATATTATTTAACTGTGCTGTTATTGTTTCTTTACTGTTTTGCTTCGACATGGGTTACTACTTTTGGACTTAATGTTGGATTTCTCTCAGGCTTATTATCACTTCAACTGGATTTAAAGAAACACTTTTTTATGCTCATTTTTATCATCTTCTGGGCTTTGTCCATTGTAACCTAGTCAGTAAAATTTACAAAAAGTGCCAGTGTAATGAGCTTATGTTGGCATCAAACTTTCAGTGCTCTTTGGAAAGTCAGTCACATAGAATAAGGGAGAAAATATGTGGTGTTGACCACAAAATAAAAAATTAATGCTGTTCATGCTGTATTCTTGACAGTTTCTCTTAAGAAACCTTTTGATGTCAGTCAGTTAGCCTCTAAAACGAATATTTCATTTTGCCAACATTACCATACTACACTGCTGCTGCTGCCAATAAGTAAAATTTCTTTTGTTTGAAGATGGGTTTTTGTTTTGTCTGTTTACGCCACTTGTCCAGATTTTTTGTAAAAAGGAAGGGGTAGGGCGGAAGAAAAGGGCGATGCTGAGAGGGAGTGGGCTGGGGGGAAAAAGCCTTTGTGTCCTGGAGTCAAGGATGCAACACTGAAAAAATAAGTGAAAATTCAGAGGATGAATTACCATTTGTTTGTGTGTCAAAAGTAAGACAACGTTAAAAGAAATGTTTTTGTATTAAGTCTGCATTACTGATGGGAAACAAAATTTAAAACTTGAACTTATAACAAAACGTATGTTGTAAACTTAGTTTCAAAGTCAGATGTGACTGACATTAAAAGAGTATTAAGAAAATTCAATTGTGTATGTATAAACTTCAAGTTAAATCCTTTTCTACATACTGATTTAAATACTTTGTTCCTAAGAAATACTTTAAAATATGTGAACCTAAAAGTTTATTGGTGATTTTCATATAAAATTTCTCTTGTAGCAAAGACTTTTATATTTATATACAATACTGCTGCAAAGAAGGCAAAGACTTTCCTTTAGCCTACATTAAAATATATTTTTCTGCTTTTCAATATTGTTATTCTCTGAGAAATTGCAACAATATAATAGAAATACTTAACTCAGCACAAAATGCCCTAGTGTCAAAAAGACTTTGTGGATCTGAAGAAAGGAGTAACCTACTGGATACAATCAGTGGCATTTTTTTTTTGCAATATTTAAAGTACTGGGTGTATAAAAAAAATAATTTTTAGATACATATTTGTATCAATATTTTTTGTAAAAATTATTTTTTCAACATCTATACCAAATTGTACCCACCCTATCTTAGGAATACTGTAATTTTTGGTATACCATTGAAAATTTGTTAAATATGGCAAAATATAGTACCCAAAATGGAATGAGATTACCAGAAAATAACATCTTTTTTGACCATAAAATAACACCGATTTTTCCCCCCGTCCCTATCCGTTGTTCTTCCTACAGCAGGGCGGTGGGGACCTTTCCACTTTGCCACCTCTGGAGCGTCAGCTCGTAACCCACCAGCAATTTCGACCTCCGTCACCTACCCAGAGGAGCACCGTTCTTCTCCAGCTTCTCTCGCTAGAACGGTGTCCCTCAGGACACTACCTTTCGAGGATTCGACTGGCCCGCAATCGGACGTCGGTCGAGAGATTACCCGTCTCGGAACTTCTCGTTCTGTTTTCTCTCCCTGAACCTTGCCCGTAAAAGCCCTCCCAGTTGGCACCGTCAAAGGAGAACAGGAAAACTAGGAAGTTCTCTGAGAAGGAGGAAACTTCAGTGGTGACTCGGCACGTTCTGCTTCTGTGGAGACCCCAGGTCCCCCTCGACTGTAGATATTTGTACAGCAGAAGCCGTGTCTGTTGGAACGGTGGTGGCAGACGACCGTGGGGTGTAACACCTCACCGGTCTCTTCACACCCACTCAGTACTCAGACTGTGTGATCCTTCAGTGGAATTATAGCCCTCCCCTCCCACAAAGTTAAGCTATGCCAGCTGTGTAGCACATACATTGCTAACTGCAATGTTTTTCAGGAAACTTACTTTCCAGCAGCTGCGACTGCCGACGTTCGAGGCTTCTACGTATTTCTTGAGAATCGCCGTGACTGTGACAGGGTATCTGGTGGAGTTTGCACGTAAATTTGGGATACTGTTACGGTGAACTAGTTGCCGCTCGATACGACTTTGCAGGCTGTGGGTGTTAGGGTAAAGGCGTTACAAGATTTGACACCCCGTAACATTTAACACCCTCCCGGCGATCGTGTATCCGATAACACCCTGTCCGATTTGATTTTTCAGCACCCCCCATCGTAATCGCGCGTTACTTTAATGCACGTAACTCTTTAGGTGAAAGCACGATCACCGACTGCAGTAAAAACGTCAAAAACGTACTGACACAGCTAGGTGTTTATCTCTTGAATAATGGTGCTCCCACGTGCAGGTGAGTGTGTGCTCAGTTTCAGTGGCTGCTTCACAACTGGAACCTCACCCCCTACTACTAACTTCTTAATGGTACAGATTGGAGCTATTAATGCAGTACATTCTCTGGTACAAAACTTATCCAGGCTTCAACCTACAGTACCAAATTTCCCCCACACTTTGCTCTTCTGCTGCTGCCCCCACCAGTGCGTATCTTCCCACCCACCTGTCACCTACGTGCTCTGTAAGGCCCCCTGCAGCTATCCCCATTACTCCACTGCAGAGTTTTACACAGAATGTAGCAGCCGGACTCGACTGTTTGTCTGAAGTGTGTCGGTGTGATTGTGCAGGTTGTCCAGAAAAGGGCTCCCTGATTTCAAAATTAAATATCTCGAAAACAGAGATCGATAGAGGAATGCAGTAAACGGTACGTTTATTGTGAAAGCTGTAACAAGTTTATACAGCAGTTTGAAATAATAGTTACAAAAGCTGCTAACAGATGGCACTGTACACTGTACAGCTCATATCGGCATACATAAGTGAATTAATCGTATGCAAACGCTGTTTGCAAACAGTCACATCACAATGTTTTCAAAGTGTTCACCATTGGCACTACAGAGGTGGCGCAAACGAAGACTGGTATTCGCCATCACATTTCGTAGTGCCTCAACCGAAATGGATTCACATGCCACAGAGATCGCCGATTCGAGCTCGTGTAGTGTGGCGGGATGCTCAGGGTAGACCATGTCTTTCACTGTGCCCCACAAAAAAAAAAAAAAACTCACAGGGAGTCAAATCTGGCGATTATGGAGGCCAATCCATGCCTACACCAGTAAATTTGGGATATTCCAACGCAATGACTCGATTCCCGAAGTATTCCTCAAGAAAGTGAAACACTTGTTCGGTCCGATGTGGTCGGGCTTCGTCTTGCATAAACCATTCAGTTCCAAAATTGCAACGTTACGTGCACCAGTGACCGTTTCTCGAAGGACAAAAGGGCCAATAATGCCTCTGCTGCATACTGCAGCCCACACAGTAACTTTAGGAGAATACAGGGGTTTTGTTTCACACCAATGTGGCTTTTCGGAACCCCAAAATTGCCAGTTCTGCTTATTCACGTATCCATTCAGGTGGAAGTGTGCTTCATCTGTAAACCAGATGCAGCCAACATCAAATCCTTCACTATTAATCATTGTGGGCATCTGATTAGCAAAGGCAACCCTTTGTTGCACAGCTCCTACTTACATGGCCTGGTGCATATGAATTTTGAATGGAAACATGTGTAGGCTCTTTCTCAGTATTTTCTGCATGCTGGAATGCTTCAAACCATTCTCTGATGCAATTCTACAGACGGATGACATTGGATTTCGCTGAATAATTCCAGAAACTGTGGCAATATTTTCAGGCGTAACTGTGGTTTGCTTGCGGCCAACATGCCCCACTCGATCATCAGTTAGGTTGCCTGTTAGTTGAAATTTTGAAGAGCGTACGAATGGTTTTCGCATCGGGTCTTTTTGGAACATTAAATTGTGCTTGAAAACTTGGCCTTGTTGCCGTAGGACTCTCTTCTAACCTATGGTACTCTAGAACCATAAAAACGCGTTGTTCAGTTGAGTACATGGTTTTAATCTCTACCTTCATTACGCTAACCTCCTTTCATGTTTCATAAGTGGAACTGATCGCTCTGGGCTTCGGATCACTATTTATACTAGGCATTACGGTATGGCGATTACAACGACATCTGTTAGCAGCTATTGTAACTATTATTTCAAACAGCTGTATAAACTTCTTACAGCTTTCACAGTAAAAATACCGTTTACTGCATTTCTCTATCGATCTTTGTTTTCGAGATATTTAATTTTGAAATCAGGGAGTCCTTTGCTGGACACCCTGTATGAATAGGTGTATATAACGTCTACTGCTGAAGGCCGTGGCTGAAAGCCGAGTAGAATTTGTACGAGTGCCAATTGTATGTGCTCGATACGACTCGACAGACGTCTCTGTGGTAAGTTACAAACAAACCTCAGTATAGCACTTCATTTTTTATGCGGAAGTGAATGCCAGTGTTCTCCCAGTTGAAACAACTTTTGGCTGCGACTGTGTATGCTGATTGCTGATCGCTACGTATAAATTACTGAAGATGATGTGCACATTTTTGTGCTGCTTGGAGGTAATTGATGGATAAGAATGGTCATTTGTGTTTTGGCCCATTTGCTTGTATAAAAGTATTTGTTTAATGGCTTTTCCTCACTCTTATGTAATGACAAGACAGCAAATCTTACATCGAATGTTTTTCTTTCCATTTTTCAGTTTCTCAGAGATCCATTAAAGTTGGATTCGCCTAGTCCTCATGTAAAGCAAAGCCCAGAATGGAAACCACAAGACGAGGGCTTTGAGCATAATGTAAGTTTTCATATTAGTACTGTATTATTAATAAACTCCAGCAAAACTTTCACAGTGATTGTGTGCAGTAAACTTAATCATAGGTAGTGAATCATTGTAATGTACAGCAACTTACAACAATTTTTGTAGTTTTTCTGTTGCCTTGTTGTTTTATGATGTATGTTAGTAATTAAGAATCCTGACTTGGGCATAACTATACTAACCGTTACCCTTGTTGTTTCATTATAAAATTATACTTGTCCAAATAACTTGTGGGTATGTAGGTATGTACAGTATTCAATGTTCACTGATATTTTGATACTAGAACGTACTTGAGGCAGTACTACGTCGGGGAAACTCTGTACGGTAACTTCTATAACCTTAGTTTCCAATGACAATAGGAAAGGGAACACACACCGATTAAGCAAACACTTCCATCACGTAACCAAAGATGAGCCATTAGAAATATCAATAGTGTACATCAATTTCGAAAGAGTGAGGTGCAATTAATTTTGTGCCTCTGTTTTTGACAAATAAGAGAGCAGGAATCCATACATATTGTAAAAAAATCCTTCATCCCTATTCATAAGTTTACCTGCTAGTTTCATCTCAATCACTTCCTTAATAACACAATCCTAATAGCTGGAAGTGCAGTGCATTTAATAATTTCTGTTTGTTATATTCCGTATGGTGGCCTGTGCCTAGGCAACAGCAGATTTGTTGCATTGTCGTAAAAGTGTGTGACATTTCTTCCCAATACACTGGTCCTCAACAGCCCTAATGGTTTGATCAATATATGGCATGCCACAGTTCCACGGGATACAATAGACACCTGCCTTCCACAAAATGAGATCATCCTTTACGGACCATAACAGGGTCTTAACCATTCTGGTGAAAAGTGATGGGACATATCTGTTGACAAACTTTCTTGGTCTGCAATGACGTGAGCCCTGTGCTCTAAGGTACAAAAAACCACTTCATGATGAGCTGTGTGGAGAAAATAGTACACTCCTGGCCCTTAAAGTTGCTACACCACGAAGATGACGTGCGACAGATGTGAAATTTAACCATGTACCACGTGAAAGTGACATTTATTTATCGTTAACTTATGGAAGTTATCAGTTAGTAGCAGGTACGTTACAAGAAGCAGCTGAAGAGAGCTAAATACAAAAAAGCCTCCTGGTCTGGATTGAATACCAGTTTGGGTTTACATAGAGTAGTCTACGACATTGGCCCCTTAGCTTGGATTTATTGCATATATTTAATTCAGCGCAAAGTTCCTACTGATAGGAAAAATTGCAGGTGACTTCCATTTATAAGTAAGGTAAGTGAAATGACCCACATAATTACAGGCCAATATCGTTGACTTCAGTTTTCTGTAGAATTTTTGAGCATATTCTCAGTTTAAATATAGTAAATTTTCTTGAGACAGAAAAGCTACTTTCTATGAATCAGCATGGGTTTAGGAAACATAGTTCGTATGAAACTCAACTCGCCCTTTTCCCACATGTTGCAAGCCATGGATGAAGGACAACATGCAGATTATGTTTTTCTCGATTTCAAAAAAGCATTTGACAAGGGGCCATACTGCAGACTGGTAACGAAGATACGAACTTATGGAATAGGTTCACAGATTTGTGACTGGCTGGAAGACTTCCTAAGTAATAGAACGCATTACGTTGTTCTCGACGGCGAGTGTTCATCAGAGACGACTGTATCGTCAGGCGTGCCCCAGGGGAGTGTGATAGGACCGTTATTATTTTCTCTCTATATAAATGATCTGATGGACAGAGTAAGTTGTAATTTGCGGCTGTTTGCTGATGAAGCTGTGGTGTATGTGAGGGTGTTGTCTTTAATTGAATGTAATCTCATACTGGACAACTTGGACAAATTTTCTAGTTGTTGCGAAGAATGGCAGCTAGCTCTCAATGCAGAAAAATGTAAGGTGATGCGCATGAGTAGAATAAACAATCCCATAATGTTTGAATACAGCATTAGTAGTGAGCTTCTTGATGCTGTCGCGTCGTTCAAATATCTAGGCGTAACATTGCAGAGCGATATGAAATGGAACGAGCATGTAAGGACAGTTGTGAGTAAGGCGGACAGCCGACTTCGGTTTATTGGGCGAATTTTGGGAAGATGTACTTCACCTGTAAAGGAGACCGCGTATAAAACACTTGTACGACCACGTCTCAAGTATTGCTCAAGTGTTTGGGACCCGCAGCAGATCAGTTTAAAGAAAGACATAGAGGCGGTTCAGAGGCGAGCAGCTAGATTTGTTACCGGTAGGTTCGACCAATGCGCGAGTGTCACGGAAATACTCAGACATCTCAAATGAGGATCGCGGGAGGAAAGACGATGTAATTTTCGAGAAATTCTGTTGAGGAGATTTAGATAGCTGGAATTTGTCGCTGAGTGTAGAACGATCTTCCTGCTGTCTACTTACATTTTGCATAATGATCACAATGGCAACATAAGAGAAATTAGGGCTTGTACGGAGGCATATAGGCATTCTTTTTTTCCTTATTCTATTTGGAAGTGGAACTGGAAAGAAAATGCCTAGTAGTGGTACAGTGTACCCTCTGCACACCTTACGGTGAATTGCAGAGTATGTATGTAGATGTAGAACATTCTCCTCCAAATGCAAAAATATGCTGCTGCCTAGAAATGATCATCAGAATAAAATATGACAAATCAGAGCTCAAAAAAGAGAGATTCGGACGTTCTTTCTATTCACACGCTATTCGAGAGTGGAATGGTGGATTAATATTATAAAGGTGGTTGGATGAACCCTCTGCCAGGCACTTAAATGTGATTTGCAAAGTATCCCGTGTGGATGTAGCAGCTGATCTAACCCCGTTGACCCTCCTTACAGAGCTGTTCAACTGGGTCTGACCACACTACATGAAGGCAGGCCCCAGCCCACTACTTGTATGGCTTTCCTGCTCCACATACTGCTATATAAATGCCTTGCACAAAGAACCCATGTCGTCTACCCTACAACCTGGCTAAGACGGGCACTAGGGATGAAAGAGTTTGTCAGCTAGTATCTGTCACCTAAGTTTTCCTGCAGAATCTGGCCCACGCCTCTTCTGTGTCTACTACCTAGCCACAGAACTTTCCTATTGCTTTTTTCTTTTCTTCTCTCTTCTCTTCTTTTTTCTTCTCTTCTTTTCTTTCGTTTTAAAACAGTTTGTTTCCTAATGAAAGTCTGCTCTACATCTACATCTACATGGGATACTCTGCAAATCACATTTAATTGTCTGGCAGAGTGTTCATCAAAACACCATTATACTATTTACCTCCCATTCCATTGTCGAATAGCGCGCGGGAAGAAAGAACACCTGAATCTCTCCGTTCGAGCTCTGATATCTCGTATTTTATTCTGACGATCATTTCTACCTATATAAGTGGGAGTCAACAACATATTTTCGCATTCGGAGGAGAATGTTGGCGATTGTAGTTTCGTAAGTAGCCCACGCCGCAGCGACAAGTGCCGTTGTTGTAATGATTTCCATCCCAGATCCTGTATCATTTCCATAACGCTGTCTCCCCTGTATCGTGAGGTACGGTTTCAAAAGCCTTCTGGAAATAAAACCCTGCTGCCAATTGACGTCAATGAAATAGGCCTGTAGTTTACTCCTACTGCCTTTCTTAAATATAGGTGTGACCTGTGCAACTCTCCAATCGCCGGCCACGGTGGCCGAGGTGACTAAGGCACTTCAGTCACGGTCAGCACGGCCACTATGGTCGGGGGTTCGAATCCCCCCTCGGGCATGGATATTTGTGCCGTCTTAGTTTGTAAGTAGTTCATAAGTAGTTTGTAAGTTTAGGGACTGATGACCCCGTAGTTAAGTCCCATAAGCTTAACAAACATTTGAACTCTCCAATCTTTTGGTACAGATCCTTGTATGAGAGAGCGGTTGTATATGGCTATTAAGTAGGAGCTATCGCTTCAGCATAATGAGATAGAAATCTAATGGGTAAACATCTTAATTACACCTGGAGCCTCTTCCTTGCTTACTGTGGTAGTAAGGCAGGTCTGTTGTTAGTGCTCACAATGAAACTGTCAAATACTGTTCTGTTTCTGTGGGCCCTGTTCCCTGCTACCACCTACCAATTTTTAGATATGTGCATTGATGAGAGACTGAATTGGAAGAAACACATTTATGAACCACTGAAAAGTTTGAGTTCAGCTACTTAAGTTATTAGGGTTATTGCAAATTTTGATGGTATATATCTCTATGAATAAGCAGTACTATACCTATATTATAGAGAAAAAATTCCTAACAGGAAAAATATACGTAAAAAATAGATGAAGTCCACTTACCAGGCGAAGGAGCACAGGCAGTGATAGTAACAAACACACACACACACACACACACACACACACACACACACACACACACACACACACACATTTACACAGACGCAAGTACACTTAGGCAGACATACTGTAGAAAGCAAAGAAGTTAAGAAGTTAGACAGAGATGCCACTTGAGGCAGAGGCTCTATTCAGAGAACAGAGCCTCTGCCTCAAGTAGCATCTCTGTCTAACTTCTTAACTTCTTTGCTTTCTACAGTATGTCTGCCTAAGTGTACTTGCATCTGTGTAAATGTGTGGGTGTGTGTGTATTTGTTTACCCTCCTTCCCCCCCCCCCCCCCCAAGGTAAGTCTTTCCTGTCCCGGGATTGGAATGACTCCCTACCCACTCCCTTAAAACCCTCATCATTTCCTTTTCCCTCTCCTTCGCTTCTGCCTGACGAAGCAGCTAGGCTGTGAAAGCTAGTGTGTGTGTGTGTGTGTGTGTGTGTGTGTGTGTGTGTGTGTGTGTGTGTGTGTGTGTGTGTGTGTGTTATTTGTTGCTATCACTGCCTGTGCTCCTTCGCCTGGTAAGTGGACTTAATCTATTTTTTACATATACAATACTATACCTATTTTCATATGGTATCATTTTGGTGTAATTCTCTGAGAGAGAAAAAAATATTTTTTGCTCTAAAGCCTGTAATGAGAATAATTGCTGGTGCCCACCCAAGATCATCCTGCAGACGTTTATTTAAGGAACTGGGGATCTTCTCAGTATCCTCACAAATGAAATTTGTTATTAATAACCAAACTCAATTCAGAAGTAAGCAGTTTGTGCAGCTGTAACACTACAAGAAAGAATGATCTTCAGCATTCAAGGTTAAACCTTTCTGTGGCCCAGAGAGGGGTGAATTCTGCTGCCACAAAATTCTGTGGTTACCAGCCAAATAGCAACAAAAATCTGTCACAGCCTGTACCATTGAACAAGAAATTAAAGGACTATTTGAATGGCAGCTCATTCAGCTAAGTGGATAAATTTTTAGATCTACATTAGTCTTTGTATAATAAATAAATAAATAAATAAAATCTTTTTAAAGGAATAGAGGTCTTCAAATATCATATAAAGATACCTTTTATGAAACTGTGACGTTCCAGTCCATTACAGAATGTCACATGCGTGCTCTATGGAACAAGCACTAATGTAATCTACAGTTCTGTAATGTATCTCTCTTATTGCTATTTGCAAGCTTTACAATGAGCTTTTCTTGGAATAATCAGACCTTGATGGGTATTTTAAGAATTTTATTTATTTACTTTTTTTAATCACTTTTAAATCTCTAGTAATATATTGAAATTTTTCAGGTGATAGCTTCAACAAGATCTGTATACGATGAAACAAGGTAAGTTATTGTTCACTGCATATTTTTTTAGCACTTAAATTTTTATTAACTGTATATGAAAATATATGAAATGGATAGTGTCTTTTGATAATTGGTAGTTATTACCCATTAGATACAACAGTACCAAGCAATATTTTTAGTAATGTATTCCATACAACAGCTTTTATGTGGCACTGTTCTGTAATAAAAAGAGGAACATCCAATAATCATACATGGAAATGACAGTGCATGTGAAATTTGTGTGTGTGTGTGTGTGTGTGTGTGTGTGTGTTTAAGAGGTATCTGAATACTGTGCTATGGTAGTGGATCAAGAAATGCTTAAGCTTGTAGTACTGTTAGTTAACAGGTCACCTTCATGGAGTACCTCAACATTTGTAAAGCAGTGGTTGACTGTTTCAGTAGGTTTATGAATACCTAATTGGCAAATCAATGTTGTAAAGTTTTTGATGTTGATTTCTTGTCAGACAGTACCAGTGATACCTGGTTACTTTTGAAAATCTATTAAAGAACAATTCCATACGAATACTTACAAAAATAGTGCAAGAGAGATTAACAAACATGTTTCAAATGAATGCCACAGATGGAGTATTGTGGAATATTGTTCTAAGTGCTGTATCCAAAAATTACTAAGAGCATTTAAGTAGAGAGCCGACTCAAGAGGCAAACTGTTATACCTGCTGATGACACAGACCCAACATCTTGATTCGTGTAGTGTAGAACAGGGAATCAGCACTCATACGGCCATTACAATATCAATGAATAGAGCTGTAAATAGAAATATCGAGAAAGGTAAGGTAGGAAAATTGTCCTGTGTAGCAAAACCAAATAGGGACATCTTTCAGAGTACTTGACTGCTCCACACGAAAGTTTCGTCTCTAACACTGGCGGTGTTGAGTGTCTGTGGGCAAAGTTCAACAGCTTCATACAATATGCGTTACATAAGTAGTGCAGAGTAAAATTATGAAGAATGTGAAAGATCCACTGTGGTTTAACAACCAATTTAGCAAACTGTTACAAAAGCAAGGAGAACTTGACTGCAAATATAAATGTAGCCAAAGTCTTGCAGGCAAGCAAAACTTAAACACTAGCTCAAAAGATCTCACTTTTTACACAAATAACTAGTTACTCATTTTTAAACTTTCATATAAATAACTACAATGTTTCTTCTGAAAAATGCTCCTAATAACACATTTACACAAGTAGAGTCACATGCACTGCGTTCAGACTCCAGACTAGACCTTCATTAGCAACTGAATGATACATAAAAAACAAAAGAACAATAACCGAAGGCTTCTCCTCTTTACTGAATGTTCGTGGAAGCTCTCGATCACCCTGCACGTAACCTCTGTGACAGGCAACTTGTTCCCCCCCACACTCCCCCACGCGTCATGTATCACTGAGCCACTGTAATGATTAGATTTAATATCTCTGTATATTCTTATAGTCATGTATTTGTAGACACAGGATATGTCTTTTTTCCTGTTTGTGATGTGCACTGTTACATTGTCGAGAGACTGTGTCTGGTAGCTGCACCACTTCAAAATTTTATTAAGATGACTTTTGATTCACCCTTTCTATTTCATCACCACCTGCAGATATAGTGGTACATACACTGCTACTTTTGTGGACAGCCTCGGTGTTGCCTAATTGAAGGGTTCATTACAAAAACCGGACAAGTACAAAAACAGACTTTATGAGGTAATGGTGCCTTGCTCTTTTCTGTCAAGACATCTATTTATTTCAGCAAAAGCTGAAAATCTAGTTGTTCCATAAAAATAAGACTAGTCATTGTTTCAACAAAAACTGGACAAGTCCAGGAGTCATAAGTTTCCTGTTATTATACAGGGTGTTTCAGAAAGGTACGGCCAAACTTTCACAAAACATTCCTCACACACAAAGAAAGAAAATATGTTATGTGGAAATGTGTCCGGAAACGCTTAATTTCCATGTTAGAGCACATTTTAGTATTTCTTTTTAAATGTAAATTGAAATAAAATTGTAAATTTTCACAATCAACATGTGTGGGCTGACGAGAATCCGCACGCAATTGTGCAATCACGTCATCAACACAGATTTTCTGTGAACGTTTGGGTAGGAATTGTTGGTGATGTCTCGATTGGGCCTCATGTTCTTCCACCTATGCTCACTGGAGCACTTTATCACGATTTCATACGGGATACTCTACCTGTGCTGCTAGAACATGTGCCTTTACAAGTACGACATATGTGGTTCATTCACAATGGAGCTCCAGCACATTTCAGTCGACGTGTTCCTATGCTTCTCAAGAACAGATTTGGTGACTGATGGATTGGTAGAGACGGACCAATTCCGTGGCCTCCACGCTCTACTGATCTCAACCCACTTGACTTTAATTTATGACGGCATTTAAAATCTCTTGTCTACGCAACCCCAGTACCAAATGTAGAGACTCTTCGTGCTTGTATTGTGGACGGCTGTGATACAATGCGCCATTCTCCATGGCTGCATCAGCGCATCAGGGATTCCGTGCGACGGAGGGTGGATGCGTGTATCCTTGCTGACGGAGGACATTTTGAACATTTCCTGTAACAAAGTGTTTGAAGTCATGCCCATACATTCTGTTGCTGTGTGTTTCCATTCCACGATTAATGTGATTTGAAGAGAAGTAATTAAATGAGCTCTAACTTGGAAATTAAGCGTTTCCATACACATGTCCACATACATATTTTCTTTCTTTGTGTGTGAGGAATGTTACCTATAAGTTTGGCCATACCTTTTTGTAACATCCTGTATACAATGTTGGTAGAGCTATATGTGGATTGTTATGACTTTCTGCTACGCAATGAAATGTAACAGGCAAGACCTCTAGAAATACCCCTCAGGGGCTCAGCATTAATTTGCTGAGTATGGGCTTGGCGAACACGGAGTCCTGAGCAGTGGGCTGTGTCACGCCAACAGTCCGCTACACCGTAAGCTCTGTGCGTGCTTCTACGACCATTGTTCGGCGCGATGGTGGAACGTTGTATGTTTCAGAGCCTGGGGATCTTGGCGTAATCGCCCGGGTCACGAGGAAGGTACAAACCTATATAAAAAAATCCTTAGTCTCAAGGTGTGCTACGTGCCGAGGAGATGCATGGCTTTTGAGGTTGAACAGTCGCTAGCGAGCAACCTCTGAGGAACCTGTCGCACCTCAGTTGTATAAGGCTTACCCAGGCAAGTGGGGCTCTGTCTGGGTGGACTGTTATTACCCTAGCTGCTCGTGGGAACACCATGAAAAGACCACGGAACATTGGCGGACATACAACCGTCGTCTCTAAGTGCGGTAGAGGTGATTATAACGCTGAACAATATGACCCCCATACGTTTCCTTCCCTGTCCACACTGTAGGAGGAACGTAGGGCAACAATTCAAGGTGAGGCTTATGCCCCTAAGTATTTAGTGTGCAGTTGTACAGATGGGGAATCTTTCATGTCCACAAAGCCAATGTTCTTTGTGGAACATTTGGAGGACAAATATGGAGAGGTCGATGGTATGTCAAAGATGAGGTCTGGATCAGTTTTAATAATGATGTTATCCCCAGCCCAGTCACAGGCTTTGCTAGCCTGTGACAAGCTGGGTGATGTTTCTGTTAGCATTATGCCACATAAGAGCTTAAATATGGTCCAGGGTATCATCTTCCACAGGGATCTCCTGTTGCAATCAGATGACGAATTACGAGCTAACTTGGAGCGGCGAGGTGTGCATTTCATCCGGCGCACCTATAGGATTGCCACCGGTGCCTTCATTTTGGCTTTTGAGGGCGATTCATTGCATGAGAAAGTCAAGGTGATGGTCTACCGAATCGACGTAAACCCCTACATTCCTCCCCCTATTCAGTGCTTCAAGTGCTGGAGGTTTGGTCATATGTCCTCCCAATGTGATGCCAACCCAACATGTCGGGAGTGTGGGCGTGCATCAATTGCAATCAGCAGCATCCTCCTTGTTCGCCCAACTGCTCTGTACTGCACAAAGAGCGCAATATCATGGAGTACAAGACCCTGGACCAGCTGACATATGTGGAGGCCAGATGTAAGTATACAAGGCTCCACCCTGTGACCATGAAAACCTCATACACCACTGTAGCTTCAACATCGATCTCCGGACCATCTTTACCACAAATGCCAGCGGGCCCCCAGGCCCTCACTACTGCACCTGCCCCCTTCACAGTTGGGGGCGCTACTCCTTCGGTTCCTCCCACACTTTTCACGTTGGGAGCAACAGATAAACCATCACTGGGGACATCGATCCCCACCCCACTGCTGGAGAAACAACAGCCTTCTCCGGCTCCTCTTGCCCGGAAGGGGTCCCATGGGAAAGTGGATCCCAGCAAATGGCTGAAGGATCCCCCGGCTGCTGATCGAAGGGCCTCCTGTTCTTTGTCAGCTCCTACCACCCCTTCTGAAAAGCCCCCACGGCCCCTAACACTGAACGGCCAGCGAGAGGGCAAAAACAGAACAGAGAGAAGAAGGAAACATCGGTGGCTTCAAAGCCACCCACACCCACATCCTGTGCTTCAGAGGATGAAGTCAAGATCCTCACTTCCGCTGAGAATCTCGCACTTCTTGATTCGCCTGACCATAGGATCTTTGCACAACCAGAATCACCTGAATCATGGTCTTAGATTCTGTAGATCCTGACCGTAAGGCAGCAGACGTTCCTATGAAATGATCTCTTTTTATTCCTTTTCTTTTATGGCCTTACAGCATGTAGAACGAGTTATTCTCCAGTGGAATTGCGGCAGCTTCTTTAATCACCTGGCCGAGCTGCACCAATTACTGTGGAGCTACCCTGCACTTTGTATCGCCCTACAGGAAACATGGTTTCCAGCACAGCGGACCCCTGCCCTTCGTGGGTATCGGGGCTACTACTGCAACAGGTCCAGATACGGCAGGGTGTCTGGCGATGTCTGCCTTTACGTCCCGGATACTGTCCCCAGTGGCCCGGTGCCACTCAACACCACTCTTGAGGCAGTGGTTGTCAGAATCCGGGCAATGCAGGAATTAACTGTCTGCAGCTTGTACCTTCCTCCGGATGAGGCCGTGTCTCTCAACACCCTTACTGCTCTTGTCTCCCAACTTCCCCCACCATTCCTCATTTTTGGGGACTTCAACACCCGCAACCCATTGTGGGATGGCCTCCAGACCACAGGCCGCAGTAGGGACATTGAGACATTATTGGCGCAACAAGACCTTTGCCTCCTGAATACAGGTGCCCCCACGCATTTTAGCGTGGCACAAGGCACGTATTCAGCGATCGACCTCTCCGTCTGCAGCCCCAGCCTTCGACCACACCTCGGTTGGCGTGTGCATGAGGACCTGTGTGGCAGCGACCACTTTCCCATCTTTGTGTCGCTCCCGCAGTACCGAGCTGCAGACTGCTTGCCCCGTTGGTGCCTCCGTAGGGCTGATTGGCCTGTTTATGCTTCAACCGCAGTCATCGCTGCACCACTGCCAGATGACATTGACAATGGAGTTCAGCAGGTGACTGACAGTATTGTCGTAGCCGCTGAGGCAGCAGTTCCACAAACCACCGGTTCCACTAGGCGTAGGTCCGTGCCTTGGTGGACACCGGAGATTGCTGACGCTATCCGGGAACGTCGACAAGCACTCCAGTGCCATCGACACCACCCTTCCGTGGAGAATTTGGTCGCTTTTAAATGGCTCCGTGTGCGTGTTCGACGGCTCATACAGCAGAGCAAGCAGGACTCCTGGAAGCGGTATGTAGCCACTATCGGCTCCCGCAGTTCCCTGACTCAGGTATGGACGCAAGTCTGACGCGTCTTTGGATACCGCCTGACAGCAGGAAATCCATCCCTTACCATCCAGGGTGCGCTCTGCACACTCCCGACAGCTATTACCGAGCATATGGTGGAGCACTACGCACGATGCTCTGCGACTGCCACGTACAGTGCCGACTTCCGCTCCCTCAAAGCGGGCCGAGCGAAAACAATTATTATTCGGCACTCATCGTCGGGAACTATACAACGATCCGTATAGTGAGTGGGAGTTCCGAACTGCTGCTTGCTGCGTGTCCTGATACCACTCCAAGACTGGATAGGATTCACGGCCAATTCCTCCGACACCTTTCACCACAGTTTCAACGCCGCATTCTCGCCCTGTTTAACCATCTATGGGCAGAGGGGGTTTTCCCATCGCAATGGCGGGAAAACACTATCATCCCGGTGCTGAATCCTGGTGCAGATCCCCAGGTGGCTGATAATAACCATCCGATCAGCCTCACCAATGTTCTCTGCAAGCTCTTCGAATGTATGGTGAGTCGGCGGATTATGTGGATCCTTGAAGAGCGTGGACTCCTTGCTCCACAACAGGGGGGCTTTTGCCTGGGCCATTCTACCATTGACAACCTCGTGTCACTGGAGTTGGCCATTTACACTGCCTTCGCTAGGCATGAGCATTTAATTGCTGTATTTTTTGACGTTCGAAAAGCGTACGATACCACCTGGTGCCACCATATATTGACTACTCTGCATGGCTGGGGCCTACGTGACGCCCTTCCTATTTTTATTCGCAATTTCCTCTCCCACCGCTCGTTTCGGGTGAGGGCTGGGGTCTCTTTTAGCTCCCCCCATATTCAAGAGAACGGGCTCCGTCCTCAGTGTCCCGTTGTTTTTAGTGGCAATCAACGGTCTTGCTGCGGCTGGGGGCGGCATCGGTCAGTTGCTCCCTGTTCACCGATGACTTCTGCTTGTATTTCAGCTCCGTTAGCATGGGCGTAGCTAAACGGCGGCTGCAGGGTGCCATCCGAAAGGCCCACTCATGGGCCTCTACTCACGGATTTCAGTTCTCCGTGCAGAAAACCCACGTGATGCACTTCTGTCGTCGTCGGGTACTTCACCCTGACCCAGAGCTCTACCTGGGTGGTGAACTACTTCAGGTCAAGGAAACACATCGCTTCCTGGGCACGGTCTTTGATGCCCGACTGACTTGGGTGCCACACCTACGTCAGCTGAGACAGAAGTGTTGGCAGCATTTAAATATTCTTAGATGCCTCAGCCATACTGGTTGGGGAGCAGCCCATTCCACCCTTCTTCAGCTCTACAAGGCCCTTATTCAGTCGCGGCTTGATTACGGGAGCTTGGTTTATGACTCAGCAGCCCCGTCTGCCTTGCGGGTCCTAGACCCCATTCACCACACTGGTGTGCGTCACACAATGGGGGCTTTTCGCACCAGTCCAGTACCGAGCCTTTTAGCTGAAGCTGGTTTTCCCCTCTGCGGTATCGCCGGTAACAGTTGTTGGTGACTTACATTGCCTGGGTTCATGCTTCACCCCGCCATCCAAACCACAGGCTTCTCTTCCCACTTTCTGCACTCCCTTCCCCGCGACGTCGGCCCAGGTCTGGTCTTCCGATTGCGGTCCGTGTTCGTTCCCTTCTCTCCTCACTTGATTCTCTACCCCTTCCTCCACCTTTCCATTACTCCCCCCATATCCCACCCTGAACAATTCCTCGCCTGGAGTTTCGGGTGGATTTGTCCCGGATTTGAAAGCCTCTATTCCACCACCGATTCTCCGTCGCCAGTTCCAAGCCCAGCTTGACACATTTCACGGAGCAAACATTCTTTACACGGACGGTTTTTTGGTCGATGGCCATGCTGGATATGCCTTTGTCTATGGTGACCGCATCGAATAGCGGTCATTGCCTTGTGGAAGCAGCATCTTCACCGCGGAACTGGTCGGTATTTTGAGAGCTCTTGAACACCTCAGAGCTCACCCCAGGGGTCGTTAGTCATCTGCAGCGACTCCGTGAGTGGCTTACGGGCCCTTGAGCAGTTTCTTCCCAAACACACTGTGGTGCGAGCAATTCAAGATGCTGTCTTTGCTCTTAGCGCGTCAGGCCGTTCTGTCGCTTTTGTCTGGACGCCAGGGCACATAGGTATACCGGGCAATGAACGCGTCGATCAGCTGGCCAAGTAGGCCACTACTTCACGGTCCCTGGATATTGGCTTTCCAGTCTCAGACCTCCAAACCCAGTTGACCCCCAAGGTCCTTTGGGTTTGGAATTCCGAATGGGCAGATTCGACTGAACCGAATAAGCTCCGTGTTGTCAAGCCATCTACTGCTGTATGGAAGACCTCCCTGAGGGCTTCTCGCAGTGAGTCGGTTGTTCTTTGCCGGCTCTGTATAGGCCATACTTGGCTCACACAGAGTCACCTTCTGAGTCGCGAGGACTTTCCTCGGTGTCGATGTGGTGCACCTTTGACAGTCGCCCACATCTTACTTGAATGCCACAATTTAGCTGCAGCGTGACGAAATTTTAATACCCCTGACGCTTTGCAGCTTGCTTTAGCCAACAATGCCTCCCTGGTTGCCTCTGTTTTAAATTTAATACGTGAGTGTGGATTTTACAAGTCCATTTAAAGTTTGTGTGTGTCTGTCATTGCTCTGTCCTCCACCCACCTAAGTCTTTTAGGTAGGTGTTTTTAAAGTGTCCCAGAGTGGCTGGATGTGTTCCTTATATTTCTGTGATCACCCAGCAAAAGCACTCTTGTACTGTCTCAGCTGTTTATCCCTTCTTCGTTTTTACTTGTATCCCTTCTTTATATTTGCCTGTGAGTTTTAAACTTTGACTTGTTAATGCATTTACTTAGGAACACTTAACAAAATTTTTTATCTCTCTGACTGGAAAAAGGGACTGATAACCATCGCTGTTTAGTCCCTTCCAAAAACCAACAACTACTCTAGAAATATTTAAAAACAGTTACTACCCAATTTTCTCATCTAAACACATTAAATTAAAACCATTGTTTGATACATCTGTGAAAACATAAACAAAGGTCTATAGGACACATTTGAGTACAAAGTGGTTTGTAGAACTACTAGCCGAAAACCCAGCATTGCCCGAGTATTTATTTATTTATTTATTCAAGCCCCGAGTCACTACTTCTCCTATCCCTTCTCTCTCTGTAAATCTCCTTTTTTCTAAAAACATGTTATATTTATTAGAGAATATACAGGGTGACGCAAGGAAAAGGGAAATTTGGAAATAACATCATTTCAATGAATAAAACCAGTAATTTATTAACGGAAGTGAATGTATTCAGTATGCCATTATTCAGTATGTCTCTACAATCAAAATGTCCAAAAGTGTGTCTTTACTTTTTAAAGATGACATTGGAAAGATGTGCTCCCATTAGTCGTTCACACTCTAACAGCCTGTTATGAAAACTCTGGAATGCGCGGTGTAGCAAATGTTGGGCAATGGCAGTGATTTTGTTTTCAATGTTCTCCTTCAGTTCATGGATTGTTGCAGGATGTGTACGGTACACCTTGCCTATAAGATATCCCCACAGGAAGAAGTCGCACACACTAAGATCAGGGGATCTCGCAGGCCACGTAATGTCACCGTTATGTGAAACAATGCGTCTTCCAAACAATTGAACTGCTACCATCGATTGTGACGTAGCTCCGTCCTGCTGAAACCACATGTTTTCGATGTTAAGATTAAGCTCATACAGAATGTTTGAAACATTTCAACATATCGAGCGGATGTTACTGTCACTGCACTACCATCCTCACGTTCAAAAAAAATAAGGGCCGATAACACCATGACATGATACAGCACACCATATTGTGACCTTGGCGCTATATAGTGGTCGCTGGTGCAACTCACAAGAATTGTCCTGTGCTCAGTAACGAAAATTCTGTTTGTTCACGAATCGGTTCAGGTGGAAGTGGGCTTCGTCTGATATCCATAAGTTATCAAGAAAATTCGCGTGCTGGTTGATTTTAGCCAATTTCTGGCTACTAGACATCGTACGTGACGCTGGGTCTCATTCGTGTACGTGTTGCACAATCTGCGACTTATAGGGATGGAAGTCTAATTCGTGCAGTATTCTTTGTAAGCTTCGTCGCTTAATCCCTAGCAAAGATGCATGCTGTCGAACGGAGTGGCGAGGACTTGTCTCAATTGCAGCTCTATTATAGCAGCTGCAATGTTCTCTGGGGTACGTACCGTTGGAATGCCTTCTGGAGGTTTCTTTTTCAAGGCAGATCCTGTTTCTTCACAATTACGCACCCACGTCATAATCGCATGTGCAGATGGAACACTTCCGTGACATCCAAGCTGGTAATGTTCTCTGCGCGGTAGTCGCACTATCACCATTTTTGTTAAACGCCCTCACAGCTACTGCACGTTCTGCATCACTCCAATTCTCCATGATAACTAAATGGCAATGTGTTCACGACAATGTGCAAAAGTTTCGAACATCTGCCGGCGCTAGAGTGCTGCCAACTGTAACATTCAAAATTTCCCGTTCCCCTGCGCCACACTGTATAAGAAATAAGGCTGCCTTGCATAGTGTACAAAATTTCAAGTACAGTATTGAAACAAACAAAAACAAAAATCAAACTAAAAATCACATCTAACATTCGGACATTCATTCAAGTCACAAGCTAACGGTAAACAAGGAGTGAGATGACACACTCGACTTGCATGCGGGAGGACGGCAGTTCATACCAGCCTGCAGCCTTCCAGACATGTTTTTCCGTGTTGTCCCTTAAACTCTCCAGTTCGACTTACTTCAAAGTTCTCATCGGCACAGACATCTTTCAGGAATTTCCTTAAGGCCAATTCACACTGTCCGTCAGTGTCCGTCACGTCAATTCGTCCATCTCAATACGCGATGTTGAAAGTGAGGTTATGAGTAGCGATCTGTTATGTAGAAAGTCATAATTTAATACTAGAATTGAAGGAACAACAACGCTAAATGTTATTGACGGCCAAATAAAACTTTACAGTGTATGTTTTTGGCCAACTTACTGGGAACTGAAACAACATTTCAAAACATCGACAACTATTTTCATGCGAAAAAATAAACATATGAATACATCAAACAACACTTATAAGAGCATAAATGGCGCCTGTTTACTTTATCCATTACAATTTGCTCGTTAACATTGTTAATACCGTCGTAAACAACTGAATTTTTGTCTTTCGTTAGGTCTGACTTTTTCATTTAAAATGTTATTTAATGAGAAATGCATAATCAGATTACAATCTTATTCTAATAAGCAGTTTGCTTCAGTCTTTTCTGTTACAATGTTACGTAACATAAACCATTTTTTGATTTCAGATATCCGATCTCGATTTTAGTGGGACACTCAATTGACAAAAATATTCAAGTCGCCATGAAACATTTGAGATTTACCTCTAAACAAGGTACAACAACAACACAAAGATAAATAAAACACATTTGCATATAAACAGTGCAATCGTCGACTGCAACATGCAATTCGCGTGACGAAAATAGGTTAACTTCCGATGTTAGCAGACGACCGTTCCGTCAAAACATTCTTTGCGAGAAAGCTTGACGTGACGTTGACGTGACGTGACGGTCCGAGAAGAATGTTTTGACAGAACGGCCGTCCGCTAACATCGGAAGTTAACCTATTTTCGTCACGGGAATTAAATGTTGCAGTCGACGATAGCACTGTGTATGTGCAAATAAGTCTTATTCACCTTTATTTTGTTGTTATACTTCGTTTTAGGGGTAAATCTCAAATGTTTCATGACGACTTAAATATTTTTGTCAATTGAGTGTTCCCCTAAAATCGAGGTCGGATATCTGAAACCAAATGTTCAAATGTTTGTATAGTCTATGGGAGTTAACTACGGGGCCATCAGTCCCTAAACTTAGAAACTACTTACGAATTACTTACGAACTAGGACGGCACAAATATCCATGCCCGAGGGGGGATTCGAACCCTCGACCGTACTGGCCGTGCAGACCATGACTGGAGCGCCTTAGTCCCCTCAGCCACTGCGACCGGCTATCTGAAACCAAAAAATGGTTAATGTTACTTAACATTGTAACAGAAAAGACTGAAGCAAACTGTTTATTAGAATAAGATTGTAATTTGATAACGCATTTTTCATTAAATAACATTTTAAATGAAAACGTCAGTTCTAACAAAAGACAAAAATTCTTTTGTTTACGACTGTATTGACAATGTCAACAGGCAAATTGTAATGGATAAAATAAACAGGCGCTATTTATGCTCTTATAAGTGTTGTTTGATGTATTCATATGTTTATTTTTTCGCTTGAAAATAGTTGTCGATGTTTTGAAATGTTGTTTCAGTTCCCAGCAAGTTGGCCAAAAACATACACTGTAAAGTTTTATTTGGCCGTCAATAACATTTAGCGTTGTTGTCCCCTCAATTCTAGTATTAAACTATGACTTTCTACATAACAGATCGCCACTTATAACCTCACTTTCAACATCACGTATTGAGATGGACGAATTGACGTGACGGACACGGACGGACAGTGTGAATACAACTTGACGTGACGGTTCCGTGACGTGACGTTGACGTGACGGACAGTGTGAATTGGCCTTAACACCAATGATCTCAATACAAACACTGGAAAAACAGCTACAGTGCTTAGGATCAAAATACTGACAGCTGGATTAGCAGTTCCGTGTCGACAGCTATAAGAGGGTGGGTGATACAGTGGCTGAAAGTCGTCAGCTTATATAAAATGCGTACTGAAGACCAGCGATGACTTTTGACACTATAATAGCAAAGAGGTTATATACACCAAAACATGACGCACATTTTTCAGATGTTTCTCTGCAGCAAGTGTACGAATAAAGGAAAAAAGTGCATATTGCAGTTTGAAAAGTAAAACTACCAAGAAAGATGACAATGCCCAAAAAAAAGGAATTTCGCGTTCTCGATCCGTTTCAAAAAGACATAAAACGGTGCTGAAAAGTGAATCTACAGACGATAGAAACTCGAAATTTGTAGATGTTGTTTATCTTACACTGTAGGCATCAGCGATTTATCGATATTTCCATCCCTAAGGGGGTGAAATAGGGGATGGACGGTTGTTTGAAAATACCTTGCTATTCAGGCAATTTCGAAGAAGAAATAGAAAACTTCCGATTTATATTTTTGATTGGAATTTTAAAAACACGTGTTTCGATATTTTTGTAAATTCAACCATTAAGCGGATGAAATAAGGGAAAATTTTTAAGGGTGCTACCACGACTATTTTGATACTAGAAATGTGAAAATTTGGGTTTGGAACTATGGTTATAATTAAAAAGAATACCTTTCGGGATGTTTTGAATTCTGCCAACAATCGTGCAATAGAGACTGAGCGAAAAAGTTACCGTAGATCCTTGAACACTTTCATGTCCGCCAATTACTTCGGATATTCAAATGTTTGTAAATCTATCGGGCCAAACTACGTGGTCATCAGTCCGTAGCTTACAAACTACTTAAACCTAGGTAAACTAACCTAAGGACAAACACGCACACCATGCCCCAGGGAAGACTCGAACCTCTACGGCGAGCAACCGCGCGCTCCGCAGCGAGACGCTTTAGACCGCTCGGCTACTCCACCGCGGCTACTTCGGATAATCGAAATTTAACTGCGTATAAGAAATTAGTTGAATGAAGGTTTTTCGACTTTGAATTTTTTGAACCCTGACCAACAAACCTCAAACACACGAAGTGAAATCGAAAAATTATTCGCACCCTATAATATAAACATAACAAGGTCCTTTGGTTGTCAGCTAAGACGTGGACACTGCCATAATCAGCGTATTGTCGGTTGAAGTCGGTTGAATCTTTGCGAAATAACAGTGAATGGTGCTGAATTACTAACACGGTGTTTGACAGTAGACAGTGTGACCACATTTGAATATGAAGTCTCTACAATGTATTATTACAGAACGGTATTATTATGGTAACTCAACAGTTTGTGTAGTGAATTCCCCAAGGGTGTGCTCCATAATCATAGATTCCAATGAAGTGCTGTAACCAATTGCACTCTGAAATTCGTACAAGAAGAAGAGAAAATATGGTTACTTTGTCACAATAGTAAATTGTGCATTCAAGACACTACCCTGTACCCCAGCGCCACTATATTAAGCGAAGATGTCAACTTAGTAATTTTACTTATTACTTGTTAAGTCCCATAAGCTCTACAAACATTTGAACATTTGAAGTAATACTTCTTCATTGTTTATATTTTACTAGCTTATGCCTGCGATTTCATTCACCTAGTATGGAGCAACTTCAAAAACTATCCCAAGAGGTCGTTTATGTTTATGTCCTACCCAGGTCCAAATCTACCCCTTGCAATATTTCATTCAAATCCACGCAGTAACTTTTGCGTGGAAACATAACATTCACAATTATATTAGAGAGTATGATTAAATATTATCTGCTGTGTGACACATAATAATTTACTCAGTAGTACTTAGGTTTGCCTTATTTTGTCTTCCAGTAGGCGGCAAGGAACTGATGATGAAGTAGTTTTGCATAGTTTTAGTTTAAAGAGGGCCCCAATGTCATTTTTGCCCCGGGGCTCTTGGTGACATAGCTTCACCACTGTTGATTAGGAAAGCATTTTTAAAGCTAAATCTATGAAAATTTATATTTAGAAGTAGAAGCAACCAATGCAGACCATCCAGGATACGCGAGCGAATCAGCGTGAATATATATATATAGCAACAAATAAACACACAGACACACACACACTCAAAAATGCTAGCTTTCGCAGCCTAGCTGCTTCATCAGGCAGAAGGGAAGGAGAGGGAAAAGGAAATGATGAGGGATTTAAGGAAGGGGGTAAGGAGCCATTCCAATCCGGGGACAGGAAAGACTTACCTTGGGGGAAAAAATGGAAGGTAAGTCTTTCCTGTCCCGGGATTGGAATGGCTCCTTACCCCCTTCCTTAAATCCCTCATCATTTCCTTTTCCCTCTCCTTCCCTTCTGCCTGATGAAGCAGCTAGGCTGCGAAAGCTAGCATTTTTGAGTGTGTGTGTGTCTGTGTGTTTATTTGTTGCTATTACTGCCTGTGCCCCTTCGCCTGGTAAGTGTTCATCTATTTTTTACGTATATTTTTTTCCTGTTAGGAATTTTTCCTCTATAATATATATATATATATATATATATATATATATATATATATATATATATATATATATATAGGAGACCTTCCAGGTGGGAAAATGGTATAAAATAAAGATTTTTGACTTACCTAAAGTACAGGCTCGTCGATAGGAACACCAAACACACACAAAAACACACAACCATTCGAGCTTTTGCCACCAGTGGTGGCTTCTTCGGGAAAAAGATGGAGGAAGGAAAGGAGAAAGGGAAGGATACGGGTTTTAAGGAAGTGGAAAAGGAGTCATTCCAATCCCAGGAGTGGAAGGACTTACCTTAGGGGACAAAAAGGTAGGTAAACAAATACACACACACTCACACATATCCACATCCAAACACACTTTGTTTGGATGTGGATATGTGTGAGTGTGTGTATATATATATATATTGAAGAGACCCGACTGTTTTATCCTCGGTGGCAGCTACAGTTGCGTCTACCGATTACGTGTTTCAGGAACGAGCTACAGGTCGAGTGCCCCTCTGACTACTGCCGAATGTCACGATCTGCAACCAGGCCCGGGTAGCTCGAGGGTAGGGGTGGGGAGCGATGCTGGGAAATATCGTCGGTCTGTAATGTTCAGTGTGAAGCGTAAATTGAATCGTAGTACAGTTCTGCCAAACCCCCTCCAGACGGCTAGAAGGAGGTGGAGTCTCTTGAGCACGTGACTCGTCTTCAGTAGCGCTTCCAAGCGGCAGACAGCAAAAGCTTCGGTCACTTTTGTTTACCATTTACGTGCGTTATTGTGTGATTTTACGTGTAGGTTAGGTTGTGTGAATTCCATTCCCAGAGCAGACTTGGCAAAGTAACATGAAAATATTGTACAGCAGTCTGAACACAAGAGTGAATTGCTGCCTTCCTTAGTAGCCTCAAACGAAACGGGAAGCTTCAACGCTTTATTCTTCTATTCGTGATGTAACTACCCGTGGGAAAAAAAAATCATTGGTTTTGTAAGGAATGTCAATTGAGTGTGGAAGCACATCTCACGTCTTTCCATGAAGAAAATGTAAAGAATGCTGCTGACAACATTCTTATACCGATATCCGAATATTAGAGCCGACGTGTGTAATTTATGCCAAGTTTCTGAAATGAAAAATATATATTTCTCACCATCTGATATAGAATGTCTCATTTGCTGTAAGTGCGTTTTAAATACATAATTTATGAAACATTTATAATTATACGTATCTCCCTATAATAATAATAATTTTGTGTGGCTCGTTGGCCAGGTGCAAGTCTTTAAATTGGACGGCACTTCGGCGACTTGCGTAAAAGAATGTGTGTTGTCACATGCCTTTATTCTCTTTAAACTCGTTGTCAGTAGCGTAGGTGTGAATTTAAGTTTACTGTTTATTAGTAAAAACACCAGTGGCAGTCAGTCAACACAGACAGATAAAGACCGTATTTTTTTATTCCTGTAGTGGAGACTATGGTAACTAGAACATAAATCAAATAATATATGAGATAAAATTTACGGTACCGGTAGGCCTGAGTTAGTGTTTACACTTTTCCAATTCTATCATTTTTGTTTGTAACTCAGAACTGTCCCACTCCTTCAGGCTTGCAATTTATGTAGCATATTGTAGGAATAGTATGGAGAAACGTAACCTTGGTAGTACCTACTATGAAATTTCACTAAAATAGGAACATTCATGAGGTATAGGCGTCAAAAATTTAAAAAATGAACTTGGAATATAAGACAGCAACAGCTGACAGCGTTAAGCTTTTGCTTTCTGCCGCTGGGAAGCGCTACTGCAGCCTAGTCACGTGCACAACATGCCCCGCCTCCGTCTGCCCTTGTGGAGGGGATGTGGCACAACTGTAGTACCATTCAATTTACGCTCGGTGTGAAGTGTTGACGTCACCTGTGTTGTTTGCCAGAGTTAAACGTCACAGTTTCTAAAACGCACTTGCGCGTGAAGTTTTGACACGAGCTGTGTACACTGTTCTCGCTTGCCATATCGTGCCAAATTTGAACACGAGACGATAAAGGGAGAAACACGAGCGTCCAGAGATGAACACAGGGCATTCGGGCTCTGAATTTAATTCGATTTTTAACTCTTTCTCAGCTTGGCCAAATGGGTGTACAGGAATCTCAATTCGAACGTGGCCATGTGAAATTGGCATATAGGTTTCTCTACATATTTGCAATTGGTATGTTGAAATGTTTGTCTTCCTATGGGACTCGACGACTTAGGTTATCAGTCCCTAGACTTACAAACTACTGAAACTAAGGACGACAAATACACCCGTGTCTGAGGGAGGAATCGAACGGTGCTCGGATATATTTACTTTGAACGTGATGGATGTCCGACACGTGGCTGGTGTGCAGTTGAAGCGGTCTTTAATGACAACGAGGACTGGTCGTAGAAGCACCGGATCTTACATCCTCAGATTGCTTTCTGTGGGGGAAATTGAAGGATATTTGCTATCGTGATTCACCAACAGCGCCTGAAAACATGTGTTAGGGCACTGTCAATGCATGTGAGAACATTGCTGGAGGCGAACAAGTCACTGTTGAGAGGAATTTCGTTACGCTTATTGCCAAATGCATTCAAGTTGGACATCATTTTCAGCATTTATTGAATCGTGAGGTGTGTGTTGTGGTGGTCTTCAGTCCGGAGACTGGTTTGATGCAGCTCTCCACAATACCCTATCCTGAGCAAGCCTCTTCATCCCCACATAAGAGCGACAACCTACATCTGTCTGAATCTGCTTACTGTATCCATCTCTTGGTCTTCCCCTGCGATTTTTACCCCACACACTTCCCTCTAATGCTAAATTCACAATTCCTTGATGTCTAAGAATGTGTCCTACCAATCTATCGCTTCTGTTAGTCAAGGTATGCCAGAAATTCCTTTTCTCCCCAATTCTGTTCAGTACCTCCTCATTAGTTACGCGATCCACCCACCTAATCTTCAGCATTCTTCTGTAGCACCACATTTCAAAAGCCTCAATCCTCTTCCTGTCCGCACTGTTTATCGTCAATGTCTCACTCCCATACAAGGCAACACTCCATACAAATGCCTTCAGAAAGGACTTCCTTAGGCTTAAATCAATATTCGATGTTAACAAATTTCTCTTTTTCAAGAACGCTTTTCTACCCATTGCCATTCTGCATTTTATATCCTCTGTACTGCGACCACCATTTGTTATTTTACTGCCCAAGTAATAAAACTAATCTACCTCCTTTATTGCTTTGTTTCCCAATCTAATTCCTTCATCATCACCTGATTTTCTTACACTGCACTCCATTACCCTAGTTTTTCTCTTGTTAATGTTCATCTTATATGCACCTTTCAGCACACTGTCCATTCCGTTCAATTGCTCTTCCAGGTCTTTTGCTGTCTCTGAGATTATTACAATGTCGTCAGCAAAACGCGATGTTTTCAATTCTTCACCCTGATCTTTAATTCCTTCTCCAAATTTCTCCTTGCTTTCCTCTATAGTTTGCTCAATGTACAAATTGAATAACAATGGAGAAAGACTACAACCCTGTCTTACTCCCTTTCCAACCACTACATCCCTTTCATGCCCTTCAACTCTGATAACCGCTGTCTGGTGTTTGTACAAGTTATAAATAACCTTACGTTCCCTATATTTTACTCCTGCTTGCTTCAGAACTTGAAAGAGTTTATTCCAAACAACATTATCAAAAGCCTTCTCCAAATCTACAAAAGCTAGAAATGTAGGTTTGCCTTTTCTTAATCTATCTTCTAGGATAAGCCGTAACGTGAGTATTGCCTCCCGTGTTCCTACATTTCTCCTGAACCCAAACTGATCTTCCCCGTGGTCGGCTTCTACCACCTTTTCCATCCTTCTGTATATAATTCGTGTTAATATTTTGCAACCATATTTTGCAAGGAATTAGATTGGGAAACGAAGCAATAAAGGAGGTAGATGAGTTTTGTTATTTGGGTAGTAAAATAACAAATGATGGTCGCAGTACAGAGGATATAAAATGCAGAATGGCAATGGATAGAAAAGCGTTCTTGAAAAAGAGAAATTTGCTAATATCGAATATTGATTTAAGCGTAAGGAAGTCCTTTCTGAAGGCATTTATGTGGAGTGTTGCCTTGTATGGGAGTGAAACATGGACGATAAACAGTGCGGACTGGAAGAGGATAGAGGCTTTTGAAATGTGGTGCTACTGAAGAATGCTGAAGATTAGGTGGGTGGATCACGTAACTAATGAGGAGGTATTGAACAGAATTGGAGAGAAAAGAAATTTCTGGCATACCTTGACTAAAAGAAGGGATAGACATCAAGGAATTGTGAATTTAGCATTGGAGGGAAGTGTGTGGGGTAAAAATCGCAGAGGAAGACCAAGATATGGATACAGTAAGCAGATTCAGACAGATGTAGGTTGCCGTTCTTATGTGGAGATGAAGAGGCTTGCTCAGGATAGGGTATTGTGGAGATCTGCATCAAACCAGTCTCCGGACTGAAGACCACAACAACAACATAAGGCCAATTCACACTGTCCGTCACGTCACAGCACCGTCACGTCACAGCACCGTCACGTCAAGTTGTATTGTCCAGTGCCAGCTGTCACCAGTGCCACATCGTAAACAGCGCTAAGCTAATTTACTTGTGCGTTTGATAACGGTGTATTCCACAGATATTCTTGTCTATTTTGAAAACTGCCGGACTCAGTTTTGTTGATTTGATGGGGTAGTTACCACTGACCACAGTTCAGTCAGCAGCCAGCCGCTTTTATTAGAGTACTAGGCTTCTTTAAAGTTGTTAATTGCAGTTAATTGTATCGATAGGATGGATAGTATGTGTGCCTGCTGTGTGCGGACGCAGGAGGAGTTGGCCGCAGTTCGCGAACAGCTGAGCGTGCTGTTGGCTACGGTCAGTCGTCTTCAGGCTGCTGTCTCGGGGTGCAGCGATGGTGGGGAGTCTGGTGCGTCGAGTGGGACACCTCAGATGTCTCACACTTCGCTCTCTGTCCCTGCTACCGAGGCACCTTCAGGTGTACTGGACGTCGTCGAGCCGCCTTCACCGCAAGGGGAGTGGCGGGTTGTACGGCGTTCGCGTCGCTCGAGGCGGAAGGCCAATGTGGAGGCTGGACGTCCGTTCGCGCCCGTTCGTCCTGTGAGTGAACGTGTGGCCACTCCTTCAGCAGGGTCCGAGCAGGTGCACGCGGGGAGGGGATTATTAGTTATTGGGAGCTCCAATGTCAGGCGCGTGATGGAGCCCCTTAGGCAGACAGCGTCGAGATCCGGAAGGTATTCCAACGTGCACTCTGTGTGTCTGCCGGGGGGCCTCATCCGAGATGTGGAGGCGGCCTTGCCGGCAGGTATCGAGGGTGCAGGGTGCAGTCGACTGCAAGTCGTGGCTCACATCGCCACCAATGACGCTTGTCAATTGGGTTCTGAGGACATCCTCGGGTCCTACGGGCGTCTGGCGGAATTGGTGAAGGCTGCTGCCTTCGCACGCGGGGTGCAAGCAGAGCTGTCGATTTGTAGCATTCTTCCCAGGGTTGATCGGGGTCCTTTGGTTTGGAGCCGAGTGGAGGGTCTGAACCAGAGGCTTCGCCGACTCTGTGACAGTGTTGGCTGCAGATTTCTGGATCTGCGTTATCAGGTGGGGAATTGTAGAGTGCCCCTAGATAGATCAGGGGTGCACTACACTAAGGAAGCTGCTACGCGGGTAGGAGAGTACTTGTGGAGTGCACATGGTTTTTCTTTTCTAGGCTAGGCGCTAACTCTGATGAGCACTCGCCTGTCAGCATTCAAACAGCGAATTCAGGCCACGATCGGAACAAAAATTCGAACATCAAAGCGTGGAATGTAGATTGGATACAACTGGAGGAGGAGTGTTCATCGCTGTGGATAAAGATATTGTTTCTACTGAGATCGAAGTTGAAAGTAAGTGTGAAGTTATCTGGGCACGTATAACAGGTCTAAAAAAAGTAAAGTTAATAGTTGGGTGATTTTACCGGCCCCCCAGTGCTGCTGTAGCAGTTTTAGAATCATTCAAGGAAAGTCTACACCAGGTAGTGCATAGGTATCCGGGCCATGTAATATTAGTCGGAGGTGACTTCAACCTAAAGAGGATAGATTGGTACCTCGCTAGTTACATTTCAGGCGGTACAGACAAGCAGTCTTGCGAGCTACTTTTGGACACATTCTCCGAAAACTGTCTTGAGCAGTTAAACCGGTAACCCACGCGCTAATGGAAATATTCTAGACCTTATAGCCACAGAAAGACCTGACCTTATTAACGATGTCTGTGTAGAGACAGGAATTAGTGATCATAATATCGTCATAGCGTCGATGATGATGATGATGATGATGATGATGATGAAGTTCATAAACCAATCAAGAAGGCTAGGAGCGTGTTTTTGTTGGGAAGAGCCGGTAAGCAAATGTTACGATCGCACTTAGAAAATGAATGGGCATCGTTTAATTCCGGGACTATGGATGTAGATGAATTGTGGACTAAATTTAAGTGCATTGTTAATAAAGGGTTAGAGAAATATGTGCCAGTAAAGACGATTAAGGATAGAACAGATCCACCGTGGTATAATAATAATGTTAGAAAGCTGCTGAGAAAGCAAAGGCTGTTGCACTCTCGATTCAAAAAAGAACACGCAAATGATGACAGGCAAAAGTTAGTAGAGATTCGTGCGTCTATAAAAAGATCGATGCGAGAAGCATACAATAATTATCACAGCCACACCTTAGCAAAAGATCTTTCCGAGATCAGCAAAATACATGTCACAATAGAAGTAGAAAAGAATGGGGTGCTGCCTTTCCTCGACGTTGAAGTTTAGCGAAGGTCTGACGGTAAACTCGGCCACAGGGTGTACAGAAAGGCTACCACCACGGAAAGGTACCTCCACGCCTCCTCCCACCACCACCCCATGCAGAAGAAGTCCGCCCTACAAACACTAACAAGGAGGGCCCACAGGATCAGCGACGACGATCACCACAGGCGGAACTGCGACATCTCAGACCCACCTTTGCTGCTAATGGCTACGGACTGGGCGAGATATATAAAACGATGTCCAGGAGGAATGAAAGCAATAGAGGGGAGCAGGAGGAAGCACAAAGCATCGCCCTATTACCTTACGTGCAGGGCGTCACTGAGCGCGTGGGCAAGGTTCTACGTCGGGCAGGCATCGAGCCAGTCTTCCGCAGCACCAGTAAGACCAAGGATGTCCTACGTTCAACTGAGGACGCGGTTGACAAACTGAGCAATGCCGGCGTGTATGAAATAAGCTGCGAGTGTGGGCTGGTTTATACAGGAGAGACCGGAACAGCAATCTCCACGAGGCTTTCCGAACATGAAAGATACATACGGCTCGGACAGCACACGCAGTCAGCGGTTTCTGAGCATCACAATCAGTGCGGAAAACAGTTATCTTTCAGCGAGGCCCGCGTGCTGGCGAAACGACCATTCTCAGCGAGGAGGAAGATCAGAGAGGCTGTAGAAATAGCGAGGCGTGCCGCCACTATGAACAGGGAGGACGGCCACAGGCTGCCGGCGTCTTGCCTGCCATCACAGCAGTCGCAGCGCTACGTGACGGCATGCCTCGCGCAGACTGCGGACTGCGGAGAGCGCAGCACAGTATACGTTAGCGGCGGAAAAATACCACTTCCGTTTTGGACCAAAAACTATACACAGCACGGATACAATCTTTGGCACGATGCGACAGGCGCCATTTTAAATTGACCTTATTCAGAAATTGTGAACTTCGAACATTAAGAATGCAATTGGGATGCCCTTAAGAGTAATCATGAAAACGATTACCTTATAAATAAATAGTAATTTGTAGCGAATTAACAACGTAACTATTCAAGTGTACCTATATGTAATCAGAAGCCTGTTGAAGCGTATATCGTTGTAGTGTAATGGATAGCGTTGTGAATTAGTAATTCACACTATATAAAGGTGTAGGCTCGGCTCTTTGCCTATCGTAATATTTTTATTTTCATCTTTACGTTTTTAAATGACTTCTCTGAATGTATTAAAAGTTAGTTCCACGTTTCTGTCTTTTATTTACATTTACAACTGATTACAAAACAAAGGACGAAACAGTTATTTGGATAGTAATTTCCGAATATGTGATGATTTCCGAGTGTGTGTTTAGGGGAATACTGCCCTAATAACAAATCACTGTAAATTTAATAATATTTTCGGACGGGTAATATCACTTAACAAAGTACACTGAGAAGGATAAATATTTCTGTATTTGAGACTTGACAGTAGACATTATTCATTGGTGGGGTCATTAATAAAGAAAACGTTGATACCCAAACACAGGTTTTTTCTGTGTAATGTGATAATACAAATATTTTATGAGCAGCTTCTTATTCATCTGAAGAACAGGGGCTAATGACACAGTGTGCATTAAAACGTTTTATTGCGGGTACAAGATAAATACAATCCAAACAATCTATTGGTATCGTCAATTATACGATAAATAACGGTCGCAGCAACTGGAGCTTCAAGATGCTGAGAAACACAGATGTTTAAAGACGTTTCCCAAGTTCTTATCAATTGTACATTTTAAGTTTTGTGGCCGTTTGTTGACATGTTCGTTGGCATCTGTCTCGAAATTTTCTGTTGAAGTTTGAGGTCAGTCACACGTTTCGCCCCATTATGAGCTGTTGACATTCCCCAAGTTTCAGCATCCAAGAGCAATGAAGTATAAAATTTTAACAGTGCTAGCCAATCTGAATCTAAATTGGCGGTAGCGAAACGTAAGTTGTAAAATCAAACAAACGTTGGCTGAAAACTCCTAGACAGAAGCCAGCAGGCCCTACGTACAACATTGATTGTGGGTGGGTACACGATTTAAAGAACGTTATTAGTGAATACTTATTTAAAAAAATAATCAGTTGAATAGTCACTGAAAGATACGTACTGTCTATGAAACTGTTATTTTCCACTCGGACAAGAAAACAAATTTCGTAATACCTAAAGAAACACCAAGCTATTTCGCGAGTAATGAACAGACTGAGGTCAACACTGCCCAAGAGTCAACACAAAATAGCATGATCGTCTGCTTGTTTTCATTCTGAGCTGTCACTTTTGCGTTGCGTAGCCTACTCAAAGATCTTAAAGACACAGATACTATACTTCTGACTGCGAAATTACAAGACACTTCCGGTTGGTATTTTTCCGCCGCTAACGTCATGTCCGCAGCACACGCAGAGCACCGGCCCGCCGCTGTCTGCGCCAGGCGACAAGTCAACAGCGGCACGCCGCAACCGCGTCCATTCCGCCAATAGCAACTTGTAATGCAATAGCCAATAGGAAACGTCCATTTTGACCAATAAGGGGGAAGAATGCAACCTCCAATCGTATGGAAAACAAGCCTTTAAAACACCACTCAGCATTGCTGCTTTCCACCACTGGCATGCAATAATGTAACCACCAATAAAGGAAAACCAACGTCCCCCTTCCTTTCCCTCATCCGCAGCTATATAAATCCCAAGATATCGTATATTCAGCAGTCAGACAGACCCTGATGAAGGCCGCCTGCAACATTGGTCGAAACGTCGGTACAGTTTATAAAATGACGACGCGGTTTCATACCCGGAAGAATTTTATTGATAGTGACAACAACTGCGGAAGCCTACGTTTGCATACACTGTAAAGTTTTCTTTGGCCGTCAATAACATTTAGCGTTGTTGTTCCTCAATTCTAGTATTAAACTATGACTTTCTACATAACAGATCGCCACTCATAACCTCACTTTCAACATCGCGTATTGAGATGGACGATTTGACGTGACGGACAGTGTCAATACATCTACATCTACAAACATACTCCGCAATTCACCGTAAGGTGCGTGGCGGAGGGTAGGCATTTCCTTTCCTATTCCACTCCCAAATGGAACGAGGAAAAAAAGAATGCCTATACGCCTTCATACGAGCCCTAATTTCTCTTATCTTGTCTTTGTGATCTTTACGCGAAATGTAAGTGGGCGGCAGCAAGATTTTATTGATATTTACAGTGTATGTTTTTGGCCAACTTACTGGGAACTAAAACAACATTTCAAAACATCGAATTCTATTTTCAAGCGAAAAAAATAAACATATGAAAACACCAAACAATATTTAGAAGAGCATAAATAGCGGTTGCTTACTTTATCCATTACGATTTGCCCGCTGACATTGTCAGTACCATCGTAAACAACTGAATTTTTGGCTTTCATTAGACTGATTTTTTTTTTCATTTAAAATGTTATTTAATGATAAATGCGTAAGCAAATTACACTCTTATTCAAGTAAACAGTTTGCTTGAATCTTTTCTGTTACAATTTTATGTAACATAAACCATTTTTTGGTTTCAGATATCCGACCTCGATTTTAGGGGGACACTCAATTTACAAAAATATTTAAGTCGTCAAGAAACATTTTAGATTTACTCCTAAAATGAAATATAACAACGAAATAAAGATGAATAAGACACATTTGTACATAAACAGTGCAATCGTCGACTGCAACATTTAATTCGCGTGACGAAAATAGATTAACTTCCGATGTTAGAAGACGGCCGTTCCGTCAAAACATTCTTCTCGAGAAAGCTTGACGGACGTTGACGTGACGTGACGGTCCGGTGACGGACAGTGTGAACGCCGCCATTAGAAATACACTGCGGAATGTTCTGACGTGACGGACAGTGTGAATTGGCCTAAAATCATACTTATGAATCATAGATATGTAATTGTTAGGAACAGTTTAGTATTAATATTTCTCAAGTTACGATAAATGTAATATTCATTGTTCCTACTAATATTTAAGCATATTTTCGTTTATTAGAAACTTATATGAAGGTTTAAATGTTATTAAGACATATAGTCATATTCAAGCTCGTTTTATAGAATATCAAATGTTATTAAGATTTAAGCCGGCCGCGGTGGCCGAGGGGACTGAGGCGCTTCAGTCACGGTCTGCACGGCCACTACGGTCGGGAGTTCGAATCCCCCTTCGGGCATGGATATTTGTGCCGTCCTTAGTGTTAGCTAGTCCATAAGTAGTTTGTAAGCTTAGGGACTGATGACCCCGTAGTTAAGTCCCATAAGTTCTACAAACATTTGAACATTTATTAAGATTAAGATAACTGATTGTAAATTCAATACTTTCTTGTTTTTAGCAATGCAGGGCAGTGTTGAGAATATAGGGGCACAGTTTCAACGAGATTTCGAGGCAGTCACTATGCCCATTAGCACGTTGATGTTTCATTGTCGAAGTGATCATTGCTCATAAGTTTGTTTAATTAGCAAATATGAATTAGATAATCCCAGAGTCTTATTGTTATATTTAAGAGAGTATGCCAATTAGTATCTCTGATTCTAAAATTCTTTTCTCGTAATATGAACCCTTCGACTGCTGCAGACGTGCCAACTCGTTTCCCCGGTACTGCGGACGCATAAATGTCTGGCCATTGGATTACCCTACATGGTTAACAGTAGGGATGGCGGTTATCGCTGAAACAACCGGTTTTCGGTTATACCGGTTCTTTTTATCTCCAGTTTAACCGCACTGTAAAAACTGCCCAGGATAACCGGTTTTTTAAATAACCGGTTTTCGGTTTTTTATTGCTGTTATTTCCAGTAGAGTTCGGCCGAAACAGAAACCGTAATAGAATTTTAGGTTCTTCTAGTTTCGGCCGAAACCGAAACTTACGAAATTTACTTAAAATTTAGGTAAATTTACGTTATACGACAAATCACTAGTCTTTCGATGGTTTGCAAGATCCCCTCCCAATACTACGCCTTCTTGAGTGTGTGTAAGCCTAGCCAGGAGTCCGTAGAAGACAATATACGAAGCATACAGATTTACTGGCCTAGTATTTCCAACCGGCAGTTGCGAATATTGAGCCAACCACTCCGTAAGTTGGACTTGTGAGCCAGCGCTTACGAATATCTCGTTACATACACAATATATATATATATATATATATATATATATATATATATATATATATATATATATATATATATATATATATATGAGCAGTCGCGCAGCCCGTGACATGGAGCCTCTGACCGCACGGCTACCTCGCGAGGCACCACATGATCAATGTTACCTAAAGTCATATTGGTTATTAAAAAAGCCCATCACTTTCAAAGAATCACATTAATATAACTCGTTAGCATAACAATATAATACATTAAACGTTATTATTCCAAGCTTAGAGTACATCACTTACGTAATAGGTATATGAATCGAATTTACCTTCTCTTCCAAGGAACATTTGGATGCTTTCTCCTTAAATGACACAGCATGTTTGTAGTACCTCCACCCGTTTTCAGCTTTTTAAAGCAAATGGAGCATTGTACCTCGCTGCTACCGTACTTCGTGAAGTACTTCCACACTCGGGATGGTGCCATTTAAGACACAACCGATGTCTGGCGACGACAGCAAGGAACTGCCGCGTGACCAGACGGAGGCAAGTCTCGTACACTGCCGGTGCACGCGCGTCGTCTAATAGGCCACGCCACACGGCAACAGCTGCGTCGATGCCTCAGTAGCTGCACCAGTCCTTCAGTTCTTATGCCACGCGTTTCTGACTGCCGGGATTGTTCTTAAATTATCACTGATCGCTTTTCTTAGTTTCTGCGATGACCTAATATTTCACAGCAGTGGAAATTTTAGGAATAGTCCTAAATATTAGGGTTTACTAGTGTTAACTTTTTAAAATTATTTACAAAAACACATTTTGAACCACTACTACAGGAAGTAGTCGTGCCAGTTTTTTTTTTTTTTTTTACTCGGTTCTTGGCAATAACTAGAAAAAAAAAATCGGTTACAACCGACACCAAATAAATACAAAAAAAAAAAAAAAACCGGTCATTCAAAACTAAATCGTATGTGAATTCCCCCTAAAAAAACTCAAAAAGTTTTTGTTACGTCGCGTTTTGAAGCAGTTAAATATTCTAGGAAAGACACTTCTATATATATTGCACCAAAGCTGCTTTTCTTATTGAATTGTTGACTAGTTTCAAGTTTTGCCAATTTTCTTAAGCAACATTATTTTATGTTTGGACACAGTGTAGGTCACGCTGTTTATTTCAAATACCTAAATAATGTGGCTTAAGAAAATGGACAAAGCCCGAAACTAGTCAGCATTTCAATAAGAAAAGCAACATTGGTGCAATATATATAAAAATGTCTTTCCTAGACTATTCATTTTCGTTGGTAAAACATTTCAATAAAGCTCTGTATGACGAATTAATGCATTCGTAATAAATGTCACTTAATGTCACTTAACGAAAACCTAATTACTAATATTCTACTCTTTAGTGGTCACTAAAAGAAAAAAGCAGTAGTTTCTGATGACATTCTAAGATATAAGCCGTAGTATATAGGCTGCAGGGAGAAGTTAAGATATATAAACGTCCCTGTTCAGCTATGCCAATAAAATTTAACAAACTGGGAATAAACATACCTTTCAACAAGGGATCTGATTCCCACGCCTTTGTGTATCTCTGGGAATATTTTTTTCTCTCTTGAAGCCATAGTCACTTGAATACACACACATATACTTGCAGCGTATTCAACTTCAGTTCACAATCGCCGATACACCAACAGTACGGCACAGTAGACGTTGCAGAAGCGCCTTTGAAGGGGGGCAGTGCCAACGAAAACACAACATTGTTGTTGTTGTTGTTGTTGTTGTTTATAGGGGACGAAAACACAACAATCAAGTATTTCATTGTACGGTAGGGCTAAACAAATTTTGATAGGCATGTGTTATTCATGTCTGAGAAGCCCATAAAAATTGACCTTAAAAAAAAAAAAAAAAAAAAAAAAAAAAACAACAACACTTCCCCCTAAATTTCCCCCTAAAGTAGAAATCCCTCCAAATTCCCCCCACGACAGTAGAGTCCCCCTAAACGTAGGGGGAAAACCCCCAAGATGGCAACACTGACAGCTTCCTGAGCGCTACTGACGTGGTGACACCAGTGTAGCCAACCCCGAAGCTCAATTTTCCCCTAAATCGCATGTGAATTCCCCCTAAAACAGTCCCTAAATGGCGCTTAGGCCGCAACTAAAATAAAAGACAACCCCCCCCCCTCCCCACTCGACGTTCATATCTGTCAGTTCAATACTACATCGGAGTTAAATAACTAAGCACAGCTCAGTGACACAGCAGACGGCAAAGCAGACAACACAAAAATAGTCGCCTACTCTGCACTTTTGGCAACGAAGCTCCGTAAACCACTAGGCCGATGGTAACGATGTTTCCACACTGTTACAGAATTCAATTAGGAAGAGAGGGCGGGAGGGTGCTCTGAACCATTTGAATAACTTTTAAAACATATTTTATATTTAGAAATTGCAAACCTGCCAACTCTCCCGATTCAGGCGGGAGTCTCCTGATTTTTCACTTTTTCTCCCGCCTCCTGATTTTGCCATCATTTCTCCCGATTTTTAGCCTATATCCTCAAACCGAAGATTCGATTTTTGACCAATAGTCAAAAGTCGTCTTTTTTTCATTTATCACTTTAATCTAAATACGTATCGAAATTCATAGAAATTAGGAATTGTGCGTGACTTCTATAACAATTATTTCTGTTCCTTTCGCTTATTTGCAAATACACTTGTAGTGTTTCGATGAGCTCTTTTTTTAATGTTCTGTCATTGTACATAAGTGAAATCACTTCAGTAATTTTTAATCGATGGAAACCTTTTGAGTGGTTACTTAGGAGCATCAGTTTCATATGCAAATTGTAGAAAGACAACTTTTGTGCAAACAGCTAGTTTTTGCGACTATGGGATTTCAATTCTGTGGTGTGTTGTTCTAGGATGGCAAAACATATGATCCCTTTTTTAAGCAGTTTTCGGAACATTATTTGTATTTTGTACTCTTTGTCAATGTGATAGCCGGCCGCGGTGGCCGAGGGGACTAAGGCGCTCCAGTCACGGTCTGCACGGCCACTACGGTCGGGGGTTCGAATCCCCCCTCGGGCATGGATATTTGTGCCGTCCTAGTTCGTAAGTAGTTCATAAGTAGTTTGTAAGTTTAGGGACTGATGACCCCGTAGTTAAGTCCCATAAGCTTAACAAACATTTGAATTTTGTCAGTGTGATACTTCCACATCACATGGTGGAAAAAGCGATGTACCGGAAAACGAAAAATCAAATGTTTGTATAGTCTATGGGACTTAACTAAGGGGTCATCAGTCCCTAAACTTACAAACTACTCATGAACTAACTGATACTAAGGACGGGACAAATATCCATGCCCGAGGGGGGATTCGAACCCCCGACCGTAGTGGTCGTCCAGACCCTGACTGGAGCGCCTCAGTCCCCTCGGCCACCGCGGCCGGCGCCGGAATACATGCAAAGAAAATAAAGAAGTGTGTGAAGGAAGGAAGGAATCTTAGGGTTTAACGTCTCGTTGACAGCTTGGTCGTTAGAGACGGAAGTGTGTGAGTAACAGTAAAAGTCTGAAATTGCTGATAAAAGTGAAAGTGATCATGTGATACATGCAGAGTGCTTATTTGCATTGTTTATTTCAGAGTACCGTTTACCAATTAAATGCGATGAACATGTGGGTCACTTGTTCCATGAAACTGTTTCCTGGAAGCAGTATAGCAGAAAAATACAGCTGTGAACTTTTTAGTTTTAATAAAGAAAATCAGTCACTTTACCAGAACTGGCTAGTAATAAAGACGTATTCAACATTTGGGTTAATGCAAGTGAGCTTTTGTAGTAATTTTGTAGTGTTGTGAGATGACAGGAAAAGGCTAAAATCAGTTATCTTCCGGTTTATAGTAAAACGCACTGCAGTTTTTGACAGAACGTATCTCCTGATTTTTTTAAGAATCTCCCGATTTTTTAAACTGGCTCTCCTGATTTTTAAGTTTTGAAGGTTGGCAGATATGAAATTGTAACAGTGTATTTATTTATTCACCTGAGTGTTTAAATCATTACAAAGAACTTGCAGTTAAATGAAGGACATGCAAGTAACTTTACTGTGTTTAGCATTTTCCATATAAAAGATTCCTCTCCCAAATTTTGAAGCTCCAATAAAGTATTTCATCAGGTTGATGTTTCTGCTGGAACTTCGTAATTTAATGCTTTTAAGTAGGCATATGCTCGTTCCGACGAGATGGAATAATACCTGTGATAATACCCAAGATGTATAATTCATATATGTAAATTTCCTTATTACTATTCCAAAGCACCAAATTCTGATCATGCAATATTCACGGAACAACGATTTTAAAAACATTTAATCTTACTTAAATTGCATTTTCTTTTAACGTAGCTCACAAACGATGCTGGCAAGTCCTCAAGGTCATCCAGAACTTCGTCTTCCGTGCTTAATTCTGTTTGTTTGTCGTACACAGATATGTTGAACTTCTTCAGCATTTTGGATGATGGTTCAAAACGAGTACAGTATATCTTTTCCCTTTTTAAAAAATATCTTGTGGTTAGCACAATATTTACAAACTCTATAGAGAGCCTATTCCTTTTTGGTGTAATATATATAGAAAATTCCAATATAGCTCTGCATGACATATGAATGCATTCGTTCTAAATGTCACTTAAGGAAAACTTCATTACTAATATTCTACTGTTTACTGCTTTTTCTTTTAGTGACCACTAGTTTCTGCATGACATTCTAAGATGTACGCCATAGTATATAGACTGCAGGGAGAAGTTAGGCTATATAACCGTTCCTGTTCATCTACGCTAATAAAATCTAACAAACTGGGAATAAACGTACCTTTCAACAAGGGATCTGATTCCCACTCCTTTGTGTATCTCTGGGAATATTTTTTTCTCTCTTGAAGCCATAGTCACTTGAATACACACACATATACTTGCAGCGTATTCAACTTCAGTTCACAATCGCCAATACACCAACAGTACGGCACAGTAGACGTTGCAGAAGTGCCTTTGAAGGGGGGCAGTGCCAACCAAAACACAACAATCAAGTATTTCATTGTACGGTAGGGCTAAACAAATTTTGATAGGTATGTGTTATTCATGTCTGAGAAGCCCCTAAAAATTCCCTTCGAAGCACACTTCTCCCTAAATTTCCCACTGAAGTAGAAATCCCCCCCCCCCAAAGACAACGGAGTCCCCCTAAACGTAGGGGGAAAACCCCCAAGTTGGTAACACTGGGTAACACATGGGTCTGTCTTTCACATCTAGCAGTTGTTCAGTGTTCGACAGTGCATATACGTTCGTTGCTCTACTCTGGAAACATCCCTTAGGCTGTGGCTAAGCCATGTCTCCACCATATCCTTTCTTCCAGGAGTACTAGTCTTGCATGGTTCGCAGGAGAGCTTGTGTGAAGTTTGGAAAATAGGAGGCGAGGTACTGGCGGAAGTAAAGTTGTGAGGCGGCATCGTGAGTCTGTGTCGGGATAGCACAGTCGGTAGTGCGCTTGCCCGCGAAATTCATAGGTCCCAGGTTCGAGTCCCGATTCCGGCACACAATTTTAATCTGCCAGGAAGTTTCATATCAGCGCACACTCCGCTGCAGAGTGAAACTCTCATTCTGGAAACATTCCTTAGGCTGTGGCTAAGCCATGTCTCCACCATATCCTTTCTTCCAGGAGTGATAGTCTTGCATGGTTCGCAGGAGAGCTTCTGTGAAGTTTGGAAAGTAGGAGGCGAGGTACTGGCGGAAGTAAAGTTGTGAGGCGGCATCGTGAGTCGTGTCGGGATAGCACAGTCGGTAGTGCGCTTGCCCGCGAAATTCATAGGTCCCAGGTTCGAGTCCCGGTTCCGGCACACAATTTTAATCTGCCAGGAAGTTTCATATCAGCGCACACTCCGCTGCAGAGTGAAATTTTCATTCTGGAAACATCCCTTAGGCTGTGGCTAAGCCATGTCTCCACCATATCCTTTCTTCCAGGAGTGATAGTCTTGCATGGTTCGCAGAAGAGCTTCTGTGAAGTTTGGAAAGTAGGAGGCGAGGTACTGGCGGAAGTAAAGTTGTGAGGCGGCATCGTGAGTCGTGTCGGGATAGCACAGTCGGTAGTGCGCTTGCCCGCAAAATTCATAGGTCCCAGGTTCGAGTCCCGGTTCCGGCACACAATTTTAATCTGCCAGGAAGTTTCATATCAGCGCACACTCCGCTGCAGAGTGAAACTTTCATTCTGGAAACATCCCTTAGGCTGTGGCTAAACCATGTCTCCACCATATCCTTTCTTCCAGGAGTGCTAGTCTTGTGTGTTTGCAGGAGAGCTTCTGTGAAGTTTGCAAAGTAGGAGGCGAGGTACTGGCGGAAGTAAAGTTGTTACAAGGTCAGCTCAGTCAATCATCCAGACTGTTGCCCCTGTAACTACTGAAAAGGCTGCTGCCCCTCTTCAGGAACCACACGTTTGTCTGGCCTCTCTTCAGATACCCCTCCGCTGTGGTTGCACCTACGGTACGACTATCTGCATCGTTGAGGCACGCAAGCCACCCCACCTCGGCAATCTCTGTGGTTCATGAGGGTGGCAAAGACCCTTATATGGTGTTATTCTGAGCTTGCATTCCGCTCATGTTTACATCGATACGTTAATTAGACAAAAAAAAATCTCGCGTTTTCTTTACTTATTGCTGCTTTTCCTTTGTGTTCCAATAAAGAAAAGCAGGTACTGGAAACATATGTATTTCTGTGATCAAATCTTGTACTATCTGTTTATGTTTCGTATTCTTCGCGCAATTCAAAAGGAACGTTCGATAACGCCGTTTATTAAATCGTGTACCAGTCTCCTTTAACTACGAGTTGGCGCAGCTTCATGTAAAGTGCGTATGTGCGCAATAATCAAGTATAATTACGAAACCCGCAAAGACGGCACTTCCAGTCGAATGAAGACTTGCTTCCTTAAATGTAAGTGATCTTAGCTTGTATCCGAATGACTAAGTATGCGAGGTTTGTTCGCCATCTTGCAATAGACCTAAGTGTTTCAACCGCTGGATGCTACTTGTAAACCCAGTCAAACAGAATGAGGGAAATAGTCACTTGTGTTGACGTTGAAATAAATAGTGCTGTTCCGTCTCTAAGGCCACAAGCATCTTCCTTCACTCAGATTCAACTTTCTCGCACCTAGCAACTCGCAAAGATTGTCTCAAAAAATCTGTCGCACCGGCTGCTCCTTTTCGCGTGTCACGGCGTCGCCAGCCATTTCATAACACATTACGACCTCCACAAAATCCCCAAAGTGCTGCGAAGAGACACAAAACTGGAGAAATTCTGCGATTCCATTCTCACTTCCAGATTATCCGCCACGACCGAACTCGCAGTATAGGCGACGAGTCACAAATATTCGAAAATACGACCACTTTTGACGAAATTTCAGATCTTGGTGGTGCATTTCACGTGTCCTTGCGTGTGACACGTTTTGCAAACACATGGCAAGACTTAAAAAAGCCTGCTATGCCGTGAGAGAGTTTTGACAAAATTTGGAAGTTTGGGCTTTCTATGGATCTAGCTAACACAGGTGCAATTGCCAAAGTCACAGCGAATTCTGCCACCGCAGAAAATGCTCCATTTGCGGAAATAGCTGTATTGTGTCCCCAGTCACAAGTACGCGACTGCAGCTATTTAACAATTATAAGAACACGCTGTGGGGGAGGAAAACAGTGGGAAATGTTTACTTGGCGAGAGAGCAGTTGTGAGAGACCGCAGGCAGTGTAGAATTTCCGACATCTGTAGAGTTGCCATCCCACTGAATACAAGGTGTGCCCTATTGTTTTCTGTGGGTGTCGAAAGTCTGTTACCATCTACAGAAACAGAAATACGATTACTCCTAGAAATCTAGAGATACTTAATGTCTTGAAGTACAACTGCTTCGTTTTAACCTTCTTTTCGTCGCTTCATAATTTGATGTACTTGTTTATAATTCAATAAAATAGAATAGAGGAAAAAGAAACCATTCATTTCTTTGATTACACCAGCACATGTGCTTCCTTTTTTTTCCCTCCTTATTTAATCACTCTTTCCTCTTCCTGTTTTCATTTGAAATTAGTATCTTAAGATCTGTTTTTTATCCTTATTATTTTATTATTATTATTTATTTTTATTGGTTACTTTGATACCCTTGCCGGCAGGTTGGCAGCACCGTAACATACTGCCTTCAGCCGAGTGTACAATAAATTTATCAAGTCGTTCATAATTAAAACGGAGAAAATAAATGCAGAATACATGGAGATAAAACTGGTGAATGAAGTACATGAAGGTGCTCATTTAAAAACACACATATTAGAAGTTAAAGACGATCGTACCGTGCAGTGCTCTTCATGTTATGCTGTGCAGCACACGTGTTAAAACTCTGTAGTCTTCTTCAGTGGCGGCTGGTGAAAATGTGCTAATGTGCTGCAGCACACTGTAAATATATTACTAACATTATGCCATTTCTCTTAGAATGCAAGCGAGAAATCGCTGTAAAATTACATCCTTTCTCTTGGAATGCGAGCCAGATATCACAATAAAATTATGCCAGTTCCCTTCCAATGCGTATTAGAATGCTAGTAATAAGGATGAAAACGCATTGTGGAGTGCTCTCGCCGCGATAGCTGGAAACCAGCTCCGTGTGCTGAAGTGGGATTCAGCCGCGCTGGAACGTGCGCAGAGAGGCGGCGCAGTCGTCTGTCCGCTAGTGCGCATGCGCAGACGTGACGTCAGGCCTGGCGGCTCGTGTGTGCTGAGACCGACTGCAGCACCAGACCAATGTTTCTCTCCACGCTGCGTGTGACGGCTGCGGAAGAATAGTGTATGGCGAATACTGCGGCATACAGAGTCAAATAGCGCGCTGGCTCAGGCGTCTTGCGCGTTCTCTCTCAAACCTATCTGTGTGAGGCTCGTATTCAAATACCTCAGAGTCTAAATTTTTAATTTCTGTAAATAAAATTAATATTCTTTTAAACGTTATATTTACTACCGGCAGTGAATACATGCAGTTGGTAGTGCTGTTGTAGATTCCCCTGAAGGTCATTATTGATATTTAATTAAAGGCGATCATACAAAGGTTGACTTTTATTTCAGTATATCTTGTTTCCTGTTTTTTTTTGTAATATTGTAGCACACTGGTCAAATTTTGTACCAGCCGCCACTGGTCTTCTTGTAGCGCGCTACGTCATTAACTGACGCTTAAATGTAAATAACAGAACAAAGAGTGAAGTGATTGTGAGCAATCTGTCTATCGTTCCGTCAAGAGCTAAATAAATAATCTACAGAAGTAGGCACCGAGGACTCGCCAAGGCTGGCGGTAGCGTGACCGCAGAGACATCTGTTGGCTCGTTGAGTAGTTCCTGGCGTCGTCCTGCCATCTCTCGGCAGTTCTGAGTAACATTGAAGCATACATGGGGAACCCTCTTTATCTCCAAATTTCCAATATTGCAGAAGAATTTTAGAGAGTAACCTCCTGCTGTTGCAAATAAGGTTCTTATATTTATCGTGTTATGAGCATTGCTGTAAGTGCCCCTGAGTTCCGATCTGTCTCAAGAGCGTACTTCATACCCTACATCTAAAGTCCCAACGACTTCTATATAGTCGCCAGTTTCGTTTCAGTCTCTTTCGACTTCCTTTTTGTGAGCGTTATAATGAATTAGCACGTAGTAGTGAAGGGAATTTCGGAGCATTTAGCTATTTCGAACCTCCGCTTGATTTCCCTGAGCCAAGAAAGCTGCAGTGAGGCGATACAGCGAATACCAAACATCTAAGGAATATCAACGTGGTTTTAATACGTCAAATCAAGGAATTATTCATGGTTTAAATCATACCTAACAGGAAGAGTGCAGAAAGTTGACATACGTAATTCACATAATATGCAACAAACAGCTGATTTCTCAAACTGGGGAACAATAAAAAAAATTGGGTCCCACAATGTTCGGTCTTGGGCCCTTTGCTGTTATTAATATATATATATATTAATGACTTGCCATTCTATATTCATGAAGATACAGAGCTCGTTCTTTCAGCTGATGATACAAGTATAGCTATCACACCTGACAGACAAGAACTGAAGAAATTGTAAATGACGTCTTTCAGAAAATCATTAAGTGGTTCTCAGCAAATAATAGACTATTATTAAATTTTGATAAGTACATATAGTTCCATACAGTAAATGGAATGACACAATTAATAAATATAGACTTTGATCAGAAATCTGTAGCAAAGGTAGAATATTCAAAATTTTTAGGTGTATGCATTGACGAGAGGTCGAACTGGAAAAAAAGAGAGAAAAAAAAAACACATTGAAGATCTGCTGAAACGTTTGAGTTCAGCAACTTATGCTATTAGGGTAATTGCAAATTTTGGTGATATACGTCTCAGTAAATTAGCTTCCTATGACTATTTTCATTCTCTGCTTTCGTATGGTACCATTTTCTGGGGTAATTCATCATTGAGTAAAAAGGTATTCATTGCACAAAAGCGTGTAATCAGAATAATTGCCGCGGAGCCCATCCAATATCATCTTGCAGACATTTAAAGAGCTAGGAATCTTCACAGTAGCTTCACTTACGAAATTTGTTATTACCATTCCCACCAAATTCAAAAGCAATAGCAGTGTACATAACTACAACACTAGGAGAAAGAATAATCTTCACTTTTAAAGGTTAAATCTAGCTTTGGCACACAAAGGGGTGAATTATGCTACCACAAAAGTCTTTGGTCACCTACCAAACAGCATCAAAAGCCTGACAGATAGCCAACTAGCATTTAAAACAAATTAAAAGAATTTCCGAATGGCAACTCCTCCTACACGATAGATTAATTTTTAGATATAAATTAGTAGATCTTAAAAAAACATAACAAAAAATATTGTGTCATGTAATATTTGGTGCAAAGTAATAATTTGTAAAGACGCCTTTCATTAACCAGACACGTTCTACATCATTACGAAGTCTCGTATTCGTGATTTATGGAACAAGTACTAATCTAATGTAATCTAATCACACGAACAAAAATATATCACAGTGGCAGCTGTTTGGCTACACCATTTATGTTTCTTGCATTAAAGTTCATCTGAGTGACACAATATTGCAGTTTTCAGCATTTTGGCTTCAAAAAACCTTTTGAAAACTGATTGGCAAAAGATTGTTGTGAATGTTATTGAATAAACTGGAGTTACTATCCTTGGCGATTATCAGAGACAAATGAAACTAACTGTAACTTCACCCATGAAAGTAACTAACACTAGAACCTATTACTTTAATACTTTACCAAGCAAGAAATTAAACATTTGTACATAACTTCCCTGATACTGTAGAAGAAATATTGATACGAATAACCACTTCATAATTGACAAGATTTGCACTCAGTGACAAACTTTAGTACACAAAATTACTGTCGATTTTTAAAGCAAATATTCAAGAACAACAATATTACGCAGGGTACTCAGAAAGTTTATTACTGTGATAGAACCCTGCTTTAGATATATGATGTGGGAGAGGCAATGTACTACACTTCAGTCAAAAAATTATTATTGAAACTTCAAAACAACACTGCTGGTTCTGTGTGTAGATCAATAATAAGATACATTATTTACAGTATTGATAGTGGCTAAGCAAATTGGCAGTAACACGCCCTGCGACCTGTGTGACAACGAGCTCAATTATTATCCTCTTCTGGGGGACGATGTATATTTGCACTATGAGCTCAATAAACATAGCCACTACAATTGAATGACTACACACTTTCATTGGAGGGTACTTTTAAACCAGAAAGGTTTGACCTAGCCTCCAAAACTCAATGCTCTTCATAGTTATGTTAACTTGCTTCCAAATCAGACAACAAACAAACATTCTTGGGCCCGCTAGCTCTCACCCAGTTTCTAGTAAATATTCCCACCGAATCACCACGTTTTAGCTTATACCAGCCACCTTCCTGTTACAAAGTGCAGTACTGTAACTCTTATACACAAATTTATAATTGCCATAAGTATGAACCAGCCAAAATGTTGCATAATTTGTACAAAATAGTTCATAGAATCATTGATTTAACATTTTAACAATATCAGATATACATCATTACAGATAAATAAATTGTTTCGCAAATTTCAGCAGAAGACATACAGATCACAACACCAAAGATAAAGGTACAGACACAACCTTGCATTGAAATACAAGTAAATAATCACTATATTGAATGTCAGAGTAAATAAATAATCAATAAATTAAGAATACAGCAACAAATGGTGAAATAAAAGGAGAGGGGAAAACCTATTGTGTTATACAGTGTCAAAAGCTCATCACTTCATGTGATTAAAGAGTTAGCTGTATTCACAAGAATAGTGCTTTCTGAATGTGTCATTCTCTTCGCGGTAGTTCATAATATTTAAACAAAGTATATGTTCCAAAATCCTGCTGCTAATCCATGACATGGGCCTGTAGTTTTGCATATCACTCCCATTACCTATCTTGGATATGGGAGTGACTAGTACAACTTTCCATATCTTGGGGTGATATGTTTCACTGAACAACCAGAAGACTTTCTTTCAGTGAGTGAGTTTAGTTGTATTACTGCTACAATGACATCTACCTCTAAATTACTCATGCTGCTCTTGATTCGAATTCTGGAGAATTTATGTCATCATCTTTGGCGAAGGAATTTGAAAGATCTGCACTTAGCACCTCTGCTATTGTGAAGTGAATGCATTGATTGTTTTGTCCCAGGTATACTTTGCATCTGATCGGAATTTCTATGGATTGTCTACCACATTGCAAGACAAAGTTTTGTCGTGGAAATTATTATAAGCTTCTTGCATTGACATCCATACTAAATTCTGTATTCCTTTAAAAGATTGCCTGTTTTGGGGATTTTGTGTCTCAGATAATTGTGTCCGTTTACTCTGGCATGCTTTTTCGTGTTGTGTGTACCGCATCACGTGAGCTCCTGCTTCTTTAAATTTATTTTTTACAATCTTTCAATTGCTGTTGATATTATTTGTTTGCAAATAAGCAGTATCTGATCTAACTTACATTGTCAATTTCAACCTTTTTAATAACTTTTTTTAACTCACTAAACTTTGGTCATTTTGGAATTTTGATATTCAGTCTCACTATGACTTCTTTGTGTTCACTAATACCTATATCAGTTTTGGTGCTCTTTACTAGCTCAGCATTATTTGATACTAAGAGGTGACGTATGATTTCACAGGCATTTACTATTCTACATGGCTCATGGACTAAATGCTAGAAATGGTTTTCAGAGAATGTGTTCAGTACAATTTCAGATGATGTTTTATGCCTGCCTCCAGATTTGAATATGTATTTGCCAACATATGTCGGGTAAGGTAAAGTCACCGCCAATTATAATTCTATGTATATAGCACTTGTTTTAAAAATGATGCAAGCCTTCTTTGAACATTTCAACAGTCGCGTCATCTGAGTTGGAAGTCAGTAAAACTAATGTTATCAATTTATTCTGGTTGTCAGGTATAATTCAATCCATACCAACTCAAAGGTATTATATAATTAAATTTTGCAACAGAATAAATCACTTGGGACAACAATAAATAATTCTGTCACTTATTCTATTCAGTCTACCCTTTTTGAACACCATTTGGCCTCTTGAAAAATTTTGCCAGAACTTATCTCTGACAGTATCCTACTTATGCTACCTATAATTATTTGTGCTTCAATAGTTTCTGTTAGAACTTGGAGCTCTCGTACTTTCCCTATGACATTTTACAACTGTTAGACTAATGGTTTTTAGATCTGTGTTTCACCTATCTGTGACATGTACCCTTTCAGACTGCAACACTTTTGTATGTTCCTGAGAGCCTCTAACCTAATAAACCAGCCAGTCCTCCCACACAGCCCTTGTTACCTGTCTAGCCGCCTCCTGTGTGTAATGGATGCCTGACCCATTTGCCCAGTGATACACCACCCTATGGCGCAAGACGAGGAATCTGCAGCCTACACGGTCACAGAACCATCTGATCCTCTTATTCAGACCCTCCACTCAGCTCTGTGTGAAAGGGTCACTGTTGCTGCTGTCAACAGTGCTGCAGATGGTAAAGATGGTAAGCTCTGCGTTCATCTTGCAAGCAATACTGGTAATCTTTACCACTTAAGATACCTGCCCATAACTGGAGAGAATCTCCTTTGATCCGAAGTGACACTCATCACTGTTACCGACGAGCCGACACCTGAAGTTTGCTGCACCTTATAGCATCTGAAAGGACCTATTCCACATCTGGGATGACTCCATCCTGTATGGACATTGCGTGCGTGCTGGATCTACGCCTCCCTAGTAGGGGGATGGGGCGTCCCTAAGGGTCTAATGTGATTCACGATAATTGTCCGCCAGAGATAGCACTTCAAAGTTGTTGGTGACATAAAACAGGGAGGCATCTCAATCTAATATAATGCTTAATTATTATTTAACTTCGTTATCTAGAAAAATATTCTTTCGAATTGTACAAAAATTACATATCTGCAGTGTATTTCTGAGAAATTAGGTCACTTGTCAACAAAAATATTTCCTCAAATATTTAGCACATTAAGTCTTCAGTGAATCAGGATGGTCTTTCTTGTTTCCTTTGGTTCTACACCGTATGAAAAGAATTATTTACCTTAAAGTTTGTTATTATGTTGAGATCTCATAATAATTAAAAATCACTAATATTTAGTGACTACATAATTTATTATGCACGAGTCTTAGATTTTGTGGATACTGAAATATTGTGTCTGTGTATCTCATAAATCAATATTTAACCATTTTCTCTTCATTTTTCAGGTTGACACAAAGTGTACATCAGGGCCCCAGCATTCCTCTTCATCAAGGAGTGGTCCAAGGGGAAGAGAAGACAGAAGCAGAGGATTCTACAAATTTTACTCTATTTGGTGCTTACACACAGGAATATACATCACAAGAGGATGAAATTGGCACTCAGCTAAAATGTTGTTTAGGAGAAAAAGAATTCTACAAACTTACTTGTAATTTCTGCTTACGGGATTTTCCTTCAAAATACAGTCTCATAATGCATGTCTTCATCCACATGGATGGCGTGGAGCCACCTACATATGTTTGTAAGTCATGTGGGGAAGTGTTTCCAAGTAATGTTAGCTTGAAGAAACATTGTTTAAGAAGTAAGAGTGAACAAATTTTAACTACTGGCAATAATCAGAAATATGACTCTATTGCTCACAAAACCAGGCTACACGTTGTAGGTGATGAAAATGTTACTGCAAGGAAACAGACAGAGAAGCAGTCTTCACACAAGACGACTTGGAATACTGCAAACCAATACAAATGCAATACACAAACTATAACCGACGATGATGAGAAAAGAGACAGGGGTGATGCTCATGATGCTCATGAAAACACTTTTATAGTTACTGGAGAGATACAACACAAATGTGATGTTTGTGGAAAATGTTTTAATACTCGGAGATATCTCAGGAGACACCTGTTTATACACGCTGGAATAAGATCACACAAATGTGATATTTGTGGCAAATTGTTTACTCAGGTTGGTACTCTGAAAAAACATACTTTAATACACACAGGAAAGAGGCCTCACAAATGTGAGATTTGCGGCAAATCTTTCAGAAGTTTGACCAATCTTAATAATCACACATTTATCCACACTGGAAAAAGTCCACATACATGTGACATCTGTGGCAAATTTTTTACACAGAAGTGTAATCTCAATAGTCATCTTCTCAAACACACTGGAAATAAACCATACAAGTGTGATACCTGTGGCACATCTTTCACTGTGAAATACAGCCTGAAGAAACATATATTAACACACACCGAAGAAAAACCTCATAAATGTAATGTTTGTGGCAAATCGTACGCTCTTTCTGTCCTTCTGCAAAGACATTTATTAATACACACTGGTAACAGGTCACACACATGCGATATTTGTGGAAAATCCTTTATTACTCTAGGTCAACTCAAAGTCCATGCTGAGACACACAATGGAAATACATGACACTCATGTCACATTTTTGATACATCTTTTAGTAGTTCGAGGTATCTTAAGGAACATTCAGTAATACACACTGGAAGTGACAAATGTCATATCTGTGGCAAGTCTTTTAAATTCTTGAGGAATCTCAAAATACTATGTTCTAGTACACAGTGGAAAAAGTCCACACAAATGTCATATTTGTGGTAAGTCTTTCAATCGGTCAAGTACTCTTAAAACACACACATTAAAACACACTGGAGAGAGATTCCATAAATGTAATACCCGTGGCAAATCCTTTGCTTTGTCCTCTGCTCTCAAGAGGCATGTTTTTCTACACACTGAAAAGAAACTACACAAATGTAATATTTGTAATAAATCTTTTGCTGTGTTCCGTTATCTGACTAAACATAAATTAACACACACCCCATAGTACACACACAAATTAAATGTCTGCTGCAAATTTTGTTATGGCATTTGTCATAAATCAAGAGATATGTATCAATACACATTGGATTCTAAACATAGGTTGCTCGAGGCAACTAATATTCACCATATTGTGCTTTTGGCGTCCATACCATAATTTAAATTGGAACAATCCATAAGTCATGTGACACCTGGGAAAAAATTGAATTAATACTGTAAAGACATGAAATCATATTCACAACAAATGTGCAGTGCTATATACTTCAAACAATCATACAAATGTAGTTTTTGTAGTCTTGAACATAATAACAGTTCGTTAACAATAGTAACTACTGAGAAATTTCAGTACCTTAGATAAGTAAATCATATTTAATGATTTGGAACTTGAAATTGCCATCTCAAGATAGAGGAAATCATTCATAATAGATGCAGAGGCAAAAAATATTTATGGCACATCATTCACTATCAATCTAGTAGCCTCTGATGTATGACCACCTACCCTTTCTGACATGAGTACAGTTAGTGCACTCTTCAAACTTTGTTGCCAGAGAACATAGTTGTGCATGGGTAGTTGGCTACAGCAAGTGATCAGTCGGTGGCTGTACAGCCAATTGGTGCAAATAAAAGTTAGTGTCTGTCACATATCCAGTGGATGTAATGCTGTTGCAGAATAAGTTGCTCATCACCTTCATTGGCATGTATCCTACATGTTATGTAAAAATATTACCAGGAATTTATTAATTTAATTTACTTGCTGTTCAGAAATTATTTTTAGAAATGTCTGAAAGACCATATTTTGGAGCCCTAAAAAAGTTGAACAGAAATTCTAACGATTCACTTTGAACTATCACGGTTGCCTGACTCCAAGTTGAATGACTTTAAACATAAGCAGTGTGGTAGTTACTTTTGTAGATGCTTAGTAATTCACTAGTCAATGATTTCCAAGCTGACAGTTCTTCTTTATGAAGATTGAAATTCAACTATTAAAACTTCCTTTCATGTTCACAATGTGAAAGTCTTGAAACAATGAGGTCCAGCAATAGCTGTGCTTCTAAGTACTTTGTCATTAATTAATGACCAAATGAATTTGTTATTTATTTATGTCCTTTGTAGAATAAAACACTCGTTTATACATTTAACTCCATATTTATTTATATTCAAGGAGTTATTCCATCAATTGGTACATAGGAATATGACTTAAATATCTTGACAGACGTCTGACACAGAATACAAATCAAAATCAACATCTTTTTCATCTTAGCAACCATTTAAGCACACATTTTCTCTAAGGAACTTCAATATATATCTTTGACTGGGCAGACATAATATCTGAGGCCACTTGCTGCTGCCACCACCTCCAGAATCTGAAATAAACAGATTCTGGCGGCAGCTGCTGTTGCTATCTTGCCTAATCAATTCACTAAAATTTATTGAATTGGGTATCTCAAGGTATTGAAGAAGTGGGGGGAAGGTGGCTTGTACCACTACATACTCTCTCCCTCAACCTTGAGATAACCATCAAAAATTTTAGGTGTAACAGTTAAATTAAGCCAGTCAGATTAATTAAGATGTGGCTATGGACTGATAATAGTGAGCTAAGTACCCATGAATACATTTCACAAAACAGGCTACATCTAGGCGAGCTACGACAGTTCAAATTGCCAATAGCAAACTTCCATAATCCATCTTTTGTTTGAAAGGACATAAACAAACTTAATCCCTTTCAACTCTCCTGGAGGGGGTTATTCTCTTAAATTAAGGATAGAATGTCTGACCTCAATAGATTCTTATTTAAATATTTGTGCCGATATTTTCTGACCTGTTGTGGAATATGAACAGTATTGTAGTAAAAGTACCCTCAGAGGATCATAACTTGTGTGAACCGCTATTTAGGGAGTAAGGGGCATTTCTACTTATGTGTTACTCATCCAACATATAAAAGACAAAAACAAAATGAAATTTTGAAGTACCAAGCTTTATGCTTAAGTTACTTCTAGGTTTCAATCGCTATGTGTCGAACCGCACACCAATATAAATATGTTAGGTCCTCATTACGGGCACTGAACAGGAGCTAACAGCGTCATTTTATGGGTCCGCCACTCGCAACGCTTTCTCCATTCCTTCGATTGTCTTCTGAGAACAAATATTATTTAATGTCCTCCCTTTTAATCCTTTATTTGGTTCTATTCAAATATTTCTAGCTTAATCTGGGTTTTCTTATTATTGCACACCATCTTCTGACAATACATCTACATACATACTCCGCAATTCACCGTAAAGTGCGTGGCGGAGGGTACACTGTACCACTACTAGGCTTTTCCTTTCCTATTCCAGTCCCAAATTAAACGAGGAAAAAAAGAATGCCTCCGTACGAGCCCTAATTTCTCTTATATTGTCTTTTTGATCATCACGCGAAATGTAAGTAGGTGGCAGCAAGATCGTACTACACTTAGCTTCAAATTCCGGCCCTCTAAATTTCCTCAACAGAAATTCACGAAAAGAACGTCGTCTTTCTTCCAGCGATCCCCAATTATGTTTCCGGAGCATTTCCATGACACTCGCGCATTGGTCGAACCTACCGGTAACAAATCTAGCTGCTCGCCTCTGAACCGACTCTATGTCTTCCTTTAAACTGATCTGCTGCGGGTCCCAAACACTTGAGCAATACTCGAGACGTGGTCGTACAAGCGTTTTATATGCGGTCTCCTTTACAGGTGAAGTACATCTTCCCAAAATTCTCCCAATAAACCGAAGTCGGCTGTCCGCCTTCCTCACAACTGTCCTTACAAGCTCATTCCATTTCATATCGCTCTGCAATTTTACGCCTAGATATTTGAATGACGCGACAGGATCAAGAAGCTCACAAGTAATGCTGTATTCGAACATTATAGGATTTTTTTCCCTACTCATGCGCATCACCATACATTTTTCTACATTGAGAGCTAGCTGCCGTTTTTCGCACCAACTAGAAATTTTTTCTATATCATCCTGTATGCTATTACAGTTAGTTAAAGACGACACCCTCCCATACACAACAGCATCATCAACTAACGGCCGCAGATGACAAATTACTTTGTCCGTCGGATCATTTATATAGATAGAAAATAATAGCGGTCCTATCACACTCCCCTGGGGCACGCCTTACGATACACTCGTCTCTGATGAACGAGTATACCAACATGTATACCTACTCTGTTTCACACTATCGTGGCCGGCCGCGGTGGCCGAGGTGACTGAGGCGCTCCAGTCACGGTCAGCACGGCCACTACGGTCGGGGGTTCGAATCCCCCCTCGGGCATGGATATTTGTGCCGTCCTAGTTCGTAAGTAGTTCATAAGTAGTTTATAAGTTTAGGGACTGATGACCCCGTAGTTAAGTCCCATAAGCAAAAAAAAAAAAGGTATGTAAAAAAAAAGGTACACTATCGTGCACTCCTAATCGTCACAAATCTTACTAATTTCGACAACACGATAGGGGCCCCTTTGAAGAATATGCAGTGGGGGCCATAGTAGGGCAGTTGTAATAGTGGCCAAGCCGTATCATCACGAATGATTATCCAACTCACAAGAGTTAGGGCAAAATAATTGTATGTGCGGACATGGCAGTGTATGACTTCATGAATCAGGGGGTTGAATCTTGGAGCAGTGAAGTCTCGCTCGATTGAGAAACGTCGGTAGTTTAGCAACTGCCGGGCAGGGAGCAGGATTAACTAGTTCCCCTGGCAGTACTGACAACTGGCCGTACATCGACTCCGTGACTGTACCTTGTAGGTCCTGTCGGTAAGTCGTGCAGAGTCCAAAAAGCACAAAAGGAAAGGTAAAGCCTCTGCACAAAGGGTATCATAGCAGTGGAGGGCTGTTCGAAGAGTCCGATGCCACCAGTCGAGCCATTACGTTGAGGGTGATAGGCAGTGGCCCGGATGTGCCGAATGCCGAGGAGTTGGCAAATGCCACTACATGGGGCCGACTCAAATTGTCCACTGTGGTCTGTCACGATAACAGCAGAGCAGCCGAGAGTGAAGGAATGTGCAGGCCTCAGTTTTGGAGTGATATTGAGCAATGACCCCCTGCACCCACCAGGTCGTCCAGTTGATAGCCGAGAGAATGTACCGGCAACCGTCAGTGGCGGTATACATTAAGATGTTGAAGGTGACTGGTCTGTCGGTATGGGGAAGTTGCCAAGTGGAGGCATAGTGTGTCCGGTGGGTTTGCTCCACTGACACGGGATGCGAGTCCGAGCCCACACTCGGCCATTGCAATTCGCGTTGTGCCGTGCAAAACATTCCGTACTAATTGGGTGGATGCTGAGACAAACTGTGAAGTTTGTTGAAAACCTCCGATTGGAGTGGTCGGGGGATGAAAGGGTGGAGCTTGCTTGTGGATTCGTCACACCTAATTTCGCTCACAGCAATGAAGGTATGGATCACTTTCAGTGAAGAGCTGTGGTCTGAGAAGAGCTGCACAGTCTGTTCATCAGCTGATTGTTGGGCCGTAAGGTTAGACAGGTTGAGAAGTGTGGAGATAGCATCTACTCTTGATAAAAATAAAAAAAATTGGCCACAATGTTGTCTGCTCCTTTAATGTATCACACGTCTGTTGTGAATTGTGCAATGAAATCAAAATGCTGGGTCAGAGGGCGAGTTCTGTAATAGCCACAGTCATACGTTTCTAATCAATATGCGCCGGCTGTGGTGGCTGAGAGGACTAAGGCGCTCCAGTCACGGTCTGCACGGCCACTACTGTCAGGGGTTCGAATCCACCTTCGGGCATGGATATATGTGCCGTCCTAGTTCGTAAGTAGTTCATAAGTAGTTTGTAAGTTTAGGGACCGATGACCCCGTAGTTAAGTCCCATAGACTATACAAACATTTAAAAATTTGAATCAATACGCACGCTGAAATGGCATCCCTCGACCGCAGACCGTAATTGCTTCGTACACAGTAGGTAATTCCTGATCAAAGGCTGAGTACTTCCTTTGTGCTTTATTTAGGTTTTAGCAAAGAATTGGAGCAGCGAGGAGTCACCATTAACATTCTCACAGAGAATGGCGTCAACAACCATGTCACTCGCGTCCACTGTAATAAAAAGTTCAGCATCCGAACAAGGATGGGCGATGGTGGCTGCCTAGCCAAAAGTTGTTTGATTTTCTTTCATTTTGGGAGTTGAGGGAACAGCGCATGTACTGGAAATTTGCTTCCCAGTTAGTGTATCTGTCAAGAGGGCTCGTATCTCGGTAATATTTTACAGTGGCCGGAAATTGCCCAAGTTCCTTGAAAGTGGACGGACGAGGTAACTTAGTAATGGTATTAATTTTTCTCAGGTGCTGGCGTAATACTTGGAAGGTTACGGTACATTGGTGTATTTGTAGTTTTTCAGAATTTGTCCCTATTTCGGCTGCAGCAAGGGTTTGAAATACTGTTTTTACACGTTTCTCGTTTTGCTCGAGCGAGTTGCTAAACGCAAGTATGTCGTCCAGGTAAATATCTTTGGAGTAGGTGTGTACAATATCTTTGGAGTAGTTGTGTGGAATATCTATGGAGTAGCCAACAAGTGATGTCCAGTTATTCAAAGCAGCAGCTAGTTACCAGTGCACTATCATAGTACAGTACACATTGACTTAAATAGACATTGAACTTCAACAGCTGCATAAGGGGAGCTCTAAAGATTATTAAGTGCTATATGTCCCATAGTTTTAAGAAAGGAAACAAGTAGGTTGAAAGAACAGAACTCACTCCCACTTTTGATTCATGACAGTTTATTTGTATTTCACCTGTACAAGCCTTCATAGGAAAATACACATTTTTAGTTATGGTCAATTACTACTATTTGCCGTATATGTGTTTACATATTTTGTTGTCACATTTTTAAATTTCCATCTATCATGTCATGGAACTCCTAGGTATTGACAAAAGACTTGTGTATTAAACTGAATTTTCTTTTTAACTCCTCTGTAGGCCTACATTTACAGAATCACCAAAGCAAAGGAATGTAGCACGGTCTATGGTACTTCATTTCAACATACAGCACGTCCGTTAGCATTCTTCAAGTTTGCCAGCGCTATATATTGTTGTACAAACGACATCACACTGAGTCTGTAGTGTATATCAGATACCTGGAAGCGAGACTAGAAACACAACTGAGTATCCCTTATCTACATCAACTATTACACAATAAATGCATGTGGAGTATTAACAATCAATTGGTACATCATCTACTAAACATTTAATTTCAGCACTCGACATGACATTCGCGAAAGACAACTTATAATTGTCACTTCCACAAATTAACAATTACACTATATATTTTACAAATATTTACAGTATTAAAACACCTGTGATGACTTTGTGTACGCCAAGAAAATTCAAAAACCTTTCGTAGAATTTGTGCAGAGAAAAATTTAAGAACAAGGCACAGAGGTTAAGTAGTATGAGATACATTATGGCAGATTCCTGACACACAGAAATTACTTGTGAGATCATTCTAGAACTGTTGTCCATCTGCAGAAACTGTCACCTGGAAGAAACGTTCAGGCTAGATTGTGTATTATTTTACTACTCAGTTTTTGTTCAAAAGAAGTGGACAGTTAAAATTAAATATGTTGTACTTAGACTGTTTTATCCTTATAAAAATGTAGTCCATTTAATGAACAGAAATGGAAAATTTGGGTAAGTAGTTGTATAGTAAGTTAAACTGTTGGAAAAAAATGATAACATTCTGTTATGTCTTCCTGTTGTAATAGTTGTGAGTAATGTAAATCTCTGAAAAAGGCATGTAAAATAAAATAAAATTTCTTCTTAGTGTTGTCAGGATATGGGCTTAATTAAAAATTCGATACACAGATGCCCTTTGTCATATTAAAATTTGTTTCCTCTTCCACTTTAATGTGTCGAAGGAGAAAAATTTATAAGAATTCAAAAAAAATCCAGTGTCACCCTGTTAAATGTGTTTAATACTCTCAAAGTGTAACTAATTTACAAGAGAGTGGTAAATGTTTCATCAAAATCCTGATAAAATTAATGCAGTTTCCCCTGTCAAAACACGTTACTTCTTACGAGTGGTAAAGAAATTACATGCTAACACAAGATGCTTGGAGTCACACATTCATGACCTCCTGTAAACTTTCTGTTAGTTTATCACAAGTGAGAAATTGTTCAAATCAAAGATTGCTTGGTGTGAGGCAAAAACTTTCACTACTATTGTGCTCATACTAATGAATAGAAACGAAGACTGCCAGGGGTTTACATCTTTACATTCTCAGCGTTAAGAAATGAACAAATAGTGCCATCACAGATAATTAAATTCAGTTTATCAGCCCATTCTAGATTGTTAAGGTGAGCACAGAGCAGAAAAAAATTATCAAGTGTTACGAGGGCTTATGACACATGTTTTGGGTTTAGTTTCATAATGAGGACGATGTTACTAGAAAGTCAAAAATACAGTTTTTCACTGCTTTATCAATAAAATACAATTTTTGAAATTCTTTTGAATAATCGTTTAATGTTTCTGTTCTAAAAAGGAATTGTATTAATTTTTATATTAACACAAAAACTTGGTAAATGTTAAAAGATTCAAGTAACATCACTCCACATTGCTGAAAACTTCATTCATTACCGTATTTACATCGAAGGATGTGAGGAATGTTGAGCAGCTTAATGATAATTTCCGCTGCATATGTAATGCAATCATTCCTCTTCTGATAATAGTGTGTCTGTCTGTGCTAATCGACATTCCTCACTTGGGTGAAGGAGTATATAACTTTTTATGCTTTTTCCCCATAGATGGATGACGCAAAGAATTTGATATACACGGTGCATAACTTATACAGTATATAAAACCAGCATTGTCTAGGTATTTCTTGGTTTCAGTTTTAGGTTAATTCCCAGAGCGGCTTTGGGCAGAACAGATCATGTACAGAGAACCTAATTATTTAACAACAAGTAATGGGGAAATTTATGACAGTAGGGAAGGAGTTACACGTTGCCTTTGTAGGTTTAGCAAAAGCTTATGATACAGTCCATAGATCTAAGCTGTGGGAACATATGGAAAATACATGTATGGATGATCACCTTTTACAAATTATTATAGACATGTACAGACATGATGTGGACAGATGAAACGAGGTTCAAAGTTATCAGAACCTATCAATATCACTAAAGGTTTGCGACAAGGTTCCAGTATGTCACCCATCTTGTTCAATTGACATGTAGAAGTGGCTCTCCAAAATTGGAAGAACTGCTGCAGAGGACTGGGAATTAGAGATGGGCAAAACCGATCTTTTCAGAGATCGGATTAGAAATAGTCATTCACTGGGATAAACTAGTTCTTTTTTGTGGTTCACCGACTCACCAACTGATAAACGTAAAACGATGTCACATTGTTTTTTTTGTCACTATACCTTTATCTGATTTGGCCATATTGTAAAAGAAGAACGAAGAGTAATAATTTTATTGTAAGTCCTTAGTAGTTTCGAGAATTAAAATTTGTTAGTTACACCTACATTAAAATTTAAAAATGTTATAACAGAATTTAAATATTTTTGAACGTGAAATAATTGGAAAAAGAAAAAAAATATATAATTTTTATATTTGTATACTTTCATTCAAAAAATAGAATATTTTGCAGAATAAAATTATACTAGTTCCATATTTATACAGTGAGTATGTCGCGTAATTAAACACAATTTATTTACAACATACTACATTCAACTGTAACATAAGCACAGACTACTTAACAACAAAAGACTAACTACACATAACAAATGAACAGACACAAGTCAGAGATATGTATGCACAGAGTAATCGCACTTCGATAAATCGACACACTTCAAGTAGTTTGCGAGTTTGAGCGAGTTGAATGAAACGTGATAGTGCGAGAGGTCCATGCAGGACGTGGCAACTGCCGGAGCAAAATAGCCATGCGCACTAATGCCACGTGCTGCATGAGCAACAAAAGCGAGCGACAACGCGCGGTATTCAGCGATGCGACACGGCAGCTACAAGCAGCGGGTGTCTTACGTGAGCGCTACAAGATGGCCGCTAGAACCGATCACCTGTTTCTAAAGTCTGGCACCCATAAACAGTAAAATAATGGTAGCTCCAGAGTAAGCAATAAATTTTAATTTAGGAAATGACGCGTCAAAAGAGTAATGTCCATTAAATTTACAAAGCGAGAAATGTTCGTGGACTATTTCATTCATAACTTCAAATACGAAAAAAAGACTGAAGATATCCAGCCTAGTTCTTCGAAAATACGACGACGAGTACACATACTTTCGACTATGTCGTCAATGAGTTTTTCTTTTGTGAGTACAAACCATCAACAACTGATTAAGTTCGAAGAGAGTCTTACCAAAACAAATAATTAGGTAAATAACTGCGGTGATACTCTTACAGTCGGCGTAGTACAGGGGTAGCGTTCGGGCTGGTACGATTTCCGTTCCATCTTAATATTAATTCCTGTAACTACCTGTTTTTTGTGCAATTTTTATAAATTCTCTATAAAGAGCATGTCAAACAATTTTTAAGTGCTTCCCAATATATTTTACCTTTAATTGCAAACACACACATCCCGCTGTACCAAACACATTAAATTCGTAATGAAACATTATAGCAAGATATTTTACTCAGAAACGTAATTTTAGACACATCTCGTTTGACATCCTGGTGTTTTCTCTCTCTTGGAAAACAAGTTTGTTGTTATGGTCAAAGATTTAACGCCAGCAGCAAAAACTTCAAATGGACACATTCCTGAAACTGAATGGTTTCAGAGATAGATAACGTTAATGCACATTGTTATTTTCTTTGTTATTCGATTATATAGTCATTGTTTTCAACGGACCAAAATAGTGTAGATGCATAAAAGACGCATAATTTGTTACAGGACACTCGCCTATCGAGTCAGGAAACTGCGTGATACGGGCTTACAAAATCTAAGCATCAGAGAATGCACACTGCACAAGACTCTCTCTCTTTCTCCCTTCATGCAAACTACAAGTCTTCGAGAAAAATGGAGTAGGATCTTTTTCGAGGAAATTTTATATAGTTTAATTTTGTACAGTAATGCGTTTTTGCTACCGACTGCAGATTTCCTGTTATTAAGAAAAAACATGTAACATTAAATAAATACGTTTCATCTCGAGTACTATTCGCCTATATGGCGGTTTCTGTTGCTTCAGATGATCGTTTCTGTAAGTGAGCTGCAAGCTTTATCGGAACACAGGAGTCGAGAGAACAGAGAGATGCGCGGAGTCGCTTTGTTCGCCAGAGGAGTGGGGGGAACAGTGAGCAGCGCTCCGCAAGCGAGGAGTCGGGAGAGTGGTGGGGAGGGGGGAGCCAGTGAACCAGCTGACTCTGACTCACCGACTCAGCTGGCGGGCGGACTCGGATCGCCCCGATCGCCGGAGTCGTGCGGAGCAGCGAGCTAGCAGGATTCAGGAGCCGCGAGCTCGCTGAACCGCGGTGCTCGTGTGACTTGCCGGCTCTCGACTCACCGATTCTCGACTCGCAGCACGGAGGCGCTGCACGTGTTTAGGCGCTCATTTTTTGCAGTTTTATACTTGCACATGGTCCTTACCACATTTATTTGGTAGCTTAGGAAACTTCTGAAGTAGAGTTGGCTACGGTTTCGTGGTTTCGAAACCAGGTTTCGATACCCACAACAGTTTCAGTGTTTCAAAACCGGCATCTTTCACGGTTTCGAAACCATGCGGTTTCATTCCGTTCTGTTTCGGATCACATTCGCGGTCGATTGTCGATACACTGAAACCGTTTCTTCCTGTCGGTTTCACGGTTTCGTGTCGGTTTCACCATTTCATGTCGGTTTAACAACACCGGTGTTTCAAACCACTAATGCAGAAACGCGGAACAGGCTAATGGTATCGAAACGTGGTGTTTCATTTTACTGAAGAGAGTGTCAAATAGTAGTTGACACTCGTGAGTCTGCAGTTTATGATTACTGATATCAAGATTCGTTTGCAAGAGACTCCTGTATTCCGAAATGACATAACGTCTGCTTTAGAAATGTAAAAGAACAATAAAACAACGTTCACTATTTGCATTGAAATAACCACTTAAATTCTACGTTTATCTACCATATTAAAAACATGGGTGTAACTACATTTTTTCAAAAATAAGATACAACATGAAGCCTGAAATGACATTTTTATACGAACAAGGGTACATTGCATATTTAATCTCGTGTTAAAGAATTAGTTTCTTACGAGTGAAAATGATGTTACATCCAATCGTTATAATTTTTCGACTGTCATGTTAAAGGAATTGCAGCGGTGGTGTAACGGTCAAGACATAGAAGTGGTAATTTGTCTGTTATTTTATTATTTTTGTAATTCCATAGCATTATTTGTGATTATTTAGTGTGCCCTTTATTCACTATAATTTATTTAGTATGTATGGAAAGTAGCATTTATGATCCATCACTGTAATATGCGTACTGTATTGCAGTTTGTTAGTTCCTAACGGGGTAAACTTTTACATACCATACCGGCGGCCTCATGTGACTATGTTGGCAACATCAACAACACGGGAGAAAATCTTTATCAACATGTTTCGAACAAACCAAGAAGTAAATATATACTCTATGGTTGACAGGTTCTTGTATGTACCCTTGTCCACATAGTGAAAAATATTGCCATCCTAGAACGAAGATTTCAGGATAAAACATACATTGCTTCACGGTTTCATGGTTTCGAAACAGTGTTTCGAAACCACGGATGGTACGGTTTCATTGGTTTCGAAACCGACAGATGTTTCAATTATCCCATCTCTATTCTGAAGCATATGGCTAGGGGTTTAGGAAAATTTTGAAGCATGTGGCAAGGGGTGCTTATGCAGCTCATTGCTGCCACCAGAGGGACTTTTCGGATCGGATGAACTAACTCTTTTTTCCGGATTCATCCATCACTCACTCCTTAGAAGGATCTGGCTCTTTGAATCAGTTCAGGAGTAGATTGCCCATCTCTACTGGGAATCACTGTCAACGATGTACAGATATTTTCATTAAATTTTGCAGACGATCAAGCTATTATAGCACAAGATGATTATGACCTGGAGTTCATCACATGGCAATTATATCACGAATACAACAGATGGGGACTACAAATGGATCTAACAAAAACAAGAGTATCTAGCGGCGGATAGTGACACTAAATGAAGTACACGTCATTGACAAAGAAGTTATGAGACAGGTAGAGAAATATATCAGGGCACATATTAATAAAAAATAGATTGGGCCATACAGAAGTAAAATGCAGAATACTGCAAAGCAGGAAGGTGTTAGGGTGTATGAATTCTCTTGGTTGGATAAAAATATTTCCAACAACAATAAGAAGACAGAAGGTAAGATAATGGGATGAATCAGTGCGATGCAATGGATCAGAACTATGGATATTAAATATAGATCTCAAAAGAAGAGCAAAAGCTGTGGAAATGGATTGTTTGCTTATGAGTGCAACAAGATCAACAATCGAAAGAAAAATTAATGATGAAGTGAGATCTAGAATGAAAGTCAATGATACAGTGATAGAATTGAAATAAAATCACTGAAATGGTACAGCCACAGTGTAACATGTACAGTCTGACACTCCCACAGATTTTTGTTATACGCTGCGATAGCAGCGCTCCAAGCGGCCGGCATGCTACGTTTCTGAATACGATAGTTGATGAGTGCGAATAGTATCGTCTAGATTGACTTCAGCATACTTTTTTCATTAGGGAACGTATGTAGTGTCTTATAAATATGTAATAATTTAAAAATAGCTCCCCATTTTTCTTTCTTAATTTTCATAAGATCCTTGACAAGGTACGAAACGGTATATTACAGGACAGTTAATTTACAATCATCCTGTAACATACAGGCTTTAAATGAGTAATTTCATTTTCTATTAAAAATAAAAATGCCTAAGAAACACCAGGAAACATGCCTTTTGGCAGAGAGACGTCAATTTCTACGCAGGAACGTTAAGTATTCTTCATTAAAATTCCAGTATGATCGGTGAGGGTGGAACATAGAAAACGTATATAAAATGCAATAAATACGACATTCAACATACCAAATCAACCATCACAGCTTTATCTGAAGAAAAACGTCACAGACATGGCAATATAACGATAAAAGCAAGCAAGCTGTTTTCCAATAAAGAAGAACCCAATTCCACAATTGTTGCTACATCTGAACCATCTGAAACGGCAAGAATCATCGAAACATTGGTTTTTAAAGCTAAAGTAATTACACTTATAAGAATATGCACGTAGAAGAAAGACGAGTGACGCGTAAAATGTGAGAATCATTAGACTCTGCACCAAATTGATACACGTGAAAACTGGCTGTCATAGTAAGAACAGACCATAATAGTAATTTATTATACCATTATGTTTATATGCAACTTACTTGCAGCGAAATAAGCTGCAAATATACACATATTCGTAAGTATTTGTTCTTGATGGTGTTGTTCTTTGTACCTTTGAATCATTTAAATGAGGCTATTTTTATGTTAATTTCCGTATTATGTTTGTCTCTCGATATTTTAATAATGCTTGTAACAGAAAAATTATAGTAAGTATTTCGTTAATTACGTACAAAAGCGATTACAAACAAACATCACAACTTCGGCAGCTTCCCCACCGCTAGGGGCGCTAGTGTCGCAGCAACTGTCAGTTGGTAACAACTTTTACAGCAGTGAGTGTCGGGACTGTATATGTTAGACTGTGGTACAGCCACATGATGAGAATGCCAGATCATCGGTGGTGAAAGAAGGTTTATGAATGGAAACCACCCAGTAGATGTAAGTACAGAGGACCACGACGTTCTTGGACAGACCAAATAAATGGAGTAACGGAACATCGCAGCATCACCAAGGAAGATGCGCTGTATAAAGAAGCTTGGAGAAGGATAACAGGAATTAATTAATATTTGTACTGATTAATCCTGAAATAATAATAATAACAACGTTAATTTCTTCCATACCCTCTTCTCCAGCTGCCCTTCTTTCTCTATCCATCTTGTCCTCCTCCTCCTCCTCTGATATCATTTCACAACAACATTCCCTACGCTGTGTATCTGTTCCTTCACGCTTTCTCTGTACACCACTTCCTCCCCATCCCCTCTCTCAACTCTCTGGACATATTATCTCTCGTCTCACCTTATTCCACAACTCCTCTCCCTTTCTCTGACTACCTCTGTCTCACTCAAGGCGTGACCTCCTCTCCCTATGAACAATTAGGTTTGTGCATCAGCTTTCACAGTGATCAGCGAAATGTTCACGTTTATTGCTAAATACCTACACCGTGCACCATATTGTGGCTTGTCGAGTATAAAGATCATCAGCACGAAAACATACTACGCGAACTGAGTCCATGGTTACCAGTCAACTGGTGAATTCTCATGTAAGACACCCTCCACCACGCACCATATGACAAATAAGTTTTCTTTTCTTTTGAAAATCGAGTGTGCAAAAATTTCATCGCGATCAGAAAAATTCTTGTTAGGTGTCCACCATGCAGTGCACTGTAGGTTAATTGAAGTGCGTCTGCAATCTTTCCATAAGTGCAAGCGACAAGTTGACAAACTCTTAAGACGGTCAGATGGAAGGTATAGAAAAAATGGAATTTATTTATATTACATACAGAGTGTTTCAAAGTTTTTGCATCATACATCTAGGGGGCGACAGATGAGGTAGAGAAATGGCGCTTGGACACAACATTGAAACAAAAGCTACTGCTTTGATTTGGTGGAAATTTCTCGACAGCTGATGAAGGTAAGCGTTTTCCACAGCACTACCGGGTAAAATGGCGTGGAAGGCAGATTTCTCACAAGTACAACATATGATAACTGTTTAAACAACAGACAGGAGCACAGCTTTCTGTTTAAATTCTCTGGGCCTGGCAAGGAAAGTTACAATTAATTCACGCTAATTTCCAGACACACACACACACACACACTGTGTACGGTCTTGCTATTTAAATTTCTACACACACACACACACACACACACACACACACACACACACACACATAATAAATACTGCAGGTCGACATTGTTCTGTTCTCACAAAAATCAAATCTCTGTCAAACTACACCATTTATAAAAACGGTAGACTATATTGCAGGAAAGCATCAACTTGATCCCGCCAATAAAATAGTAAAAATAAGACTAGAATTGAATCTGTGCACTTTATGGCAATTTTTACTGCTACATCATGACAGTGAAGTGAAAATAACACAAAACTGCATACATGTAAGAATTTGCATGATGATATCTTACGCTAATTTCACACATATTTGTCTCTCTTTTCATTATGTTTCGTAATAGCAGTAAACACACAATGCTTATGAAAAGTCATGTCTTAAAGTTGTGCTTATCACTAATAGCTATTATCAAGGGGACATTTCCGTGAGGTGAGCCATGTATGTACCACACAGACCTTACAGCTCACAAGTTGATTACACTTTTTCACAGTAGAAATACGTATTTGAAAGGAAATGGTGTGTGATACAAAGCGCATCACTTAGTAGTTCCCTTACACAAAAAAGGAAGGAAATTTTATAAATGCACGATGAAATAGAAAAGTCGGTTCTTGCTGTGGTCCGACTACACTACAACTTCTGTTGATAAAGTCACAGAAATTCCTGAATGAGACAAATTTTCTGTTCTTACGATGGTTAACATGTCTGCAAACAGTCTGTACAGCGGTAGCCATACTGTATATTTAATTTGTTTAAGTATATATTATTAAACATCGATTCTCATTCTTCTGCAATAGTACTTGAGGGAATTTCATACAAACATTTGAAATATATCTATTTATATGTATATATATTTTTATATATCTGAATATATTTGAAAGTTGTCCAGCGACTTTGCTACAGCACTTTTCCTCTTTAAACGATTTGGTACTCAGGGTAGGTAATATATATATATAAAGTACTGCAGTCATAACAATAGTCTGTAACATTTATTCCTACTCACATTTACCTAACTGGCCTACCCCTTCCCCCCTCTCCCCTCCCCCCTCTCCCCCCTCTCCCCCTCTCTCCCCCCTCTCCCCCTCTCTCCACCCTCTCCCCCTCCCCCTCTCCCCCTCTCTCCCCCCTCTCCCCCTCTCTCCACCCTCTCCCCCTCCCCCCTCTCTCCCCCTCTCCCCTTCCCCCTCTCCCCTCTCCCTCTCTCCCCATTCTCCCCCCTCCCCCCTCCCCCTCTCCCCCTCTCGCCCCCTCTCCCCCCTCTGATGTCTCTGATGTAATATTTAATACCTCAGCCTACATCAAAATTTTCAATTAATGAAAGGGTGATGAAAGACGACCGTCAAATATCTTCCATATATTTTTTATAAAACTGTAATTTACTTGATGTCACTAGATTAGCATTTTGTTAAAACTAGAACCCCATTGTTTTCGAGGCATGAGGGATAGCATTTTTATTTCATGTTTTAAAATATTAGTTAATATTTCTAGGGTTTTGTTATTTTCATAATTTATTATTGTGTTTATGAATGTGGCAATAAGTACAGCTTCTCCACTTCGCCACTATCCCTGTGAGAATGTGTACTTGTTTTACTTTTAAGTGGATGTGCGAGAATCCAATGACTGTCTGAATGTGAGTAGTAATAGCTCGCTTTGCACGGTTCTCTCTGGCTCAGAGTCGATAGTTAGTCGTTACCAACCTCTGCTGCTGGTGCGACCAAAGAGGCTTCTACACACTTCGGTTACAAGCCAGTCGACGAGCCTTCTCCAGGGCGAGTCTCGCGTCCCCACCACCGCTGTTTCTTGGGTTTTGCCCAGTTTCTGGTAGCTTTCGCGCCTCTCTTCAGCTCGGTCTTCACTTTGTACTCAGAACATGGTGAGGTAAGGTTGGTTCTGCGCTTGGGTCCACGGAGACGATGGCGATTCATTGTCTAGCATGTTTAACTTAGACTCTTGAACTTAGATTCATTTTTCATATATATATATATATATATATATATATATATATATATATATATATATATATAATTTCCACACACGATATATATATATATAGCGTGCGTGGAAATGTGTTCTAGTTTTTCAATCCAGTGATTTCCAACAGATAAACGCAGAGTACGTGTTACTACTTGCAGTTTGATAACGGTCTGGTGTATTGAAACGTTTTGTGATTATGTGGCGGTGTACGAATACTGTGTAAATTCTTTCTGGCTTTGTGGGGTCCGATTTCTAACAGACGAAATGTTCATTTTTGTACATTGCGTATAAATCTTTCTTATCGTTTCGAACCATGAGTAGTATGTGTTCTGGGTTTTGAGACTGGATTTTTCCGTCTCTGTGAACGCTCCCAATCGCATGTTGCTGCATTTCAGTAGCTTCCTTATGAAATTCTACTCAGTTCTATGGGTTGCATGCCGTAGTTAATTTTCTTTATTTTCCGGAAATTGAATTTATACATTTTTATCCGTTTTCGGAAGCATGTGGGTTCGAACCTCGACTTCACGGGTTTGCAGCTAGACACCTGAATTCACGCCACTTCTCATAAAACCAATGGCGAGGTAGTGTACTCTGAGATTGCAACTTAAGAATCCGCCGTGATTTTGTGTAATGAATCCGATTTTTAACCACTTCACCTTCAGTGGAGTGCGATCATGTAACGTAGCCGTGTGTCGCCGTTAGCGTGTTTGCTCGCGGTCTAATCCAAAAGCATCTTAACTCTGCTATACTCACGCACCATCTCAAACCAGGAACGACAGACCAGAGCCATCTTCCCAGTTTTATTGTATATCGTGTTGTGTGGTACCTCCGGGTTTGCTGAACTTCGCCTACGATAGCGGCGCCTGTTTCTGCCTCGTTTCAGCACGCTGATTTTGCTGAGTTTCGCTGTTGCATTGCGTGTGTGTGAGCGAGTGAGTGTTGTTTGTAAATCCTACCCCAACTAGCGTTAAGTTCTGTGTAATTTATGTTAAATTCAATTCTGGTCATCGTCAGTATTAGAGCATGTAAATGGTATGTATTTTTATTGTATTAACAAAATTGGTTCCCTATTTTGCTTGCGTTCGACCTGAATAAACCAGTTAAGTTCAGTATAACTTTGACTTGCCTATAAATTGTAGTTTTCGATTACCTCCCTCCTTTTATTTAATACTAGCTTATACTCGCGGCTCCGCTCGCTTAAAACAAAATTTCTTTTTTACTGCTTTATTTATTTATTCATTCTTATATTTCCTTATTCGTATGCTTATCTTTACATAGAAAAAGCTGAAGACATTGTAGCACGCATAGACCAAAGATATGGTCTGTGGCATCAAGTTTCGGTATATGTAACCTCCTTGCTATGGAGTCACGAACGTCATCGCTGGCCTTCAGTCCGATTTTTTTTATAATTTGACGACTTTCAACCAACATACCCTCCACCCCTTTATAGCTATCGGCATGGAACTGCTATGGTGTACAACGGGAGACTTCGGACAACAATTACACACAGACCATTCGTCTGCGTTCTGTAGTTTTCGCTGCAGAGCGAAATATTAACACACACGTAGAATATTATATACACCGATAACTTTCCATCTCAATATACTCGACCCTTTTATCATTATCAACCCTCAAGCAACAATGCAACGAATAGAACCATTTTCAAAGGGTAAATATAATTTTCAAAGAGTAATTATTGTTCCGTATTTCGCGTTGTATTCTTCAAATTACTAAATTTCTATCAGATCGCTATAAAACCGTGTCTAAAACATTCCTCAGGTATAAATTAGTAACTGTACAAATATTCAAGTCTCTGCGTCTTGTCGTTCGGACGTGATAAGCGTACACCAAACAGACATTCACATTAATATATATATATATAGAATAATAGCTATCCGATCGCCATGAAACCGTGCCTAAAGCCTTCCCCAGATAGACATTAGTAACTGTATAAATTTTTAGCTCCTTATGTCTTGTGGTCCCGACGTGATAAACATACACCGAACAGACATTCATATTTATAGATATAGATTGTTTTTCACCAATGCTGGAAACAAGCTCAGATGCAATTTTTTTATGTTTAAATTTCGTGCGCCATAAATGTTTTTCTTTAGCCACCTTTATGAAAAATCTTTAATTGTGGTGCCTTGTTTATTAATGCCTGTGTAATTTCGTCTATGGTCGGGGGTTCGAATCCCCCCTAGGGCATGGATATTTGTGCCGTCCTTAGTATTATCTAGTTCGTAAGTAGTTCGTAAGTTTAGGGACTGATGACCCCGTAGTTAAGTCTCATAAGCTCTACAAACATTTGAATATTTTTTTGTAATTTCGTGTGAGCTGCTATGTATATTGGCCACTGTATCGTTAACTTCCTGTAACTTATCACACAGTACCTCTTAATCTTTACTTCACCTACATGCTTTCTCAACATTCATAGAGCATATTCAACTTTTCAATATCTTTGGGACTAGGCCTGACTTTTCGTCCAATGCTAGTCATTACATCCTGGAAGAAAAAAGTTTCCATATTATTAAACGAAGAAATTAAAAAATCGTTAGTAAATTTCAGGTATGAACTGCTAGTTTTCCTTAAAATGTTTTTATGTAATATAGTGGCACTCATTCACATATTTCCAAATAGTCATGTGTCTGACGGTTCAAATGTTCATCATTGTTAGCAGGGCGACACGAATGCGCCTAATTTGTAAAGGAAACCTAACAGCAAGTCACTGCAGTTGTTCTGTCACGGGACTGGAACTCTCCATAGCCCTGTACTTAGTTTGCACTCCTACACTGCGGCTATACTCTTGCACTTTGAATACACTCACACTGTGAAATGATGCTACAATTTGATTCAGCTAAGCTATCCACGTCACATTTTACCTTAATCAAGTGATAACAATTAAGAAAATGACTTTGATAAATATTGGAGAAGTGTGAAATTCCATTTTTCGAGGGAAACTATAAGAATTTTTATATGCTACCGTCATGGATCTAAAAAAAAACTGGATTTCATAACATTTCAATCTTTAAAAACCTGTTAGTATTTTAGTGAAGATAACTAGTTAAGCACGAAATGTTTCCTGTCTTATGCGGTAGTTGATAATGTTTTATGGGACGTAGCAGCAGACTAATGCAGCTGAAATCATCTGCTCACTAAAGCGGAACAGTGCGGCTGAAAGCTGATACCGATCACGTTTTGGGGCATTTGGTCTGGAAGGCAAACTTTGTAGGAAGTGAGGATACTTCTCAGGGCAAATGTGGAGACAGTTGTGCGCTTTCTTCTGCCCGAGTCTTAAAAGAAACCAAAAAGTACTTTAACTGTAAAACGACACCAGCGACACAAACGAATCTGCAAAATAAGGTGGTCACACTTAGCCATAACAGGCGGAATTAGCAGCACACCAACTGCTGGGATGGAAACCATGCTGGATATGCCCCCATTACACCTTTGGGTCAAGATGGAGGCAGCGGCTGGTGCATACAGACTCAAATCTGGCAACAACTGGAACTCTTTGGGATATCCAGAATCACACACTAAAATAGTGAGTGAGGTAAATATAGGAAAGGTTGTGGAAAAGCCAGCCGACTATATTATAACCCCATACTGCTTCAACAAGCCTTTCAGTATAACAATTGGAAGTAGGGAGCAGTGGGAGAAAATAGTTCGACACCGTACAGGGGATATTGTCTGGTTCACTGACGGGTCGAAATCAGACCGAGGCGTTGGGGCCGGGGTATACGGGGTGCAGCCAAGACTGGAGGGCGTCATCTCTCTAGGGAAACTGGCCTCAGTATTCCAGGCCGAAATCACTGCCATCAGGGCGTGTGTGGAGGAGAATTTGCATAGGTGCTACAAAGATCGTAGCATCTATATCTATTCAGACAGCCAGGCAGCCCTGAGATCACTGGCAGCTCCTACAACAAGGTCTAAAACTGTTGCAGAATGTCACAGGGTTCTGGTGGAGCTAGGGGAAAGCAATAGAGTAAACCTATTGTGGGTCCCTGGCCACTCGGGGATCAGTGGCAACGAACATGCCGACAGATTAGCCAGGATGGGGGCAGAGACTCCATTTATTGGACCGGAACCTGTCCTGACAATCACCGAGGCAATGATTAAATTGGAGCTACGTAACTGGCTCAGAAGACAGCACGTAGAATATTGGACCAAAGTCCATCAACAAAAACATGGCAAGGTAATGATGCCAAAGCCTTGTTTTAAAAGAAGCTCTGCAATCCTGGGCCTGAACAGGAGAGAGATTAGACTCACAGTTGGATTGTTGACAGGCCATGGGAATTTCAAAAAACACCTACATACAATTGGAATAACAGAAGAGGACCCTAAATGTAGGATCTGTGATGACGGTGATGAAACTGCATCACATTCCAGAGTAAAAGGCACAGAACATTTGGGACAACCAGTCCCGAAGAAATTGTGTCTACTAAAGAACTGGTAAAGGGACTCCTTGCACTGTTCAAGGGCATTGGTTGGCTTTACTAGATATACAGGGAGCGATACCGCACAATAAACTTAGTTTCGGTGCGGGCAGTGGCGGGTTCGACCAAGACTGTTTTGGCTTCCCTGGAAAAATCAAATCAAATCAAATCAAGGTGGTCAGAAAGACTTACTGAAACTGTGATGTACAGGAGACCTATCACACGCTGTATGTGGATCACCTCGCAGACAACGAGGAAAGTATACTGAAAAGCGCCGACGCCGAACGAAGGATGATATTCAGCGGAAGATCTCTGTTTTCACACGTAGGCCATAGGACTAACAGTGGAAGCAGTAATGGCATAACGTGTGTGGGAGTACGTATAAAGAGGGATTTCAAATGTGAAACATATTTATTTATTTAGTCTAAGCTGCATTCGACAGTTGTGAAACATACAGACGCACTGTTTCCCCATTATCTCATATGGCATTAATACACGAAGATATGAACGATTTCACTATAGATAAGTCCCAAGGTGTAAATATGTAATAGTGTATGTTGTTGTCTTCAGTCCGGAGACTGGTTTGATGCAGATCTCCACAATACCCTATCTTGAGGAAGCCTCTTCATCTCCACATAAGGATGGCAACCTACATCTGTATGAATCTGCTTACTGTATGCATCTCTTGGTCTTCCTCTGCGGTTTTTACCCCACACACTTCCCTCCAACGCTAAATTCACAATCCCTTGATGTCTAAGAATGTGCCCTACCAATCTATCCCTTCTTTTAGTCAAGGTATGCCAGAAATTTATTTTCTCCCCAATTCTGTTCAGTACCTCCTCATTAGTTACCCACCTAATCTTCAGCATTCTTCCGTAACACCACATTTCAAAAGCCTCAGTCCTCTTCCTGTCCGCACTGTTTATCGTCCATTACTCACTCCCATACAAGGCAACACTCCACACAAATGCCTTCAGAAAGGACTTCCTTAGGCTTAAATGAATATTCGATGTTAACAAATTTCTCTTTTTCAAGAACACTTTTCTACCCATAGCCATTCTGCATTTTATATCCTCTGTACTGCGACCATCATTTGTTATTTTACTGCCCAAGTAACAAAACTCATCTACCTCCTTTATTGCTTCGTTTCCCAATCTAATTCCTTCAGCATCACCTGATTTTCTTACACTGCACTCCATTACCCTAGTTTTGCTCTTGTTAATGTTCATCTTATATGCACCTTTCAGCACACTGTCCATTCCGTTCAACTGCTCTTCCAGATCCTTTGCTGTCTCTGCCAGAATTACTATGTCGTCGGCAAAACGTAATGTTTTTAATTCTTCACCCTGAACTTTAATTCCTTCACCAAATTTCTCCTTGCTTTCCTTTATAGCTTGCTCAATGTACAAATTGAAATTGAATAAAATTGGAGAAAGGCTACAACCCTGTCTTACTCCCTTCCCAACCACTGCATCCCTCTCATGCCCTTCAACTCTGACTACCGCTGTCTGGTTTTTGTACAAGTTGTAAATAACCTTACGCTCCCTATATTTTACTCCTGCTTGCTTCAGAACTTGAAAGAGTTTATTCCAATCAACATTGTCAAAAGCCTTCTCCAAATCTACAAAAGCTAGAAATGTAGGTTTGCCTTTTCTTAGTCTATCTTCTAGGATAAGCCGTAAAGTGAGTATTGCCTCCCGTGTTCCTACATTTCTCCTGAACCCAAACTGATCTTCCCCGAGGTCGGCTTCTACCAGCTTTTCCATCCTTCTGTATATAATTCGCGTTAATATTTTGCAGCCATGACTTATTAAACTGATGGTTCTGTAGTTTTCACACCTGTCTGCACCTGCTTTCTTTGGAATGGGGATTATTACATTTTTCTTAAAGTCTGAGGGTATTTCACCTGTCTCATACATCTTACACACCAGGTGAAACAATTTTGTCATGGCTGGCTCTCCCAGAGACTTTAGTAGCTCTGAGGGTATGTCATCTACTCCTGGGGCCTTGTTCCGACCTAGGTCTTTCAGGGCTGTTAAATTCATCTCTCAGTATAGTATCTCCTATTTCATCTTGATCTACTTCCTCTTCCATTGCTACAACATTGTCTCTAAGTTCATTTCCTTTGTAAAGCTGCTCTGTGTACTCTTTCCACCTTTCAGCTTTCCCTTCTTTGCTGAGAACTGGTAATAGTGTAAAGCCGAGGAATTCTCCTCTACGAGCACCAGACACCACTACAGAACTATTTGTAAAATACAAACTAATACCAAAAAATCTGTAAGAACCTGTATGTCTTTTGGTGAGGATTTGTCACAATTTATGTCTGTCGGACATAAGGCTTCCAGAACTAGTTCAAGCTTAACTGCACGATGCTATTCAACTTAGGCAGTCACGTTTCCATTTATTTCGACAAGCAAGGAAGATAAAACCGAACATTTTGAAGAAAATTGTGACAAGGTTAAAGTAAGAACAAAAAAGTTCAGTGTGGACCACTTGTTGATGTTCAATGTGGAGACTGGAGATTTTCTACTGTTCCTGTCAGTACTTACGAGTAGGTAAGAAGCAGAAATATGTTAGCGTCTCAGTGGATGTGATGACTTTCAAGTCGTTGTCATTCACCCTAATAACTACCGATAGGTGAGAAGACTAAAGTTATGCAGGGGGCCCTGGACCGCTATTATTTTCTATCTATATAAATGATCTGATGGACAGAGTAAGTTGTAATTTGCGGCTGTTTGCTGATGATACTGTGGTGTATGGGAGGGTGTCGTCTGTAACTGACTGTAATTGCATACAGGATGACTTAAGACAAAATTTCTAGTTGGTGCGAAGATTGGCAGCTAGCTCTCAATGTAGAAAAATGTAAGGTGATGCGCATGAGTGGAAAAAACAATCCTATAATGTTCGAATACAGCATTAGTAGTGAACTTCTTGATGCTGTCGCGTCGTTCAAATATCTAGGCGTAACACTGCAGAGCGATATGAAATGGAACGAGCATGTAAGGACAGTTGTGAGTAAGGCAGACAGCCGACTTCGGTTTATTGGGAGAATTTTGGGAAGATGTACTTCACCTGTAAAGGAGACCGCGTATAAAACGCTTGTACGACTACGTCTCGAGTATTGCTCAAGTATTTGGGACCCGCAGCAGATCAGTTTAAAGGAAGACATGGAAGCAGTTCAGAGGCGAGCAGCTAGGTTCGTTACTGGTAGGTTCGACCAATGCGCGAGTGTCACGGAAATGCTCCGGCAACTCAATTGGGGATCGCTCGAAGAAAGACGACGTTCTTTTCGTGAATTTCTGTTAAGTAAATTTAGAGGGCCGGAATTTGAAGCTGAGTGTAGTACGATCTTGTTGCCGCCTACTTACATTTCGTGTAAAGATCACAAAGACAAGATAAGAGAAATTAGGGCTCGTACGAAGGCATATAGGCGTTCTTTTTTTCCTGGTTCAGTTTGGGAGTGGAATAGGAAAGGAAATGCCTAGTAGTGGTACAGTGTACCCTCCGCCACGCACCTTACGGTGAATTGCGGAGTATGTATGTAGATGTAGATGTAAATATAAGAACTTCATTTCGAAAATTCTTTTGAGATTTATAACGCCACAACTCTCTTTACAGAAGTGGTTATTCCTACATTTCAGCACTATGTTTCTTCAAGTAATAATCTGATTTTGTATTGAAGGATGATGGTGGGCACCAGGAAGAGATAAGTTTCATGGAGTCGTTCTGATATTGAGTACTGCCAGTGACTAGATGCGTGAAAACCTCCCAAATTCCGATCTCTATATCCCCCTTTCATTTATGTAACTGATGGGTGCAAATACTTTTACATAACAGCGGTCAATTAATTTGCATGTCGGTCTAGGACAAACACTGCAGTCAGACGCTTGAAATATAGTCCACATGTGATATCTACGCTAAACACAAAAGGTGCAGTATCAGTTTCTTATGTTGTAAGCATATTTATCTAAAATACTTACACGAGGCGTAATTGTATTCTTTCCATTCTTCGAATATGCTTTTCTAGTGAAATGCATAATGCTCTCAAAATCATATCCAAGTCCAAAATCTGTATAGTTCCCATCGCGTTCGTAAGTAGCAAAATGTTTCCAATGCTCTGTAAGAAAATTGTGTGAAATTAATGTTGGAATACAGATACGTTTGATAGAATTTGTTACACTATGCACAACTGTGAAGGAATGCAAGGAGAAATTTCGAGAGGGAATTAAAGTTCAGGGAGAAGAAATAAAAACTTTGCGGTTTGCTGACGACATAGTAATTCTCTCAGACAGCAAAAGACCTGGGAAAACAATTAAACGGAATTGACAGTGTCTTGAGAGGAAGATATACGATGAACATTAACAAGAGTAAAACGAGGGTAATGGAATGTAGTGTCAAAAAATGAGACGATGCTGAAGGAATTAGATTAGGTAATGAGACAATAAAAGTAGTAGATGAGTTTTGTTATTTAGGTAGTAAAATAACTTCCGGTGGTCGAAGTAGAGAAGACATAAAATGCAGAATGGCTATGGGAAGAAAAGCTTTTCTAAAGAAGCGAAACTTGTTGACATCCAACATTACTTTAACTGTTAGGAAGTCCTTTCTGAAAGCATTTGTCTGGAGTGTAGCATTGTATGGGAGTGAAACGTGGACGATAAGAAGTTCATATAAAAAGATGATAGAAGCTTTTGAAAAGTGGTGCTACAAAAGAATGGTGAAAATTAGATGGGTAGATCACGTGACTAATGAGGAGGTGCTTAACTAAATTGGGGAGAAAAGGAGTTTCTGGCATACCCTGAGTAAGATAAGGGATGGTTGGTTGGTGGGACACATTCTGAGACACGAAGGAATCGTCAGCTTAGCATTATAAGGAAATGAGTGGGGTAAAAATCGTAGAGGGAGACCGAGGGACGAATACAGAAAGTAGATTGAAAATGATGTAGATTGCCGAATGTATTCTCAGATGAAGAGACTTGCACGGGACAGGGTAGCGTGGAGAGCTGCGTTAAACCAGTCTGCAGATTGAAGACCACAACAACAACAACAACAACAAAACATGCACAACTGTATTTCAGATTGCTCTGACCAAAATTTACCCGAGTGCCGAGCAGCCTGCGAAGTTCAAAGGTCACCAAACCAGGGAGAATATGTCTCGGATTCTTCAATATTACACGATTGAATTACGACATTCTGACAGCGAAGGATTCGAAAGACTAAGCTGGAACACTGGCAAAGGAATGTAACAGAATTTAACCAGTGGTGCTGAGGGATGACTAGGTCTGTTATTTTGGCGTGAAAATAACCGATAATCCCAAAAAAACACAAAAGAAACCGAGTGCAGAATACAACGCCAAGGAAATAATTTGTGACGAAATTATTAACTTCGAGTCCAAATATACAAGGACTACTCAGAAAGTAGAGGAAAAAAAGAACAGTGTATAAGAAAAACATTTGTATCTGACGGGAGGCATGCTTAGGTAAGTCCTTGCAGGTGCAGTGATCTCTGTGTCCCCAGTGGTGTAGGGGTCAGCGCAACTGCCTAGAAAGCAGGACACCCGGGTTCGAATCCCGGCTGGGTACACATTTTCAGCTTTGCCCAATCGCAGTTTATGTCATATATTCTATGAATATTAAATAATAACAGCTGCAGGATCAGAAGTGACGTCTGTTCTCTCAGAACAGACGCCACATGTATATATATATATATATATATATATATATATATATAATATGCCGGTGACGGGGAATGATCCTATCGTTAGTGGGGAGGGGTGGGCAAAGTTTGAAGCCCTTACTCTTACGGGAATTAGTTTCATAACTACGAGTTTGAGTACTGTGGGCAGGGCGAAGCTGGGTATTTGTATCTGACGGGAGGCGTGCTTAGGTAGTCCTTGCAGGTGCGGTGATCACTGTGTCCCCAGTGGTGTAGGGGTCAGCGCAACTGCCTAGAAAGCAGGAGACCCGGGTTCGAATCCCGGCTGGGTACACATTTTCAGCTTTGCACAATGGCAGTTGATGTCATATATTCTATGAATATTAAATAATAACAACTGTAGGATCAGAAGTGACGTCTGTTCTTTCGGAACAGACGTCACATGTATATATATAATATGGCGGTGACGAGCAATGATCCTATCGTTAGTGGGGAGGGGTGGGCAAGTTTGAAGCCCTTACTCTTACAGGAATTAGTTTCATAACTACGAGTTTGAGTACTGTGGGCAGGGCGAAGCTGGGAATATGTATCTGACGGGAGGTGTGCTTAGGTAGTCCTTGCAGGTGCGGTGATCACTGTGTCCCCAGTGGTGTAGGGGTCAGCGCAACTGCCTAGAAAGCAGGAGACCCGGGTTCGAATCCCGGCTGGGTACACATTTTCAGCTTTGCCCAATCGCAGTTTATGTCATATATTCTATGAATATTAAATAATAACAGCTGCAGGATCAGAAGTGACGTCTGTTCTCTCAGAACAGACGCCACATGTATATATATATATATATATAATATGCCGGTGACGGGGAATGATCCTATCGTTAGTGGGGAGGGGTGGGCAAAGTTTGAAGCCCTTACTCTTACGGGAATTAGTTTCATAACTACGAGTTTGAGTACTGTGGGCAGGGCGAAGCTGGGTATTTGTATCTGACGGGAGGCGTGCTTAGGTAGTCCTTGCAGGTGCGGTGATCACTGTGTCCCCAGTGGTGTAGGGGTCAGCGCAACTGCCTAGAAAGCAGGAGACCCGGGTTCGAATCCCGGCTGGGTACACATTTTCAGCTTTGCCCAATTGCAGTTTATGTCATATATTCTATGAATATTAAATAAGAAAAACATTTCATACACCTGAAAGAGCGACTACAATACTACTTTTCCACATAGTCAATGAAGAGAGGCACTTGTGACAGCGGTGGACGAGCTCTGAAATTCCGCCAGCCAGTCGATCACCAACCAGGGCAGCGACGCTCAGCTCTTCACGAGTCGTAGCGGCGATGGTGAGTAGGAGCTCTGAAGACCGAAACGGTGACGTCCTCGAAAAGATGCGATAGCAGTCACCACTTTGATTTCCGGTGCTTTCGGTTCCCAATCATCGCAGCTGGCGGACCTGTTCTCCAGGCTGAAGTCTACTCGTCTACTCGTCAGTTAAGCGCAGAGCAGCTGTCGATATCTAACGCGAAGTCCACGATAACTGGAAATTTACAATGCGAGCGTCATTCTTCCACTGAATCCACGAAGAATCGAGAGTCTACGGTTTAAAAATAAATGGTTGTTGTTGTTATGGTCTTCAGTCCGGAGACTGGTTTGATGCAGCTGTCCACCCTACTCTATCCTGAGCAAGTCTTTTAATCTCCTCATAAGAACGGCAACCCACATCCACATGAATCTGCTTACTATACGCGTCTCTTGGTCTCCCTCTGCGATTTTTATCCCACACACTTCCCTCCAATGCTAAATTTACGATTCCTTGATGTCTAAGAATGTGTCCTACCAATCTATCCCTTCTTTTAGTCAAGGTATGCCAGAAATTTCTTTTCTCCCCAATTCTGTTCAGTACCACCTCATTAGTTACGCGATCCACCCACCTAATCTTCTGCATTCTTCTGTAGCACCACATTTCAAAAGCCTCAATCCTCTTCTTGTCCGCACTGCTTATCGTCCATATTTCACTTCCGTACAAGGCAACACTCCACACAAATGCCTTCAGAAAAGACTTCCTTACCCTTAAATTAATATTCGGTATTAGCAAATTTTTCTTTTTCAAAAATGCTTTTCTTCCCATTGCCATTCTGAATTTTATATCCTCTGTACTGCGACCATTGCATGTTATTTTACTACCCAAGTAACAAAACTCATCTACCACCTTCATTGTTTCGTTACCTAATCTAATTCCTTCAGCATCGCCTGATTTTCTAAGACCGCATTCCATTATTTTTGTTTTGCTCTTGTTAATGTTCATTTTATACGCTCTCTTCAACACACTGTCCATTCCATTCAACTGTTCCTGCAGGTCCTTTGATGTCTCTGACAGAATTACAATGTCATCAGCAAAAAGCAATGTTTTTATTTCTTCACCCTGAACTTTAATCCCTATTCCAAAATTTTCGTTGCTTTCCTTCACCGCCTGCGCAATGTACAAATGGAATAACATCGGAGAAAGGCTGCAACCCTGTCTTACTCCCTTCCCAACTGATGCTTCCCTTTCATGCCCTTCGAGTCTAATAACTGCGGTCTGGTTTTTGTACAAGTTGTAGATAACTCTCATTTCCCTGTATTTTACCCCTGCTGACTTCAGAATTTGAAAGAGTGCAGTCCAGTCAACATTGTCAAACCCTTTCTCCAAATCTACAAAGGCTAAAAATGTAGGTTTGCCTTTTCTTAATCTATCTTCTATAATAAGACGTAAGGTAAGTATTGCCTCCCGGGTTCCTACGTTCCTCCTGAATCCAAACTGATCTTCCCCTAGGTCAGCTTCAACCAGCTTTTCCATTTGGCCAATTTCAAATTATATCAGCATGATTCAGATTAATAGTATCCAGGGAATACTTAGGTCAAAACATCTCGTATATCAGAGATCATTTGTCAGATTGCTATTATAAATAGTCCCCGCAGTTAAGTTAGTCTCTCTGTGTGTGTTTAGCTCTCTATGTGCTCAGCTTTCTCTATGTGTTGAACTCTCTATGTCACTTAGCTCTCAGTAGGACTATCTCTCAGTGACTATCTTTAAGTATTTTACGCGGTTTCATTCCAAGATAGGAAAAATCCGAGGAAATATTTAAATTTTTACTATAAACTTTAATTTCGTGATCATACGCGAAAGTGAACATTATCTTTGCACTTTGAGCGGCACAGGCTAGGACGGCAGAATTAGAAACTTCTGCCTCCCGCAATAAACTGATGAACATTCGTGAGATGAAATTAGAGCTTATTTGGCAAGTTTAATGCAATAACTTTTCAAAGACGTATCTTGAAAAATTTAAATTCGTAATCAATGTATAGGATCCAGAGATATTAATACAATCAAATTTTGACGAAAATAATCACGAATTGTGAACTGATAAAGTGTTATGGATGTAACTATTGATTTCAGATTAGAGAATCTATGAACCTTAAGGAAGTGTGTTCGCGTGTGCGGTCTCCGAAAGGCAAGTTCCAATAAGTGTTTGTGTTATTGTAGTTACATTATTAAAGTTAATGGATTTCAGGAGGTGTTATCACGCTAGTTATTTATTAAATTTAGTACTTTTCAACAGCTGACTTGCTGTTTTTAACGTAGTTGAGGTTGGGAAACTTTAAGGTACGGTATTTGATAACTCTTGTATTCTCTCTGTGTTTAGTTAGTTTATTAGTGACGCTTGAATTTGAACTTGTTTATACAAGCAACAGTGTACAGTTTTTGTGGTAGTGTTATTTGCTCTTTTATGATACTATTAGTTGTTACTCGATTTGTAGAGACTGAGGTTTGTTGATTGCTGTAGTTTAGAGGTACTTCCTCGTTCTTTTGTAGAAACGTAATTTCATAACATAGACGTCTAGTTTTTTTCTTAACAAATAATTGTGAAATTTTACCACGAGTGAAAAGTGTGGGCTCTGTCGTAGGGTCGTGCGTAGTGGGCTGCAGTGTGTGATTTGTAGTAAGTATTTTCATGGGGGGGGAGTGCAGTGGGAAAGACAGTGGGCATTGAGGTGAGGTTCTCTCCTGGAACTGGATTTGCAGCAGGAATAAGATGATGGAGGAGCAGGAGCATTTGATCTGCGCCCTTCAGGTGCAGCTGAAAAACTGCTGAAGAGGAACTAGGTAGGCTGTGGAGGGGAAGGGGGGCTGGGGAATGGGAACTGGCAGTTGGCAAGGAGGTAGCTAGGAGAAGGTATTCAGATTGTTTTACATTGCAAGTTGCAAATAGGTTTGACCAACTGTCAGAGTTGAGTGGAGATGAATTTTGGAGCATATTCTCAGTTCGAATATAGTAAATTTCCTTGAAACGGAAAAGCTTCTTTCCATGAATCAGCACGGGTTTAGGAAACATCGTTCATGTGAAACTCAGCTTGCCCTTTTCTCACATGACATCTTGCGAGCCATGGACGAAGGGCAACAAGCGGATTGTGTTTCTCTCGACTTCAAAAAGGCGTTCGACGCGGTGCCACACTGCAGACTGCTAACGAAGATACGAGCTTATGGAATAGGTTCACAGATTTGTGACTGGCTGGAAGACTTCCTAAGTAACAGAACGCAGTACGTTGTTCTCGACGGCGAGTGTTCATCAGAGACGAGTGTATCGTCAGGCGTGCCCCAGGGGAGTGTGATAGGACCGCTATTATTTTCTATCTGTATAAATGATCTGATGGACAGAGTAAGCTATAATTTGCGGCTGTTTGCTGATGATACTGTGGTGTATGGGAGGGTGTCGTCTGTTACTGTCTGTAATAGCATACAGGATGACTTAGACAAAAGTTTGTAGTTGGTGCGAAGAATGACAGCTAGCTCTCAATGTAGAAAAATGTAAGGTGATGCGCATGAGTAGAAAAAACAATCCCATAATGTTCGAATACAGCATTAGTAGTGAGCTTCTTGATGCTGTCGCGTCGTTCAAATACCTAGGCCTAACATTACAGAGCAATATGAAATGGAACGAACATGTAAGGACAGTTGTGAGTAAGGCAGACAGCCGACTTCGGTTTATTGGGAGAATTTTGGGAAGATGTACTTCACCTGTAAAGGAGACCACGTATAAAACGCTTGTACGACCACGTCTTGAGTATTGCTCAAGTATTTGGGACCCGCAGCAGATCGGTTTGAAGGAAGACATAGAAGCGGTTCAGAGGCGAGCAGCTAGGTTTGTTACCGGTAGGTTCGACCAATGCGCGAGTGTCACGGAAATGCTCCGGCAACTCAATTGGGGATCGCTCGAAGAAAGACGACGTTCTTTTCGTGAATTTCTGTTAAGTAAATTTAGAGGACCGGAATTTGAAGCTGAGTGTAGTACGATCTTGCTGCCGCCTACTTACATTTCGCGTAAAGATCACAAAGACAAGTTAAGAGAAATTAGGGCTCGTACGAAGGCATATAGGCGTTCTTTTTTTCCTGGTTCAGTTTGGGAGTGGAATAGGAAAGGAAATGCCTAGTAGTGGTACAGTGTACCCTCCGCCACGCACCTTACGGTGAATTGCGGAGTATGTATGTAGATGTAGATGTAAATATAAGAACTTCATTTCGAAAATTCTTTTGAGATTTATAACGCCACAACTCTCTTTACAGAAGTGGTTATTCCTACATTTCAGCACTATGTTTCTTCAAGTAATAATCTGATTTTGTATTGAAGGATGATGGTGGGCACCAGGAAGAGATAAGTTTCATGGAGTCGTTCTGATATTGAGTACTGCCAGTGACTAGATGCGTGAAAACCTCCCAAATTCCGATCTCTATATCCCCCTTTCATTTATGTAACTGATGGGTGCAAATACTTTTACATAACAGCGGTCAATTAATTTGCATGTCGGTCTAGGACAAACACTGCAGTCAGACGCTTGAAATATAGTCCACATGTGATATCTACGCTAAACACAAAAGGTGCAGTATCAGTTTCTTATGTTGTAAGCATATTTATCTAAAATACTTACACGAGGCGTAATTGTATTCTTTCCATTCTTCGAATATGCTTTTCTAGTGAAATGCATAATGCTCTCAAAATCATATCCAAGTCCAAAATCTGTATAGTTCCCATCGCGTTCGTAAGTAGCAAAATGTTTCCAATGCTCTGTAAGAAAATTGTGTGAAATTAATGTTGGAATACAGATACGTTTGATAGAATTTGTTACACTATGCACAACTGTGAAGGAATGCAAGGAGAAATTTCGAGAGGGAATTAAAGTTCAGGGAGAAGAAATAAAAACTTTGCGGTTTGCTGACGACATAGTAATTCTCTCAGACAGCAAAAGACCTGGGAAAACAATTAAACGGAATTGACAGTGTCTTGAGAGGAAGATATACGATGAACATTAACAAGAGTAAAACGAGGGTAATGGAATGTAGTGTCAAAAAATGAGACGATGCTGAAGGAATTAGATTAGGTAATGAGACAATAAAAGTAGTAGATGAGTTTTGTTATTTAGGTAGTAAAATAACTTCCGGTGGTCGAAGTAGAGAAGACATAAAATGCAGAATGGCTATGGGAAGAAAAGCTTTTCTAAAGAAGCGAAACTTGTTGACATCCAACATTACTTTAACTGTTAGGAAGTCCTTTCTGAAAGCATTTGTCTGGAGTGTAGCATTGTATGGGAGTGAAACGTGGACGATAAGAAGTTCATATAAAAAGATGATAGAAGCTTTTGAAAAGTGGTGCTACAAAAGAATGGTGAAAATTAGATGGGTAGATCACGTGACTAATGAGGAGGTGCTTAACTAAATTGGGGAGAAAAGGAGTTTCTGGCATACCCTGAGTAAGATAAGGGATGGTTGGTTGGTGGGACACATTCTGAGACACGAAGGAATCGTCAGCTTAGCATTATAAGGAAATGAGTGGGGTAAAAATCGTAGAGGGAGACCGAGGGACGAATACAGAAAGTAGATTGAAAATGATGTAGATTGCCGAATGTATTCTCAGATGAAGAGACTTGCACGGGACAGGGTAGCGTGGAGAGCTGCGTTAAACCAGTCTGCAGATTGAAGACCACAACAACAACAACAACAACAAAACATGCACAACTGTATTTCAGATTGCTCTGACCAAAATTTACCCGAGTGCCGAGCAGCCTGCGAAGTTCAAAGGTCACCAAACCAGGGAGAATATGTCTCGGATTCTTCAATATTACACGATTGAATTACGACATTCTGACAGCGAAGGATTCGAAAGACTAAGCTGGAACACTGGCAAAGGAATGTAACAGAATTTAACCAGTGGTGCTGAGGGATGACTAGGTCTGTTATTTTGGCGTGAAAATAACCGATAATCCCAAAAAAACACAAAAGAAACCGAGTGCAGAATACAACGCCAAGGAAATAATTTGTGACGAAATTATTAACTTCGAGTCCAAATATACAAGGACTACTCAGAAAGTAGAGGAAAAAAAGAACAGTGTATAAGAAAAACATTTGTATCTGACGGGAGGCATGCTTAGGTAAGTCCTTGCAGGTGCAGTGATCTCTGTGTCCCCAGTGGTGTAGGGGTCAGCGCAACTGCCTAGAAAGCAGGAGACCCGGGTTCGAATCCCGGCTGGGTACACATTTTCAGCTTTGCACAATGGCAGTTGATGTCATATATTCTATGAATATTAAATAATAACAACTGTAGGATCAGAAGTGACGTCTGTTCTTTCGGAACAGACGTCACATGTATATATATAATATGGCGGTGACGAGCAATGATCCTATCGTTAGTGGGGAGGGGTGGGCAAGTTTGAAGCCCTTACTCTTACGGGAATTAGTTTCATAACTACGAGTTTGAGCACTGTGGGCAGGGCGAAGCTGGGAATATGTATCTGACGGGAGGTGTGCTTAGGTAGTCCTTGCAGGTGCGGTGATCACTGTGTCCCCAGTGGTGTAGGGGTCAGCGCAACTGCCTAGAAAGCAGGAGACCCGGGTTCGAATCCCGGCTGGGTACACATTTTCAGCTTTGCACAATGGCAGTTTATGTCATATATTCTATGAATATTAAATAATAACAGCTGCAGGATCAGAAGTGACGTCTGTTCTCTCAGAACAGACGCCACATGTATATATATATATATATAATATGCCGGTGACGGGGAATGATCCTATCGTTAGTGGGGAGGGGTGGGCAAAGTTTGAAGCCCTTACTCTTACGGGAATTAGTTTCATAACTACGAGTTTGAGTACTGTGGGCAGGGCGAAGCTGGGTATTTGTATCTGACGGGAGGCGTGCTTAGGTAGTCCTTGCAGGTGCGGTGATCACTGTGTCCCCAGTGGTGTAGGGGTCAGCGCAACTGCCTAGAAAGCAGGAGACCCGGGTTCGAATCCCGGCTGGGTACACATTTTCAGCTTTGCCCAATCGCAGTTTATGTCATATATTCTATGAATATTAAATAATAACAGCTGCAGGATCAGAAGTGACGTCTGTTCTCTCAGAACAGACGCCACATGTATATATATATATATATATAATATGCCGGTGACGGGGAATGATCCTATCGTTAGTGGGGAGGGGTGGGCAAAGTTTGAAGCCCTTACTCTTACGGGAATTAGTTTCATAACTACGAGTTTGAGTACTGTGGGCAGGGCGAAGCTGGGTATTTGTATCTGACGGGAGGCGTGCTTAGGTAGTCCTTGCAGGTGCGGTGATCACTGTGTCCCCAGTGGTGTAGGGGTCAGCGCAACTGCCTAGAAAGCAGGAGACCCGGGTTCGAATCCCGGCTGGGTACACATTTTCAGCTTTGCACAATGGCAGTTGATGTCATATATTCTATGAATATTAAATAATAACAACTGTAGGATCAGAAGTGACGTCTGTTCTTTCGGAACAGACGTCACATGTATATATATAATATGGCGGTGACGAGCAATGATCCTATCGTTAGTGGGGAGGGGTGGGCAAGTTTGAAGCCCTAACTCTTACGGGAATTAGTTTCATAACTACGAGTTTGAGCACTGTGGGCAGGGCGAAGCTGGGAATATGTATCTGACGGGAGGTGTGCTTAGGTAGTCCTTGCAGGTGCGGTGATCACTGTGTCCCCAGTGGTGTAGGGGTCAGCGCAACTGCCTAGAAAGCAGGAGACCCGGGTTCGAATCCCGGCTGGGTACACATTTTCAGCTTTGCCCAATTGCAGTTTATGTCATATATTCTATGAATATTAAATAAGAAAAACATTTCATACACCTGAAAGAGCGACTACAATACTACTTTTCCACATAGTCAATGAAGAGAGGCACTTGTGACAGCGGTGGACGAGCTCTGAAATTCCGCCAGCCAGTCGATCACCAACCAGGGCAGCGACGCTCAGCTCTTCACGAGTCGTAGCGGCGATGGTGAGTAGGAGCTCTGAAGACCGAAACGGTGACGTCCTCGAAAAGATGCGATAGCAGTCACCACTTTGATTTCCGGTGCTTTCGGTTCCCAATCATCGCAGCTGGCGGACCTGTTCTCCAGGCTGAAGTCTACTCGTCTACTCGTCAGTTAAGCGCAGAGCAGCTGTCGATATCTAACGCGAAGTCCACGATAACTGGAAATTTACAATGCGAGCGTCATTCTTCCACTGAATCCACGAAGAATCGAGAGTCTACGGTTTAAAAATAAATGGTTGTTGTTGTTATGGTCTTCAGTCCGGAGACTGGTTTGATGCAGCTGTCCACCCTACTCTATCCTGAGCAAGTCTTTTAATCTCCTCATAAGAACGGCAACCCACATCCACATGAATCTGCTTACTATACGCGTCTCTTGGTCTCCCTCTGCGATTTTTACCCCACACACTTCCCTCCAATGCTAAATTTACGATTCCTTGATGTCTAAGAATGTGTCCTACCAATCTATCCCTTCTTTTAGTCAAGGTATGCCAGAAATTTCTTTTCTCCCCAATTCTGTTCAGTACCACCTCATTAGTTACGCGATCCACCCACCTAATCTTCTGCATTCTTCTGTAGCACCACATTTCAAAAGCCTCAATCCTCTTCTTGTCCGCACTGCTTATCGTCCATATTTCACTTCCGTACAAGGCAACACTCCACACAAATGCCTTCAGAAAAGACTTCCTTACCCTTAAATTAATATTCGGTATTAGCAAATTTTTCTTTTTCAAAAATGCTTTTCTTCCCATTGCCATTCTGAATTTTATATCCTCTGTACTGCGACCATTGCATGTTATTTTACTACCCAAGTAACAAAACTCATCTACCACCTTCATTGTTTCGTTACCTAATCTAATTCCTTCAGCATCGCCTGATTTTCTAAGACCGCATTCCATTATTTTTGTTTTGCTCTTGTTAATGTTCATTTTATACGCTCTCTTCAACACACTGTCCATTCCATTCAACTGTTCCTGCAGGTCCTTTGATGTCTCTGACAGAATTACAATGTCATCAGCAAAAAGCAATGTTTTTATTTCTTCACCCTGAACTTTAATCCCTATTCCAAAATTTTCGTTGCTTTCCTTCACCGCCTGCGCAATGTACAAATGGAATAACATCGGAGAAAGGCTGCAACCCTGTCTTACTCCCTTCCCAACTGATGCTTCCCTTTCATGCCCTTCGAGTCTAATAACTGCGGTCTGGTTTTTGTACAAGTTGTAGATAACTCTCATTTCCCTGTATTTTACCCCTGCTGACTTCAGAATTTGAAAGAGTGCAGTCCAGTCAACATTGTCAAACCCTTTCTCCAAATCTACAAAGGCTAAAAATGTAGGTTTGCCTTTTCTTAATCTATCTTCTATAATAAGACGTAAGGTAAGTATTGCCTCCCGGGTTCCTACGTTCCTCCTGAATCCAAACTGATCTTCCCCTAGGTCAGCTTCAACCAGCTTTTCCATTTGGCCAATTTCAAATTATATCAGCATGATTCAGATTAATAGTATCCAGGGAATACTTAGGTCAAAACATCTCGTATATCAGAGATCATTTGTCAGATTGCTATTATAAATAGTCCCCGCAGTTAAGTTAGTCTCTCTGTGTGTGTTTAGCTCTCTATGTGCTCAGCTTTCTCTATGTGTTGAACTCTCTATGTCACTTAGCTCTCAGTAGGACTATCTCTCAGTGACTATCTTTAAGTATTTTACGCGGTTTCATTCCAAGATAGGAAAAATCCGAGGAAATATTTAAATTTTTACTATAAACTTTAATTTCGTGATCATACGCGAAAGTGAACATTATCTTTGCACTTTGAGCGGCACAGGCTAGGACGGCAGAATTAGAAACTTCTGCCTCCCGCAATAAACTGATGAACATTCGTGAGATGAAATTAGAGCTTATTTGGCAAGTTTAATGCAATAACTTTTCAAAGACGTATCTTGAAAAATTTAAATTCGTAATCAATGTATAGGATCCAGAGATATTAATACAATCAAATTTTGACGAAAATAATCACGAATTGTGAACTGATAAAGTGTTATGGATGTAACTATTGATTTCAGATTAGAGAATCTATGAACCTTAAGGAAGTGTGTTCGCGTGTGCGGTCTCCGAAAGGCAAGTTCCAATAAGTGTTTGTGTTATTGTAGTTACATTATTAAAGTTAATGGATTTCAGGAGGTGTTATCACGCTAGTTATTTATTAAATTTAGTACTTTTCAACAGCTGACTTGCTGTTTTTAACGTAGTTGAGGTTGGGAAACTTTAAGGTACGGTATTTGATAACTCTTGTATTCTCTCTGTGTTTAGTTAGTTTATTAGTGACGCTTGAATTTGAACTTGTTTATACAAGCAACAGTGTACAGTTTTTGTGGTAGTGTTATTTGCTCTTTTATGATACTATTAGTTGTTACTCGATTTGTAGAGACTGAGGTTTGTTGATTGCTGTAGTTTAGAGGTACTTCCTCGTTCTTTTGTAGAAACGTAATTTCATAACATAGACGTCTAGTTTTTTTCTTAACAAATAATTGTGAAATTTTACCACGAGTGAAAAGTGTGGGCTCTGTCGTAGGGTCGTGCGTAGTGGGCTGCAGTGTGTGATTTGTAGTAAGTATTTTCATGGGGGGGGAGTGCAGTGGGAAAGACAGTGGGCATTGAGGTGAGGTTCTCTCCTGGAACTGGATTTGCAGCAGGAATAAGATGATGGAGGAGCAGGAGCATTTGATCTGCGCCCTTCAGGTGCAGCTGAAAAACTGCTGAAGAGGAACTAGGTAGGCTGTGGAGGGGAAGGGGGGCTGGGGAATGGGAACTGGCAGTTGGCAAGGAGGTAGCTAGGAGAAGGTATTCAGATTGTTTTACATTGCAAGTTGCAAATAGGTTTGACCAACTGTCAGAGTTGAGTGGAGATGAATTTTGGAGCATATTCTCAGTTCGAATATAGTAAATTTCCTTGAAACGGAAAAGCTTCTTTCCATGAATCAGCACGGGTTTAGGAAACATCGTTCATGTGAAACTCAGCTTGCCCTTTTCTCACATGACATCTTGCGAGCCATGGACGAAGGGCAACAAGCGGATTGTGTTTCTCTCGACTTCAAAAAGGCGTTCGACGCGGTGCCACACTGCAGACTGCTAACGAAGATACGAGCTTATGGAATAGGTTCACAGATTTGTGACTGGCTGGAAGACTTCCTAAGTAACAGAACGCAGTACGTTGTTCTCGACGGCGAGTGTTCATCAGAGACGAGTGTATCGTCAGGCGTGCCCCAGGGGAGTGTGATAGGACCGCTATTATTTTCTATCTGTATAAATGATCTGATGGACAGAGTAAGCTATAATTTGCGGCTGTTTGCTGATGATACTGTGGTGTATGGGAGGGTGTCGTCTGTTACTGTCTGTAATAGCATACAGGATGACTTAGACAAAAGTTTGTAGTTGGTGCGAAGAATGACAGCTAGCTCTCAATGTAGAAAAATGTAAGGTGATGCGCATGAGTAGAAAAAACAATCCCATAATGTTCGAATACAGCATTAGTAGTGAGCTTCTTGATGCTGTCGCGTCGTTCAAATACCTAGGCCTAACATTACAGAGCAATATGAAATGGAACGAACATGTAAGGACAGTTGTGAGTAAGGCAGACAGCCGACTTCGGTTTATTGGGAGAATTTTGGGAAGGTGTACTTCACCTGTAAAGGAGACCACGTATAAAACGCTTGTACGACCACGTCTTGAGTATTGCTCAAGTATTTGGGACCCGCAGCAGATCGGTTTGAAGGAAGACATAGAAGCGGTTCAGAGGCGAGCAGCTAGGTTTGTTACCGGTAGGTTCGACCAATGCGCGAGTGTCACGGAAATGCTCCGGCAACTCAATTGGGGATCGCTCGAAGAAAGACGACGTTCTTTTCGTGAATTTCTGTTAAGTAAATTTAGAGGACCGGAATTTGAAGCTGAGTGTAGTACGATCTTGCTGCCGCCTACTTACATTTCGCGTAAAGATCACAAAGACAAGTTAAGAGAAATTAGGGCTCGTACGAAGGCATATAGGCGTTCTTTTTTTCCTGGTTCAGTTTGGGAGTGGAATAGGAAACGAAATGCCTAGTAGTGGTACAGTGTACCCTCCGCCACGCACCTTACGGTGAATTGCGGAGTATGTATGTAGATGTAGATGTAAATATAAGAACTTCATTTCGAAAATTCTTTTGAGATTTATAACGCCACAACTCTCTTTACAGAAGTGGTTATTCCTACATTTCAGCACTATGTTTCTTCAAGTAATAATCTGATTTTGTATTGAAGGATGATGGTGGGCACCAGGAAGAGATAAGTTTCATGGAGTCGTTCTGATATTGAGTACTGCCAGTGACTAGATGCGTGAAAACCTCCCAAATTCCGATCTCTATATCCCCCTTTCATTTATGTAACTGATGGGTGCAAATACTTTTACATAACAGCGGTCAATTAATTTGCATGTCGGTCTAGGACAAACACTGCAGTCAGACGCTTGAAATATAGTCCACATGTGATATCTACGCTAAACACAAAAGGTGCAGTATCAGTTTCTTATGTTGTAAGCATATTTATCTAAAATACTTACACGAGGCGTAATTGTATTCTTTCCATTCTTCGAATATGCTTTTCTAGTGAAATGCATAATGCTCTCAAAATCATATCCAAGTCCAAAATCTGTATAGTTCCCATCGCGTTCGTAAGTAGCAAAATGTTTCCAATGCTCTGTAAGAAAATTGTGTGAAATTAATGTTGGAATACAGATACGTTTGATAGAATTTGTTACACTATGCACAACTGTGAAGGAATGCAAGGAGAAATTTCGAGAGGGAATTAAAGTTCAGGGAGAAGAAATAAAAACTTTGCGGTTTGCTGACGACATAGTAATTCTCTCAGACAGCAAAAGACCTGGGAAAACAATTAAACGGAATTGACAGTGTCTTGAGAGGAAGATATACGATGAACATTAACAAGAGTAAAACGAGGGTAATGGAATGTAGTGTCAAAAAATGAGACGATGCTGAAGGAATTAGATTAGGTAATGAGACAATAAAAGTAGTAGATGAGTTTTGTTATTTAGGTAGTAAAATAACTTCCGGTGGTCGAAGTAGAGAAGACATAAAATGCAGAATGGCTATGGGAAGAAAAGCTTTTCTAAAGAAGCGAAACTTGTTGACATCCAACATTACTTTAACTGTTAGGAAGTCCTTTCTGAAAGCATTTGTCTGGAGTGTAGCATTGTATGGGAGTGAAACGTGGACGATAAGAAGTTCATATAAAAAGATGATAGAAGCTTTTGAAAAGTGGTGCTACAAAAGAATGGTGAAAATTAGATGGGTAGATCACGTGACTAATGAGGAGGTGCTTAACTAAATTGGGGAGAAAAGGAGTTTCTGGCATACCCTGAGTAAGATAAGGGATGGTTGGTTGGTGGGACACATTCTGAGACACGAAGGAATCGTCAGCTTAGCATTATAAGGAAATGAGTGGGGTAAAAATCGTAGAGGGAGACCGAGGGACGAATACAGAAAGTAGATTGAAAATGATGTAGATTGCCGAATGTATTCTCAGATGAAGAGACTTGCACGGGACAGGGTAGCGTGGAGAGCTGCGTTAAACCAGTCTGCAGATTGAAGACCACAACAACAACAACAACAACAAAACATGCACAACTGTATTTCAGATTGCTCTGACCAAAATTTACCCGAGTGCCGAGCAGCCTGCGAAGTTCAAAGGTCACCAAACCAGGGAGAATATGTCTCGGATTCTTCAATATTACACGATTGAATTACGACATTCTGACAGCGAAGGATTCGAAAGACTAAGCTGGAACACTGGCAAAGGAATGTAACAGAATTTAACCAGTGGTGCTGAGGGATGACTAGGTCTGTTATTTTGGCGTGAAAATAACCGATAATCCCAAAAAAACACAAAAGAAACCGAGTGCAGAATACAACGCCAAGGAAATAATTTGTGACGAAATTATTAACTTCGAGTCCAAATATACAAGGACTACTCAGAAAGTAGAGGAAAAAAAGAACAGTGTATAAGAAAAACATTTGTATCTGACGGGAGGCATGCTTAGGTAAGTCCTTGCAGGTGCAGTGATCTCTGTGTCCCCAGTGGTGTAGGGGTCAGCGCAACTGCCTAGAAAGCAGGAGACCCGGGTTCGAATCCCGGCTGGGTACACATTTTCAGCTTTGCACAATGGCAGTTGATGTCATATATTCTATGAATATTAAATAATAACAACTGTAGGATCAGAAGTGACGTCTGTTCTTTCGGAACAGACGTCACATGTATATATATAATATGGCGGTGACGAGCAATGATCCTATCGTTAGTGGGGAGGGGTGGGCAAGTTTGAAGCCCTTACTCTTACGGGAATTAGTTTCATAACTACGAGTTTGAGCACTGTGGGCAGGGCGAAGCTGGGAATATGTATCTGACGGGAGGTGTGCTTAGGTAGTCCTTGCAGGTGCGGTGATCACTGTGTCCCCAGTGGTGTAGGGGTCAGCGCAACTGCCTAGAAAGCAGGAGACCCGGGTTCGAATCCCGGCTGGGTACACATTTTCAGCTTTGCCCAATCGCAGTTTATGTCATATATTCTATGAATATTAAATAATAACAGCTGCAGGATCAGAAGTGACGTCTGTTCTCTCAGAACAGACGCCTCATGTATATATATATATATATATATAATATGCCGGTGACGGGGAATGATCCTATCGTTAGTGGGGAGGGGTGGGCAAAGTTTGAAGCCCTTACTCTTACGGGAATTAGTTTCATAACTACGAGTTTGAGTACTGTGGGCAGGGCGAAGCTGGGTATTTGTATCTGACGGGAGGCGTGCTTAGGTAGTCCTTGCAGGTGCGGTGATCACTGTGTCCCCAGTGGTGTAGGGGTCAGCGCAACTGCCAAGAAAGCAGGAGACCCGGGTTCGAATCCCGGCTGGGTACACATTTTCAGCTTTGCCCAATTGCAGTTTATGTCATATATTCTATGAATATTAAATAAGAAAAACATTTCATACACCTGAAAGAGCGACTACAATACTACTTTTCCACATAGTCAATGAAGAGAGGCACTTGTGACAGCGGTGGACGAGCTCTGAAATTCCGCCAGCCAGTCGATCACCAACCAGGGCAGCGACGCTCAGCTCTCCACGAGTCGTAGCGGCGATGGTGAGTAGGAGCTCTGAGGACTGAAACGGTGACGTCCTCGAAAAGATGCGATAGCAGTCACCACTTTGATTTCCGTTGCTTTCGGTTCCCAATCATCGCAGCTGGCCGGCCTGTTCTCCAGGCTGAAGTCTACTCGTCTACTCGTCAGTTAAGCGCAGAGCAGCTGTCGATATCTAACGCGAAGTCCACGATAACTGGAAATTTACAATGCGAGCGTCTTTCTTCCACTGAATCCACGAAGAATCGAGAGTCTACGGTTTAAAAATAAATGGTTGTTGTTGTTATGGTCTTCAGTCCGGAGACTGGTTTGATGCAGCTCTCCACCCTACTCTATCCTGAGCAAGTCTTTTAATCTCCTCATAAGAACGGCAACCCACATCCACATGAATCTGCTTACTATACGTGTCTCTTGGTCTCCCTCTGCGATTTTTACCCCACACAGTTCCCCCCAATGCTAAATTTACGATTCCTTGATGTCTAAGAATGTGTCCTACCAATCTATCCCTTCTTTTAGTCAAGGTATGCCAGAAATTTCTTTTCTCCCCAATTCTGTTCAGTACCTCCTCATTAGTTACGCGATCCACCCACCTAATCTTCAGCATTCTTCTGTAGCACCACATTTCAAAAGCCTCAAAAATGTTCAAAATGTTTGTTAAGCTTATAGGACTTAACTACGGGGTCATCAGTCCATAAACTTACAAACTACTTATGAACTACCTTACACTAAGGACGGCACAAATATCCATGCCCGAGGGGGGATTCGAACCCCCGACCGTAGTGGCCGTGCAGACTGTGAAAGGAGCGCCTCAGTCCCCGCGGCCACCGCGGCCGGCTCAAAAGCCTCAATCCTCTTCCTGTCCGCACTGTTTATCGTCCATCTTTCACTCCCATACAAGGCAACACTCCATACAAATGCCCTCAGAAAGGACTTCCTTAGGCTTAAATCAATATTCGATGTTAACAAATTTCTCTTTTTCAAGGACGCTTTTCTACCCATTGCCATTCTGCATTTTATATCATCTGTACTGCGACCATCATTTGTTATTTTACTGCCCAAGTAACAAAACTCATCTACGTCCTTTCTTGCTTCGTTTCCCAATCTAATTCCTTCAGCATCACCTGATTTTCTTACACTGCACTCCATTACCCTAGTTTTGCTCTTGTTAATGTTCATCTTATATGCACCTTTCAGCACACTGTCCATTCCGTTCAATTGCTCTTCCAGGTCCTTTGCTGTATCTGACAGAATTACTATGTCGTTGGCAAAACACAATGTTTTCAATTCTTCCCTCTGAACTTTAATTCCTTCTCCAAATTTCTCCTTGCTTTCGTTTATAGCTTGCTCAATGTACAAATTGAATAACATTGGAGAAAGGCTACAACCCTGTCTTACTCCCTTCCCAACCACTGCATCCCTTTCATGCCTTTCAACTCTGCCAACCGCTGTCTGGTTTTTGTACAAGTTGTAAATAACCTTACGCTCCCTATATTTTACTCCTACTTGCTTCAGAACTTGAAAGAGTTTATTCCTTGAAATCGGGGATGTTCCCATTTGTCTGATTTCGCAGTAGCTATATTCAGATACTTCGGTTTTTAACACACTATATCTTGATAAAATTCGCTAGCTGCCTCGCTCCAGTCACGAAGTAATGAGCGCTACCGACAATGGTTCGCAAATCGATTCCGTATTCCTTGATTTCCAGAAGGCTTTTGACACCGTACCTCACAAACGGCTTTTAATCCAATTGCGTGGTTACAGTATATAGCCCCAAATTTGCGATCGGATAGGGGATTTCCTGTCAGAGAGGACACAGTTCATAGTAATCGATGGTAAGGCATCGACTAAAACAGAGGTGATATGTGGCGTTCCACAGGGTGGTGTTATTGTTTCTTTGTTGTTCCTTATTTACATAAACGATTTAGACGAAAATCTAAATAGCTCTCTTAGGTTGTTTGCAGATGACGCCGTCATTTGCCGTCTAGTAAAATCATCTGAAGATCAAAACCAACTGCAGAACAATCTGAATAAGATATCACTACGGTGTAAAAATTGGCATTTGACTCTATATACTGAGGAGTATGAAGTCGTCCACATTACTACGAAAAGAAATCCGTTGAACTTTGCTTATAAGATAAATCGATCAAAACTGAAGGCCGTAAACTCCACAAAATACCTAGGAATTACTATTACTTTAGACTTAAACTGGAAAGAATACGTAAAGTCGTGCGAAAGGCGAACCAGAGACTGCGTTTTATTGGCAGAACCCTTAAAAGATGCAACAGAACTACAAAAGAAACTGCATACACTACGCTTATCCGCCCATTTTTGGAGTATTGCTGCCCAGTGTGGGATCCTTATCAGGTGGGTTTGACGGAGGACACCGAAAGAATCCAAAGAAGGGCAGCTCGTTTTGTACTGTCACGATACAGGGGAGACAACGTAACGAAAGTGAAACAGGATCTGGGATGGGAATCATTACAACAACGTCGCTTATCGCTGCGACGTGGGCTACTTGCGAAACTCCAATCGCCAACATTCTCCTCTGAATGCGAAAATATGTTGTTGACTCCCACTTACATAGGTAGAAATGATCATCAGAATAGAATACGAGAAATCAGAACGCAAACGGAGAAATGCAGGTGTTCTTTCTTCCCGCGCGCTATTCGAGAACGTGATATGAGATGAATAGTATGAAGGTGGTTCGATGAACCCTCTGCCAGGCACTTAAATGTGATTTGCAGAGTATCCCAAGTAGACGTAGATGAAGCCGTACCTAGCGAGATTGGATGAACTACGTACAGGTTAGTTGCAAACCGCAATCACTGCTTGGAATACGACCTGGTGTAAATGTAAACGTAATTTTAAAATGAAGAAAAGAGTGGTGGGTCAGCTGGTTTTCACGCTCTTCCCGTTCTGTCCGTGTGACTGCAGACCCCACCGACGGCACGTGGAGGGGGAAGTGGTGACGTCACTGCGTGCACTACCACACGCGACCATAGCATTAGAATCACGGTATTCCGACTTTTCTCATCGTTGCGTAATTTTAATAAATTGTTAAGAGGCAGAATTTTCTCATTTATCAAAATTTTTAGTAATTTCAAATTATGTTGTTGTTGTTATGGTCTTCAGTCCGGAGACTGGTTTGATGCAGCTCTCCACCCTACTCTATCCTGAGCAAGCCTTTTCATCTCCTCATAAGAACGGCAACCTACATCTGTCTGAATCTGCTTACTGTATCCATCTCTTGGTCTTCCTCTGTGGTTTTTACTCCACACACTTCCCTCCAACGCTAAATACACAATTCCTTGATGTGTAAGAATGTGTCCTACCAATCTATCCCTTCTTTTAGTCAAGGTATGCCAGAAATTCCTTTTCCCCCCAATTCTGTTCAGTACCTCCTCATTAGTTACGCGATCCACCCACCTAATCTTCAGCATTCTTCTGTAGCACCACATTTCAAAAGACTCAATCCTCTTCCTGTCCGCACTGCTTATCGTCCATGTTTCACTTCCGTACAAGGCAACACTCCACACAAATGCCTTCAGAAAAGACTTCCTTACCCTTAAATTAATATTCGGTATTAGCAAATTTCTCTTTTTCAAAAATGCTTTTCTTCCCATTGTCATTCTGAATTTTATATCCTCTGTACTGCGACCATCGCATGTTATTTTACTACCCAAGTACCAAAACTCATCTACCACCTTCATTGTTTCGTTACCTAATCTAATTCCTTCAGCATCGCCTGATTTTCTAAGACCGTATTCCATTATTTTTGTTTTGCTCTTGTTAATGTTCATTTTATACGCTCTCTTCAACACACTGTCCATTCCATTCAACTGCTCCTGCAGGTCCTTTGATGTCTCTGACAGAATTACAATGTCATCAGCAAAAAGCAATGTTTTTATTTCTTCACCCTGAACTTTAATCCCTATTCCAAAATTTTCGTTGCTTTCCTTCACCGCCTGCGCAATGTACAAATGGAATAACATCGGAGAAAGGCTGCAACCCTGTCTTACTCCCTTCCCAACTGATGCTTCCCTTTCATGCCCTTCGAGTCTAATAACTGCGGTCTGCCTTTTGTACAAGTTGTAGATAACTCTCATTTCCCTGTATTTTACCCCTGCTGACTTCAGAATTTGAAAGACTGCAGTCCAGTCAACATTGTCAAACCCTTTCTCCAAATCTACAAAGGCTAAAAATGTAGGTTTGCCTTTTCTTAATCTATCTTCTATAATAAGACGTAAGGTAAGTATTGCCTCCCGGGTTCCTACGTTCCTCCTGAATCCAAACTGATCTTCCCCTAGGTCAGCTTCAACCAGCTTTTCCATTTGGCCAATTTCAAATTATATCAGCATGATTCAGATTAATAGTATCCAGGGAATACTTAGGTCAAAACATCTCGTATATCAGAGATCATTTGTCAGATTGCTATTATAAATAGGCCCAGCAGTTAAGTTAGTCTCTCTGTGTGTGTTTAGCTCTCTATGTGCTCAGCTTTCTCTATGTGTTGAACTCTCTATGTCACTTAGCTCTCAGTAGGACTATCTCTCAGTGACTATCTTAAAGTATTTTACGCGGTTTCATTCCAAGATAGGAAAACTCCGAGGAAATATTTAAATTTTTACTATAAACTTTAATTTCGTGATCATACGCGAAAGTGAACATTATCTTTGCACTTAGATCGGCACAGGCTAGGACGGCAGAATTAGAAACTTCTGCCTCCCGCAATAAACTGATGAACATTCGTGAGATGAAATTAGAGCTTATTTGGCAACTTTAATGCAATAACTTTTCAAAGACGTATCTTGAAAACTGTAAATTCGTAATCAATGTATAGGATCCAGAGATATTAATACAATCAAATTTTGACGAAAATAATCACGAATTGTGAACTGATAAAGTGTTATGGATGTAACTATTGATTTCAGATTGGAGAATCTATGAACCTTAAGGAAGTGTGTTCGCGTGTGCGGTCTCCGAAAGGCAAGTTCCAATAAGTGTTTGTGTTATTGTAGTTACATTATTAAAGTTAATGGATTTCAGGAGGTGTTATCACGCTAGTTATTTATTAAATTTAGTACTTTTCAACAGGTGACTTGCTGTTTTTAACGTAGTTGAGGTTGGGAAACTTTAAGGTACGGTATTTGATAACTCTTGTACTCTCTCTGTGTTTAGTTAGTTTATTAGTGACGCGTGAATTTGAACTTGTTTGTACAAGCAACAGTGTAAAGTTTCTGTGGTAGTGTTATTTGCTCTTTTCTGATACTATTAGTTGTTACTCGATTTGTAGAGACTGAGGTTTGTAGATTGCTGCAGTTTAGAGGTACTTCCTCGTTCTTTTGTAGAAACGTAATTTCATAACATAGACGTCTAGTTTTTTTTCTTAACAAATAATTGTGAAATTCTACCACGAGTGAAAAGTGTGGGCTCTGTCGTAGGGTCGTGCGTAGTGGGCTGCAGTGTGTGATTTGTAGTAAGTATTTTCATGGGGGGGAGTGCAGTGGGGAAGCCAGTGGGCATTGAGGTGAGGTTCTCTCCTGGAACTGGATTTGCAGCAGGAATAAGATGATGGAGGAGCAGGAGCATTTGATCTGCGCCCTTCAGGTGCAGTTGAAAAACTGCTGAAGAGGAACTAGGTAGGCTGAGGACGGGAAGGGGGGCTGGGGAATGGAAACTGGCAGTTGGCAAGGAGGTAGCTAGGAGAAGGTATTCAGATTGTTTTACATTGCAAGTTGCAAATAGGTTTGACCAACTGTCAGAGTTGAGTGGAGATGAATTTTGGAGTATATTCTCAGTTCGAATATAGTAAATTTCCTTGAAACGGAAAAGCTTCTTTCCATGAATCAACACGGGTTTAGGAAACATCGTTCATGTGAAACTCAGCTTGCCCTTTTCTCACATGACATCTTGCGAGCCATGGATGAAGGGCAACAGACGGATTGTGTTTTTCTCGACTTCAAAAAGGCGTTCGACGCGGTGCCACACTGCAGACTGCTAACGAAGATACGAGCTTATGGAATAGGTTCACAGATTTGTGACTGGCTGGAAGACTTCCTAAGTAATAGAACGCAGTACTTTGTTCTCGATGGCGAGTGTTCATCAGAGACGAGTGTATCGTCAGGCGTGCCCCAGGGAATGTGGTAGGACCGCTACTATTTTCTATCTATATAAATGATCTGATGGACAGAGTAAGTTGTAATTTGCGGCTGTTTGCTGATGATGCTGTGGTGTACGGGAAGGTGTCGTCTGTAACTGACTGTAATAGCATACAGGTTGACTTGGACAAAATTTCTAGTTGGTGCGAAGAATGGCAGCTAGCTCTCAATGTAGAAAAATGTAAGGTGATGCGCACGAGTAGAAAAAACAATCCTATAATGTTCGAATACAGCATTAGTAGTGAGCTTCTTGATGCTGTCGCGTCGTTCAAATATCTAGGCCTAACATTACAGAGCAATATGAAATGGAACGAGCATGTAAGGACAGTTGTGAGTAAGGCGGACAGGCGACTTCGGTTTATTGGGAGAATTTTGGGAAGGTGTACTTCAGCTGTAAAGGAGACCGTGTATAAAACGTTTGTACGACCACGTCTTGAGTATTGCTCAAGTATTTGGGACCTGCAGCAGATCGGTTTGAAGGAAGACATAGAGGCGGTTCAGAGGCGAGCAGCTAGATTTGTTACCGGTAGGTTCGACCAATGCGCGAGTGTCACGGAAATGCTCCGGCAACTCAATTGGGGATCGCTGGAAGGAAGACGACGTTCTTTTCGTGAATTTCTGTTAAGTAAATTTAGAGGGCCGGAATTTGAAGATGAGTGTAGTACGATCTTGCTGCCGCCTACTTACATTGCGCGTAAAGATCACAAAGACAAGGTAAGAGAAATTAGGGCTCGTACGGAGGCATATAGGCATTCTTTTTTCCTCGTTCAATTTGGGAGTGGAATAGGAAAGGAAATGCCTAGTAGTGGTACAGTGTACCCTCCGCCACGCACCTTACGGTGAATTGCTAGTATGTATGTAGATGTAGATGTAGAACCTCCTGTAGCTGTAGGTGTAGGAAGTACGCAGCAGACCTCAGCTGTTAGGAAGCCGAAATTTGTAGAGAGGGCTCTTAGGAAGAAGAAGGTTCTGCTGCTATGCAGTTCTCATGGCAGAGGTGTTGGCCATGAGTGAGTACCAGATCACCAGCATAGTGAAGCCTAGTGCAGGGTTAGCTCAGGTCACTTGTAACTTAGGGGACTTATGTAGGAATTTCTCAAAAGAGGATCAGGTAGTTATAGTGGGTGGGGCCGGGAATAGTCTTGATAGAGATGGGGAATATGATATAGGTGGTGATCTGGAAAGGATAGCAACTCAAACTGGTGGCACGAATGTGCATTTCGTGCAGCTGTTTCAGCGTCACGATAGGCCTCGTCTTAATACGGCTGTCAGCCGTGTTAACGTGGGGCTCTAGAAGGCGCTGATGATGGAGGGCACGAATCACATGGCAGTGGTGCCAGTTGAGACTATCCAGAGGTCGGATTTCACTAGGCACGGTCTGCACCTCAATAGGCATGGGAAGGGGAGGTTGGCAAAGCTCATAGGTGACAGTGTAGTAGGGGGTGGGGAGCACTCATGGAAAAATTTCTGTAGTAGTTGGTGTTAGGGCTGCACCTATTTTAGACTGAAGACAGCTGATAGGTATTCCTGCTTCTACATCTACATCTACATACATACTCCGCAATTCACCGTAAGGTGCGTGGCGGAGCGTACACTGTACCACTAGTAGGCATTTCCTTTCCTATTCCACTCCCAAATTGAACGAGGAAAAAAAGAATGCCTATATGCCTCCGAACGAGCCCTAATTTCTCTTATCTTGTCTTTGTGATCTTTACGCGAAATGTAAGTAGGCGGCAGCAAGATCGTACTACACTCAGCTTTAAATTCCGGGCCTCTAAATTTACTTAACAGAAATTCACGAAAAGAACGTCGTCTTTCCTCCAGCGATCCCCAATTGAGTTGCCGGAGCATTTCCGTGACACTCGCGCATTGGTCGAACCTACCGGTAACAAACCTAGCTTCTCGCCTCTGAACCGCCTCTATGTCTTCCTTCAAACCGATCTGCTGCGGGTCCCAAATACTTGACCAATACTCAAGACGTGGTCGTACAAGCGTTTTATACGCAGTCTCCTTTACAGGTGAAGTACATCTTCCCAAAATTCTCCCAATAAACCGAAGTCGGCTCTCTGCCTTACTCACAACTTTCCTTACATGCTCATTTCATTTCATATCGCTCTGCAATGTTATGCCTATATATTTGAACGACGCGACAGCATCAAGAAGCTCATTACTAATGCTGTATTCGAACATTATAGGATTGTTTTTTCTACTCATGCGCATCACCTTACATTTTTCTACATTGAGAGCTAGCTGCCATTCTTCACACCAACTAGAAATTTTGTCCAAGTCAACCTGTAAACTATTACAGTCAGTTACAGACGACACCCTCCCATACACCACAGCATCATCAGCAAACAGCCGCAAATTACAACTTACTCTGTCCATCAGATCATTTATATAGATAGAAAATAGTAGCGGTCCTACCACACTCCCCTGGGGCACGCCTGACGATATACTCGTCTCTGATGAACACTCGCCGTCGAGGACAACGTACTGCGTTCTATTACTTAGGAAGTCTTCCAGCCAGTCACAAATCTGTGAACCTATTCCATAAGCTCGTATGTTCGTTAGCAGTCTGCAGTGTGGCACCGCGTCGAACGCCTTTTTGAAGTCGAGAAAGGAAGTCCCTCTAAGAAAGGAACCACCTTTGACAAAGTCTAAGAAAAGTAATCAGGGAATTACTGTTTTTCATCAAAATAAACAGGGCATCAGAGAATGTTAATGAACTGCTTATTGATATTGATTCCGACATTGTTGGTATTTCAGTGGTGTGACAATTCCTTTGCCAGGATACAGGTTAGCTGCCTTCTACTCTAGGAGTTCCTTGCAGTGTGTGGGAGTGGACACGTATGTAAAAAACGATTTTTCATCGGAGTCAATCGATTTTTCTAAACACTGCACAGAACAGATATTTGAATGTTGTGCAGTAGTTGTTAATGTTAATGGACTAAACTAGTAATTGTTGTTATTTATAGACCCCAGACTCAGATTTTAAAATGTTTCTGCCCAAGCTGGAATTGGTTCTGGGTTCACTGTATAGGAAGTATAAAAATTTAATTGTGTGTGGAGATTTCAACATTACTTGTTTAGGTGACAGCTCAAGGAAAAGTCAGCTGTTAGATGTATTTAATTCCTACACCATGATGCAAACAGTATTTTTTCCAACGAGAGTGCAAGGAAATAGCAGTTCTACCATTGACAATATTTTTGTTCATTCTTCATTATTAGAGGGGCACTCTGTCAGCAGAATAGTAAATGGTCTATCAGACCACGATGCCCAACTTTTAATTCTAAAAAGTATTTGTTCTCAAACACCTGTTAAACATAAATATCAACTACGCAGAAAAGTTAATCCAGTTGTAATTGAGACCTTTTTAAGCCTAATTAAGGAACAAGAATGGCAGGATGTTTATAGTGATGATAATGCAGATGATAAATATAATGCTTTTCTGAACACATTTCTTATGCTGTTTGAAAGTTGCTTTCCGCTGGAACATTCAAAACAGGGTACTTCCAGTAACAGACAGCCAGGGTGGCTGACAAAGGGGATAAGAGTATCATGTAGAACTAAGCGGGAGTTGTATCAAAATGTTAGAAGCAGTCAGAATGAAGATGCAGTAGCTCATTACAAACAGTACTGTAAGGTTCTGAAAAATGTCATTAAGAATGCAAAAAGTATGTGGTACGCAAAAAGAATAGCAAACTCTCGGGATAAAATTAAAACTATCTGGTCAGTCGTGAAGGAAGTGTCTGGTCAGGAGCAGCAGGTAGAAGATATAACGTCAGTGCGTAGTAGGAATGTTTCTGTTACTGACAAGTTAGATATATGTGCAATATTCAATAATCACTTTCTGAATATGGTAGGGGAACTAAACAAAACTCTAGTTTCTACAGGTAATCATATATCGTTTTTAGAAAATGTCTTTCTGAGGCTGTTACCTGAAATGGTCCTTCATGATACTTCCATAGGTGAGATTGAGTCAATAATTAAATCACTAAAGACTAAGGACTCTTGTGGGTATGATGGGGTATCTATCAGAAATATAAAGTACTGTTCTCCATATGTTAGCCCAATACTAAGCCATATTTGTAATTTTTCATTTCAGAATGGTCAGTTTCCTAACAGATTAAAGTACTTAGTAGTGAAACCACTTTATAAAAAAGGAGAAAGGGATAATGTAGACAACTATAGACCTATTTCTATGCCATGGGTCTTTTCTAATGTTATTGAAAAGGCTGTATATTAAAGATTAATTCATCATTTCAGTTCACATAATTTATTGTCAAACGTACAGTTTGGTTTTAGAAGTGGTTGAACGACTGAAAATGGTATATTTTCGTTTCTCCGTGAGGCACTTGATGGGTTAAATAAGAGGCTACGGACATTAGGCGTCTTCTTTGATTTAACAAAAGCGTTTGATTGTGTTGATCACAAAATATTGTTCCAGAAGTTGGAACATTATGGAATACGGGGAGTAGCTCACAACTGGTTCACCTCTTACTTTAATAACAGACAACAGAAGGTAATTCTCCGCAGTGTAGAAAATAGCTATGATGTACAATCCCAATGGGGCACAATTAAGTAGGGGTGCCCCAGGGGTCTGTTTTGGGACCATTGCTGTTTCTTATTTATATAAATGATATGCCTTCGAGTATAACAGGTGATTGTAAAATATTTTTGTTTGCTGATGATACCAGGTTGGTAGTGAAGGATGTTACTCGTAATATTGACACAGTATCAAATAATGCAGTTCAAGAGATAAGTTCAGGCTAGTAGAAAACAAGTTGATGTTAAATCACAGTAAAACTCAGTTTTTGCAGTTTCTAACACATAATTTGACGAAAGCTGACATACTGATTACACATAATGGGCATGTGATAAGTGAGACTGAACAGTTCAAATTTCTAGGTGTTCATATAGACAGTAAGCTGTCATGGAGAGCCCATGTTCAGGATCTTGTTCCAAAACTAAATTCTGCTATATTTACCATTAGAACAATATCTGAGATAAGTGATTTTTCAACACGAAAAGTAGTCTATTAGGCTTACTTTCACTCACTTATGACGTACGGCATTGTTTTTTGGGGTAGCTCGCCTGATGCAAAAAGGATATTTCTGGCTCAAAAACGGGCGGTTCGAGCAATATCTGGTGTAAGTCGCGAACGTCATTTCAGTAGTCTGGGAATGTTGACTCTGGCGTCACAATACGTTTTTTCTTTGATGTCGTTTGTTGTTAATAATATCAGCTTATTCCTACGAGTGAGTAGCTTTCACTCGGTGAATACTAGACAGAAGTCTAATCTACATTTGCATCACACCACCTTAACACTCGTGCAGAGAGGGGTACAGTATTCTGCGGCATCCATTTTCAATAAGCTGCCACAAGAGCTAAAGAATCTTAGCACTAATCCACACGCTTTCAAATCTAAATTGAAGAGTGACCTCATGGCTCACTCCTTTATTCTGTCGATGAACTCCTAGAAAAGTTAAACAATTAAGCTAATTTATTTTTTCTTTATTGATTCTTTTCACTTTGTCTTGAGATTGTCGTGTGCAAAGGACTACTTACAAATTTTCTATTACCATTCTTGTGTAACAATTAATGTATTGACTTGTTCCATGACCATGGAGTCTCACTCCTCAATTGGGTCCTAAGGCACAGAAAAAACCAAAAACCAATGAAAGTAGTTCATAAGTAGTTTGTAAGTTTAGGGACTGATGACCCGGTAGTTAAGTCCCATAAGCTCTACAAACATTTGAACATTTGCTATCGATACCGATCGTCCAATTGCGATAACATTTTGTACATTTCATATTGAAAGCAAGATGAAGGTTCGTATCAAATAAAAATTTGGAAAAGTCGACCGAAAAATAGGAAAATTTGGGAAAAACCGAAAGCGAATTTTTCTACAAATAAAAATAAATTGCCACATGGTTGTAAGAGCATCACTTGGGTACGGCTTGAGAGGGCGAGATTTTAATTTTTTAATTTTTTTATTTATTTATTTTTTTTGAAAAAATCTATGGGAAAATTGGAAAATTTGAGAAAAACTGAAAGTGCGTTTTTCATTCAATTCAGCACTATAACTATCACTATGATTGTTGTTTTGTTCATTATGGTCTTGCAAAAGTTTTCACTAAAAAAATAGAGACAGTTAAATAGGAAAGTACCAAAATTCGACTCAAGTTTCTTTTTCAATGTTTTTCTAAATGTACTCAATTCCATAAGTTGAGAACCGTTCATCCGCTTGCGATAAAATTTTGATCATTTGACGCTCAAAGAAAAGAGAACGTTTTTATGAACTATAAATTAGGAAAGTTACCCGGAAATTTGGAAAATCGCGAGAAACTGAAGGAGCTTTTTTCAAAGGGATATCAATATCATTCGTCCGATAGCAATAAAATTTTGCATATTTGACAGTCAAAGCAACACTAACGTTCTTATGAAATAAGCCCAGCGCCGGCACTGCTGAGCGGCGGCAGCACTGCAGGGCAGCGGCAACGGTGGTGGCGGCGGCACTGCTGGGCAGTGGCGGTGGCGACACTGCTGGGCAGCGGCGGTGGCGGCACTGCTGGGCAGTGGTGGTGGCGGCACTGCTGGGCAGTGGCGGTGGCGGCACTGCTGGGCAGTGGCGGTGGCGGCACTGCTGGGCAGCGGCGGTGGCGGCACTGCTGGGCAGTGGCGGTGGCGGCACTGCTGGGCAGTGGTGGTGGCGGCACTGCTGGGCAGTGGCGGTGGCGGCACTGCTGGGCAGTGGCGGTGGCGGCACTGCTGGGCGGTGGCGGCACTGCTGGGTGGCGGCGGCGGCGGCGCCACTGGTGAGCGGCGGCAGCACTGCTGGGCGGCGGCAACGGTGGTGGCGGCGGCACTGCTGGGCAGTGGCGGTGGCGGCACTGCTGGGCAGTGGCGGTGGCAGCACTGCTGGGCAGTGGCGGTGGCGGCACTGCTGGGCAGTGGCAGTGGCGGCACTGCTGGGCAGTGGCGGTGGCGGCACTGCTGGGCGCTGGCGGCACTGCTGGGTGGCGGCGGCGGCGGCGCCACTGGTGAGCGGCGGCAGCACTGCTGGGCGGCGGCAACGGTGGTGGCGGCGGCACTGCTGGGCAGTGGCGGTGGCGGCACTGCTGGGCAGTGGCGGTGGCGGCACTGCTGGGCAGCGGCGGTGGCGGCACTGCTGGGCAGTGGCAGTGGCGGCACTGCTGGGCAGTGGCGGTGGCGGCACTGTTGGGCAGTGGCGGTGGCGGCACTGCTGGGCGGTGGCGGCACTGCTGGGTGGCGGCGGCGGCGGCGTCACTGGTGAGCGGCGGCAGCACTGCTGGGCGGCGGCAACGGTGGTGGCGGCGGCACTGCTGGGCAGTGGCGGTGGCGGCACTGCTGGGCAGTGACGGTGGCGGCACTGCCTGGCAGTGGCGGTGGCGGCACTGCTGGGCAGCGGCGGTGGCGTCACTGCTGGGCAGTGGCGGTGGCGGCACTGCTGGGCAGCGGCGGTGGCGGCACTGCTGGGCAGCGGCGGTGGCGGCACTGCTGGGCAGTGGCAGTGGCGGCACTGCTGGGCAGTGGCGGTGGCGGCACTGTTGGGCAGTGGCGGTGGCGGCACTGCTGGGCGGTGGCGGCACTGCTGGGTGGCGGCGGCGGCGGCGTCACTGGTGAGCGGCGGCAGCACTGCTGGGCGGCGGCAACGGTGGTGGCGGCGGCACTGCTGGGCAGTGGCGGTGGCGGCACTGCTGGGCAGTGGCGGTGGCGGCACTGCCTGGCAGTGGCGGTGGCGGCACTGCTGGGCAGCGGCGGTGGCGTCACTGCTGGGCAGTGGCGGTGGCGGCACTGCTGGGCGGTGGCGGCACTGCTGGGTGGCGGCGGCGGCGGCGCCACTGGTGAGCGGCGGCAGCACTGCTGGGCGGCGGCAACGGTGGTGGCGGCGGCACTGCTGGGCAGTGGCGGTGGCGGCACTGCTGGGCAGTGGCGGTGGCGGCACTGCTGGGCAGCGGCGGTGGCGGCATTGCTGGGCAGTGGCGGTGGCGGCACTGCTGGGCAGTGGCGGTGGCGGCACTGCTGGGCAGTGGCGGTGGCGGCACTGCTGGGCAGCGGCGGTGGCGGCACTGCTGGGCAGTGGCGGTTGCGGCACTGCTGGGCAGTGGCGGTGGCGGCACTGCTGGGCGGTGGCGGCACTGCTGGGTGGCGGCGGCGGCGGCGCCACTGGTGAGCGGCGGCAGCACTGCTGGGCGGCGGCAACGGTGGTGGCGGCGGCACTGCTGGGCAGTGGCGGTGGCTGCACTGCAGGGCAGCGGCAGCGGCGGCGGCGGCACTGCTGGGTGGCGGCGGCGCCACTGGTTGGCGGCGGCGTCACTGCTGGGCGGCGGCGGCGGTGACGGCAGTACTGCTGGGCAGAGGCGGTGGCGGCACTGCTGGGTGGCGGCGGCACTGCTGGGCGGCGGCGGCACTGCTGGGCGGCGTCGGCGGCGGCACTGCTGGGCGGCGGCGGCGGCGGCACTGCTGGGCGGCGGAAACGGCGGTGGCGGCAGCACTGCTGGCCGGCGGCGACGGCAGCACTGCTATACGGCGACGGCACTGCTGGGCGGCGGCGGCTCTGCTGGGCGGCGGCAGCACTGCTGGGCGGCGGCAACAGTGGTGGCGGCGGCACTGCTGGGCATCGGCGGTGGCGGCACTGCTGGGCGGCGGCGGCACTGCTGGGCGGTGGTGGCGGCGGCGGCACTGCTGTGCGGAGGCGGCACAGCTGGGCGGCGGCGCCGGCGGTTGCGGCGGCACTGCTGGGCAGCGGCGGTGGCGGCACTGCTGGATGGCGGCGGCACTACTGGGCGGTGGCGGCGGCGGTGGCAGCAGCACTGCTGGGCGGCGGCGGCACATCTGGGCGGCAGCGGCGGCGGTGGCGGCGGCACTGCTGGGCAGCTGCGGTGGTGGCGTCGGTGGCGGGGGCGGCGGTGGCAGCATCGGTGGCACTACTGGGTGGCGGCGGCACAGCTGGGCGGCGGCGGCGGAGGCGGAGGCGGCGGCGGCGGCGGTACTGCTTGGCAGCTGCGGTGGCGGCACTGCTGGGCGGCGGCGGCACTGCTGGGTGGTGGTGGCGGCGGTGGCGCAAAGCAGGAATGGGAGGAAGTAGCGGGAACAGGGAGCCAACTGAAGTAGCCGACATCAGCCCAGCAATATCTACAGCTGGGGGGATTCGATGAACATATTTTAAAAAATTGGTTTTTTTTAGGTGCTTCATGACTGTGTGATGTGACAAGTACCAACCCAACCAACCACGTATTATTTGTTAGCAGCCAGCAGTCATGTATTTTATTTAGCTATTAGGATCAATGGGGTGCTGGGCAGAGGATCACTTTTTGTTTTAGGATAAGGAAAGCGCCTCGAGAACATTCGGCTTGCTCTTTGCATGCATCCTGGAAGCTGTGTGAGAGCAGGGCCGCAGAGGTGGTCAGGAGGTGGCGCAGAGCGGCGACGCCCGACGTAGTTCCGCAGCGCGGCGCCAGGCGGCAGCAGCTGCTGCTAGTGCGGCCTGCCGCCGGCAGAGGGCAAGAGCAGCGCCACCCGCAGCTCTTCCCGCCACCTCCTGTGAAGCGCTGCTCGCCTCGCCCTCCGCAACGAAGCCGACCGAGTGGCGCCGACCGCGGTTCGTTCGGTTTGTTCAATTTTTTCTTCTTAATTTATTTCGGAGAAAAATTTTGTATGATTATTAATCTAGTGCTATTTAGTGAATAGGTTTTATTAATTGATGACGAATCAGGACACTTTCGAATGAAGAGCGAGATCATGAAACGTTACATATAATGAATGCACAGAAATTTGACTTTCCATACCCTCGGAAATCACGAGATATTCGGAAATAAATAAATAGCCTACCTTATCTTTCTGACTAGCAGACAGTGTAGGCCTAAATGCCAGTGATACTCATTTCACTTAGGTACCAGTAATGTAAACGTTCCCATTGTTTTGTGTCTAACCATATTCTCGAACACCACAACATATTTGGAACAGAGGTGAAAATATTTGTGAGAAGGAAGAACATAAATGTGATTGCTGATCGTACCACTTGCAGCAGCAATTTCATTCTCCGTTCTTCAGTCACACATGAATCACCAAATGGATGTTACTACCTCCTGAGAGAGCACATAAGAGTGCTGGATAACATAATACTGTTATGTGAATAAAAAATCCCACACAAAGTGTTGCGGATAAATAACTCCTACAATGAGTTACAAAACAATACGATTCTTTTTTTTTTTTTTTTTTTTTTTTTTTTTTTTTTTTTTTTTTTTTTTTTTAGTCTAGGAACATATTTGTTGGAACGAGACATGAACACAGAACCTCTTGCTTGGTAATCCACAACTATACCCATTACGCTAGAGCAAGTCCACACAATTAACCTCTTCATTATTTGTATACCAGACCCTACATGTTTGTTTTTCAATGTTAATTTTAATTACATTTAGTTATAATAAATGGCTCCAGAGATGATATTTGAATTAATCTTTAATTCGCTGTAGCCCCTGAAACTTTTTACTGCGAGTTATAAAACCAAAACTGTGAGATATGCGGCAAATCGAGATGTCGTCTGTGACATGAAAGGAACAAGTGAATATCGTTTTGACGTCTTTCCAAGTCGTCGTTCATTGGCTAATGTAACAGCGAATTTCACTGGAGGGAAAGAAAGTGTTGCATTGGATGTAAGAACTCGCTTCATCTCGGCGTGTCAGCTCTCTGCTGCGTCAAAAAGCAAGAACCCTGGCTTTCCAAGAAGCAGCTCTGTAAGTGACGCGGTGAACCGAGCGAGGACTGCTAGCCACAGAGGAAGAAAGCCGTAGAGCTGAATGTGGGGGCGAACTCGTAAAGCCTATTCAATTTATTGATATATGACTTATTCTCATTCCTTTTATAATTTAACCGATTATGCTACGAAAACAGTAGCACAAGAAATAAAATGAGTAGGCTCGCATTAATTTGAAAGTGGAACAGGAGCAACGTGATGGAAATGGTAGTGTATATAATGAGCTCATAAAATAATTAAGCAGCGTCTACGTTACTAACCAAAGACAAAAGGTAGACTCTTTGTGTATAACTTGAACTATAGTAACACTCCTGTTGCTCATAACATTCGGCTCTTTGGCCGCACGTGAACGGTGGGCTCTCGTCTCCAGCACAGCAGAGACAGACCCGCTCACAGTACAACCACAGTGTAACATACACAGTCGCGACACTCCCGCATATTTTTGTTATACACTATGACTGCTGCACTCCAAGCTGCCGGGAAGCTACATTTCTGAATACGGTATTGGATGAGTGCGAATAGCATCGTTTATATTGATTTTTTCAGACTTTTCACACTTGGGAACGTATGTAGGGCCATAAAATAGGTAATAATTTAAAATTAGCTCCACCTTTGCCTTTATAAGGTTTGCTGAGATACCTGGTGAGGTGCGAAAAGGTACATTGGATGACAGTTTATTTACAATTAATTTGTAACCTACAGGCTTTTGCTGAATAATATAACTTTCTATTAAAAATAAGAAATGGCTAAGAAACACCGGAAGACCTGCCTTTGGCAAAAAGTCGTCACTTTTCTACTCAAGAACGTTTGTGTTTCTTCACTACAATTCCTGTAAAATCGCTGAGAGTGGAACGTAGGAAACGCATATAGAATGCAGTAACTACAGTATTTAACGTACCTAAGCAACCACCGCAGCTATAGCTGAAAGGAAAACGTCACAGAAAACGGAAAAAGCAATCAACTGCTTTCAACAAAGAAGAACCCAATTCCACAAGTGTTGCTACAACTGAACCACAAACGGCAAGAATCTTAAAGACATTGTCCTCTTAAGCTAAAGTAATCACACTCAAACGAATATGCGCGTATCAGTAAGACGAGTGAAGCCTTAAATGTGCGAATCATTAGACTACACACCGAATTGATATGCGTCAAAAAACTCTTTGTCATAGTAAGAACACACGATATTACAAATTTATATTTACCTTATGTTTATATTCTAATTACTTTCAGAGGAATAAGATGCAACATATCACATATTCCTAAGTATTTGTTCATGACGAAGTTGTTCATTATACCTCTCAATCAGTTCAAATGGTCAAATGTTTGCATAGTCTATGGGACTTAACTACGGGGTCATCAGTCCCTAAACTTACAAACTACTTATGAACTACTTACGAACTAGGACAGCACAAATATCCATGCCCGAGGGGGGATTCGAACCCCCGACTGTAGTGGCCGTGCAGACCGTAACTGGAGCGCCTTAATCCCCTCGGCCACCGCGGCCGGCCTCAATCAGTTAAATTCGGCTGTTTTTGCATTAATGTCCGTGTTATGTATATCTCTTAATATTTTACTAATGCTTGTAACGCAAAAAATATACCAAATATTTCATTAATTACGCACACAAATAATTATAAACAAACGTCACTCTGTCGGCGGCTTGCCCACCGCTAGGAGCGCTAATGTCGTTGCAACTGTCAGTTGGTAACAACATTCACTGCAGTGAGTGTCGCGACCGTATATGTTAGACTGTGGTACAACCACAGACAATATGTCTGTGGGTACAACACCAGCAGACGATATCCACCCACTGCCGCGTTCGTGTCGTGATTTGTTATGTGTGTGCTATGTCAAAAGTCCGCTACTGCCCAGTTATAAAAATAAAAGAGGTACCACTGCACCTGTTCCCTCCAGCGCTAACATATAACGAACTCAAGAGTACGCCAAGGACGACCACGAACCAGGAATACGAATTATAGCATAACCCACACATTCACCTACCGAACGAATTTTACATTGGAGTGATGGCGCGGAATCTTGAGACCCGAGCCTTTCAAAAATAACGATATAACTCATATTCCGAAGTTGGCCACAGAGAGTGTGAGTAATATAGAACACTTTTGACCGGAATTTGCAGGAAATAGAGGAATTTCCTTAAGAATACCCAAAATACGCGGAAACTTACAGAAATGTTCATGATACCACAAACACAAGTAATTGATTTCCAACAGCAGGCGGTACTGGTTTCTAATATTGTCCTGCAAAACTGACAATTACGAAAGACAATATGCTCCCCACGTTTGCTTCAATGTTACGTAAGACCGCCGACAGATGGCAGGACGAAGCGCTGCCTCCGAAACTATGGCCGCCTTTAATTCCTCCCAGCAACTACCGAACGCCGCAATAGATGTCTCTGCCATCACGCTACCGCCAGCCTTGGCAAGTCCTCGGTTCCCGCTTTCTGATGTTTATCTATTTATTTATTATCCGTCTTTAAGCATTCAAAAGTGGAATCGATGTCGTTATTTGTATAGGGAGAGTGGGACTAGAAAGGACATGGGGTAAAAGTGGACATACATTTATTTCAGTGATATACTCGCTGCAATGTGACGCCAATACGTTCATTGCTGCAGACAACAGAAGCGAAAATATGTTTTCAGTACTTTTGTATCGATTTTTGTGATGAACAAACTTCCAGAATGTCCCAAAGGTTAGTACTGAGAGTATTAAAACTTGTGATTTAAGAATATATAAAAAGTATCCTATCTTTTATGTGCAATACTCCATCTAAATAAAATAGATTCGTTAGTGTTTGGTGTCATATAAAATGTTTACTGTTAAAATTATTTTAGGTGAAATATTTATGCTGTAGATGGCGAGCGCATCCGAATAACTTTGAGAGGTAATATTGCTGGAAGAAAAGTTCAGAGAGCTGTAAGAGGAGTTCTGTTAAAAAGGGGGGAGCATTCGACGAAGTGCAGAGAAACATGGATTTAAGAAGTTTATGCTGCAGAAACGCACGACCACAGCTAAGAAATATAGAGCTGAAGTTAGGAAATACCCAAGTTAACTATCTTTGGAAACAAATTCGCTTAGCCAAATCCCAGTTTTAGTGGAACGGTTTTAAAGAACCCATTTTCTATTGTATCAGTGCTTGTGACTTGATTATGCAGAGCCTGAGCAGGCAGCAGGCAGCAGCCTGTGGGACACCTCCCCCTCACCTTCCACTGGAGGTGTGGCCCAGGGTGTAGGCCGACACCTGTTCAGAAGCTGCAAGGAAGTCAGCAGTTTACACTGGCGCTGCAGTCGAAGACCAACTAGAAGCATCGGCGATGGCTGCAGGAGAAAGGGGAATTGAAGACATCTGCAAAAAATGAAAGCCTTTCCACCAAGGGTACTGGAAAGTGAGGAAGAAGGATGCTGTGAAAAATATGATGAAGCCAAAAGCTAACAAAGTTGGCAGATGATGAGGAAGTGAGGTTTGGAGATTTTGTTTTGGTTTGTTTGACATAAATATTATGTAGGCCAAGTTAAGCATACAGTTGGGAAAAAGGAAGTGATTTTTCCTATTTGCGGAAAAAAGACTCTGGATTTGGGTTCTCTGTTGTACCAGATGCGTCAGTTTGGAGAGGTCTGACATTACTTGTCTCCTGCCGTCAACAAACACACAAAGACAAGGGAGGATGTTCCAGTTAATGTTCATTTTATTAAGGTGTAAATGAAACGTTTGTGGGAAATTTGGTCTTATTTACACAAAAAGCGTAATATCCACTTTAAGCCCACGGAATTTCAGCCAATGGTCACACTTAGCCCACCATGGGGTGCATGTGGACAGATTGCAGACATTTCGTTTTTTTTGATTTGGTGGTCAAAATATTGAAGGTATGAAGAATTACTTCAATGCTTCTTTTAGAGTGGAAACTGCTTAATGCTAAGGTTTCTAAATCTGCACCAGTTTGGTGTAAGACAAAACATGAAACATAAAAAGTGTCCACACTAGCTCCACTCTGCCCTACACACACACTCAAATGCACAGTTACGTAAGCACCATAAGCTTAAACATGCAGTTACATAAATGGCACTCATATTTTGAAAGAGTGGCAATATTTTACCGACACGATTCACCCATCAGCTATGACCAGACGTCATCAACATGTCGCAAAACCCGTATACGGGATATCTTAATACTTTTATACTGTAGATAATACATAATCTATAGTTACCCTCGTAAATTACAATAACAGAATGTACCATCGATCACAGGTCTCACATTCGCGCTTTAGGCGCTCACATGTAAAAATAAATAAATAAATAAATAAATAAAATAAAAAAATATATATAAAAAAACCTTTGTGTTAACCTACACCTACACCTTTTTAAACACAAAATATTAATCTGTTCTGATTGTAAACAAACTGTCGCCTTTAACCCGGTCACCACACAACTACTCACGCCTTCTACAAACACGCAGCTCGAAGCTGACCGGTGAAGTCACGTGCTATAAATGACCCAAAAGAGTTTGGACCAATTTTCGTTATCGTGATAAAAATTTTACATCATATTATAAATGCCTAATCCTACTCGAACCATGTCACAACTTTAGGTCATCTTTAGTGCATGGTGAGAATTATTCAAATGTAAAAAAAAAGTTAAGCCGTCATCAATCCGAAGATTGGTTTGAACACCACAGTGCTTTACTAGGCACGGTCCTGTTTGGAGGTGGTATGCCGTTGCCTTCCTCCGACCTTCGAACTGACTTACCCAGCCAGTTATAGGGAGACCTTCAGTTTATCGTGGGTTCCGAACCACGGTGCTACTCGGTATTTTTCACATGAGCAATACTGCCAGAGGTGAAAGAAGTGGAAAGTGACAGATAAAAATCCTAGGACCTGGCGGGGATCGAACCCGCGACCTTTGGATATGCAGTCTGGCACTCTACCACTCTGCAACCGGGGCGCACTATTCAAATGTATAAAATACTTTTTCTTTTAGCCATTACGACACGGTGTTTTTAAACATACTCAACGACGCATTGTGTGCTTCTTCCAGCAACATGTTAAACAGTCTTATCCCCCGTATTCCCAACAGTGTCGTGTCTTTTCATGTCTAGCAACTGTGACGTCAATGTGTGGCTGACTGCGTGTGTTGTAGTGACGGACAGAGTGTCGCAATTTGAGACTGTGTAGGTTTACGTTTGTGTGTTGGCTATCAGACAACTTGACGTAAAGACAGACGTAACTGTCGGTTATATTATATTATATTACATATTATTTATGGGGCCTTTGCAATGTAGCAATCATCGCCACATGTGAACGGTGGGCTCTCGTCTCCAGCACAGCAGAGACAGAACCGTTGACAGTACAACAGCAGCTCACGATACCCACCCACTGCCGCATACACTTGAGCCTGGCGAGGCGTAGCTGCGATCTGGTTTATTAGAGATGTTGTGCTGGTACTGGTTTCTAAGTGACTTCAGATATAATAAACAAATAGCTTCTAAGTTCGCTGGCATCCCAGGGACAAAAATTATATTGACAGTTAATACTGGTTTTTTGGTTGTGGTCTTCAGTCCGGAGACTGGTTTGATGCAGCTCTCCACAATACCCTATCCTGAGCAAGCCTCTTCATCTCCACATAAGAACGGCAACCCACATCTGTCTGAATCTGCTTACTGTATCCATCTCTTGGTCTTCCTCTGCGGTTTTTACCCCACACACTTCCCTCCAACGCTAAATTCACAATTCCTTGATGTCTAAGAATGTGTCCTACCAATCTATCCCTTCTTTTAGTCAAGGTATGCCAGAAATTTCTTTTCTTCCCAATTCTGTTCAGTACCTCCTCATTAGTTACGCGATCCACCCACCTAATCTTCAGCATTTTTCACACCACATTTCAAAAGCCTCAATCCTCTTCCTGTCCGCACTGTTTATCGTCCATGTCTCACTCCCATACAAGGCAACACTCCATACAAATGTCTTCAGAAAGGACTTCCTTACGCTTAAATCAATATTCGATGTTAACAAATTTCTCTTTTTCAAGAACGCTTTTCTACCCATTGCCATTCTGCATTTTATATCCTCTGTACTGCGACCATCATTTGTTATTTTACTGCCCAAGTAACAAAACTCATCTACCTCATTTATTGCTTCGTTTCCCAATCTAATCCCTTCAGAATCACCTGATTTTCTTACACTGCACTCCATTACCCTAGTTTTGCTCTTGTTAATGTTCATCTTATATGCACCTTTGAGCACACTGTCTATTCCGTTCAATTGCTCTTCCAGGTCCTTTGCTGTATCTGACAGAATTACTATGTCATTGGCAAAATGCAATGTTTTTAATTCTTCCCCCTGAACTTTAATTCCCTCGCCAAATTTCTCCTTGCTTTCCTTTATAGCTTGTTCAATGTACAAATTGAATAACATTGGAGAAAGGCTACAACCCTGTCTCACTCCCTTCCCAACCACTGCATCCCTTTCATGCCCTTCAACTCTGACAACCGCTGTCTGGTTTTTGTACAACCTTACGCTCCCTATATTTTACTCCTGCTAGTTAGTACTAGTCTTCATATTATACCTATTTATGTTCGTCAAATTGATAAATAAATTAATTCGAAATTAGATTCCACAGTGAGACCCAACAAGTTGGCAAACCCCGAGTAAAATTTTAATAACAGAGTTTTGTCGATCACACAGCTCCCCCACAAAGCCCCTCTGACACGGGATGCGCAGACCCGCTGGTGTTTGGCTGTCAGAGCTGTGTAACTGCTGCTGTCGCCGGGCAGTTTCTAGAACCAGACACTGACGAAACGTTTCTTTTAGGGGAAGTGGTCGTTGTTGTTGAGCACTGCAGCAGTTGCTATGAAGAAAAGCTGAGTACAGAAACAAACCAATGGTATCACCCAAATATTACTTCAGGTTTAAGCTTAGAAAATTTCCATTGCCTTCACGGGACACTTCGAGCAGATCCTGAGAAATTTTTCAATTTCTATTCAATTTCTGTAACTTCTTTTGATGAACATAAACCACTTTTTCGGTTCGTGGGCCAACACGAGGAAGCGTATACGAGAGGGCTGCTGTCACTCTGATGCAGGTGCAAAACAAACTTCTTTGTTGCAAAAACAGGAAACATTTTATTTCAATTTTAACAGGCGAGATACAAATATGTCGATGAACTTAATAGAACTTCGTGTCATGGAAGTTTTTCCAAACAGTACGACATTGTAAGTATGATATACTGGGTGTTTCACTAAGTGTGATTGCCTCTGTGACTTATAAAATAACAGGTGACGGGAAATTTTAATGCGGTAGGTCAACACAAGAAATGTTACACTTTCTGTGGAGCTATGAACTTAGTTTATTGTATCATTTTCCAAAGAATTACAGCACAAAGATATAATTTTTTAAATGGAACTATAGTTTTTTTTCTATCTGCATTGGATTTGTTGAAACCAGCTGCGTCCAAATCAATTTAAACTACATTCCTATCACTGTTAGTTTGGGAGCTATAACCCTTCAAAGTTTAGGGGGCGGAGGCTACGACAGCGTAGCTGACTGGCTGGTGGTCATGAGACAGTGGGCCGTGCCCCAGGGGATAGCCACTCGGCCAGTCAGCTACGCTATCGCAGCCTCCGCCCCCGGAACTTTGAAAGGTTGTAGCTACCAAACTAACAGTGATAGGAATGTAGTTTAAATTGATTTGCACGCAGCTGGTTTAAACGAATCCAATACACGATAGAAAACACTATTGTTCCATTTAAAAAATTATATCTTTCTGGTGTAACTGTTTGGAAAATGATACAATAAACTATATTCATAGCTTCGTAGAAAGTGTAACATTTCTTGTTGTTGACCTACAGCATTAAAATTTCCCGTCGCTTATTATTTTGTAAGTTACAGAGGCAAACACACTTAGTGAAACACCCTGAATATATGAATATATCTATACATTCTTAGACATCGAGGAATCGAAAATTTAGTATTGGAGGGAAGTGTGTGGGGTAAAAATCGCAGAGGGAGACCAAGAGACGCGTATAGTAAGCAGATTCAAGTGGATGTGGGTTGCCGTTCTTATGTGGAGATGAAAAGGCTTTCTCAGGATAGAGTAGGGTGGAGAGCTGCATCAAACCAGTCTCCGGACTGAAGTCCATAACAACATATATATATATATATATATATATATATATATATATATATATATATATATATATATATATATATTGCTGTTCGTTAGTCTCGCTAAAACTCGAGAACAGCTGAATCGATTTGGCTAATTTTTGTCTTGAAATATTCGTGTAAGTCTAGGGAAGGTTTAAACGGTGACGAAATATGGAAAAGTTGTCCGGAAAAGAAGAAACTCGGGAATAACTAAAATAGCTTTCGCCCAATACCGTTCGCCCAAACGCGATGAAATTTTGTACATTTCATGTTGAAAGCGAGAGGAAGGTTCGCATCAAATAAAAATTTGGAAAAGTCACCCGGAAAGTAGGAAAATTTAGGAAAAACCGAAAGCAATTTTTTTCTATGAATAAAAATCAATCGTCGCTTGGTTGTAAGAGCATCACTTGAGTACGGCTTGGCAGGACAAGGTTTGTATTAAATAATTTCTTTTTGGAAAATCTAACGGAAAATTGGAAAATTAGAGAAAAATTAAAAGTGCGTTTTTCAAAGTGTTTTTGATTGAATTCAACACTATAACTGACTATTCGCGCGACGGAGAAGTGTGATTCGTTTTTTGTTTTGAGCAAGAGTAACGTTCTTATGAAAAAATTTGGAAAAGTTTCCCGGAAAATTGGAAAAATTTAGAAAAAAATACAAAGAGATTTTCTATGAACTATCAATACCATTCAGCTGATTGCGATAAAATTTTCCACATTCGACGTTCAAAGCGTGAGGAAGGTTTGAGTGAAGTAAAACTTTGGAATAGTTAGCCAGAAAATAGGAAAATGTTTGGAAAACTGACAGGTACTTATGTTGTTCCGCCGTTATATCCACTTTATAGAAATGGACAATGCATTTTTAAAAGTTAATTATAACTTCTAAAAAACAGTTAAGTAGTAAAAGAGTAAACAGCTGCTGCGGTGGAGTAGCCGAGCGCTCTAAGGCGCCTCGCTGCGGAGCGCGCGGTTGCTCGCCGTGGAGGTTCGAGTCCTCCCTGGGGCATGGGTGTGTGTGTTCTCCTTAGGTTAGTTTACCTAGGTTTAGGTAGTTTGTAAGCTGCGGACTGATGACCACGCAGTTAGGTCCGATAGATCTACAAGCATTTGAACATTTGATTTGAAGTAAACAGCTTTTCTGGAGAGTAATTATTGTTCGATATTTCGCTTTATACACATCAAATCAAAAAATATCTTGAATTACCCACTTTCTAAAGTATCTTATCCGGTAGTTCAACGGTCAAGCTATTTCCACACCAGACTTCATCACAATAGATTCAGTGGTTTATGTAATGATATACGTGTAGCGAAATTGGTTCAGCAGTTCTCGAGTTTTAGCGAGACTATCGAACAGGAATTCATTTGTATCTTTGTCAGTTCATATCGTGTAAAGCGAATTTGCTCCTTCAAAGTATATTTCTGAACGCACCCAACACAACAACCAATTTTACAAGTTTAAAATCTAAATTTTCCCCGCAATTGTTCCAAATTTTATCACCGTTTAAACCTTCCCTGAACTACGACGAATGTGACATGAACATTATCCTGGACATGTGTGCGTGATTTGCCCACTCTTTCCGCACACTATCGAGCCGATACTTGGACTATCTGATGATGCCTTTATAAAGCTACTGGGTCTCAAATACATATGAAATTAATATTGCTTATATTAAGAGGTAAGTGATACGAAGTTCACTGGTCATCTAGTCTTGAATAAATATTTAGAAATCTTGAAAACACTTCGAAGACTTCTGGGTTTAACTTTTTATTGAAATATATATGACGTACAAAAAAATCACATACTTCGATAATAAACTCATTTCTTATTGAGGCGACATCTCTGTACGAACTAAATATGTTTGATAACCTTAAGGGACTTAACTGAGGGGTCATCAGTCCCTAAACTTACAAACTACTTATGAACTAGCTAATACTAAAGAAGACACAAACATCGATGTCCAAGGGGTGATTCGAGCTCCCGACAGGGAACGGCGCCGGCTACGGTGGCCGAGGGGACTGAGGCGCTCCAGTCACGGTCTGCACGGCCACTACGGTCGGGGGTTCGAATCCCCCCTCGGGCATGGATATTTGTGCCGTCCTAGTTCGTAAGTAGTTGATAAGTAGTTTGTAAGTTTAGGGACTGATGACCCTGTAGTTAAGTCCCATAGACTATACAAACATTTGAACATTTGTCACAACCCTCATCCCGTAGCACCGACAAGGGTCACAACTGAACTGCACTAATGGCCGGTTTCCGAAACAGTAGTCACCTGTTCCGTCACAGTTATCTGAAGGTTACCTGAACGTAAAGTACAAAGTGTGTTTCTGAGACAGCAGTTACCGTCACAGCCGTTCTTACCTGTCCGTTAAAAGATAAGTGCGCGTTCCCCTGGGGTTACCTCATTGATCTATATACACTCTGGATGTTGAACTTCAGCTGTATTAGCGTGCCAGATATAGATATTCATATTTAGGTTCTTGCCAAGTCCAAACATGGCTGCTAAGAAGCATTTCAAGAAAAAGAGTAGAAAATATGTTCCGATTCCGCTTCCATATCAGCCTACAACATCGAATATTGAATTAAATTCCAAATCGAGAGGTAAGCAAGCAATTCTTTCTCACATAATAACTGATGAAAACTCGTTTGCCCAATTTAAACATGGCGGACAATGCGAAATCGCGTGCAAAAGATATGAATGTACAGACACGCTGAGTTCTATTCTCAGACACCAGAGTTCTACATCCAGTTTGTATAGAGATCACTGGATTACTTACACGTTAACGTTAGTCTGAACTATATCCGCTACGTAGCGCTAGTGGGCTTCCAAACGCAAGTCCGGAAGTTGTTTAACAGTAGTTTTTGTTTTTTTGTTTTTGTGACTGGGTTCCGTATAATTTTCATACAATTTTAAAATTTTTGAAGCTGAAGAATAGAAATTCTTCCGTCATCGCCCGCACCGCCGTCTTCTTCTTCTTCTTCCGATGCTTCAGACAGTCGTCCAAGAGAAGAAACCTTAGCTGTACTCGGCGCTGTTGAAAGACCACGACGCGTTTTTCGTGTTAGATGACAACCATTTGATCATCCTTTCCGCCTGGTAGCAGGCATCGCCGTTACGATTGTCTCCGTAACTCTGCTGTGCTTCCAGGTCTGCCGCCGTCCCTGCTGCCCGTCGCCGTCGCCGTTCCAGTGCAAGGAGGATCTGCTGTTCGCCGCTGCCGTCGCCGCCCAGCCCTGCCCTACCAGGAGACCCTGCCGGACCTGCTCGCCGCCCCGCTGCCCCAGTCCAGCCCGGGGATCGTCTCGCCGCCGCCGCCGCCGCCGCCGCCCGGAGGTTCTGCCTCGGGGGTCCCGCTGACCGCCGGACCGGTTCGCCGCCCCGTCGCCGCCGCTACGGAGCCGCCCCGATCCCCTCGGGTCGGTGCTCGCCGTCCACCCGCCGCCGCTGCCGCCGCCGGCGTCGTCTCCGCCGCCGCCGCCCTCCAGCCAGCTGCCGGTGGTCTCCCGCCACTCCACCGCGGCCCGAGGCTTCCGCCAGTTCCAGCCGGCCACCTGCAGTGGCCGCCACCTTTACCTTGAACTTTCCACCTTTTCTTTATCTTCGACTTCTTTCCCTCTTTGTCCTTAGCAATGTCCAATACCCCAGTCACCGTCACCACCGCCATTTTATATACCACCCCCACCACCGCCCCCACCGTCACGACTCGGAGCTCCACGCACGCCCGTCCTTCCCGCGACATCCCCCTCTCCGTGCTCCTCTCCACCGCAGCCGCCTCCCACGTCTCTGCCCCACCCCCAGCCACCGTGTATCTCCCCCTCACCTCCCCTGCAGACTCCCCCCCATCTCACCGGCACGGATCACCCGTCGCCGGGCCACGGTGGCCGACACCCCGCAGTCGCCGCCTTTTACCGCCGCACCGCAACGGAGCCCCGCCCCCCGCCACATTCCCGTCGACCCCGTTCCGTCTTTCTCCTCCTCCTCCACTGGCGCACGTAAAAAGACCACCGAACGTGAAAGCGCGGATCCCGTCCCTTCCGCCTCCGAGAAGGCTCCTCCTCCCCTTCCTCCTCCACCTCCACAGCCTGCCGACATCATGGACACTGCACCCATCCCCCCAACCGGATCTGTACACCTACCTCCTCTCCCGCCCGATCCCCGCTTCCTCGACAATCGTACCCTCTCTCTAGAACTCCGAAAGTACTTCCCTGCCACCCCTATCGCCCGACTCGTCCCCCGTAGGGACTCTGTCCTTATCAAATCTCCCAGCCCTACTTTCCGTACCGACATGCTTCGGCGCCTCCCTGCCATCCACCTCGGCCCCCACGCGACCCTCCCCCGTCCTCCCTCCTCGCCGTCCGCCCACCCTCACCACCGTGATAACCAAACTTAGTCCGGTTATCACGGAGGAGGAGGTGTCGGGCCAACTCGACGCCCACCCGGACATCTCCGTTCGCTCTGCCGAGCGAATCCGTAACGCCACCGGACCCACCTACCTGATGCGGATTTTCACTGAATCCGCATCCTCCATCGATCGCCTCCTCCTCGGGGGGCCCTTATCTATGACTGCCGCCACAAGGTAGAACCCTCCCGCTCCCCAGCCCAATCCTACCGCTGTGCCAGGTGTCTCGTTTATAACGACCACCTGACACAGGACTGCCGCAACCCGCCCACCTCACCCCACTGCGAGTCCAATCACCTCCACAAACACTGTCCCGACCTCACCTCCCCTCCCGTCTGCAACACCTGTGGTGGCCCCCATCCCACCTACTCCTATAAATGCAAATCCGTCCCCCCCCCCGACCACTCCCGAACTTACCGTCCCTGTTCGTCCTGTTGATCCCCCTCTCCATCCCAACAACTCCCTCTGCCCCCCTCCAACCGTAGAGGACGTCATCTGATTTGTCACGACCGTCCTCCAGAACATCCATCCCTTCCAGCGTCCCCATACCCTCCAGCAGATCGCCCTCGCCGCCCATTCTGCCTTTCACCTCGAAACCTTCGCCACCCTCTCCCGTGCACATTCCCACTTCACCTTCTCCCGGCAAGTTACCCTAGTCTAGACACACCCTACCCTCTTTTCCCGTCGCCCCCTCTCCCTCCTCTCACCCCTCCCTATCGGCCCCTATGGCAAGCTCTTCTTGTACCTTCCTCTATCATAATGTCCGCTCTCTTCCTGCCAATAAACACCTCTTTATGCACACCCTTTCCCACCACCGCATGGATGCCTTCCTCCTGAACGAGACCTTCCTCCAACCCCGCCGTCCCATCAGCACCGCTCCCTACGTCCTCCACCGTACCGATGGCCCCCCACCCCTCGCCCGATGCGGAGTGGCGATCAGCCACCTCCGCCACCATCCCGTCCGGCTCCAACCTCTCCTTAATGACCCCACCGAACACCTGATCCTCAGCCTCTTCCTCCCATCCCTTACTGTCACCCTCGCTACCATCTATATCCGCAGCACTGCTCCCCTCCCCTATGCCTTCCTCTCCCACATAGACCGCTCCTTCACGACCTATGTGATTGCTGCCGACCTTAACCTTTCTTCCCGTCTGCCCGTTGAACTCCGGCGGTGGCGTCAGTTCGTCACCACCTCGCTCCGGGGCGACGTCCTTCCTCTTCCCCGCCGCCCAACCCGCCCCGAAAGCAACACCACTCTCGACGTCGTCCTGGCGTCTCCCAACCTCCTAGGGCGCATCCCAGACCTCATCCTACCGTCCCATCAGTCTTACCTCCGTGTTCAGCAAGGTCCTGGAAACCATTCTCTCCCGTCGTATCCATCAGCACCTCCATCGCCACCAGTTCCTCCCCCTTTCCCAATGTGGCTTCCGACCCTCCTTCTCTGCCGATGACCAGCTCCTTCGCCTTACTCATCTCCTTTCTGCCCAACTCAACTCCCGTCGCTCCGCAATTTTTGTCTCCCTCGATATCCAAAAAGCCTACGACCGTGTCTGGCATTCCGGTCTCCTCTTCAAGCTCCAGTTCTACGCCCTTCCTATTAATTACGTCCGCCTCATTGCTTCCTTTCTCACCCGCCGCCCCTCCTATGTCACTGTCTGCAACTCCGACTCCCGTTTGTTCTACCCCTCTGCCGGGGTGCCCCAGGGCTCCGTCCTCTCTCTTCTCCTTTATCTCAACTACTCCGCAGATATGCCCCAACCAGAGCCTCCCGTTTACCTTCTACAATATGCTGACGACACCGCCTTCCTAGCCCTCGCCCCCTCCCTTGCCCGCGTCCAGTTTTTGCTCCAGTCCCACCTCACCGAGTTCGCCTCATGGTGCAACCGGTGGCTCCTCTCCGTCAATCCTGACAAATCCCAGGCAATTATCATAGGTCGTACCACCCGCTCCTTCCGTCTCCACGATTTCTACCTCACCCTCCACAACCGCCCTTTCCGCCACACCCCCACCCTAAAGTACCTCGGCCTAACCCTCGACCGTAACCTCTCCCGGACCCCCCATCTCCGCACTGTCCAACAGAAAGCCCTCTTCCGCCTTAACCTCCTCAAACTCCTCACCAGCCGGACGTGAGGTCTCAGCCCCTCCACCATTCTCTACACCTACCGGTCCCTTATGCGTTCTGTCCTTTGCAGCTTCCATTCCGCCTGGATCTCCACTCCCACGTCCTACTATAAAACTCTTCAAGTCCTCGAGCGCCACGCCCTCCGCCTCGCCTACCGCATCCGGCTCCCGTCCCCCACGCGGATCCTGTATGACCTGATCCCGTTTCCCCACCTCCTCGAATACCTCCAGCCGATATATCCGTCGTGTTACTTCTTCGTGTGTCCAGTGATGTTACTCAATGTGATTTTCTCGCCACCGTGGCACAGACTGTTTTTAACTGTTTATGTGTCTGTCTCTCTCGCCTGTTCATGTGTTTTAAGCCTGCATTATTGTCTCCAGTGTCCAGTTTTAAGGCTTCAATGTTCTTCCTTCGTGCCATGTTTTTACATTCCTTGTTTATACTCTCGTGCCATTGTTTATTTTAATCTCACCTTGCACTATACATGTACGCTCGGCTGAAGAGCAGCGCCTGATGCTGCTGCCAGCCTGCCGACTTCGTCGGCGTCGAAATAACAATAAAGGAAAAAAAAAAAACCACAACCAGCTCACGCTATTGCACTCTGTACTGAAACAAGTATCCCGCCCATTTAAACTCGAGGACCATGACTGTTCTAATTCAACATTCATAGAATATATGACATCAACTGCGATTGGGCAAAGCTGAAAATGTGTACCCAGCCGGGATTCGAACCCGGGTCTCCTGCTTTCTAGACAGTTGCGCTGACCCCTACACCACTGGGGACACAGTGATCACCGCACCTGCAAGGACTACCTAAGCACGCCTCCCGTCAGATACAAATTCCCAGCTTCGCCCTGCCCACAGTACTCAAACTCGTAGTTATGAACTAATTCCCATAAGAGTAAGGGCTTCAAACTTTGCCCACCCCTCCCCACCACTTCCCACTAACGTTTCAATGTCGTGTTTACACTGTCCTCCTCTGACGACAGTCACCCCTTTTGGGAATGACTCAAACTGAGCCCTAATATTTTCCTAAATCACGGAAAGTTTTATTAGTTCACAGTCTCTATCACAAAGTCATTCCACTGTAGGTGAAGTTGATCTAAAAAGAACTTATCTTATATGCCGGCTGCAGTCCATCGCATTGTCAGCTGTCGTCGGCATTCACTAAAAGATTTGATGTTTCAGGATCTTTTCGTAAATCGTAAACATGTCAGTTGATATGGAAACGATTTTATTTCCGTTTAAATAAAGTTTAAATCAATCACATTGTTGCACAATAAAAAAAAAATGCAGCGGCAAGCCGACAGAGCTGCTTACAGGTTTGTGACTGCTACGTAACCGTGTAATAAGATTGATGACAAAGTTTTGTAATTCACGATTAAACAATATTCTTTTACATTAAATATGCCAAAACACAGAAATTAAAACATTATATTTAAGCTTTAACTATTTATCTCAATGTATGTACATGTTTCATGAAATTTGCATTTAATGTGGTACACAAATTTAAAGTCATCCTTTGACTAGTGTTAACAGTCCTCAAATTATTTACATTATTTGTGTTTTCGAAGTGCACACATATTTTTGCCAATATTGTGTAGGTGTACTATTATTGTGATACGGAATTTTAATGTATTTCAGTTTGCAGTCTAATTTTTTATCAATACGAATTTGTATATGGTTGTCATAGTTTTGTTAATTTCGAAGCTAGTTTCTTAGTACCAAACGGATTATTAATTTAGTGCATGAAAAATGATCAGTATTTAATTTAGGATCCAGTGATATATAAAACATGGTCTGCCCTAATTTATTTAAACAAAAGGTACATACGAAATCACGTTGTGCAATAGTTATAACATGTAGTATTGTTGTTTTTATACAAATTAGAATCTATATAAGTTCAGCAATTTCCGAAACTAAGTGTAATGCAATTTTTAGTGTTTGCAGCTATTATTTACGAAACTATTGAAAAATGAAAATTACGTGAAAGGACAGCCAAAGTTATGTTTAAATCAATGTACTATTTCTTGCCCTTTATTCAAATTGTTAAGTGCCATCGACAAGGGATCTCAAATCGATTCCATATTTCTGGATTTCCGGAAGGCTTTTGATACTGTACCTCACAAGCAGCTTCTAATGAAATTGCGTGCTTATGGAATATCTTCCCAATTGTGCGATTGGATTCACGATTTCCTATCAGAAAGGACACAGTTCGTAGTAATTGACTGTAAGTCATCGAGTAAATCAGAAATGATATCTGGCATTCCACAGGGAAGCGTTATAGGTCCGCTACTCTTCCTCGTGTTTATAAACGATTTAGGAGACAATCTGAATAGCTCACTCAGACTGTTCGCGGATGATGCTGTCGTTTATCGGTTAGTGAAGTCAACAGAGGATCAAAAGCAACTGCAAAGCGATTTAGACAAAATTTCTACTTGATGCGAAAATTGGCAGTTGACACTAAATAAAGAAAAGTGTGAAGTAATACACATGACCACTAAAACAAAAACCACTGAACTTCAATTACGCGATAAATCAGTCAAACATTAAGGTCGTAAATTCTACCAAATACCTAGGAGTTACAATTACGAACAACTTTGACTGGAGAGAACACATAGAAAATATTGTGGGGAAGGTGAATCAAAGGTTACGTTTCATTGGCAGAACGCTTCGAAGATGCACCAGCTGCACCAAAGAGACTGCCTACATCACACTTGTGCGTCCTCTCCTGGAGTACTGTTGCCCCTTGTGGTACCCTCACCAGGTGGGACTGACGGTAGACATTGAGAAGGTTCAGAGAAGGGCAGCTCGTTTTGTTTTATCACGTTACAGGGGGGGGGGGAAGCGTCACGGAAATGTTGCACGAATTGGGATGGAAATCATTAAAAGAAAGACGTTATTCATTGCGGTGTGATCTGTTTGCGAAGTTTCAATCACCGACTTTTACTGCTGAATGTGAATATATTTTGCTAGCACCCACCTACTTAGGGAAACATGACCATCCCAATAAAATAAGAGAAATCAGATCGAAAACGGAACGATTTAGGTGTTCTTTTTTCCCGCTCGGTATTAGAGAATGGAACGGTAGAGAAAAGTTATGAAAGTGGTTAATGAACCCTCTGCCAGGCACTTAAATGTGATTTTCAGAGTATCTATGTAGATGTAGAAAGAAGAGAGAGAGAGAGAGCTCAGCATTAGAATAATTAACTTCTACTTACAGGCAGCATGCAATTGTGAGTTTAAAAATGCAAAATCCTTGTAATTAATATAATGTATTTAACTTTTTGTGTTATGCTTCCACTTAATTGCTTCTTATACTTTTTCCTCAGTAATTTACGATAAAAATAAATAAAAGTTGTTTATTGTTTCGTGATTGCTCAGCAGTTAAATGAGCTATTGTGTGTGTTGTTTTACTCATAAGCAAATAAAGGATTTAACTATGTGAAAAAATTGTGAATTTCGAGGGCCGCATTTACGTTAGCACGTTCAAGTGGTTTTGGGAAACGGTTTGTCTCTCTGAATTCTTTTCCTTGAAACTGAGAGAGAGTGCTGCCACCCTTTATAAACAGTAAAAAGTCGACCAATTTACGTAACAAGAGCCTTGTTTTATCACTAAAATTAGTAAATGAGGTCCGTGTGAACTACCGATTACTCCCTGCTATAAAGCCTGGTTCCTGGGCCCAAACTGAGAACTGACTCGTTTCAAATTACTTCTGTAATTACTCTGTAAGTTCTTTCTAGCTTTGTGGGGCCCAATTTCTCACTGATGAGCTGTTCAGTTTTGTACAGTGTACGTAAAATATTTCTTATCATTTCCTCAGGTGAGTAATATGTATGCAAGTGGTCGGTTCTTAGAACAAAGCCTTCAGCTCCCACTAGTGTTTGTTTCGTGCCCATCAGGCAAGTAACTATGCGTGTATCCTTCTGATTCTCCTTTCTCCGCTTATTTTAATTTTGCTTTTTCTTCTCCTAACTTGTAGTATGCACTCAGTCTTTGTCAATAATTCACTCCGAGCCTTCTACGACTGACTTGATGAGCTTGCTTTTGTAATTGTAAACATTTCTATGGTTTGCATGCTCTTGTTTTTATTTTTATTTTTCCAACTTTGTAATTATTACACTTTTCTCGGTTTTGAGACTGGACTTCATCCGTCTCTGTAAGCACTCCCTATCGTGTGTAGCTGCACTTATTTCGCTTCTTCATGTAATTATAAACATTTCTATTCCTTTTTATTTATTATTGTTTTTCACCTGTGCTGAAAACAAACTCAGATGCAAATTTTTATGTTTAAGTTCCATTGTACCATACATGCCGGTCGTTCACATAGAACTTCTGCTAATTTTCTGCTGAAATTTTGCATTTTTTATAGCAGTAAATTCTTATCTGGATGCCTCTTCCCATAATTAAACTTTTATTGCGAACATTGGCCTATTTTTCGTATATTTTTCATTTGTAATGATGTAGTTGTATGTTGTGAATCTAAATTCTTTTATTTCATTAGTAGTATTCAATTTGAAACTGCAATACAAAGTTAAATTAACTTTTAATGGATTGTTTATTTTAAGAGTATCTTAGTAGAGCAGGTTTAGTTGATGTCATAATATGTTGGGATCTTTAATTTTAATGTTGTTATCAATATTATGTTTATAACCCACTTTTCAATACTTTTTCAATTGAATGATAATTACGAAGTTTTCCTTCATTAGGTTCTTCAAGTGTAGCTGTAGTAAATAGAAATAATGTTTGACTATTCTGAATCAACCGTAACAAATTTGTTTTATTTCATTTAGAGTAACCATTAAGATTTGAATGTTTGCCTAATGCTTTGAGTTCACTAATATTCACTTATGTGGAACGTGTCAGGTTAATGAAAGGTGTCTTTACAAATTACTACTTTGTACTAAATATTACATGACATGTTTTTTTATTTTAAAAAATGAATTTTTTATATTTATTCATTTTTCTTTTTTTTCAAATTTACTAATTTATATATAAAAATTCGTCTATATTGTAGAAGGAGTTATCATGCAGAAATTCTTTTAATTCATTTTTAAATGCTTGTTAGCTATTTGTCAGGCTTTTGATGCTGTTTTGTAGGTGACCAAAGACTTTTGTGGCAGCATAATTGACCCCTTTCTGAGCCAAAGCTAGAGTTTACCTTGAATAGTGAAGATCATTCTTTCTCGTAGTGTTGTAGTTATGTACACTGCTATTGCTTTTTAATTCGGTGGGATTGTTAAGAACAAATTTCATAAGTGAATATATATACTGAAAAGCTACTGTGAAGATCCCTAGCTCTTTGAATAAGTGTCTGCAGGATGATCTTGGATGGGCTCCGGCAATTATTCTAATCATATGCTTTTGTGCAATGAATACTTTTTTACTCAATGATAAATTACCCCAGAAAAGGATGCCATATGAAAGCAGAGAATGAAAATACGCATAGTAAGCTAATTTACTGAGACGTATATCACCAAAATTTGCAATAACCCTAATAGCATAAGTTGCTGAACTCAAACGTTTCAACAGATCTTCAATGTGTTTTTTTCATTTCAACCCCTCATCAATGCTTACACCTAAAAATTTTGAATATTCTACCTTTGCTACAGATTTCTGATCAAAGTCTATATTTATTGATGGTGTCATTTCACATACTGTATGGAACTGAATGTACTGTGTTTTATCAAAATTTAATGACAGTCCATTTGCTGAGAACCACTTAATGATTTTCTGAAAGACGTTGTTTTCAATTTGATCAGTTAGTTCTTGTCTGTCAGGTGTAATAACTATACTTGTATCATCAGCAAAAGAACCAGCTTTGCATATTCATGAATACAGAATAGCAAGTCATTACTATATATTAAGAACTGCAAAGAGCCCTAGACCGAACCTTGTGGCACCCCATTTTTGATTTCTACCCTTTGTGAGGGCTCATCTGTATTTTGCATATTATGTGAAAGACTTATGTCAACTTTCTGCACTCTTCCTGTTAGGTATGGTTTAAACCATTTGTACACTGTCCCATTCATCCCACAATACTTTAGTTTATCCAGAAGAATTCCGTGATTTACACAATCAAAAGCCTTGGAGAGATCACAAAAAATCCCAATGGGTGACGTCCGGTTATTAAGAGCTTTTAATATTTCATTGGTGAAAGTAAATATAGCATTTTCTGTTGAAAACCCTTTCTGAAAACCAAACTGACATTTTGTGAGAACGTTTCTTTTTACCTATTTGTGAATCTACTCTAGAATACATTGCTTTTTCAAGAAATTTGGATAAGACTGTCAGAAGTGAGATTGGGCGCTAGTTGTTGACATCAGACGTATCCCCTTTTTTGTGCAGTGGTTTGACAATAGCATATTTCAGTCTATTAGGAAAAATACCCTACTTCAGAGAGCTGTTGAATATGTGGCTAAGAATCCTACATATTTCTTGAGAACAAGCTTTCATTACCCACCTGGAAATACCATCAATTCCATGTGAACTTTTGCTCTTGAGAGAGTTTATAGATTTATTAATTTTAGAAAGAGAGGTGGGTGGAAATTAAATTGTATCATATTGTGTAGGTACGGCCTGTTCCATTAACTGCCTAGCTTCTTGTAATGAACAATTACATCCTATTTTCTCCACAACATTTAAAAATAATTATTATAAATATTTTGAACTTCTGGCTTGGTAGTTTTAAATTTTTCATTCACTTTGATGGTAATGCTGTCTCCCTGTACTTTTGCTTGCCCTGTCTCCCTGGTAATAATTATTATTACGAATATTTAGTAGCTGTTGATCTACTGAATAACGATAAAACTATTAATTTTGTTGTCTGTATATGTTGTCTATTTATTCAGTACATTTAGTAGCAATTAGATAAAGTTAGATGTAATTATTTATGTATACTTTTATTATTCAGAATATTTATTAGCAACTAATTACAGTTAGATATATCTATTATGTGTATAATTATTATTCAGAATATTTGTAAAATTGATACAGTTGGATATATATCTATTAATGTATATAATTATTGTTCAAAATTTTTTTCTGTCATAACTTTGTTGTGCATTAAAGTTTTTAGATGTCATTTGATTTTACACTTACAGTTATACTACATTCACATGTAACCTTTTCTAAAATTTTATCCTTTTTATTTTCATAATATTTCATAGTATTTCATATCATATTGATTACATATACTATGATGGCCATCTTCTTTAAATTAGTCAATATGAAATTCCTCATTAATTTTTCAGTTTTAACATCGACTACACCTTTTGGTAGTATCCATTTATTATATAAAAATGTAACTGTTTGTTGTCTATTGTCATGTAAATTCTATTACATCTACTTTATCTATCATTCTTTTATATACAATATTCCAACAAATCATCATTCCACAATCATGACATCCTATCATTTTTCTGTATCTATCTGGTAATATCATTTTGAATTCATTGTTGAGTTCCAAAAATGTTTTATAACCAAATTTGGTATTTATGACATCAACATTTGTAATTTGATACCCTTTTTCACTTCAACATCACACAGTTGCATTAATGGTATATTTTTTGACACTATTAAGCTTAGTAGCAGGATACATTTATATAGTAGAATAATGTTCAAGCTTTTGTATTGTATTTTTAGTACATCTAACACATTTGGAATTAATGTACAATATATAACAAATAATGACAAATCAGTTGTACCACCTTCTTTGTGAATTTATTATATTCATAATAAGTTTCATCTTTGAAAAAAATACAATGTGCCTTTAATGTTCTAAATACTGAATTTGTCCCACCTGGTAATCCAAAAAATTCTTTGGTTACCATACCATATACTTTATATTTAAAATTGCATTCATCTATTTCAACATAGAAAGAGTCATTATGTAACACAAATGTTCTATCAGAATATGTATTAACTACACCATTAGTTTTATAATTATTAGGTAATCCTGCACTAGAAAATGGTTTTGGATATCCCAGTATTAATTGTAACATACCTAAATACGTCATATAGATCATGTTGTCAACAAATATTACAACTTCACCACTTGGTCTTTGATGTATTCCATCTATGATTTGTACATTTTTGTGTAATAATGTTAGCCAGTCGGTTATTAATTGTTATTTCATATCATTACCAATCTACACCCAGTTTTTATGAAATACACATAAATTTCCATTTGCAAATAATAAGTGATCGAAATGTTTATTTTCACATAATGATGCAACTGGTTCAGTTGGTGTAGATATTGTAGGTACATTTAGAATTATGTTTGGTGTTCTAGGTTGTGGTGATACTTTACCATATAAACATTGAATAGCTTCAATATCATCTTGATGTAATTCTAAATGTGAGCCATTATAATATGCACACATTATTTATTCATACACATCTGAGTTCTGTGCACCTAATTTGTCACCAATTTCATGCAATAACACATCAAATAGGTTTGTTTGGTACTGTGGTGTTTTTCATCAATTTTCAAATACCACACTTCATCGTTACCACTTCATCATCCATATGTATTTCCATTGGATAATTATTCAAAGTTGGAAAAAATTCATGTCCTAACACATTAACTTTTCCATCTTAATGTACTGAACAATGCATATTTTTATCTAGTCCATATCTATGTTTTGGTCCTTTATTTGTAATTAAGATGTCTGAAGTATTACTGTAATTATGAAACTGAATATCAATATATTTTTGCCGTAAATTAAATGCTGCTTCTGCTACATGTAATACTTTTTCAGTTGCACCTTTATAATAACATTTTATACATGCTAGTTATATAGCTACCAAATTCGTCATTTACACCATATCTACATATAAAATTTAAATTATCATCACTTAACCATTTATCTCAAGAACGTATTTTAGTTGAAATAACATTAATGGTTCTCCAAATGCATCATCACTCACTTGAGTGTTTTGATTATCTGTAATATCCAAATAACCATACTCAGTTAAATATTTTATTTCTTTACTCTTATTATCCGCACCTACAATTATTGTTCTTGTCAATAATAGCAATAGAAGTAGATTCATTTATATACATTTATAAATTCAATCTTCATATATTCATTGTCATTATTGAAATATAAATCAATAATATGGTCATCCATTGTTGAATAAAATTTCCATCCATCATAATCCTCAGATGAAGTAAATGGAGAATCATGTCAATTTAACTTATAGTTAAAACACTTACAATGAGTTAAAACTGAATGGTAACATGCATCAAATAAAATACATCTAGCTGAGACAAACAAAAATGCTGTTTATGAAATATATTATGGCTGTTGACACTCGCCTCACCAATGAATTCAAAATAAATTCATTTGCGGATGGCCATCCAACACTAGTACACACCTCTAGTTTATTTCTTCAAATATTGCTAAACAACACAGATTTCATTACCATTCAAATCGTACAGATAATTCAGTGACTCATCATTTATATATATATATATATATATATATATATATATATATATATATATATATATATATATATATATACTCTTTTTCAACAAGATATAAATCTAGATATTTTGTTTTCTGTAGTTCATATTCATAAAACGTTACTGCAATGTCTTTCAATTTGTATGTAATTGGATCTGAATATATTACACCTTCAGTTTCAAATAATTCTATTGACAAAGTAGCAGTATATCTTTTCCTTTCAGTTTACTTATTTGCTTTAGTTTTATAATTTTTTTCATGAACATCTATAGGTTTCAAATTGATTTTATAATGTATTGTATTATTACACTTTTTAAGTAATTTTGAGGCAATATCTAACTACTTGAAGTTACCTTAAATAGAAACTTTTTCCATAATTTTTCTTTTAATGTTATATTGAATCTTTCAACAGAATATGCTTTTAATATTGTAAAAGTAGAATAATGATTAATATTGTAATTTTTTATTTGTTCTTTAATTCCTTAGTATAGAATTCTTTTCCTTAATCTGTCTGTAAACTATTTGGTTGTTTTAATTTTAAAACTTTTTCCAGAGCATCACTAACAATTTTACCAGTTTTATATATAGCTGGAATAGCCTAAAAATTCATTATTAGCTTTAAGTACGTTTGGTTTAATTTTTCCACTAGGTAGCACAGTATAGTCAGTGCTGAATGTATTAATGTATGCACGAAAAATTTATAAACACCAACAATCCCCATCAACATCTAAACCCATTCCTAATTTCTGTATACCATAAATTATTTAATTGATCAGTATATATATATTGACTCCAGGTATAATAACTTTCTTAATTTTTATATGGACCATGTTATGCATCACTAGACCAAGCACCATTACTTTATATTTCTGATGTGAGAGCAATTAGTGCTGTTTAGTAGTATTTGATTAATCAACAGAATTAAATTTATCATTCAAATCATCCATAGTTACAAGGTTTTTACTTAAAAGTGTCATCACTCCATCAATTTCTTCCATCAATAATTAATTTATTCCATAAAATTCTACTGGTAAACTACGAATATACTTAAACATACTAAGAGATCTCTATCCAAAAACTGTATCTTCATTAGATTGATGTACTGTAAATTCTTTCACTTACATTTATTTCTTAACATCATCAGATTGTGATTATTTTCAGTAGATTTTTCTCTGCCTTATATTTTTTCAATGCATCTTGTATTTTTGATTCACTCAACATATAGTTATATTCTGCTAGAACATCATCAGAGCAATCATGTAACAGTGGTAAATCATTAACGTCTTCTATATGCAGACAAGATTGAATCATTTGTTTTTGAACTTCTCTATTTTCTTCATTAGCTTTCAGAACATTATCACCTATCTGTTCAAATCCTATAGTATCAATAACAGGTTGATCTTCTTTTTTGTATTTTTCATATTCTGTGCGTGGTTGTTTTTTCCATTTTTTAAATTCTCCTTTCAATTGTTCCTGTTTCTTTTTATTTCGTTTACTTGATTAACAACTTCTGGATCATATTTTGAAAGCATTTATAGAACATAAAACCGTAAAATGTGAACGATTCATTATCCTTATGTTTACATTTATGTTTCACATTGATGTTGATGTTACTATTTACGTTTATGTTTATGTTGTTAGAAAGTCTTTTATTCGAGATCTGTATTTAGCATCATTTGATTTACGTGTCACTTCAAAACCATCAGCATTCCTATAATTATTGCACATATTTCTAAATTCATCATATCTTAATTTGCCACCAACAAATTCACGTTAAATGTGATGTAGATTTGTGTCATCCTGTCTGAAAATGTTAAAAAAATTTAAATTATTTCTGATTGTTTAGGTATTTTTGAATATGTTTGTGGTAAATAAAAACAATTTATTGTGTTATGTGTACCTCTAGTAAAATATTCTCTTACGATTTCTTGGTTTTCCAATATAAAGTCATCAAACACTACAAGTGAATTGTCTTGATATTCATCTAATGCTATAATTTCATCATTACTACTAATAAATGATACTAAAGAATTACCTGTTGATTCTTCAATTTTGTTACATTTTTTTAATAAATTGCTGATATTTTGGCTGATCTAAACTTTTAGAATAAACATAAAAATGATTAAATTTTTCCCACTTTAACCATCCTGGAGCTGGAATATATTTATCAATCATTAAAGTTGTTTAACACATCCACTACGTCCAATAATAGCACGTCTAATGACTAAGGTAAAAGTTTATTTTTTTGTTGCTTTTCTGGAATTCGTATTTTTGGTTCCCAATCTCTTTTCATTTAATTACCAATAAATGAATAGAATAATTCAAGTAAGTGGTAATTCATCAGTACTCAAAAAACGATTACCTGTTCCTATTCAAGATAGTTTTAAATGTGTAGCATTTTTAACCCCAAATGTTACAACAAAAATGATAAATTGTACTGTGATGGTGAAACAATAATAATTCCAACTGGTCAATATACTTTGAAAAGTTCGGAAAATATATATTCATATGAAGGAACTTATTATCCAATTCTAAAGCAGATGAACTTGTAAATAGAGTTACTATAGAAAGTGATGCTAAGCTGTATATGGACATTAAAAACATGGTAATATAGCAAAATTGTTAGGATTTAGTAATCAGACTATTAATGCAAACGAAAAGACTGTTGTTAACGATATACTTGAGATTATTCCATTTGAATTAATAAATGTGAATTTTAATCTAGGTGATGGAATGTATGTAAAGGATACTTATCATTTTAATCGTGAAAGAAATATTATTACATCATTTAAGCCAAATGTTACCTTTGGTGCACAAATAACTTATGTACCTTATCAACCTTTATTTGTTCCAATTCATGGTAAAATCAGGATTTAGTTGTAACTATAACTGATGAAAATGATAATCTAATGAATTTCAATTGTGTTACTGTAACTCTAATTTTATTCCTAATAAATGAACAAGATTGAAAGCTATCAATTTTAATCATTCCCAGTGAATGAGAATACAAAAAAATAATCAAAATATTCCTAATAAGGATACAGAAATTAACACACATATTGGTGATGGATGGTTGCATTCTAGTCATACTCAATTGTACATGAACGTTAGTGTTATTGGTGCTGATGGTACAGAATATCCGACATATGATGAAAAATCCAATAAATTGCTAATTGATAACTATGCTGCAAAACTATTTGTCCTTATAACCATAAAAAGGCTAATAATATTTTATGTAGAATTGAAGATCCATTTATTTCATCATCAGATTTCTTTCATTTAACATTATCTGTTACTGATAAAATAAGTATTGAAGGACATATAGTTAATAATGGAAAATTAAGAAAGAAGTAACATGAAGTATTATATCCATTGGAAATATTAGGTGGAAATTATGGTTGCAGATGATATTAAAGTAAGTCTTACATGGAGTTAAAGTACAAGTTATAACCCTACCCGTCCTACACCACCGGTAAGAATATGATAATTAGAAAAATGACCCGTGTGCCTAATTATCATAATTTGGTGGAAAAGCTATCGGTAATGAAGCCGATGATGTAGTGGAGGCTATAACCGGAACGTTGCTGCACCTCTTTGGTAAACAACAACGATCGATAGGAATAAAGAAAGTGGAAGGTAAAATTTGGAATAAAATTATTAATGTTTAAATGAAAAAATTGCGGAACAAACGGAACACAGGGATTACTTTGGAAAAAGTGAATAACTTATTGATTTACGGTCACCAGCTCGATGTTCGAGCAAATAATGTGGTGGGATGTCAATAATAGCAGAATTAATTAACAAACGTGAAAAATTACGTAAAATTCGGGTGGGCCGTGAATCACAGTATGTGCATCAAATCCGGTACAAAAGACACTGAAAATATACTAATTACTGAGAAATAGTTTACTAACACAGGGATTCAATGTAAGACAGCGAAATGCAAGCCATAGCCGCCCAAATGTAACATGTACCAAATCATGCAAAACTCTCACCTTAATACTTATTATTTACAGCTTCAAATAATTAATTGTTTATATAAGTACCAGAACTTATTCTACAGTGAGTATGCCATGCGCTTTAGCAATAATCAAGTTGTAACTGAACTATTAACTATACTAATGACAAGCTCAAAAAATTAATTAATGACTTGTCGTGCTAACACTGAATATTTAGAAAAGAACCAATTAACCTTCTGATTAACTTTTGCTCTATCTTTAACCAGGAATTATTAGCATTCAAACACTTGTAAACAATTACTATTCTCACTATTCAGTACTTGCAAGTTAAAACAAACTTTACCTCAAAATAATATACAGTGGAAAACAATTAATCTTTTACACTGTTAATGAAATATCTTTTGAAATTGACAGTTAATCTAGCAGTTTCGTTCAACTTAGCAAACCTCTTGATCAGCAACACTGGCATAAGCTACGTTTAGTAATACTTTTCTGAACACATTTTTTATTAACGACTGTCACATTGTCTTCAATGACTCTGATTTTTAGTTTCCTATAACTTTGTGAATATCCTCGGAAAAACAATGGATGAGGAAGGAACCTGTCTGGACAATGACTATGGGTAATGATTTTTAAACACAGGTTCACAAATAACAGTGTTCGCTATTGAACAATCATCACTAATACGCTGGTTAGCTGTACATGCTAAGACAAACTGGACAGATATTACTGAATTTGATGCGCGACGTGGTGCTGCTGATTGAAGACTGTTGGCACTCAACAATTGGCAAACACAGGCTCTTCTTGGCGACGCATGTTAATTACAATTTAGGGCCCACAGCATTCCTCTTGATGCATTTATTAATTATTTAAGCTGTGGCCGTATGAATAAATAATATTGCCTCTTCGCCGTCTCCTCCACTAGTGCCAATCCAACATGCATTCTCCCTCACTTACTTTTTCCGTACACCATTGAGCACACAATGCGTCTGTCCGCCGCAACTTCTCAACAACGACTCCTTCTCGCTGTGCGCCTCTGCGCTACCAGCGATAAAAAACTCCCTACTCAAAGATGATTCTATACAATAGCAAAGCCCTTGCTAACCCAGCGTGTCTACTACATTTACAATATTTTTTGACATATATGGAAATTAGCAGGACAATGCAAATATATCACAGAAACAAAATATACAAATACACAATAAATTACAAAAAAAATACAAATAATGAGGAAAAATACATAAAGCATCGTTTTATATATCACCCTGTACGCACACATGACTGGAAAAAAACCGTTGGTCACTGTGTTGTTGTGTCACAAAGTGTCTGTATTCTTAGATGGGCTGACTACAATAGCAATGGTGTTAAAATAAAACACACATTACCAAAAAAAGGTAAAATTGTTGTAGTAGCTATGGAAATTCGTGTACCTATTGTTAAATATGAACCTTATTATGAACTTGAACAATGTGAAAATATACTGAAAAATCGTAAAATACGGATGTCTTATTATGAATTACAAACTGTAGAAGTAGCTGGAATACGTGGTAAGAAAAAATTCGAATTAGACATCACAAATCACTATAATTGAACGGTATTTGATATGCCTTACTTTATAATCGTTGTATTTCAAACAAATTGTAAAAATTAATTAACCGTGTGATTCATCTGCATATGATCATGTTATGTTTCGTACACTATATTTGAAGAATGGAAGAAATTAAGTAATTCCATAAGAACAATGGAATTTAGATCCGCCATGTGATTATTTGAAAGCATATCGTGATTTCAAACTTGTTACACAACTGAAAGCAGAATCGATAAACTTCATAACAAATTATCATATCTATGTTATCAATTAGTCACATAGATGAAATATTATTGCGACACAAAAAACAATGAAGTCATGTGATACATTTAATGATAATATACCACATGATACACTGGCATACACAGTCATGTATAGAAAGAAAAATCTGGCTTATGATGCTCAACATAGAATATTAACAGAAAATTTTTGACTGGTTATAAATAATGAAATAGAAAATGCGAAATTGAGTTGATGCACTTATTGCATGCTTCGTAATTTTCAGAAAAAATGATAGCAATCTATCTACACTATAATGGTTTTATATGATCCATTTATATTTTGTTGTGTACTTCACAAGTTATGTAGTAGCTCCAGGTCTAGTTTGAGCTTCCATATATTCGTCAAATTTCTTTTGTTTTTAAATTATATCTAAAAATTGTTGCGACAAATTACTGTCACGTTTTGTATCATGTATTTCTATCTCATATTCAAAATCTAACAAATCAGCTATCATTGGAATGAAATAATTAAATGGCAAACCTTTGCCTTTATAGTGTTAATTAAATATATGAAATACAACTCTTGTCAGAACCACTAAACATAGATACAAATGCATCATTGGAATCAATTATCATAAATTTTTTAGTGTATCCATACAATTGTTTTTTTTTCAAAATTTTGATTGTTATATGGACTAATTTTTTCAGCACACATTGTGTTCCATCACTACACTATTGTGAACAATTTTCTCAATCACTATTTTGATTAGGTTCAGGTAAATCTGGTTGAATAAAATTGGAATCAGAATTGCTTTTCTCGAATTGTTGAACTATTTTCTGAACATTATTTATTTCTTAATGTTTCACATCATTCGGAATGTTTTCATTCCATTTTGAATGTTGTTGGTTTTCTTCGAATGATATCTGTTTTTTGATCTTGATTTATGCATTTCTTACAAATTGATCTTGGTTTACTTAATGTCATTCCATATTCTGTTATATCCTTCATCATTTCACATTTAGTACACTTTTTAATGTGCCATTCATATTATCACTTTTCTTTGAATGATATAAGTTTTTCCGATTTTGATTTATGTGTTTCTTTCAAATCGAACTTAGTTTACATAATTTCATTCCATGGAACCCACGTTAAACTGTAGGTCCCCCTATAACTGGCTGGGTAAGTCAGTTCGAAGGTCGGAGGAAGGCAACGGCATACGACCTCCAAACAGGACCATGCCTAGTAAAGCACTGTGGTGTTCAAACCAATCTTCGGATTGTTGACTGCTTTACCTTTTTTTTTTTTACACATTTATATCTTCCAGAATTTCACAGTTTGTACACTTCTTTACAATGTTCTCCATTTATTATGTAAAAATGTAAGTATTTGTTGTCCATTGTCAGTTGTCTGTATTAGAAATATTAGTCCATTATTCATCAAAATATTCCAATCCTGCATTTCCCTACTTTTGTGCTTGTATCATTGTAAAATATGGATAAAAGCTGATTTAGAGGGTAAATGACCTAAAAATAGCTATAAAAAGGTTTTAATTGACTGCTTTAGACTCTGTGTTACAATGACCATCCGTCATCTACTACAGCTGCATCCTAGAAGTGATCTCTCACCAAGAACTAAGCCCTCAACCTTGTCCCTGACGAGAAGCAGCACTCGTACAGTCCTTTCCATTAAATATTCTCATTAAAATAATTATCTATGTTAAAAGTTACAACATCTGGTCACATGCATTCCACACTGCATTTAATGGAATACTCGCCGCCTCCCTCTAGGGCAAGGAGCCTGTCAGCGGTTGTCGGCTAGGCGGGGGCGGTGTCTCCTCAGCCTCCCGGGCAGTGGGCCACCTCCTCGTGACACTGACCTGGCGCAGTGGTGCTCTGCCCACACTCTACTTGATCCACTATGTAGGGCACAACACCAGTGGGTGTGTCCCTTCCCCTACTTGTGTGGTCTGTGTGTTGCGGTGTAGAGGCCAGGCCGAGCTGTACAAAGAAGCTGACAACTAATCGAGTCCTCAATTAAACCACATCAAAATTTTTCGAAATTTCCTTTAGTCCAGTTCCTTTATTCTCCATTTTGAAATTATGGCTTTTCCATACTTGCAATTCTTTATCACCTTTTTTTTATTTATCACAGCATTTGCAATTGCTGGAATTTCAGCAGCAAGTGAATCAGTTGTTGCAACATGTGGTGAAGCTGGCAAAAGTAAAGGAAGAAATCCACCATGATCTTTTGTTAATCCTGAACTTTTTCCTTAAATATACTTTATTCATAACAGGAATAGCGAATATAAGAAGCAAATTTCAACCACTTTACTTCTCTTTCTTTCTTTATGGGTGTCTGCTAAAAATGGTTCATTACTATTTCATTGTTCATTATTCAGTAGTTATTTAATTGATGTTGGTTTAGTTTTTCCCCTAGGCAGCAAAGTTTAAACGATCGAAAAGTTATTTATTTATATAGATGAAAATTTATAATGATTTATATAATTCATAAATCCTCACTCATTTTCATGAAGATGAATAACCATTCCTAATTTTCTCCATCTAAACATTATTTCTTAAACTGCAATTGCTGCAACGTTTTCGCCTAATGAAGTATCACTTACTTGCATTTCTTCTTTTGCAGCTAATTGTTGATTTTCATTTGCTTCCCACCTCTCTATAAACAATGCCACGTTCTTTGTATGCTTAATGTAATGGATTAATTCATTGATCTCCTTCAGCTAATCTTTCTTCTAATTTCGTTCCAGGATCATAATAATTATAACCAGGAAAATGCATTTAGAATGACAAATTGTTAATCAAAGTATTAACCAAACCTCTACCACATTTATCATTTTCCCAAAATATGTGAGGAAGATTATTAAAACGTCTAATGAAGTATGGAATTTCTTTTGGATTGTAAGATTATGAAATTACTAAATTTATTTGTTAAAATCTGTGCTATACTAACTTTTCATTATGATAATTTTTGCTTCCAGCTATTTCTTCACCGTGAATTACCGCTAATCTCTCGATTAAATCTGTAACATCATTCATCCAAACATAGTCTACCGGTCTATCTGGATATTTTTAAATTAAACCTTCACCAATGAGTACCAAAGCTGTTTTTTTGCCTTCATCATCTGAAAATGAATCTGATGATATGTTATACAATGTTACAAAAGAGACATCAATAATTTATTTTATCATTTAATTGAATTTTTTGGTTTTACTTGATTTTATTTAATTGAGAATAGTTTCAGAATATAGTGCACCTGAAAAATATAAAATAAGTTGCTTAATTTGATAAATCAACAGAATCAAAATTTTCACCCATCTTTAATTTGAAGATTCATTTATCCTCTATACCTTCATATTATTTTTCAGTAATTTTTAATTTAACGCCATCGAAATCAAGAGGAAAAGTCCAACAAATTTAAATGTACCTGCAAACCTTAATCAAAATGTTGGATCTTCACTATGATTAAAATACTTCAACATTCTTTCAATAATATTTATTGTGTTAACAGAATCCTCTTTTATTTTATTATTGGACTGTATTTACTTTAATTTTTTTAAACATATTCCTCTCTGGGCTTTAATTTATTCTCTATTCTTTACATTTTTTTCAATGGATCTAGTATTCCTGATTGCCTTTAACCGTTAATATCATCACCAGAGCAATCATGTAATTGTCTAATTGGTGATAAATCTTCAAAATCTATATGATGATGATGATGTGGAATCATTTGTTTTCCAACTTCTCTAGTTTTTTCAATAGTTTTCAAAACATAATCTTCTTCTTTATATTTTTCAAATTCTCTTCTTGGATGTTTCCTCCAAAGCTTGAATTCTTCTTTCAGTTCTGAATCGAAGCGCAAGTGAAAGCTTTTATAAACGATCAAGTGCAGATAAGATATGTTTGCATTCAGTAATCGATCTTCAGTTTGGTGCATTGCCATTTCCTTTTTTGACTTGAGTGCGAAGGTCATGCTCCTAGTGTAGTGATGAATAGAAAATATGTAGCTGTGTGACAAATGTTATTTCAGTGTGCGAGAGCCAGCGACACAGGCCATCAGTGAGTGAGAAGAAGTACTTTCATAAGTGGGCAACCACTTCACTCATTCTAATATCGTAGTAGTGAAAATGAATTTAGTGACTTTAGAGTCAAATTTTGACCACATGGATTTTATGTAAAACAGACTGTACACAATAAATGCATTTTAGATGTATTAGCCTGTACATAGAGACATCGTTTGACATTATAGTAAATTAAATAAATTCGAACTCTTTTCGATAATTGATAGTAGAGCAGCTAACGATTTCAGAGACATTTGTGTAAAAGTTATTAAATATCAAATGGGTGTCATCTTGTATAGAATCCTTGAACTATGGATCCTACTAGTTAATTAGCTATAAAACCATTAATTTACGGTTTCAAAGAATAAGTAACAATTACCAATTGCTTCTAATTCAATTATAGTTTATCTCTGAAGTGTTTTAAACTTTGAAAATAATATATTTTCTGTTAGAAGTAAAGATTGTCATACCAACTTAATTAAGATTATAACTATAAATACGATTTGTGAGCTGAATTCGTACATCTTCAATGCTCTAAGTGCTCCACCATCTATGGAACCTTTGTGATTCCATGTGAGTGCTTTAACAATTGTGGTGTGTTTTAGTTACATTGTTTTATTTTACAACAGTGGATGGCCAACCCGCAGCTGACACGATCAGTTTTAACTTGTGTAATTCTTCGAGTGTGTGTTGTGTTTTTTGTTTTAACTCAAAATAGCGGACGGTCTCACCACAGCCGCCGCCCTACGCTCAATTTAATTGTGTGTGTGCCACTTACCTTCGAGCAGCTGTTTTTATTCAGTACTATCGCCTTTCCAACTCTTTTATGTCACCACCATTTCCCTCCATTTTATGAACTTTGTTTTATCTCCATTTTACATCTCCATTTTATGTATGTGTTATCACCAAAATTTTATCTGCTTTGTGTTTTTATGTTTCTCCTTTGTCAAATTTTATTTCTGTAGGCTGAAGAGCGCCAGTGAGCGCTGCTGGCCTGCACCTTTTTAGGAGAATTGAAATCACAATAAAGAAAAAAACTGAATTGATTTGCCCTCTCGGGTAAAAAACTGAATTACTATAATAGCGTCTGGCCAACCAATTCTATAGTAATTTGCTATCTTGGCATCTAGTGCTGCAACCCATCAAGAAGAAGATGTTAAAAATCAATCAGCATGCCAGCTCTTTCATGTAGTCTAAGAAAAAGGAAATGCCAGAAGCATTGCAATCACAAGACACCAGTGAAAATCGGGAACAAATAAGTAAATAACTAAATAAACCGGAGGGTGAAGTTGAAATAAATAGAGTGAAATGGAAAAATATCTGAGGGTTTCCTTCTAATGGCGCTGGTTTTGCTATTTTTGACAACGAATTAAATTTTTAGACTATAAATTATTTTTGTTAAAGCAAAAAGTTAATAATTTCGTTAATTTTATATATTTTTTACATTTTTTACTTTTTTATAAAAAATTATACAAAATTTATTTTCTTAAGTTCACATTCTAAATATATATACGTTTTTACACTCACACTTAGCAAAATAAGTGAATTTTGAGCCTGGAAATATAAAAGTAGAATATATTTAGGGCTTCCAGGCCATTAATTCATTTTTGGTGAAAGCAAAGCCCGAATACGAAAGTGAATTAGTGAGTTAGAACCGAGAAATATATTATTAGTTTCACCATCACTGGAGGCTTGCTGTTGCCACAACTGTGGTTCAAATTGTAACGAAACTCCAGCTCCAGTTGTATTTATTGGTGCTTTATTTAAGCCCACACTACCGGTTTCGGCCTCTATGTTAGGCCATTTTCAAGTGTGACAGTCGTTATGCCATAGAGAACTTGACGTTTCTTTCTCTATGGCATAATGTCTGTCACACTTGAAAATGGCCTAACATAGAGGCCGAAACCGGTAGTGTGGGCTTAAATATAGCACCAATAAATGCAACTGGAGCTGGAGTTTCATCGAGAAATATATTCTATTAGCTCATCTCTGCTAACGCTTGACAATGGCACAAAACCGAAACCAGTAGCATTGAGAATTAATAAACAGCTATGGTCAACATGTCGTTCTGCAATTAATACATATTTGGTGAGAGGGATAGTGCCGACTTTAATGTCCAGATATATGGGGTGACAGTAATAGTGGCCTCATTTGGAGGTGCAGCAGGACAGACTCCAGACCCGAGCCCCACCGGACAGCCGCTCCCGAATCTCCTCCAGGGAGCGGTCCTTCGTCTCGGGCACCAGGAAGAAGACGAAGAAGGCGCCGGCGGCCGCCACCGCCGCGAAGATCCAGAAGGCGCCGCCGACGCCGACGGCGGCCGAGAGGTCGGCGTAGTAGGTGGTGACGAGCAGCGAGAGCGCCCAGTTGAGCAGGCAGCAGAGCGAGCCGGCGAAGGCGCGCAGCGCGGGCGCGAACAGCTCGCCGAGCAGCAGCCAGGTGAGCGGCCCGAGGCCCAGCGAGAAGGCGGCCACGAACAGGCAGAGGCCGGCCAGCGGCAGCCAGCCGGCGCCGGCGCCCTCCACCTGCTGCGAGGCGGCCAGCAGCGCGGCCCCCAGCGCCACGCCGGCAGCAGAGCCCACCAGCAGCGGCCGCCGGCCCAGGCGGTCGGCCGCCACCGCGCCCGCCAGCGTCGCCGCCACCTGCATCGCGCCCACCACCGCCGACGCCGTCGCCGCGTCCAGGGCCGCCACCCCCGCCGTCTGCAACAGAGACGTCTCTGAGCGTCACCGCCCGGCACTGTAGCGGACGGGTAGGCGTCTGGTACAGCCCGTTTTAAACGATCAACGAACTTGTAATATTATTCATAGAATATATGACATCAACTGCGATTGGGCAAAGCTGAAAATGTGTACCCAGCCGGGATTCGAACCCGGGTCTCCTGCTTTCTAGGCAGTTGCGCTGACCCCTACACCACTGGGGACACAGTGATCACCACACTTGCAAGGACTACCCATGCACGCCTCCCGTCAGATACAAATTCCCAGCTTCGCCCTGCCCATAGTACTCAAACTCGTAGTTTAACTAATTCCCGTAAGAGTAAGGGCTTCAAACTTGCCCAACCCTCCCCACTAACGATAGGATCAAAAATGTTCAAATGTTTGTAAAGCTTATGGGACTTAACTATGGGGTCATCAGTCCCTAAACTTACAAACTACTTATGAACTACTTACAAACTAGGATGGCACAAATATCCACGCCCGAGGGGGGATTCGAAACCCCGACCGTAGTGGCCGTGCTGACCGTGACTGGAGCGCCTGTCACCTCGGCCACCGCGGCTGCATGATAGGATCATTGCCCGTCACCGGCATATTATATATATACATGTGGCGTCTGTTCCGAAAGACCAGACGTCACTTCTGATCCTGCAGTTGTTATTATTTATTATTCATAGAATATATCACATCAACTGCGATTGGGCAACGCTGAAAATGTGTACCCAGCCGGGATTCGAACCCGGGTCTCCTCCTTTCTAGGCAGTTGTGCTGACCCTTACACCACTGTAATAGATTGCCAACAAGTTGCGTTAATGGAGGCCCTCAGTCGTTTGAACGGCTGCACTAGTATGATCACGCTAGTATCGAAGCGCGATAGTTATAGCGATAAAGGAATAGGGCCAGTTCTAAATTCGGTACTTGTGGGTTCACTGCGCATGCGCGAGCTAGCAGCTGTTTGCTGCAGTCGCCACTCCAGTTAGTCCGCCATTTCCTTCCCATTTACATATATACATATACATATACATATACATATACATACATATATGTCTGCAACAGAGACGTCTCTGAGCGTCTCCGCCTGGCATAGTAGCGGACGGGTAGGCGTCCAGTAAGATCGGACGTCGTCCCGGGCACGACGTTAAACTGCCCCCCAACCCAAGGTGTATTGCAACCCATGCTGAGGGGTGCGTGGCACACGGGTGGATGTGTCTCGAACGGAGCCTCAGGGATACCGGGCGACCTCCCTGAGTAAGTTACCTTGCACCGCGTGGGATAATCGTGGTGTGGACCGTATAAATCCCCAAATCTCGTGGGTCTAAGATGAACACGGAGAAAAAAATTATTTTAAAAGAATCCGAGGGGCAATCTGAGACCTCAGATACTCTGACATCGGGATCAGGACCGATGGAGTGCACTCCTACTTCTCAGTCAGGGTCTAGACCTGAGCAACAAGTGGGAACTGTAACAGAGAAGTTGGACCAGATTAGGATTAAGGCCTTGTCTGGGGCTCAGAGGAGGAAACTTCTCAAGGAACAGAAGCAAAAGGAAGGAAAAGAATGGCTTCCTAAACATAAGTGCAGGGAATCAAAAGGGCTTGAGCCCAAGATCCCCAAAAAGAAACTGCCTTAGGTCGAAGGGGATACACAGACCCCCTTGATGTCAAAGACAGTTGGCAAGAGGGTTAGGGAGGAATCTAAGACTCCCTCCTCTCTGGACAAGCGTGATCCTAAAGGGCTGAGGCAGGAAATAGGGAAACAGACCTATAGTACTGCAGTCTCCGTCTTTAGAGTGGCGGTTGTCCAAGAAGGATACCCACTGGTGACCATCACCTCACAGCAGGAGGAGCTCGTGCAGATGGCCCTCTTTGAAGAGATTGGGGGGAGGGACGGTGGTCCAGGACCCAAATTCAGGGCCTCCACTCCCGCCGCCTGCAACAGAGACGTCTCTGAGCGTCTCCGCCCGGCATCGTAGCGGACGGGTAGGCGTCCGGTAAAGCCCGTTTTAAACGATCGACGAACTTGTAATAGATTGCTAACAAGTTGCGTTAATGGCGGCCGTCGGTCGTTTGAACGGCTGCACTATAGTCGGGCCGCCGAAAGAACGATCCTGACAGTTCGCGCACGTGGGCCGCAGAGGGTAGGGGGGACACTCAACCACCAACCTGAGCTCTGCAATTCGTAAACGTTGCCGGGGTAACGGTGCCGCGTTGCCACCCTGCCACTCAAGGCCGCACAGGGTGGCGTGTTCATCGTTTGTATCGTTGTGTTACAAAAACAAAAGCCGAAAAATCATTTATGAAATTGATACAATTGCTGAAGAAATTGGTCATAGTGTTGCGCCTTCTACCATATCATTGGCATTTCAATGCAATAGAACTCGCGTGGGCTCAGGTGAAATCGTACGTTGCAGAAATAATAAACGTTTTTCATTAACAAAAGTAGAATTCTTAGTTCGTGAAGCACTGGAAGTATTACTCCCACAAAATGGAACAATGTTGTCACACATACGTGGCACATCTTAGAAGAGGCATGGGAACGAGAAGGTACACTAGAAGAACGGGTAGAATTAATAATAAGATTAAGGGACGATAGTAGCAGTAACAGCGGTGCATTGCACGTGATGCTGGCCGCGACTGATTTTTAATGTATAGTTTGTTTCGCAACCAAAGATCATTTACTGAAAAATTACGTTATTTTATTTCGACTTCTGTGACCAATAGACTAGCTGTCGAAACTGATCTGATAATGTTACTCAGACACTATACTATGGCAGTCAACAGTGACCATAAACGAATGAGACAAAAACTCTTTTTATGTAAGAAGACAAATCATTTCACTGGAAGAGGCGGTTTTACTACTTGTAAAATGGTTGTTCTTATTTGTTTACCCTCTCGGCAGACTGCCACAATACAGTGTCCGAGTAGTAACAGCGAGTCTGTGGAAAATCGTTGTATAGGATGAAATATATAAACAAAATTCTTCAACTAGCGAACTTTGGCTGAAGACTAAATGATACATTATATTTAATGGAATACTGGAACATATGAAGCTTTAAATCGACATGTATTTCTAAAAATTTTGTTTTTAACTGAAAGAGTGTTTTTCATCACTTTGTGACTGTTCTCGTTCGTTCACGCTTTATTAGTACATTGCAACGGTTCCAAAATTTTCGGACGTGATATTCGTATGCCGGCGACCGACACGGCGTAACAACAAACAGCCGCGTAGCAGTATTGGCAACACAGCCGCTAGCTGTCAGAGTCGTTCTTTCGGCGGCTCGACTATAGTATGATCGCGCTAGTATCGAAGCGCGATAATTATAGCGATAAAGGAATAGGGCCAGTTCTAAATTCGGTACTAGTGGGTTAACTGCGCATGCGCGAGCTAGCAGCTGTCTGCTGCAGTCACCGCTCCAGTTAGTCCGCCATTTTCCTTCCTATTTACGTATATTTTGCGTTTTGTCGACGTTTATGATCAGAATGTATTACAAAATGTATTTCTAATGACGGCATTCACACTGTCCGTCACCAGACCGTCACCTAACGTCAACGTCACGTTAAGCTTTCTCGAGAAGATTGTTTTGATTGAATGGTCGTCTGCTGACATCGGAAGTTAACCTATTTTCGTCGCGCGATTTTCATACTGTAGTCGACAATTACACGGTTTGCACGCAAACTTGTCTTATTAATCTTTAGTTTATTATTATACTTTGGTTTAACGGTAAATTGTAAATGTTTCATGACGATTTAAATATTTATCTCAATTATTGTCCACCGAAAAGCGATGTCGTACATCTGAAACCGAAAAATGGTTTATGATATGCAATATCGTAACAGAAAAGACTAAAGACAATTGTTTATTTGAATAAGGTTGTAATTTGATTATGCAATTTTCATTAAATAGCATTTTAAATGGAAAAAGTCAGTCCAAATGAAAGACAAAAAAAAATTCTGTTTTGCATGACGTTATTAACAATGTCATTGTGCAAATCATAGTAGATAAAGTAAAGATGGTCTTTTTACACTCTTATAAATATGGCTTGATATATTCATAAGTTTATTTTTTTCGCTTGAAACTAGATGTGAATGTTTTGAAATGTTTCACTACCCAGAACTTGACCACACTAAGTTGACCAAAAACATCGATTGCAAGGTTTTCAAATGTTCAAATGTTTGTTAAGCTTATGGGACTTAACTACGGGGTCATCAGTCCCTAAACTTACAAACTACCTATGAACTACTTAATACTAAGGACGACACAAATATCCATGCCCGAGGGGGGATTCGAACCCCCGACCGTAGTGGCCGTGCAGACCGTGACTGGAGCGCCTCAGTCCCCTCGGCCACCGCGGCCGGCGGTGCAAGGTTTTCTCTGGCCGTCAATAACATTCAGCGTTGTTTCCTCAATTCCAGTATTAAACTATGACTTCCTACATAACAAATCGGCTGTTATAACCTCACTTTGAACGTCGGGTATTACTGTTCGATTACTTTTATCGTAACACGCTGCCACAAGATCTTGCTTGAGTTTGTAGTTCAGGGCTAGTACGCTAGGAGCGCTTCAGTAGATTATTATCTATCTTGTTCACCTTCGTTCATCGTTTAAAAAGGGCTTAAGAGCGGACGAGGTGTCCTCAAAGTCTTTGCGGTGGCAAATTCTTGTGCGTCGTCGTAGTTTGTAAACTCACTCGTCGCGTGAGGTCGCATAGTGTCCTGCTAATATAGCTGCGACTGACAGGTCTGGAACCTTCTGTAGGGCCGAAGAGCGCGTGCGTCGAAGGGAGAGCATGCGAGACCGACCAGGCAGCTTCCCTTCCCAACTCTGGAGTAAAGATCGGCAAGACGGGACACTCGCCGAAGAGGTGCGGACCGAAACTGGCGGTCCGGCCTGCCTCCGAGACGAGAGATCTGTCCTGCTCCGTCGAGGATAACAGTCTGCGCGTTCTGGGCATATACCGCGTTCCGGGCGAGTGTCGTAGTATTTACGTAGTGCAAAATATTCGCACTTTTGCTGAATACTGTGCAGAGCACAGATGAAACATCAAACAAAGTGAATTTCAGAAGTCACCTGTGGCAGATCGTTGCCCAAAAACAGGCATAAAATACACCTTGAAGAGTATTTTGGTCCTAACTTCATCTTAATCATTCAGTTATGAAAGAAGAGGCTGTAATCAGAATAGGTAGCAAAAATTTTAACAGAGACCAGGGGTACACACTTAGTAGGGTTCGGGGGTGGGCTTTGGACTTGGAGCAGACGCAAAGGGTGGTCACTTGTAGTGAGGAGGGAGCACCAGCTACAAATATGGCGCCACGAGACATCGCACAGTACCGTGGCACGAGGGAACTGCCGGGTTTTCCTTCTGTGCTCTCGGGCTTCGTGAAGATTCCAGATGCACCTACTGCTACATAATCAGGCAACGTACCAGCTCCAGCAATCAGTAAGTTTACTCCTGATTATGATGGCAGAGTGCTTGGATACTGGAGGCAGGTGATCAAAACTCCTGTCACCCGTAACACTACCCTCCTGAACGCCAGAAATGACGTTCCAGTCGATCCTTTCTATCAATTACTCTCAACTGCGTTCTCTATGACAGGAAATCTCCAATTCATCAGATATCTGAGACGACATTCCACAAGCACACAAATTGTTTAGAAAACGTTTCTGAGAGGTAGTGTCAAAAGCTGTCTGGAAATGTGTAATAATTTACTGAGACATTTCATTGAACTGAAAACCACATAACATGGATATCCTAAATAAAAATATTGTAAAGGTGGAGGTCCCTTTATTTGCTGTTGACAATGTATAGAAACAGTAGATGACTGCAGTTTTTGTTCGCTATATAATAGAGAAGAGTAACGGATTCAGTTAGTAGAATTTGAGATGCAAAATAATTTTTATAAAGGGACTAAATTCAGGAATAAAGTATACGTTATGCAGGCCATCGAAAATTATCACGAAGTACTGGAGATAGCACAGTCCACTCTATTTGGAAGATAGCGCGTTGTACAATGCCTTCTGAACTAAGGTAGGGCTTTACAACGAGTGTCTTGTTGCCGTCATTCGCTGCTGCACGCCTCGGTTTCGAAAAAGGGAGGTTGTGCAGGGTGCAGCAGTTGCCGCTACTTTTACATGTAGCTTGTTTTAATGACGCACAGTGGCGGGTGGTCTATCCCGGGCCACTCACTTGTCAATTTCTGGCAAAACGTTTATAACAGGCCAAGTTCGGAAGAGCAGGGAGCCGGAGGCAGCAATGCAATGTGGGTGCCGGGCCACAGTGTGCCACTTGTGATGGCACATTAGGCTGTTGCAATGTGGCTGTTGACAAGCTACAAGTGGGCGAACAACCTGCTCAAAACCGTTAGAGATATACTGTTTAGTGGACTGTGGAAAGTGGGACCAGGAGTAGTGGCCAATCCTGGAAGTAGAGATGATAACATACTCCCAGTATGTATGTATGTATGTGTGTGTGTGTGTGTGTGTGTGTGTGTGAGAGAGAGAGAGATGTGGGCCCAGTACAGAGTTTTTGGTTCATGTTGGAGACCAAGATAATGACCTCTACAAAGTATTGTCCTTGGATCCATGTTGGGAGAGTGGTTGTGTCGTTTCAAAGAGACTTTTATAACATTGATTTTAAAATGTTTAGCAAAAGCATGGAAAATCCTACAACTTCAGACAGACAGCACAGATGGGCAGACAGGATTTTTGATCACCTACCTCCAGTATCAAAACTAGTGTTCCTAACACCTTCTCTAATAATTTTATTGCTAGAGAAGCCACGTCACATCGACACTATTCTCAAGCTCTCAATGGCACACAGTGTTTTCTACAGGAGTATAGCAGAGGTATCTGGTATAGCGCGGAGCCACAACACTGGCTGCAGTGCCACTACGGCAGTGCACGAGGCAGCAGTTTACACGGCAGTCTCCACCGTGTTTCCAGAGACTGATGTGACTATCGCGGTTTTGCTGAAGGGATCGGGATTCGTCAATAAAAAGGGTGTCCTAACAATCGCGATACTGCCCACACCACCGCGACAGTCAGATCGGAGTCCGCGGACACCGCGGCGAGACGCCGCCAGACTGTCGCCCTGTGTACTGCTTACCGGTTTTTCGCACAGTGTGCGACTCGGGTGTGTATATTATATGTCGACCGAAAATACTCTTGAATGAATCTTTCACTCTGCAGCGGAGTGTGCGCTGATATGAAACGTGTCTTGCATGGTGTACAGGACAGCTTCTGTGAAGTTTGGAAAGTAGGAGGCAGCATCGTGAGTCGTGTAGGGATATCACAGTCGGTAGTGCGCTTGCCCGCGAAAGGCAAAGGTCCCAGGTTAGAGTCCCGGTTCCGGCACACAATTTTAATCTGCCAGGGGCGGCCGCGGTGGCCAAGGTGACTGAGGCGCTCCAGTCACGGTCAGCACGGTCACTACGGTCAGGGGTTAGAATCCCCCCACAGGCATGGATATTTGTGCCGTCCTAGTTCGTAAGTAGTTCATAAGTAGTTTGTAAGTTTAGGGACTGATGACCCCGTAGTTAAGTCCCATAAGCTTTACAAACATTTGAACATTTTTTTTAATCTGCCAGGAATTTTCAAAAATACTCTTCTTCTTCCGCGAGGGCCCAGGTGCGCTTAAAGGCCGAACGTGCTAGTTGTAGACGATTCGTACTCCAGGGCAAACTCGCGCCACCGCACAGAGTGCGGACCGTCAGCTCACCGCAAAGATGTCCGAGGCGAAGGCGAGCACGACGTTGATGCCGCAGAGCTGGAAGCAGGCGACGAGGCCCAGGCCGGTGGCGACGGCGCGCCGGGAGGCGGCGGAGCGCAGCTCGCGCCAGAGGGCGCCGCCGCCCCGCCCCCGGCGCTCCGCCTCCGCCTCTGGCGCCGACCCCGCCGCCGCCGCCGCCGCCGCCTCCGCCTCCGCCAGCTCCGCGTCCACGTCCCAGCGCGGCCCCCGCAGCCAGCAGAGCGCTGCGCGCGCCTCCGCCCGCAGGCCCCGGCGCAGCAGGTAGCGCGGGCTCTCGGGCACCAGGCACAGCGCCGCCGCCGACAGCGCTGGCAACAGCGCGCAGCCGGCCGACGCCCAGAAGAGGTTGCGCGCCGTGCCCAGCAGGTAGACGTAGAGCGTGCCCGCGGTCAGCAGCAGCTGGAAGTAGCCGCACAGCGCGCCGCGCACGCGCTTCTGCGCCACCTCGGCCGCGTACACCGGCGCCACCACGTTGAAGGCCCCGCCCACCGCGCCCGTCAGCACGCGCCCCGCGCACAGCCACGCCAGCTGCGGGCGGCACGATCCGTGAGCGACTGTAGTTCTCTTATTAAAATGGGTAGCTCTCAGTAAGAGTAGTAAAAGCTGCAGAGGATCGTATAGGTAGACAGACGAGGCCCGTTAAAACCTTCATATAACACAGGAGATAGTCGACGTAATTAGCAACTTTGGAACAGGTGCCAACATTAAACATTCTCCAACAAAATGACGGACGACGTTCGGTACTGCCTTCATCCGCACGAGTGGCTTATGCCACAGTTGGATGTCAGTGTAATGCTTACCTTCGTTGCTTAGAAGTTCTGCATTCTGTGTTCAAATACGATTGTATGTTGCTGTTTTCTAAAGGTTTGACTTACTTGCGGACGACCTGTTGAAGTGATTTATAATGCAAAACAGCCAAGATGACTAATTGTCTTCATTAAGTTGGCGGGTTTCGGCAGCTTATACTGCCACCAGCTGATGTTTAATTTCGCGCACCACAACGCAAAGAAAGCCTTTTAGAAATGTAATCAGTCACCGACATTACTGTTGCCATGCCACAATACAAATGAAACACCAGACATATCACGCTTCACTGTGGCGGTGTTGATATTTCGTTTGTATTGTGACATGACAATAATTACATTTCTAAAAGGTTTCCCTTTATTTATTTGATTTTTATTTGTTTTTTCTGTTCCATAGGACCCACTTCAGGAGTAAGACTCCATGGTCATGGAACAAGTCAATACATTAATTGTTACACAATAATGGTAATAGAAAAATTTTAAGTAGTCCTTTGCACACGACAATCTTAAGACAAAGTGAAAAGAATCAATAAAGAAAAAATAAATTAGCTTAATTGTTTAACTTTTCTAGGAGTTCCTCGACAGAATAAAAGGAGTGAGCCACGAGGTAACTCTTCAATTTAGATTTGAAAGCATGTGGATTAGTGCTAAGATTCTTAAGTTCTTGTGGCAGCTTATTGAAAATGGATGTCGCAGAATACTGCACCCCTTTCTGCACAAGTGTAAGGTGGTGTGGTGCAAATGTAGATTAGACATCTGTCTAGTATTCACCGAGTGAAAGCTACTAACTCGTGGGAATAAGCTGATATTATTAACAACAAACGACATTAAAGAAAAAACGTATTGTGACGCCAGAGTCAAAATTCCCAGACTACTGAAAAGGGATCGACATGACGTTCGCGAACTTACACCAGGTATTGGGCGAACTACCCCAAAAAACAATGCCGTACGTCATAAGTGAGTGAAAGTAAGCGAAATAGACTACTTTTCGTGTTGAAAAATCACTTATCTCAGATATTGTTCTAATGGTAAATATAGCAGAATTTAGTTTTGGAACAAGATCCTGAACATGGGCTTTCCATGACAGCTTACTGTCTATATGAACACCTAGAAATTTGAACTGTTCAGTCTCACTTATCACATGCCCATTATGTGTAATCATAATGTCAGATTTCGTCAAATTATGTGTTAGAAATTGTAAAAACTGAGTTTTACTGTGATTTAACATCAACTTGTTTTCTATTAGCCATGAACTTATCTCTTGAACTGCATTATTTGATACTGTGTCAATATTACGAGCAACATCCTTCACTACCAAACTGGTATCATCAGCAAACAAAAATATTTTACAATCACCTGTTATACTCGAAGGCATATCATTTATATAAATAAGAAACAGCAATGGTCCCAAAACAGACCCCTGGGGCACCCCGTACTTAATTGTGCCCCATTGGGATTGCACGTCATAGCCATTTTCTACATTGCGGAGAATTACCTTCTGTTGTCTATTATCAAAGTAAGAGGTGAACCAGTTGTGGGCTACTCCCCGTATTCCATAATGTTCCAACTTCTGCAACAATATTTTGTGATCAACACAATCAAACGCTTTTGTTAAATCAAAGAAGACGCCTAATGTCCGTAGCCTCTTATTTAACCCATCAAGTGCCTCACAGAGAAACGAAAATATAGCGTTTTCGGTCGTTAAACCACTTCTAAAACCAAACTGTACGTTTGACAGGAAATTATGTGAACTACATTATCCCTTTCTCCTTTTTTATAAAGCGGTTTCACTACTGAGTACTTTAATCTGTTAGGAAACTGACCATTCTGAAAGGAAAAATTACAAATATGGCTTAGTACTGGGCTAACATATGGAGAACAGTACTTTAGAATTCTGCTAGATACCCCATCATATCCACAAGAGTCCTTAGTCTTTAGTGATTTAATTATTGACTCAATCTCACCTATGGAAGTATCATGAAGGATCATTTCAGGCAACAGCCTCAGAAACGCATTTTCTAAAAACGTTATATGATTACCTGTAGAAACCAGAGTTTTGTTTAGTTCCTCTACTATATTCAGAAAGTGATTATTGAATATTGCACATATATCTAACTTGTCAGTAACAGAAACATTCCTACTATGCACTGACGTTATATCTTCTACCTGCTGCTCCTGACCAGACACTTCCTTCACGACTGACCAGATAGTTTTAATTTTATCCCGAGAGTTTGCTATTCTTTTTGCGTACCACATACTTTTTGCATTCTTAATGACATTTTTCAGAACCTTACAGTACTGTTTGTAATGAGCTACTGCATCTTCATTCTGACTGCTTCTAACATTTTGATACAACTCCCGCTTAGTTCTACATGATACTCTTATCCCCTTTGTCATCCACCCTGGCTGTCTGTTACTGAAAGTACCCTGTTTTGAGCGTTCTAGCGGAAAGCAACTTTCAAACAGCGTAAGAAATGTGTTCAGAAAAGCATTATATTTATCATCTGCATTATCAGCACTATAAACATCCTGCCATTCTTGTTCCTTAATTAGGCTTAAAAAGGTCTCAATTGCAACTGGATTAACTTTTCTGAGTAGTTGATATTTATGTTTAACATTTGTTTGAGAACAAATACTTTTTAGAATTAAAAGTTGGGCATCGTGGTCTGATAGGCCATTTACTATTCTGCTGACAGAATGCCCCTCTAATAATGAAGAATGAACAAAAATATTGTCAATGGTAGAACTGCTATTTCCTTGCACTCTCGTTGGAAAAAATACTGTTTGCATCATGTTATAGGAATTAAATAGATCTAACAGCTGACTTTTCCTTGAGCTATCACCTACACAATTAATGTTGAAATCTCCACACACAATTAAATTTTTATACTTCCTATACAGTGAACCCAGAACCAATTCCAGCTTGGGCAGAAACATTTTAAAATCTGAGTCAGGGGATCTATAAATAACAACTATTACTAGTTTAGTTCCATTAACATTAACAATTCCTGCACAACATTCAAATATCTGTTCTGTGCAGTGTTTAGAAAACTCGATTGACTCCGATGAAACATGGTTTTTTACATACATGGCCACTCCCCCACACTGCAAGGAGCTCCTAGAGTAGAAGGCAGCTAACCTGTATCCTGGCAAAGGAAGTCTCTGAATTGTCACACCACTTAAAAAGTGGTCTGAAATACCAATAATGTCAGAATCAGTATCAATAAGCATTTCATTAACTTTATCTCTGATACCCTGTATATTTTGTGATGTGGGCGATGTGAAACATCTGATGGTGGCAGTGTAAACTGCCGAAACCTACCATCATAATCTAAATACTGCAGAACGATCTGAATAAGATATCAGTAAGGTGTAAAAATTGGCAATTGGCTCTAAACAATGAGAAGTGTGAAGTCGTCCACATGAGTACGAAAAGAAATCCGTTAAACTTTGTTTACAACATAAATCAATCAAATGTGAAGGCCGTAAACTCCACAAAATACCTAGGAATTACTATTACTTCAGACTTAAACTGGAAAGAACACGTAGATAATATCGTGGGAAAGGCGAACCAGAGACTGCGTTTTATTGGCAGAACCCTTAAAAGATGCAACAGAACTACTAAAGAAACTGCATGCACTGCGCTTGTCCGTCCATTTTTGGAGTATTGCGGCCCAGTGTGGGATCCTTATCAGGTGGGTTTGACGGGGGACATCGAAAGAGTCCAAAGAAGGGCAGCTCGTTTCGTATTGACACGCTACAGGGGAGACAGCGTTACGGAAATGATACAGGATCTGGGATGGGAATCATTACAACAACGGCGCTTATCGCTGCGGAGTGGACTACTTGACGAAACTCCAATCGCCAACATTCTCCTCCGAATGCGAAAACATATTGTTGACTCCCACTTACATAGGTAGAAATGATCATCAGAATAAAATAAGAGAAATCAGAGCTCGAACAGAGAGATTCAGGTGTTCTTTCCTCCCGCGCGCTATTCGAGAATGGAATGGGAGATAAATAGTATAATTGTGGTTCGATGAGCCCTCTGCCAGGCACTTAAATGTGATTTGCAGAGTATCTCATGTAGATGTAGATGTAGAACTGAAGCAGACAAAAGAGAGTACAGGTGGCTGAAAAATGACATTGAAAGAATAATTGTCTCACGAAATCTTAATGCTTCTTAGCTGATGGCAGTGGCAACCGAAATTAATAATGTGGTGTAGGTCGAAAATGGACCATTTCTAAACTACAGAAAGTTGGCACTATGAGCTCCAATTGCCTGTGTCACTGTCCAGTCACCTTTCGTCGGTCGATCGGCAGCACTACGATTATCACACACAACCGTCCCTCGCCCCGTCACTTCCCGAATGTGGTACCCACATGTGTCGGACGCGCCTCGCAGTTTCTCTCCGCCTCTCGTCGGTGGCACCGGGCGACAGCGCAATCTGGCGACCGATCGGAGCGTGCGGCGCCAAGTTTCCATACTTTACAGCTGGTGCGTTTTCGACCTACACAATACAAATAAATTTTGTTCCTACTGTCATCAGCTGTCTAGGGTCAGAATTTTGTGACATAATTTTTCTCTGCCCTTTATAGAGGGGCTCTACAAACGAAATGAATTTTGAGACTATATTGCAGAAAGAGAAGAGCAAGTAGATGAAGCTGAATTAGGAGATACGATACTACTTAGAGAAGAATTTCAGAGTCCCGAGAGATTTGAGTCGAAACAAGGCCCCAGAGATAGATGACATCTCCTATGAAATTCTGACATTGTTATGAGACCCAGTCATGAGTAACTGTTTCATCTTGTGTGCAGGATCTATGGGACAATAAAAATACCCTCAGACTTCAAGAAGAATATGACAATTCCAATTCTGAAGAGAGCAAATGCAAAAAAGAGTGAAAATTACAGAACTATTTGTTGTTATTGCAGGTTTTGGGCGCTCAGCACCATGGCCATCTGATTTCAACAAAACCGTCAGATTCATATGGCATGGATGCAAACTACTATCACAAAATGTTTATAGAAAAATGGAAAAACTGCTAGATTCTGACATCAGGGAAGATCAGTTTGGATTTAGGAGAACTAACTCACATTATGATTTATCTCAGAATATATGTTAAGAAAAGGCAAACCTACGCTAGTAAAATCTGAATATTTGGAGACAGCTTATGTAATACACTCTCTCAAATTCTGAAAGTAGCAGGGGTAAAAATGTGGAACGAAAAGTTATATATAGCTTCTACAAACCCCACACATCAGTTTTAAGGGTCAAAGGGCATGAAAGGGGTGCAGTGATTGGAAAGGGAGTAAGAAAGGGTTGTACTCTTACCCCAATGTCATTCAATTTAAAGTTCAGGAAGAAGAAACATAAACTTGTGATTCTACGAATGACACTGTAATTCTATCAAAGAAAGCAAAGGGCTAGGAAGAGAAGTTGAACAGAGAAGATACTGCCTTGAAATCAGGTTATAAGATGAAAATTAACAAGAGCAAAACAGGAGTACTGTAATGTAGTATAACAAAACCAGGAGGCCCTGAAGGAACTAGATTAGTAGATGAGTTTTGCTATCTCAATAACAAAACATCTTTGATGACCTAAGATTTAAAATGCAGAATGGCTATGGGAAGAGAAGCATTTATGGAGAGACGAAATTTAAATGTTAGGAAGTCCTTTCTGAGTCTTTATCTGGAGTGTAGCCTTGTACAGGGGTGAAACGTGGATGATAGGAAGTTCAGACAGAAAGGTGATAGAAGGTTTTGAAAAGTGGTGCTACAGACGAATGATAAATATTAAGTGTACACACAGTGTAAGTAATGAGGACGTACAAAACAGAACTGGGGAGGAAAGAAATTTGTGGCATATCTTGACTAGGAGAAGGGATGGATTGGTGTGACGTATTCTGAGACGTCAGGGAATTTTAAAATTAGCTCTGGAGGGAACTGTGCGGAGTAAAAGTTCTTATACAGAGTTTGCGCAAAACAAGGTAGCACGGAGAGCTCCATCAAACCATTTGTCTGTAGAGGGCTCACATGTTTAGAAAATCCGAAATCTGTCGTGCTCGAAATAAACGTTTTATTCCATACTTGTGGCTGGTCATTGTTTTTAATTGTAAAGATTATAATACCACAGCCATGGTTCTCACAATGTCAGTATTTGACAAAATAGCGTTCTTCAAAGCAGTGTTTGGACTTACGACCACAACAACAACATAATCATTTTTAGACAAGTCAAGTATATAAACTTAACCCTGTACTGTGCACAAACAGAAATAGTGCGAAGAAAATGTATTAAGTTACTTAAATTTGACGTCTATGACCATGTGAAGATTAAACTTTTTTTTTCAAATTATAGTTTCTTGTCTATAACTGACATTCACTAAAAAATGGGTGTAACTATATAAATATTACCGTAATTTTGTCGTTGTAAAAATTGTTGTATTTTCCACTATTTCATCGGAAATGTCTTGAAAACAAGTCCTTTTTAGTACCCTGAACTGCACCACAAGTTCACGTTTTACGGCCATTCAGTAAAGTTTTTCGAAATAAGAAATCAACAGAGACTGTTAGCATTGAATGTGTGATGACTGCTTTTTAGGTCCATGGATCAGAAATAGCCAACAACTGGTAAAATGTTTAGACTTAACTAAGGCTTTCAATATGCTAAATTATATAATACTTTTGAAGAATCGTGAATGCCATGGTATCAGAGGATTGTTAAATCAGTTATTTCACTCCTTTTTTAGCAACAGAAAGCAAAAATTATTCATTAGATAACGTATGTAACCAAGGCATACACAGACTGAGAAAAACTGTCAGATGACTGCCGTATCATCTATGGACTACCTGAGGGCTCGCTACGAGGCCAACGAGAAAGCCAGGCCCGGGCACTTAGCCAGGTCACACGGTGAGAGCAGTGCTGAGCCGACGTGATCGTGGAGACGACTGGCTGGCCACGGCGGCACAGCCAGCCAGCCAGTCAGCTCAGCAATCATTTTGGATCAACACTGCTCTCACCGTGTGACCTGGATAATGCCCGGGCCTGGCTTTCTCGTTGGCCTCAGGGTTATTGCTGGGACCTCTTCTCTGCCTATATCAAAGTATGCATGCTCAAGCACACAAAATAATCCTCTTATTTCTAACACGAAAACTGGAATAAAAAAACTTATTGCAAGGCTTACTAATGTTGTACTTGTGTGTATGTGTATACCTGACAATGAATTGAGCTGTACAGAAAATAAATGACAATATAGGTTAAATGATATTGATAAACCATTCATAATATCGCTGGATATTGACCATTCATCCTAGGACACCATATATTAATGAGGAAAGGCACTAAACATCACGAAATCTTTTTTACAAATTTTCTTCAAATATTTTTTAGGTGTCAAAAAACATATGGATAAGCAAGTAAGTATATTGACGTTTCTTTGGTGGGGATCCATAGTCATAAACAATTTTTCAATGTTTAAGTGTATACATTTCCAGTTAAAATGCTGTGCTGTAGAAATGCACAGATTCTTACTCTGTCTCAGTCAGCTTTGACTCTGATTGGAGGTCATATAAGGCACCATGCCAGCTGACATCTTGAAGTGGCAGGTGTGATCCAATGCCTATGCTGCCCATGCACATTATTTCCACAACATGATTTGTTGTCTTCTCCACAAAAGTGTTCTACTGTTGTGTTTACCATTATGGAGTTCTACGTTGGACACACTGAGTGAGATAAAAATCGGCTCACATGATGACTAGAACATCTATGTTTACTCTCATGCAAAACACATTCAGGAAGCCCCTCAGTCAACAACTGTGTCACACCTCCAAGAAGAACAGCAAGGTGCAACAAAGGAGTGTGGCTTACCCACCCTACGGGAGATCTGTTATTGTCAACATCAGCAAGTGCATGACATCACACATGTTTTTTGTTTGCCTAGCAATGCAAGAGATAAATCGATTTTTATATGTGCTGCCAATTGTACAATGGCTAAACATCTGCGAATGTGGGCGTCAGTTACCAATATCTGCAAGGCACAGGCAAACACTGTGCTTTCTCTTAACACTGCCTCATCTTAATCGTACCATCATCGAAGAAAAAATGGGGGTTTTAGTACAGACTCCAAATATGCGGAGACTGTTGTAAGAAAGTCAGTAGAGGTCAAGGTCACAACCAGTCTTACAAACCACGAGGCTGAGTACCATTTTAAAGAGAATGGAATCCTGCGGTGTAACTGTTAAAAATGCAACTCAAGAATTTGGACAAGGTGAACGAATCCCAGGCAGAATGACACTGGAGCAAACAGTACAGAAATTACGGCATGTAATGACGTCTCACAAGTGAAAATACTGTCTCTTTGCAAATGATATGAGGTGTTGAGTCACCAGATGCTCAATGGGGAGATTAAAATCTGGCAAAGAGTGGGTGTCATTAAGCACAGAGTTGGTTCTGGTATGTTTTTGGGTGGTTACCATTCCATAATCATAACTTATAGTTCAAGGCAGACTATGATGAAACATAGAGGGTCCTAACCTCCTCAATATATATTACATAACGATAGTAAAGTTATGGGGGAGGAATATAATTTGAAAATAAATAAGGCAAAATTGAGAGTTGAGGTATGTGACAAAGAAGGACAGGCTAAAATCCAAGTTCATATAGGCAATGTAGTTTGTTTTGGTATTCAATCTAGAGACTGTTGTTATGATGCAACTCTCCATCCTATTCTATCCTGAGCAAGCCTCTTCATCTCTTCATAAGAATGGCAACCTACATCCATTTGAATTTGCTTACTATAATTATCTCTTGGTCTCCCTCTGCGATTTTTACCCCACACATTTCCCTCCTACGATAAATTCACAATTATTTGATGTCTAAGAATGTGTTCTATCAATTGATCCCTTCTTTTAGTCAAGGTATGCCAGAAATTCCTTTTCTCCCCAAATCTGTTTAGTACCTCATCATTAGTTATGTGAGCCACCTACCTAACCTTCAGCAATCTTCTGTAACACCACATTTCAATAGCCTCTTCCTGTCCGCACTGTTTATCGTCCATGTTTCACTCCCATACAAGGTAACATTCCACAAAATGCCTTCAGAAAGGATTTGGTTACACTTAAATTAATATTCGATGTTAACATAATTCTGTTTTTAAAAAACGCTTTTCTTCCCATTGCCATTCTGCATTTTATATCCTCTATATTGCGACCATCATATGTTATCTTACTGCTCAAGAAACAAAACTCATTTACCACCTTTAGTGATTCATTACCTAATTTAATCCCTTCAGCACGACCTGATTTTCTAAGACTGCATTCCATTACACATTAATCTTGTTAATGTTCATCTTATATGCTCCTCCCAACTAGCTGTCCATTTAGTTCAATTGCTCCTCTAGGTCCTTTGCTGTCTCTAACAGAATGACAGTGTTGTACAAATTGAATAATACTGAGGAAAGACTACAATCCTGCCTTACACCCTTCCCAATTACTGCATCCCTTTCACGCCCTTCAACTCTGATAACTGCTGTCTGGTTTTTGTACAAGTTGTAATAACCTTCCGTTCCCTATATTTTACTCCTCCTGATTTCAGAATTTGAAAGAGTGTATTCCGATCAACATTGTCAAAAGCTTTCTCTGAATCTACAAAAGCTAGAAATGTAGGTTTGTCTTTCCTTAATCTATCTTATAAGATAAGCCATAAAGTGAGGATAGCCTTCAGTGTTCCTACATTTCTCCTGAATTCAAATTGATGTTCGCCAAGGTCGGCTTCTACCAGCTTTTCCATCCTTCTGTAAATAATTCGTGTTAAAATTTTGCAACCATGAGTAGGTACACTATGGGGTTTCTGAGTCAAAATTTGGGGCTTCTGGATCTGGTGACGTGATCAGTGATGCCACGACCGCTGCAAGATGGCGAACAAACAAGATGGCGGTCATAAACAATATGTTGGACATAAACAATATGGCAGCTGCAGCACACATAAACAATATTGCAGACATAAACAATATAAATGCAGTAAATGAAACAGATAAAATGGCGTACAGACGACTAAGAAATGAGATTGACAGCAAATTTAAAGTAGCTAAGCAGGAGTGGCTACAAGTCAAATGCAAGTCTGTAGATGAATGTATAAATCGAGGAAAAATAGATACCACCTAAAGGCAAATAAAAAAAAAAAATTGGAGACAAGAAAAGCAGCTGTCTGAATGTAAATAACTCAGATGGAAAAACCTGTTCTCAGCAAAGAAGGGAAAGCTGAATGGTGGAAAGAGTATATAGAGGGGCTCTACAAAGGAAATGAACTTAAGAGACAATATTGTAGGAAGGGCAGATGATGTAGATGAAATGAAATAGGAGATACTATACTGACAGAAGGATTTGATAGAGCACTGAAAGACGTAAGCGAAACAAGGCCCCTGGATTGGACAACATTCCCTCACCACTACTGAAGTCTCTGGGAGAACCAGCCATGGCAAAACTATTTCACCTGGTGCATAAGATGTATGAGACAGGCGAAGTACTCTCCGACTTTAAGAAAAAAGAAAGCAGGCGCAGACAGGTGTGAAAATTACAGAACCATCAGTTTAATAAGTCATGGTAGTAGATACGCTATGGGGCTTCTGAGTCAAAATTTGGGGCTTCTGGATCTGGTGACATCATTGATGATGTCATCAATGATGCCATCAGTGACATCATCAATGATGTCATTACTGCTGCAAGTTGGTGAATATAAACAATATGGTGGACATAATCAATCTGGTGGACATAAGTAATATGTTGGTGGTGGCACTAAGTGACATCATGACCACTGCAAGATGGCGAACATCTGGGATGGGAATCTTTACAACAACAGCGTTTATCACTGGTCTACTTACTGGTCTACTCACTGGTCTACTTATGAAACTCCAATCACCAAAATTCTCCTCTGAATGCAATAATATATTGTTCACTACCACCTACATAGGTAGAAATCATTATCAGAATAAAATACTAAAAATCAAATCTTCAATGGAGAGATTCAGGTGTTCTTTCTTCCCGCATGCTGATCGAGAATGGAATGGTAGATGAATAGGGTAAACTACAATGTATGACATCCGAAGAGTGCTTAGTTCTTGCACAATAAATACTTGCAAGTGTTAACAGGCTTTATGCACACCTTGTATTTTAACTAAAGGAATTCAATCAACAATTTCATCAATTGTGGCTTAAAACTCCCTCTGAAAGTCTCAAGAGCGCCAGCTTCCTTCACGTTATCCAGACTCTTTGTTGTTTTCCTACCTTTCTGCAGTTTCATTTATGTTCATTCTACAGTTGATAACCAATAAAACATCCCCTGCAGTTTAAAATGAGGTTCACAAATCTGCCTTACCACTGTGAAAACCAATCTTTTGTCTTTTCCAGGTATAAAAACTTATTTGTTGATTCTTAAACCAAGTGTTTGTTTTGATTAAATTTTTTTTTCTCTGCTAAATTCTACCACCTCTTTCATTCACGTTCTCAGTCCATATTCACCTACTATTTTTTCTCTCTTTCTTTTCCTACTACTGAATTATACATCCCCAACTATCATCAAGGTTTCCTCCCATTGAACTGCCTTTATAGTTTCCTTTATTTTTTCATGCGTATCTTCTATTCCTCATTGCCAGGAGAGCTAGTTGGCATACAGACTTGTACTATTGTCTTGGGTGTTTGCTTTGTATCCATCTTGGCTACAATAACATGTTCACTATACTGTTCATAGTAATTTATCCCCATTATTATTTTCTTATTAGGTATTAGTCCTACTCATGCTATACTCCCAAACTGATTTTTTATTTATAACACTGTACCACTTGACCAGAAATCCTTTTCCTCATTCTACCAAACTTCACTTATCCATACTACATTTCGCTTCAAGGTATCCATTTTCCTTTTTAAATTTTCTAACCTCCCTACCTGTTTAATCTATCGAATGTCCCACATTCCAACCTGTAGAATAGCATAGGGCAGGAGGAAGGAGAGAGGCAGAAACGAGTTCTCAGATGGGAGGGCTAATTGGAGAGAACTCGAGACTGGGGGTGAAGGTTTGGAGTAGCGACATGAGGAAAATTTAACATCTAACGTGAAACTTCCTGGCAGATTAAAATTTTGTGCCGGAACCGGGACTCGAACCTGGGACCTTTGCCTTTTGCGGGCAAGAACACTACCGACTCTGCTATCCCTACACGACTCACGATGCCGACTCACAACTTTATTTCCGCCAGTACCTCGCCTCCTACTTTCCGAACTTCACAGAAGCTGTTCTGCGAACCATGCAAGACTAGCACTATTGGAAGAAAAGATACGGTAGAGACACGGCTAGCCACGTTTCATATCAGCGCACACGTCGCTGTAGAGTGAAAGTTTCATTCTGGAAACATCCCTTAGGCTGTGGCTTTAGAAAGTAGGAGTCGAGGTACTGGCGGAAGTAAAGTTGTGAGGCGGCATCGTGAGTCGTGTCGAGATAGCACAGTCAGTAGTGAGCTTGCCCGCGAAAGGCAAAGGTCCCAGGTTCGAGTCCCGGTTCCGGCACACAATTTTAATCTGCCAGGAAGTTTCATATCAGCGCACACTCCGCTGCAGAGTGAAAGCTCCATTCCGGAAACACCTAACCTAGAGCTCGGACAGCGTGCAGCGCGTAGCGCGGCCGCACTCACCGAGTCCCCCCAGGCGAGGCAGGCCCAGCCGGCCAGAGAGGGCGGCGCCAGGAGGAGCGCAGCGCGCCGCCGGCCCAGCAGGTCAGCTAGCCAGCCTGCGGGCAGCGCGAAGGCCAGCGCGCCAAGCGACGCGCAGCCCGCCACCAGCGACAGCTGCCACTCCTCGTAGCAGGCGCCCACCGCGTCGGGGCCGCACTGCGTCAGCAGCGGGAAGGCCGCGCTGCTCCAGCCCAGCGCGCAGCCCATGCCCGCCGCGCCCAGGCTCACTGCGGGCACACCGGCCGGCCGGCCGCTTAGTTCTACATCTACATCTACATACATACTCCGCAATTCACCGTAAGGTGCGTGGCGGAGGGTAGACTGTACCACTACTAGGCATTTCCTTTCCTAATCCACTCCCAAATTGAACGAGGAAAAAAAGAATGCTTATATGCCTCCGTACGAGCCCTAATTTCTCTTATCTTGTCTTTGTGATCACTACGCGAAATGTAAGTAGGCGGCAGCAAGATCGCACTACACTCAGCTTCAAGTGCCGGCCCTCTAAATTTACTTAACAGAAATTCACGAAAATAACGTCGTCTTTCTTCCAGCGATCCCCAATTGAGTTGCCGGAGCATTTCCGTGACACTCGCACATTGGTCGAACCTACCAGTAACAAATCTAGCTGCTCGCCTCTGAACCGCCTCTATGTCTTCCTTCAAACCGATCTGTTGCGGGTCCCAAATACTTGAGCAATACTCGAGACGTGGTCTTACAAGCGTTTTATATGCGGTCTCCTTTCAGGTGAAGTACATCTTCCCAAAATTCTCCAAATAAACCGAAGTCGCTGTCTGCCTTACTCACAACTGTCCTTACATGCTCGTTCCATTTCATATCGCTCTGCAATGTTACACCTAGATATTTGAACGACGCGACAGCATCAAGAAGCTCACTAAGAATGCTGTATTCGAACATTATGGGATTGTTTTTTCTACTCATGCGCATCACCTTACATGTTTCTACATTGAGAGCTAGCTGCCATTCTTCACACCAACTAGAAATTTTGTCTAAGTCAACCTGTATGCTATTACAGTCAGTTACAGACGACACCCTCCCGTACACCACAGCATCATCAGCAAACAGCCGCAAATTACAACTTACTCTGTCCATCATATCATTTATACAGATAGAAAATAATAGCGGTCCTATCACACTCCCCTGGGGCACGCCTGACGATACACTCGTCTCTGATGAACACTCGCCGTCGAGAACAACGTACTGCGTTCTATTACTTAGGAACTCTTCCAGCCAGTCACAAATCTGTGAACCTATTCCATAAACTCGTATCTTCGTTAGCAGTCTGCAGTGTGGCACCGTGTCGAACGCCTTTTTGAAGTCGAGAAAAACACAATCCGCCTGTTGCCCTTCGTCCATGGCTCGCAAGATGTCATGTGAGAAAAGGGCAAGCTGAGTTTCACATGAACGATGTTTCCTAAACCCGTGCTGATTCATGGAAAGAAGCTTTTCCGTTTCAAGGAAATTTACTATATTCGAACTGAGAATATGCTCCAAAATTTTACATGAAACCGATGTCAACGATATTGGCCTGTAATTGTATGGGTCAGTTCTCTTTCCTTTCTTATACACGGGAGTCACCTGCGCTTTTTTCCAATCACTAGGAACTTTGCGCTGAATTAAAGATTCGCTATAAATGCAAGCTAAGTAGGGGGCCAACGCCGCAGAATAGTTTTTGTAAAACCGAACTGGTATTCCATCCGGACCAGCAGACTTTTTCGTATTTAGCTCTCTCAGCTGCTTCTCTACACCGGAAATACCTGTTGCTATGTCCCCCTCCGGTCTCTGTCAGTGGCGGGGGGCGGACCGTCCCGGGCCTGCCGTCTCGGGGGACGCCCGAATACCTTCGAAGCACTTCTGTTTATTTTTTTGAGCACCCTTCGCCCTAATCCTGACGTGTAGGCTTTCACGGCCGGCGTCTTCAGTAATTAAAACAGAAGAAATTTCTTCCCCTGACGTTTCGTCGCCGGCTGCGGGCAACATCTTCTGAGGTGAGTCGACGACTGGCTGCTGGGCCGTGGAAATCCTGCATATATAGAGGGCATAGAGGGCGCCACCACTCGTCACGTGATGTCAACAGTAAAACTATCTCTGGCTGGCGTCATTACTCTCGTTCAAACGTAATCGATTGTCAGCTGTTCACCATGATTCCTGTCAACGAAGCTCTTGCTTACATATCTGACTTGTTTCCCACTGATATTGTAGATCTGTTTCGACATTGCCTATCTATGAGTTGTTTTCAGTATGATAATGAATTCTATGAACAAATCAATGGAGTGGAAATGGGTAGCCCTCTAAGTCCAGCGGTTGCTAATATTTTTATGGAATTTTTTGAACAACAGGCACTGCAGTCAGCCAGAAAGAGCCCTTTGAAGTGGTATCAGTATGTGGATGATACGTTTGTGATCTGGAATCACGGAGAAGAGGAACTTAACTGTTTAACATTTGAATAGTATCAACACGAAAATACAATTTACCACGGAGCCAGAGATTAATGTACAGATAAATTTTTTGGACGTTTCAGTGATTGAACGTGCAGATGGGACTCTGGGTCTTAAAGTATACAGATAAGATACGCACACCGATCGGTATCTCCACAAAGATTCGAATCATCATCCCAGACAGAAGAGAGGTGTTATTGAAACATTAGTGGACAGGGCTAATAAAATCTGTGAGCCAGCTTATTTGCAAAAGGAATTCGATCATTTACGAACATCATTTCAGAAAAACGGATAAAGTGATAAGGAGATAGATCGAGCACTCCAAACCAGAAGACAAATGTGTGATAACATCCAACAACAACAACCTTTGGAGGGGAAAGTGTTTCTCCCATACATCCACAATATACCGGACCGCATTGGGAAAGTACTGGCCAAGTTTAGAGTGGAAACAATATTCAAACCCACCAAAAAGATCAGTGAATACTTACAATCAACGAAAGATGCGCGACACCCTTTGGCTACTCCAGGTGTGTATAACATCCCATGTAGTTGTGGAAAGGTTTATAGTGGAACAACTAAAAGAAGTATCAATACTCGCCTAACGGAACATAAAAGGAACTGTCGACTGGGACACACGGACAAATCGGCCGTAGCGGAACATGTTTTTGAAAACGGTGACCACAAAATAAAATTTAGTGTGACAAGCGTGCTAGCTAAGACATCGCATTATTATGCACGTATGAATAGAGAGGCTATAGAGATTTTTAAACACCGCAATTTTTTTTAACAGGAAGGAAAAAGGCTTGAAGTTAGACAAGATATCGCGGTCTACTTTGTACCAAAGATGTGACAATCGATTACGTTTGAACGAGAGTAATGACGCCAGCCAGAGATAGTTTTACTGTTGACATCACGTGACGAGTGGTGGCGCCCTCTACGCCCTCTATATATGCAGGATCTCCACGGCCCTGCAGCCAGTCGCCGACTCACCTCAGAAGATGTTGCCCGAAGCCGACAACGAAATGTCAGGGGAAGAAATTTATACTGTTCGACCACGGCCTCTCAGCCCGGAAGTTTTAATTACCCTTGGCCCTGTTTTGTGTTTCTCATCCTGGGGGGGGGGGGGGCTCCAAATCTCAAAATGTCTTTTTTTTACTGTAATACACATATCTACAAGTGGATTTAGGGGAAAATCTAAGTAGCTCTCTTAGGTTGTTTGCAGGTGACGCCGTCATTTACCGTCTAGTAAAATCATCTGAAGATCAAAACCAACTGCAGAACGATCTGAATAAGATATCAGTATGGTGTAAAAATTGGCAATTTACTCTAAATAATGAGAAGTGTGAAGTCGTCCACATGCGTACGAAAAGAAATCCGTTAAACTTTGTTTACAACATAAATCAATCAAATGTGAAGGCCGTAAACTTCACAATATACCTAGGAATTACTATTACTTCAGACCTAAACTGGAAAGAAAACGTAGATAATATCGTGGGAAAGGCGAACCAGAGACTGCGTTTGATTGGCAGAACCCTTAAAACGTGCAACACAACTACAAAAGAAACTGCATACACTACGCTTGTCCGTCCATTTTTTAAATATTGTTGCCCAGTGTGGGATCCTTATCTGGTGGGTTTGACGGAGGACATCGAAAGAGTCCAAAGAAGGGCAGGGAAGACAGTGTTACGGAAATGATACAAGATCTGGGATGGGAATCACTACAACAACGGCGCTTATCGCTGTGGCGTGGTCTACTTACGAAAGGCCAATCACCAACATTCTCCTCCGAATGCAAAAATATATTGTTGACTCCCACTGACATAGGTAGAAATGATCATCAGAATAAAATACGAGAAATCAGAGCTCGAAAGGAGAGATTCAGGTGTTCTTTCTTCCCACGCGCTGTTCATGAATGGAATGGTAGATGAATAGAGTAAATGTGTTTCGCTGAACGCTCTGCGAGTTACTTAAATCTGATTTCCAGAGTATCCCATGTAGATTGGGCCTCCGACAGTCTTATTCCGCCACTGGTCTCTGTAAATAACGTTACCTATTTTTGTGTGGGATTTTTATCTACCTGTACTTTATACAGAAGCTGAAAATGAATGTTAAGTGCTGGAGAACATACTGCTCCTAATCTTGTTGAAACTGTTATACCGTGTTCCTAATCTCTCTTAAATTCACAGCAGTTGGCAACAACAACTACAATGAATGTCAACAATTCTTAGTAAATTTGTATATCGCATGGAAAGTCACATGAACATTAGGTAATAAACTTCAACAATAATTCAATTCCTTGAGAGAATTATTATACTAAAAGTGTCGAATATAAGTGACGCACCACATAAAAATTTGTGCTGTAGGTGCGATTCGAAACTGGACCTTCTGGTGACTAGGCATACGTTTTACACCACTCAACTAATACAGCGTTTCAGAGAATGTGGTTACGCGGACTGGCTTCGAGCAAAGCTCCCTCCACACCGTATACTTTAATTGTGCCTCATTGTTCCCTGACCACAGAGGGGTGGCCGAGCACATTGAAGCGCTATTCCCTGTCAGGGTTTCGAATCCCCCTTGGGCACGGATGTTTGGCTGTATTTAGTATAAGTTTATAAGTTGTTTGTAAGTTTAGCGACTGATAACCCTGCAGTTAAGACCCATAAGCTTAACAAACATTTGAACATTGTTCGCTGTTGAAACAGAACTTTAGGTGGAAGGGCTGGGGGAGCAGGTAGGAGCAATACGTTACTTCTAAACATAGTCTTTATTACAGGTTCTATGATCCACACACATATTTCAAGATAATGGTTCAGAATGAGTATCGAGAGAAAGCCTTTCCCTCAAGGTAACGTAAGTGAGTATTTAAAATAATGGGTATTAACACTCAATAAAACGCTCCGGCAGATTTAAATTACATACCTCCTCGAAGAGGACTTTAAAACACAAATCAGAATAATTGATTAAAATTTCATAAATCACGCAATAACTTTAGAGTTACCGAAGAAACCATTTACATCAGGGTAAAGCGACGGGTTAGAACTGGTTTAGACACAGACAGAAGCCTTATACAAAAGGTGAAAGTAATCCAAGTGATTCATATTAATCGCCAGCAACACGATCGTCGTAACTACTGCACTCTTTTCTGTCGGAGCTTTAGTAAAACCCATTCCAATGAATTAACAAAAATGCAAACTCGTAACGATACTAAATGAAGCTGAAAAGGGACACGAAACCAATCGTCTGAACAAGTCAGTATATTTCCAGTAGGATCACTGCAGCATGCAATGCCCAGAACTTTCTCGGACTAGTACGCACTTGAACAGACCGACACGAAACTGGCAGCTCATTCGCCGGCAGCCGTCTGCAAGCGCTGCCAACTGCAGCAGCCCGCGGGAACTGAGAACTGCGTCAGCGGTCAGCAACTGTCAGCACGGCCGCGTTCGCTCACAATCCGTGGCCCACACCTCACAGCTGCCACAGTCGCCCTCCGTCCACTGCCAGGCGAGGCCCCACGGCGAATCCTTGAAGACTCGCGTCGCGAGCTCACTGGCCGGTTGCTGTTGGGCAGTGGGCTCTCCCCGATGACCAGCCACTCAGCTGGCGACGGCGGCCTACCGGACTCGTACTGGCCCCCGCCTCCCAGCTGCTGCAGTCGCCCTCCGTCCACCGCCAGGCGAGGCCCCACGACGAGCCCGGTAGGCTGGCGTCGCGAGCTCACTGGCTGGTCGCTGTTGGGCAGTGGGCTCTCCCCGATGACCAGCCACTCAGCTGGCGACGGCGGCCTACCGGACTCGTCCTGGCCCCCGCCTCCCAGGTGCTGCAGTCGCCCTCCGTCCACCGCCAGGCGAGGCCCCACGACGAGCCCGGTAGGCTGGCGTCGCAAGCTCACTGGCCGGTTGCTGTTGGGCAGTGGGCTCTCCCCGATGAACAGCCACTCAGCTGGCGATGGCGGCCTACCGGACTCGTCCTTGCCCCTGCCTCCCAGCTGCTACAGTCGCCCTCCGTCCACCACCAGGCGAGGCACCACGACGAGCCCGGTAGGCTGGCGTCGCGAGCTCACTGGCTGGTCGCTGTTGGGCAGTGGGCTCTCCCCGATGACCAGCCAATCAGCAGGCGACGGCGGCCTACCGGACTCGTCGTGGGCCCCCGCCTGCCAGCTGCCACAGACGCCCTCCATCCACTGCCAGGCGAGGCTCCACGACGAGCCCGGTAGGCTGACGTCGCATGCTCACTGGCCGGTTGCTGTTGGGCAGTGCGCTCTCCCCGATGACCAGCCACTCAGCTGGCGACGGCGGCCTACCGGACTCGATATGGGCCCTCGCCTGCCAGCTGCCGCAGTCGCCCTCCGTCCACCGCCAGGCGAGGCCCCACGACGAGTCCTTGAAGACTCGCGTCGCGAGCTCACTGGCTGGTCGATGTTGGGCAGTGGGCTGTCCCCGATGAGCACCACTCAGCTGGCGACGGTAGCCTACTGGATTCATCGTGGGCCCCCGCCTGCCAGCTGCCAGCTGCCACAGTCGCCCTCCGTCCACCGCCAGGCCAGGCCCCAAGACGAGTCCGGTAGGCTGGCGTCGCGAGCTACTGGTCGGTCGCTGTTGGGCAGTGGGCTGTCCCCGATGACCAGACACTCAGCTGGCGATGGCGGCCAAGTGGACAAGTCGTCGCCCACGCCTGCTTGCTGCCAGCTGCTGCAGTCGCCCACCATCCACCGCCAGGCGAGGCCTCACAAGGAATCCAGTAGGCTGGCGCCGCGAGCTCACTGGCCGGTCGCTGTTGGGTAGTGGGCTGTCCTCAATGACCAGCCACTCAGCTGGCGACGGCAGCGTACCGGACTCATCGTCGCCCCTGCCTACCAGCTGCCAGCTGCTGCAGTCGCCCTCCATCCATCGCCAGGCCAGGCCTCACGACGAGTCCGGTAGTCTTACACTGCGAGCTCACTGGCCGGTCGCTGTTGGGCAGTGGGCTCTCCCCGATGACCAGCCACTCAGCTGGCGACGGCGGCCTACCGGACTCGTCGTGGGCCCCCACCTGCCAGCTGCCAGCTGCCGCTGTCGCCCTCCGTCCACCGCCATGCGAGGCCCCACGACGAATCCAGGAGGCTGGCGTCGCGAGCTCACTGGCTGGTCGCTGTTGGGCAATGGGCTCTCCCCGATGACCAGCCACTCAGCTGGCGACGGCGGCCTACCGGACTCGTCATGGGCCCCGCCTGCCAGCTGCCAGCTGCTGCAGTCGCCCTCCGTCCACCGCCAGGCGAGGCCCCACGACGAGTCCGGTAGGCTGGCGTCGCGAGCTCACTGGCTGGTCGCTGTTGGGCAGTGGGCTCTCCCCGATGACCAGCCACTCAGCTGGCGACGGCGGCCTACCGGACTCGTCGTGGGCCCCCACCTGCCAGCTGCCAGCTGCTGCAGTCGCCCTCCGTCCACCGCCAGGCGAGGCCCCACGACGAGTCCGGTAGGCTGGCGTCGCGAGCTCACTGGCTGGTCCCTTTTGGGCAGTGGGCTCTCCCTGATGACCAGCCACTCAGCTGGCGACGGCGGCCTACCGGACTCGTCGTGGGCCCCCACCTGCCAGCTGCCAGCTGCTGCAGTCGCACTCCATCCACCGTCAGGCGAGGCCCCACGACGAGTCCTGTAGGCTGGCGTCGCGAGCTCACTGGCTGGTCGCTGTTGGGCAGTGGGCTCTCCCAGATGACCAGCCACAGAGCTGGCTATGGCGGCCTACCGGGCTCGTCATGGGCCCCTGCCTGCCAGCTACCGCAGTCGCCCTCCGGGCACCGCCATGAGAGGCCCCACGACGAATCCGGTAGGCTGGCGTCGCGAGCTCACTGGCTGGTCGCTGTTGGGCAGTGGGCTCTCCCCGATGACCAGCCACTCAGCTGGCGACGGCGGCCTACCGGACTCATCGTGGGCCCTCGCCTGCCAGCTGCCGCAGTTGCCCTCCGTCCACCGCCAGGCGAGGCCCCACGACGAGTCCGGTAGGCTGGCGTTGCGACCTCACTGGCTGGTCGCTGTTGGGCAGTGGGCTCTCCCCGATGACCAGCCACTCAGCTGGCATCGGCGGCCTACCGGACGCGTCGTGGGCCCCCGCCTGCCAGCTGCCAGCTGCTGCAGTCGCCCTCTGTCCACCGCCAGGCGAGGCCCCACGACGAGTCCGGTAGGCTGGCGTTGCGACCTCACTGGCTGGTCGCTGTTGGGCAGTGGGCTCTCCCCGATGACCAGCCACTCAGCTGGCGTCGGCGGCCTACCGGACTCGTCGTGGGCCCCCGCCTGCCAGCTGCCAGCTGCCAGCTGCCGCAGTCGCCCTCCGTCCACCGCCAGGCGAGGCCCCACGACGAGTCCGGTAGGCTGGCATCGCGAGCTCACTGGCTGGTCGCTGTTGGGCAGTGGGCTCTCCCCGATGACCAGCCACTCAGCTGGCGACGGCGGCCTACCGGACTCGTCGTGGGCCCCCGCCTGCCAGCTGCCGCAGTCGCCCTCCGTCCACCGCCAGGCGAGGCCCCACGACGAGTCCAGTAGGCTGGCGTTGCGACCTCACTGGCTGGTCGCTGTTGGGCAGTGGGCTCTCCCTGATGACCAGCCACTCAGCTGGCGTCGGCGGCCTACCGGACTCGTCGTGGGCCCCCGCCTGCCAGCTGCCAGCTGCCGCAGTCGCCCTCCGTCCACCGCCAGGCGAGGCCCCACGACGAGTCCGGTAGGCTGGCGTCGCGAGCTCACTGGCTGGTCGCTGTTGGGCAGTGGGCTCTCCCCAATGTCTAGCCACTCAGCTGGCGTCGGCGGCCTACCGGACTCGTCGTGGGCCCCCGCCTGCCAGCTGCCAGCTGCCGCAGTCGCCCTCCGTCCACCGCCAGGCGAGGCCCCACGACGAGTCCGGTAGGCTGGCGTCGCGAGCTCACTGGCTGGTCGCTGTTGGGCAGTGGGCTCTTCCCGATGACCAGCCACTCAGCTGGCGTCGGCGGCCTACCGGACTCGTCGTGGGCCCCCGCCTGCCAGCTGCCAGCTGCCGCAGTCGCCCTCCGTCCACCGCCAGGCGAGGCCCCACGACGAGTCCGGTAGGCTGGCGTCGCGAGCTCACTGGCTGGTCGCTGTTGGGCAGTGGGCTCTCCCCAATGACCAGCACAAATTTTAAATCCACGCCTTTCCTTATATTCAATATCATTCAGATAAGTAATTATTGCTCTTATGTAAACAACATTCAAAACAGTTCACGTAGATCTTCGATGTGAAATGACAAATAATTGCCCTCATTTTCCCGATCGTCCACCAGCTTTTCTAAACCCATTCACCGAAGAAAACGAAGCCAATATTCCACTTTTCGAATTAAAAACAGAGCCCAGCACGAGTAATGTCCAAGTCGATATCCTTGGAGTAGTGAAGCGACGTAATCACTTGACGAGAACGAGTCTCCTGGTCCGGACTGTATACCCATTAGGTTTCTATCAGATTATGCTGAAGTGATTGCTCTTAAGTAAAGTCGCAACAACCGCTCCCTCAAAGAAGGATTTGTACCGAAAGACTGGAAAGTTGCACAGGTCACACCATATTCAAGAAAGGCAGTAGGAGTAACCCACTAAACAACATACCTATTTCATTGACTTCAATTTGCAGCAGTGTTTTGGAACATATCCTGTATTCAAATATCTTGAACAGAATGATCTATTTACACAATATCATCTAATATGTAAAGCTTAGTGTCCATAAATTTGTACGTGTTGCATATAAATCTACAGTTTTGTTCCAATCTTTATGAAATTTTGTACACATAAGTTTCAATCCATGAGAACGATCGCCGTATGTGTAGGAATCGCATACGATATATAGTTCACGAGATATGACGTCATAAACAATGAGATGCGCGAAAAACTGCTGCATTTTGCGACAATGCTGCTCATTTTCTCCTAAACCATTGGACCAATTTCAACCAAATTTGGTACACACATTCCTTACTGTGAGGTAACAATTTCTCCATGGTTAACAATCACATACGGCATATGGTTCGAAAGATATTACGTCATAACCAATATGAATCGCAAAAAATGCCATATAATGCCGCGAGACTTTCAAAATAACTTTCAACAAACTTTAAACATAATTTCAAACCTTTATTAAACATTTTCTCGCTGGCAACCATAGTAAAATGATGAAAGGAAAAAAGTCTCTCTGTTACTACTTTTCCACTGTTTATGGAGTAAAACTACGGCATTCGGTATGACGTTGCAATTTATAATTTGTACACTACAAATTATAGCGCAGGAAATTTTACAGATAGTTTTACACATTTAGTTGAATGTACCTTCCAAATTGTATCACAGCACGACACGTAGTTCGTGAGATATGAGCACATAAACAGTAACGTCCATGGAAAACCGACCCATCACGCACCAAGGTTTTAATCGATCACTCCTTTACTATTAATTGCATTCCCAAGAGATTTTACTGACATACAGCCCTTATGCATTTGAATACATACCTGATAAATGGCAGGAATAAATAAATAAATATCCGGGCAATACCGGGTTTTCAGCTAGTTCATGATAAAGACAACTAGCCGTTTACTCACACGACGTGATGAGTGCTATCGACAAAGGTTCGCAAATCGATTCCGTATTTCTTGATTATATTATAAATGTACTTCCTTGAATTTTCGGTAACCTTTTCACTTTTTCCCTGTTCTTCATAATATGTTTTGGCATAAGAATAACTACATAGAAAACCTAACAGGGACCCCTTGTGCTTGAAGTAGCCAACTCACACTGAATGCTTAGACATTTACAGGCAGGCGTCCAACTGCAGCTCGATACTAATAAAATACTGGCTGGCAGGTACGTACATGTTCCACCACGTGGAGGCTACAGTATACACGTACAGACTAGATCGCTATACTGTTTAAACGAGGACAGCCAATATTTACAGAGTGCATCCATGTACAGTGTGTCAATCCCATGCACGTCGTCTCGGCTGGCAAAATTCCTTAGAGAACAGTTGTTGTGTTGAATCGTGTTTTGCAAATTGTTTACTGAAATGAACACTGAAAATTGACTCGTGTGGTAATGTGTAGAAATATGATGGTCGATGTTTGCGTGTCTGTCGCGTTTTCCTGCACTGTGAGGGTCGGGTCTCTCTGGGTGCGACAGAAGCGTTTGCAGTCAAAAGGTAGCACGTACGCAGTTGTACTGTAGACACGTCATGTTCCGCGCCTGTTTCTCGCAGTATGTGCTGTCGTTTGTGACGCCTAGGGCGCTCTGCTTTCGTGTTTAAGTTGCTGGTTCAAACTTTTTTGTTTGTGTAATACTATTCCAAGAGAAGATGATGGCACGGACCACCTCGCTGCTGAGTGTTTCGGCCTCTAGAGGGTGTACTAAATTTCGTTGTATTTAAGCATTGTTTACTATTATTATTAGGGCGGATCATCTATCATTGTCTGTACTTTGACATAGGACTTCAAAATATGTGAAGTTTGTTGGTGTCTTGCGGAGATGGTTATAAATTTTACTTTTAACGATTACGTGTTGCGGTGTGTATGTAGATTAGCATTCTGGCCATCTTAGTTTGCGATAGCTACCTACTTATAATTAGCGATTAAAAAAAATAAATCCCAGTTCCGTTTAGTGAAATGAAGAAAGAAATCACAGGAAAGTAGCTTGATTTGTGTTTGGAGTAAGGTTTTTTTTTTTTTTTTTTTTTTTTTTTTTTTTTTTTTTTTTTTTTTTGGGGGGGGGTGGGGGTAAAGGGCGGGTCGAACTTGTTCTACAGAACTGAAAATCTGTTGTAATTGCGATGCATCGGGTAGGTACGGTACAGTATTACCTCGGTTCTTTGGTTGTTGTATTGGCGAGTATCATTTCAAAGAAGGATGTTGTAAGGTCAATGCTTCGAGAAAAATAGTTTTAGTGTAGATGGTCGGAAATCGGTAAACTGCTGATACTAAATATTATTTGATGCATTTTTTTATTGTGACTTTCCACGAAAATACCATTGCACAATAGGGTTTAGTTTTCTTTCGACGCTCGAATGTCGGTATTTGACCTGTGTCAGTTAAATGTTGCACAGAATATATTGTAACAGGGTTTAGCCGCTAAAGAGAGATTACCTTTGCTATGTTTTGATGGGTATACGCAACAAGATGTGTACTACTGCCGCAAGGAAGTAAAGAGGTAAAATTAAACTACACGAATTCTCAGAAGGCGGGGAACTGGATATTAAGTGGAATTCAGGAAGACACGCAGTTCGAAAACTTACCTGTCGAAATACTGGTTGGGAGGCAGCGATACACTGCTATAAGGAACTGTTGGTATGTTTCGAAAAGAATTGTCTAGTATTGTAACAGGACACGGTCGCTAAAGGGAAGAAGTATTAAATTTGCGAACTGGATTATTTTAAGAGCCGCCACAACGTGCGACTGGGTGATTTGTACGTCAGAGCTGGTTGTCGTCGGCCTGTCTTTCTGTCTGGACGTCCGATGACATCGCTTGCAGATATAAATTTAGACGCATTACTTTCAGGTATAGCGGCGTTTCAGTGACAGAGCGGCTTTCGCCATGTTCGGTAAAATGCCGTGTGTGTAAGCTGCAGTGTTCGAAATATACAGTTTCTATGCAGGCTTTGTGCTTGAATCACAAGATGACCTTGCAGATTTTTGCTATTTCTGTCAGTAAATTCGATTTTTTTTATAAGCAATATATCTTCTGTTGTTGTTGTTGTTGTGTTACCGAAAGAGTGTTAGACATACAAGTTTGTGGTGTTCATTACCGTTAGATCCCCTTCATTATCTTACGTGCGCTATTATTAAACACATCTGACAGCTGTTGTGTACATAGACGATTAGTGTGGAGAGACAATGCTTAAAATAATAAAACGTTTAAACATTTAGCGTATGTTTATAGAAATGTTTTGATTGGGCGTTTTTATTTTATAAAACGAGGATGGTTCGTACAGTTTCCACGGTGTGTATCGAGCGGAATTGTTTGACGTAGCCGTATTACACGTCTAGAGAGTTTGATGGCGGTTGCATTCTAACGTGCGCAATTTTTTTTTTTTTTTTTTTTTTTTTTTTGTTTTTTTTTTTTTTTTTTGTTTTTGTTTTCGTCTACTGTTGGAAGTATCGTTTATGCGAAGAGATACATTTATTTTGCCCAGGCATCTTATGGAGCGAATGATTTTCGAAAGATGGAATAATTTATTTTGTATAGTCCTAAGTGTTTGTTTCCAAAACTTGTTGATAAATATGCAACATCTACCCGTAGCATTACACCGAATTTCTTAATGCTGTGTCTATATTTACATGCAAAATTGTGAGTTGTACTTAAGGTTCGATTAATGAACTGTATGTAACGATATAACGTTCCAATTAAAACATAGAATGTCGCGATTAATATGCAAATTAGGTGTAAAAAAATCGCACTGACGTGTTTTACGGCCCACTTTGGATTGTAGTTTTATAAGTTTTTGCAAACATTTTGGACCAAAATAATAATCTAAATAATCAAAAATTAATTAATAAGAGTGGCTGAAACAGTTTTAGAGGGAAAAAATTTAGGTAGTGGCGGGTTCCAAACCACTGACCTTCAGCTTCAAAGTCCAACGCATTGCCCACTATGCTACAGCTAGTAGTTAGGAGTTGCGTTCTTTATCTCATGCTATCAATGGCCGTTGTTAACTGATGCTAATATGGCATTTGTAGACACTAGATTATCATTTATCGTATGAAGAACGACATGTTTTTGTTAATTATGCAGTGCCCCATATCTTTGAAATGACAATGTGTAAGTTACAATAAGAAAATCTTCAAATACGCAACTCAAGATGGCGTATGCCAGAGAGAGTTCTGGGCGAGGAATGTCACGTGACATCTGCGAACGGCTGGTTTTCGTTAATTCAATGGAGGGTGTCAAAACTCCGTTATTTTTGCAAATATCTCTCAAACGATACGAGGTATGAAAAAAAAAAAACATAAGGGAACAACGCTGTAGAGAGTTTTCTCCTCTACAAATTCGTTTGTTCAATTTTCGCATCAGATGAATGGTTTATTTGCAATTAAAATTACATTAGAAACGGCTTTTTTGGTATTACTAACGTATTTATTGTCCGAAATATTTCAAAAAGCGACGTTCTGTTCTCTGGTAGCCATCAATTATGTCCGTAAAATTTGGTGCCCGTCGGTTGAACGGTTCGACCTAAAAGTGGGAACACGTTACAGCGAGACAGACACCCCAAAATCGCCGTTACTTTTGCAAATATCTCTGCGACGATACGAGATATGAAAAAAAAAAAAAACATAATAGAGCAAAGTTATAGCGAATTTTCCCTTCTACAAATTCGGTTATTCATTTTTCGTGTCCTATGAGTGGTTGAGCCGTTAGACAATCGCAAAGGTCCACTTTTAGTGTTACTACCGTAACCTAAAGTGGGCAAATAATTGGGGGTGTGGCTGGATGTTCAGGTGGCGGCAGGCGGCGGTAGTGGTCAGTTCACGAAACTGTCAGGCACATGCTTGATGTTATTCCAGGTAGCTGTATTGTCTGAAGTACGGGATAATTGGCTCCTTTTTTCTATGTTGGTGTAACACATTCTTCCTTAAGAGCGTAATTGCCTCACTAAGTGCAGTTACACGTTCGATGTCAAGCGTGTTGTTGCTTGTGCTGTCCTTCTGGTGGTGGGAGGAGGGGTGTGGGTAGCAGTTGGACCTCAGTGGCGCAGAATGCCCACTGCTCTACTACTAACAGGCCCTTCACAGGCTGGCAAACATGGTGGGCGAAAAGTGACATCGATGACAAAATTTTGGAACCAACAGAATGCTTCCAATATCTGCACTACGATCTAAATTTAGATCGGAAGAAATGAAGTGTCGAAACATCCTGGCAGATTACAATTGTGTGCCCGAACCAGGACTCGAACCTGGGACCCGGACCCGGCGCACAATTTCAATCTGCCAGGAAGTTTCGTATCAGCGCACACTCTGCTGCAGAGTGAAAGTTTCAGTCTGGAAATGAAGTGTCATTTCAGTATTGTGGAGTTTGCAAACATTTGTTAAGAAGTATTATCTGAAAAGATCATATTTGTACCCTGTGGCATGCTGCTGAGTTAGCAGAATTGTTTGTCGGATAGTTAGGGTGGTTTGAACGTTGAGTCGTGTTAATTTTTACAGTAAGTGAAGAACAAGTGGCAGCAGGACTCAGTTGACACGTGGCTGTTGAAAGTTTCTCGCTTCTCCTTCTCTCTTACAAAATTTCCGTCTGCTGTGTGTTTGAACTTGTTCTAGCTGAATGCCTTTGTACAACGTTATGTTAATCTGACTGCGAACTTTTTTTTTTATGGGACTTAACTACTGGGTCATCAGTCCCTAAACTTACAAACTACTTATGAACTAGCTAACACTAAGAACGGCACAAATATCCATGCCCGAGGGGGGATTCGAACCCCCGACCGCAGCGGACGTGTAGATCGTGACTGAAGCGCCTCAGTCCCCTCGGCCACTGCGGCCGGCTTTTAACTGTATTTTATGTGAATGTAAAGGTATTGCCAAACCTATCTGACTGCGTAATGTTTATTATAATGAGACACAAACTGCTGATTGTTTCTGTATGAAAATGTCGTAACAAAGTTAACTGTCTGGAAATTACTGATAATAAAAATCACTGTGTTAATAATTCTCTCCCAACAAACTTCTTTCTGACTGAACCAACAATCTTTAATGGAATGGAACGAACAAAATATCTGTAGACTGACTATAAAATCCGTGCTAAGTGCCAAAATGAACGTTCTGAGTAAAACGCAAAAAACCTAAAATGAACAGTTTGTCTTTATGTGCAATTTTTTTCGGCTTAATTTGTGTCATCTGTTAATCTTTGAAGGCTTATTGCAGTTGAATTGACCATTCAATTTTTATCTTTAAGAAAAAAATATTTTCCTGATGAAAAATAAGAATAGGACTATGTGCCATACTCTCTGCTGTAAAAACCGGGCTGGACTTTGTGGTCTGCATGAAGGTCAACAAAGGCGTCATATATTCTCTGATAATTCAAATCTTGGCTTAAACACATAAGCGAATTTTGTCCCTTGTGCAACGACTTTCCTCTGGGGGAAAATTGCTGTGTGTTCAACTATACGCTGTGCATCATCACCTTTTTACTTCCTCTCTTTCGTTTTATTTCCCCTACGTTCAACGTACGTAACGTCACCACACGTTTTCGATTTAACCAATGTTTCAACCCTACGCTTTGTGATGCCATGGATTTCCATAAATGTTTGCTTGCACACTTGTTTATGATCACCTTTGCCATCAGGAATCGTATAAAATACACTTGTCTGCCTTCTACTTTCTATCGAATCTGTGTACGACGCATTTCGCCTACGTTTAATACTTATGTTTCCCATTGGATACGAATTTTGCTTGACGTTATCTCCTAGTTCATAAAACTGATTGAAGATGTTTAGTTTTTGTTTGAAGGCAATGCCTCTGCATAGATATGGGCATCGGCATGAAACCTACATAAAAGAAGGTCATTAGAAGTGTAAACACTGCGTATAATAACCTGTTTTTCACTACTTTGCACTCAGAACAAAAACACATATACAGACAACTGCGACATTAAAAGCTGAAGGAATACGACTTTGAGCTATTAATTAACGACAACCTAGGTCTATGATGTTATAGAGGTATTTAAACCTACCGCAACAGGTGGACGTTGTTTCTCAGACACTGTCACGTTCTGGCTGTTCTTGTACGACTTCCCTTCTGCTCTAAGCTTTTTCTTGCGTTGAGAAACACTCCATTAACAACTTTTACGGCGCTTATTAACCACTTCCATTGTAAAAAAAAGCACAAAATGAAATAGTTCCTGCTTGCTACACGATGGAACCTCAAGTCTAACAGTAATAACAATGCTCACTTGCACCTCTGGCCACTAGCACATAACCCAGACTTTACTTCACAACAGGTAGCACATAAATCGTCGGGCATTCTTGTGAGAGACATTAGAACTACTTCCACATCGAATAACAGATAGCCTGCTTTTTACTGAGTAGTGTTAGGCATGTAGCCCACATTTTCACAATAAAACAAATTTTTCATTTTTGGCACTTACCACGGATTTTATATTCAGTCTACATTTATCAACGCAATCTGACTCAGTGCAAACACTTGTTAACCTGAACACTGTACGAATTGTCCTACCCTGAAATATGTAAATCATACTGAACTGTAAGCTGGACAAAAACTGAATTTTTCTCGCCTTCACTTACTGCATAATTAATGTGCACAACACCAAACTGCTTCCTGCTGTACTAACTACTGGAAAACTAACTACAGAAAACGTCTGTGGCACTTTTAATAAAAATATGAGGAGGGATAAACTGGTAATCTGTTTAACAAAATGGGACTGATTATTAAAAATGAAATATCTGATTTATTTTCTAACTGATGTAACTTCATGAAAATTACTAACAATGTCATGTTTATGATTTTAAAATCTTTCAGAGAAAAATATAACTCAGTTATTTAATCTGCGTACAAAATTATTTTTAAACAAAGATAAACATTTCTTTACTGTTAATAAATTTTACTCGATTTACACAAACAATGTTACAACAATACCATATTTCAAGAACACTACCCACGAAATTCCTATTTCATAAAAAAACGCAATCTCAAAACTAAATTATTACAATAAATACTTTTCCTAACACAGAAAGGGGCCCTAGCACGAATCGTGAGACCACAAGCTAACAGCGAGATCTTTCCCGACAATTACTGTCACCATCAGTTCAGCCTAACAATGCGAAGTTGTGCCATAGAAACATGCCAAGTATTTCATGAAAAATTTTTCCTTATAAAAACTTCAAAAGACCGTTTCTCCAACGTCATCTGTTCCTTTCGTCTCCATATCTTAAACACACAGCTTGGCTCAGCATTCAAATCTCAGAATCTCGTCTCCTCGGCTATCCCGCCGGAACGACAACTGCACACAACCACGGTCCCCACGCTTCTGCAATCTCATCCGCACTCTCAATAATCACAACCCTACTTCTGGCAACATCAGTAACTAGGGTTGCCAGATCTCCGGGTTTGGAATGAATTCTCCGGGTCTATGGGCCAATACTCTCATCTCCGGGCTTCAATGTAACCTTCATCTGAACTTTTTTTACGACGCTTTTCAAGTACTACGCTCATATAGCGACGATCGAACTTAACGTAACTTAAACGAAGGACGAACACAACATCCATGCCCTAGGGGGAGGGGGGATTCGAACCTCTGGTGGGAGCAGCCTCGCGCACCGTGGCAAGACGCCTCAGTGCGCTCGGCCATTACCGGACGGACGGCTCCTCTCTAGTAATTATGAGTAACTTTATATAAATGTCAATTTCTTATTGCAACAAAACGCTACTTTTCTATTCTTCCTCTGAAAACTTTTCATTGTTCCGTCGGTAGTAATGGGCTAGCGCATTATTAAGCAAACATTGTTGCGGCAACGTGTCAACTGGCGACGTCTATTATTTGTGTTCGTTAGTTCATTCTTTGTTATCAGTTTACCGGCAATTTTTGGTATACTCGGATCGTGTGTGAACAGACAAGCTTACATTAACTCAGATTAGTGACTAATACCAGTGAAATGAAGAGACGATATTTAAGTTCGTTCCGTGAAGAATGGTTGCAGGAAGAAAATTATAAAGAGTGGCTACAAAAAGTCGATACTGATGAGTGTATGTGTAAGTGCAGAATACGCAATATCTCATTTACTGTTAAGTACGACGGAGTTGGGGGGGGGGCGTGAGTCATTTGCCAAGGAGGAGGGGGGCAAGTCTGGTCTCCGGGCCTGCCTCCAGTTCAATCTGGCAAGTCTATCAGTAACACCGTCTCCAATATCCATATTACTGCTATCGAAAAAGAAGCCTGCAACCAAAGATAAACGACCCACGCCTGACTAGCTCGACACTGGTCTGAAATTGGCGGGACATTTGAATGTGAAATGTGCACAGCAGGTGTGGTAGGCTGCTACTCACTGGCGATGGCGGCGAGGTGCTGGCGTAGCACGCTCGCGTTTCGGCTGCCTGCAGTCACATCTTCAGCAGGCGTCTTCACTCCCAGCTCTGTCTCCTTCCTACGTTCAGCAGAAACCTCCGTCATCGATTCTCGCTGCAGACGGACGTTGGGTGCTGTAAAGGCAACATAATTCATAGGCCCCCTTACAGTAGCCTCACACAAAACGCACTTTTTTGAGTGTAACGGTATTGTAACGTTTCTGCTATGTTACAAACCGCTAAAAATCAGTTGCCAACATAGAAACACGAAATATCTGACACCTAAAGTAAAACTTCACTACCGGACACGTAAAATATCACATTTTCGCCTTCTGTTTGAAATTCTATTAACACTATTAGTAAAACGCTTTTAAGAAATAGTACGTTCATTTAAATATAACTTTGGCTGACCTTTTACGTAATTTTCAGATTTTAATACTTTCGTAAATAATAGCTGCAAACACTAAAAATGCATTACACTTAGTTTCGGAGATTGCTGAACCTATATAGATACTAATTTGTATAAAAACAACAATACTACATGTTATAACTACTGCACAACATGATTTCATATATACCTTTTGTTTAAATAAATTAGGGCAGACCATATTTATATATCACTAGATCCTAAATTAAATACTGATAATTTTTCATGCACTAAAATTAATAATCCGTTTGGTACTAAGAAACTATCTTCGAAATTAACAAAATTACGACAACCATATACAAATCCGTATTAATAAAAAATTTGACCGCAAACTGAAATACATTAAAATTCTGTGTCACCTTAATATTACGCCTACACAATATTGGCAAAACAAATATGTGTGCACTTCGAAAACACAAATAATGTAAATAATTTGAGCACATCAAAAGGATGACTTTAAATTTGTATACCACATTAAATACAAATTTCATGAAACAAGTACATACATTGAGATAAATAGTCAAAGCTTAAATGTAATGTTTTAATTTCTGTATTTTGGAATATTTAATGTAAATGAATATTGTTTAATTGTGAATTACAAAAATTTGTCATCAATTTTATTACGTGGTTACAGAGAAAGATGTTGGAGAGAAACTATGTCTTATTTAGTCTTCTAGCAGCCACAAACCTGTAAGCAACCCTGTTGGCTTGCCGCTGCATTTTTGATTGTGCAATAATGTGATTGATTTAAACGTTGTTTAAGTGGAAATAAAATCATTTTCCATATCAACAGACATGTTTATAATTTACGAAAAGATCGTGTAGCATTAAATCTTTTAGTGAATGCCGAAGACAGCTCACAACGCAATGGACCTCAGCCAGCATATAAGTTCAACTTCACCTACAGGGGAATGACCTTGTTATAGACTGTGAACTAATAAAACTTTCCGTGAATCAGGAAAATATTAGGGCTCAGTTTGAGTCATTCCGAAAAGGGGTGACGGCCGTTAGAGTATGATGAATTCCTATGTTAAAAATATGGTCCAAGTCTTGTTATTCTGATTAGTTAGATCGTGCACATAGAATTTCCGATCATTATTCGTACAAAATATCTCTCATTTTTCTGAAATTAAAATCTTGAAAATAATTTGATTTCAAGTTTTCATCACACGATCAAAAACGATTTGTTGTTGGCTGAAGCTATGGTGACGTCACATCGTACAAGAAAGAAGAAGATATATACGTGTTATAAGGAATGGAAGGAGAAATTTGGAGAGGGAATTAAAGTCAAGGGAGTCTCTGGCATATATTGACTAAGAGAAGGGATAGGTTTGGTCACATTCAGAGACATCAAGGAATCGTCAACTTAGCATTAGAAGGAAGCGTGTGGGGCAAAAATCGTAGAGGGAGACCGAGGGACGAATACAGTAAGCAGATTCAAAGGGATGTAGGTTGACGAACGTATTCTCAGATGAAGAGACTTGCACAGGACAGGGTAGCGTGGAGAGCTGCATCAAACCAGTCTGCGGACTGAAGACCACAACACCAGTGTCAACAAACGTTACTAGACCTTTCTTTATTTTTTCTTGATACACATTACTCTCTTTCATGGAAAATGCATTTACTGTTATTATGTAAGACTGGAAGAGAATTTGTTGCAAGATGAGAACTGTATTTCGAAAAAATGGGTACTCAGAGTGGCAGATTCAGCGGGCTCTCCGCCCAACCACTACAACACAACCTGTGGAAACGGATGAGAACGCAAGGGAGGATGTAGGCACTGCGTTCGTTCCATATACCGGCGCACTCTCAGGGAAGATCGCCCGCATTTTGAGAAAACACCAGGTTGGAACTGTTTTTTGTCCGCCGAATAAAATTCGTGCACTGGTGGGGAGTGCTAAAGATGATCTCGGTTTGAGGAAGGCGGGCGTGTACCAGATTCCGTGTCAGTGTGGAAAGTCATATATTGGAAAGACGATGCGTACCGTCGAGGATCGATGCGTTGAACATCAGAGGCACACACGATTGATGTATCCGAACAAGTCGGCGGACATTGTTTGTCGGAGAATCATGCGATGGACTATGAAGGCACTAGGATTCCGGTACAGACGTCGAGATACTGGGATTGCGTCGTTAGAGAGGCCATTGAAATTCGCACACGTGACGACCTCATAAACCGTGACTGTGGCTATAATCTTAGCAAAACTTGGGAACCAGCGATTGGGTTAATTAAGAGTAAATCTAGCAAACGTAACGAAGTGACGACCACGGCGGACAGAGCCCTCACAGCGACGTCATCTCAGACGCCGTCGCAATCGGTTCCACTGCGTGGACCACGGAGGGGTCGCTCCGCGGGCCGAGAGTATTTAAATGGCCCGCTACCGGGCTAGAACCCACGTCCCTTCGAATAGCCGTAGCGTGCGGATCTCCGTGCCGGCGCGTGTCCAGATCAATTCGATTTCTCCCTTCCACCGAACTGGTCCAAAGAACATAAAATCGTGTGCTCGTGTGGACACCTGTAAGGCTGTGGTGTCGCACAAGTCCAAAGTGCGCGCCACCTACTTTCGCCGCGCGCCGCCATGCACGCACGGCGCGGCGTTCTTACGACGTCAGCCAGGAGCGCCCTCTGCACAACTCCGCTCGTGGCCACCACTGAACGACATCGTTCACTTGGGACTGAGATAGGAACCAGTTAACACTTCGGAATCAGATAGGCACCAGTGAAGATTTTGCTATCGGACAGGCACTAGGCAGGCCTCTAGCTCAACTATGTATCAGCTTTCTGCAGTACTGACCTATGTAAAAGTTAAGTATTGTATAAATTCTGTGCAATATATATCTCATTCTAATTTACTCTAGTGTTTCTAGTTTCTGCTGTCCCACTGGCTGGTCACCTCCTACCTGCACAAGCGTGCTACCTTTATTCCTGTGTCGGTCATCCTACTCGGCCACCGACACCTACGACGGAAACGAGACACAAAAGCGGCGACGAGGCTGGGACACAAAAAAGGCGAACCCACGAGACGAATGAGGTCGTTCCCTCGGTATGGCGAAACCTATGAGAGCTTCCGACACTAGTTTTTAGCATCATACTGGTCCAAGAACCAGCTGCACCGCGTGGGCCACAACATCCACACGATGCCCCTCTTTTTTCCGAGGCCTGTTAAATAAGCACTGTTATTTAACAAACCCCTATCTGGTGCATGAACGCATTAGAATTTGTTTGGGTAAGCTGGCTCGACATCTGCACAACGCCCTCTCAGCAGGGAGGTGGAAAGACTATGTGGAGCAGTTTCAAGCCCTCCTCCCAGAAGATTTAGATTTCGATTAGGACCCCGCACAGAATAAGGGTTCAGTTAAACAGGGAAATGGGAATAATAATCAAAATCAGGTTCCAGGGAAGGAGCAGAATAATGGTTCTAATCGGCACTCTCGGGGAAACACCCCACGGACCCAACGAAACAGGCAATGGCGCAATAAAAATGAGAATACGTACAAAAGTGACTACTGTGGGAAGAAAAAGCTCGAGTGTGGGGATTGATTTGATTTGGTTTGATTCTTTCAGGGAAGCCAAAACAGTCTTGGTCTAACCTGCCACTGCCCGCACCAAAACTAAGTTTATTGTGCAGTATCGCTCCCTGTATGTCTAGTAAAGACAACCAATGCCCTTGAACAGTGCAAGGAGTCCCTTTACCAGATCTTTATTAGACACAATTTCTTCGGGTCTGGTTGTCCCAAATGTTCTGTGCCTTTTACTCTCCAATGCAATGCATTCGAAGATCAGATGTGATGCAGTTTCATCACCGTCATCACAGTTCCTACATTTAGGGTCCTCTTCTGTTATTCCCATTGTGTGTAGGTGTTTTTTGAAATTCCCATGGCCTGTCAGCAATCCAACCATGAGTCTAATCTCTCTCCTGTTCAGACCCAGGATTGCAGAGCTTCTTTTAAAACAAGACTTTGGCATCATTATCTTGCCATGTTTTTGTTGATGGACTTTGGTCCAATATTCTACACGCTGTCTTCTGAGCCAGTTACGTAGCTCCAATTTAATCAGTGCCTTGGTGATTGTCAGGACAGGTTCCGGTCCAATAAATGGAGCCTCTGTCCCCATCCTGGCTAATCTGTCGGCATGTTCGTTGCCACTGATCCCCGAGTGGCCAGGGACCCACAATAGGTTTACTCTATTGCCTTCCCCTAGCTCCACCAGAACCCTGTGACATTCTGCAACAATTTTAGAACTTGTTGTAGGAGCTGCCAGTGATCTCAGGGCTGCCTGAATAGATATAGATGCTACGATCTTTGTAGCACCTACGCAAATTCTTCTCCACACATGCCTTGATGGCAGTGATTTCGGCCTGGAATACTGAGGCCAGTTTCCCTAGAGAGATGACGCCCTCCAGTCGTGGCTGCACCCCGTATACCCGGCCCCAACGCCTTGGTCTGATTTCGACCCATCAGTGAACCAGACAATATCCCCCGAACGGTGTCGAACTATTTTCTCCCACTGCTCCCTACTTCCAATTGTTATACTGAAAGGCTTGTTGAAGCAGTATGGGGTTATAATGTAGTCGGCTTGCATTTCCCCAACCTTTCCTATATTTACCTCACTCACTATTTTAGTGTGTGATTCTGGATATCCGAAAGAGTTCCAGTTGTTGCCAGATTTGAGTCTGTAGACACCAGCAAGTGGGGGGAACGGCAGTAACTGGCATGCCGGCAGTAACGATCCGCGCGATGCACATTCCAAACGCGTTCACTGGGAATGGCCAAACACGCCTCCAAAGGGTGTGGAAGTGCATTCGCCCGACCCGTAGCATAAGCAAAAGTCAGACGCGCGATCCGGACCGTCGACATCAAAACGATGATGTTCTCACTCTGTTCTGTCCTTCTAGGAGTCTGACAACGAACAGGGGACGGAACAAGTCAGACTGATAGGGCTTGACGATTTAACCCTCCGTCCGGCGCCCCTCCAGATGAAACAAAATCAGGCGCACCTGGCCTGAGACGCCACCCTATATTTTGTGGACTACCTCCGCTATGTTAAATCAAATTCAAAATACGTGTTGGCTAGTCTTGAAGAGAATCTAAAGGAAGGAATTACAGCAAACGTAAAGCATAATAATGGATTTATTGAACAGAATACACCTTAAACTAAAGTAACCAAAAATACCAATTACCCACAAAGACTATTAAGAATTGTTCGAACACACATCCATAAAGTAATGAGGTTACTTTTATAGGACATTAGGCAATCTATCCTGACACTGAATCATCTTTTCTCGCCATATCTGCAGCCAAAAACCGAAGCTATAACTTCCAAATCAACAGCTGAAACACAGGTATGACACAGAACGTATACGTCGCTCAAGCAGATTGGTGGATGACAAGCTGAACATTCCTAATTCTTCAACCTCCTAACTCTTGTTTCAGCCACGCATGGTCGACGTTTTAGCCATTTGGGAGGTAATATGGAAGAACATTCACGTTCCTTGTGGGGTAAAAAAGTCTTCAGTCGAGTTTGCAGCCGAATCGACATTCCACATATATTCATAGCATACACAGGCTAAATTGTCCAGTTAGACACAAGGTTTTGCAATTGGTGGCGTCATTTGTAGCAATATCTTTTACACTGGATGTTGTGTAATAATGATGCGACTCTTCACACTATGAATACTAGAAGGTATCTACTTAGACTACTTCGTCGTCTTATCGTTTCTAAAATAAAAACTCCTCACATATTTTCTTCTCTTCTTCATATTCCCGAGCTGTTCCCTAAACTTCCTGTTCAGTAGCTGAGTCCTCTTGCCTTCTCCTACCTCATCCTGAGAGTGGGTCTTCAGCAGTTTCGTCCTCGAGGAGGTGCATTATTTCCACAAGATCATTGGCTTAGAGGCATAATATACTTTTCTGGACATTTCAGCAGAAAATATGGACGTGATAACGTAGGGAAAGTTGGAAAACGGAATTAGAACTCGATCAGGCGCACTCAGTCTGAAGGGCAGGGTCGTCAGAGATTTTTTTTCCGAAGGTAATGGCGAAAATCACAGAGGACAGACTTAGTTTGATTGAAACGAAGTAATAAAATAAAAATATCTTGAAAAATCTCACCTTAAAAACCATAACGTAATGGGGCGCAGACGGCCTGTGCGGCCCGAGTTCCCCGTGATCCGCGTGGAAATCGACTGCAGCCTGCGGGTCGGCACTGCGTGAGGTTCCCAAAGTTACGCGAGGAAACGGAGAGGCGGGCCGCTGGGCCACCAGTGTTAAGCACGGGAATCAAAAATATATTTTGCTGGCCTGTGAGGCCGACTGCGCCCGACGGAGGGTTAAGGGAGTCCTCTTAGAGGAGGAACCCGAGCTGAGTGATAATCTAATACAACCAGACCTGACGATTCCAATGAGAGATGTGGACCTGCAAAGCATTTTAGACACAGGCAGTGTCGTATCCGATAAGTGAGGCGGCGTACGAGCGCTGACAAACAGTGGCTTCTTGGACGGAAGTCACCTTGCAAAGCACCGAGGTCAAGGGCGCCTCGGTTGGGCGTAACTTAGAAATACGGAGGCAGGCCGAGATTGAATTCTCGTGTCAGGGACATGCTTTTGTGGCCAACTTCATCGTTGTGCCGTCACTAGTTGTAGATGTGTTGCTCGGTGTGAAATTTTTGGTGGCACACCGTACTACTCTGCACTTTGGCGAAAGAGAAGCACGCCTTTGACTGAATCAGAAAGAAATCACACTAAAATTCAGCGAGGGTACCACGAGGCTGAGTTCCGTGGGTCTGTGTTGCCACTTGTTATCAGATTATTGGGCGATATACTCGTTACTTGTTACTTTGTTACTTGTTACTTGGGCAGTAAAATAACAAATGATGGTCGCAGTACAGAGGATATAAAATGCAGAATGGCAATGGGTAGAAAAGCGTTCTTGAAAAAGAGAAATTTGTTAACATCGAATATTGATTTAAACCTAAGGAAGTCCTTTCTGAAGGCGTTTGTATGGAGTGTTGCCTTGTATGGGAGTGAGACATGGACGATAAACAGTGCGGGCAGGAAGAGAATTGAGGCTTTTGAAACATGGTGCTACAGAAGAATACTGAAGATTAGGTGGGTGGATCGCGTAACTAATGAGGAGGTACTGAACAGAATTGGGGAGAAAAGGAATTTCTGGCATGCCTTGACTAAAAGAAGGGATAGATTGGTAGGACACATTCTTAGACATCAAGTAATTGTGAATTTAGCGTTGGAGGGAAGTGTATGGGGAAAAAATCGCAGGGGAAGACCAAGAGATGGATACAGTAAGCAGATTCAGACAGATGTATGTTGTCGCTCTTATATGGAGATGAAGACGCTTGCTCAGGATAGGGTATTGTGGAGAGCTGCATCAAACCAGTCTCCGGACTGAAGACCACAACAACAACAACAACATACTCGCCAGATTCGGTGCTCTCGGAGTATGATGACCTGTATATACTTCTCGTTCATTGTGAGAAAGTAGACGTCCTGGCCGAGATCGACCGAAAAATGAGTTCGTTAGAGGGTGTCCCACCCTAAGCGAAAACTAATTTAGATTCCATTTTGCGGAAACATGCGACGGGGTTTTCTGATGCTCCTTGCACGATCAAAGTCTTTCAATATAAGTTTTAAGTTCGGGTAGACAAGTTTTTTGTGAAGCCATACCAAATTACACGAATATAGAAGTGGGAAGTCGAAGAGGAGATTGCACGGATATTAGTGGACGGTGTCATAGAACACACTGTGAGTTCATATAACAGTTCATTTTTGATCGTCCCCAAGAAGAATAAATCGATCAGGCTTGTCCTGGATTTGAGGCAAATAAACACCATAATTGAACTGGAGACTGATCGACTGCAGACGTAAGATGAACTCTGAAAGTGACTTGTTAGTTTTCTTAGCCAGATCTCGGGCAGTTGAGATCTGCAAATGTAAGTTAAAACGCTCACTGCTGATCTGAATTACTTTACGAGTGGCCACAGTACATGCGCAATGGAAATTTATCTAACTGCTCACTCCTTAAGGAAGCAGCCAAAGTTTTAACAAACACAAAATCAATGTTAACAAATAAATGAATAGATAATTAAACATGGGATGGGGAGCATGAAATCGTAAAGCAGAGGTTTGATACTTTAAAATCATAAGATATTCAGTAAAATGTACAGCAACTAAATGTGGGGAGACCAAATTAAGCACACACCTTGGTCAAAGGTGAATTAATTCATCAAATTACTGGCCATTATAAAATTGTTTCAGCCCTTTATGAATATGGAGGTAACGTGAGAGGAAATTTGCAAAGAGACAATGGGTAGCTCAATACACATTCATTCATTCACAAACATGCGCATAATGCTCGGTGGTACATTACAATTCGGGTACACTCGAAATCAGTACCAAAACAAAGCGACAGCAGCGTTTTGACAAGATGGCAGGTGTCTCGATCACAAATTTAAATACACTGTGCACTAAACGAACTAATGTTCATGGAGGCAGTGTCGTTACTATTCTTAAGTACAATGTGGTGTGCGCCCATGCCGAATTACATAGCACTTACAAACAGAAATTAATTGAAAATAAGCAAGTAAAGCACATGCGAGAATTCATATAGAAGAAAACTAGCATTAATGAAAGCACGGCTGAAGACTGAAGTAATGACCGTTACGAAAGAACGTGTGCAATTGGTCATACAAGACAGGAAAGACGGAATCAAATCAGAAAATCTGAGAAATATTTAGCCTAATCACAGATACAGAAATGACGCGAAAACGTTAGTTAAAAACACGAAAATAATTCTAACTTGAGCAAAACTGGAATTTACTGAAGTTCTGTAAATTAAAAAATACTTCGCCTCACATAGCGAAAGAATTACTCAAGAAAACTATCACTGAAAAACCAATACTGCCTGATGACAAAGAAAGCAAGGTTCTAACAGCATGCCTTCGCCTCAGCACGATTTGGTGGAGTACTTACTTCCACAGTCGTCGGAGCCCGAATGAAGAGTGAAGCTCTAAGTCCTCGAAAAACCTCCCCTTACCGTACACCGGATGTAGAGCGCGGTAAGAGCGACGCAAAGTTCGTTCAGAACCTCCTGCCTACAAACTCTCGGTACATGTCGAAGACAATTCCCTCTACAACCGCTCCCAGATACGTCTCCTGTGACATCTCTGATACAAGATTTTGGTACATCACTACGAAAATGGCCACCTTGCCACCTCGCCAAGTAAGCTCGTTTCTGGCTAGCCAGCAGATGCTAGCACAGATGACAAAGAAAGCCACGCATTCTTAACTTCAGCAAAGCGAGGCGTAGAGCGAGAGCTGGCGACTGTACGCCATTGTGAAGCAGTCAGTCAATATTAAAAGTAACCTTCCACATTCACATGAACACAAAAGTTCAATCACACGGGTGGAAACATATATAAATGTGGGGCAAACATGTATCAATATGGGGCATTGATCATTAATAAAAAGAAAAAAAAATTAACAGACAAATAGATGACATTAATGGTGCAGAAACGCTTTAGATTAATGAATAAGTGAACATGGAACACGACGACACATCCAGTGGATGTGTTTCAGCACCGTCCGCTAGGTGGCGACAAATAGCCTGGAACCAATCCTGTCATACTGGATTGGATCGAGATTGAAATATTAGTCACACAAACAGAGTGACAAAAATAAAATATTTCCTACTCTGGACATTCGCTGAAGCTATTGGCATCTTAAATTTTGAAACAAAAAGAAGGTAAAGGTTTTAAATTTTGTAAACAACATTTAAAGATAAAAGAAGAAGGTGGGAGGTCAACAATATATGCATAAACAACTATTTACAGAATGAAACTTCACTCTGCAGCGGAGTGTGCACTGATAAGAAACTTCCTGGCAGATTAAAATTGCTAGTCTTGCGTGTCTGCAGGAGAGCTTCTGTGAAGTTTGGAAAGTAGGAGGCGAGGTACTGGCGGAATTAAGTTGTGAGGCGGCATCGTGAGTCGTGTCGGGATAGCACAGTCGGTAGTGCGCTTGCCCGCGAAAGGCAAAGGTCCCAGGTTCGAGTCCCGGTTTCGGCACACAATTTTAATCTGCCAGGAAGTTTCAACTATTTACAGGTTAACACAAAAGAAATGAGACAAATGTGTAAGCTTTTTATTCTTGGGAGTGTTTTTAAAGAGAAAAAAAAGATCAGGTTCGCTTCACTATGGTGAGTGTTCGGTTTCTTACAACATTTATGACTGAAGATTCGTCACACATCAATAAAAACTTAGGGACATCTACGGGGAGGATGTACTCTGCGGGATAACTGGGTGGAAAGTAGAACCCACACTTATTTAACACTTGACCACTGTCAAGTTGTTCAGTGTCGATGGTCCCTGTTTCCGGCACCAGGTGCCAGGTGGCAGGGAGCACATAGCAGAAATAGAATGGCGCGGCGCTGCGCTACGCGGCTATATTGCCGCGAGAGATTGTGTCGGCTCACCATGTCGTTGGGCCCGGTTCTTCAGTTGTTCTTCCGCTGAGCGGATTTGTCGCTGGCGGTCTCCAAACGTCTTCTTAAGTTTCTCCTGGAACGTCTCCCAGTCATTCAACTTGTCTTCGTTGTTTTCGAACCATTGCTGGGCTGTTCCATCCAGGTAGAAATAAACTTTGGCCAAGCACATCGTATGATCCCACCTGTTGTACTTGGCGACTCGGTCGAACCCTTTTAGCCATTTGTTGGGGTCCTGTCCAACTCGTGGAAAAGTATTCCAGTCAAAACTAGTATCAGAGGTAATGTCACGGTGCAACATTGTCCACAGAATGACAACTGCATACCATCCTCAGACAAATGGTCTTACGGAACGTTTTAACAAAACGTTAGCCGACATGCTGTCGATGTACGTCGATGTTGAGCAGAAGAATTGGGATACAATTCTGCCAGTCGTGACATTTGCTTACAACACCGCAAGACAAGACACCACAGGCTTCACGCCGTTTTTCCTGCTCCATGGCCGTGAAGCTGAGACGACAATGGATACACTGTTTCCGTTCCAACCGGACGACACTCAGGATGGCTATGTTAAACAGCTCATCACCAGGGTCGAAGAAGCAAGACAGCTAGCTCGCATACGGACACTGGACGCCCAGGAGAAGGACCGTCAGCGGTATAATGACAAGCACCGACCTGTTGTGTACAGCCCAGGAGATCTGGTATGGATTTTTACCCCTGTACGGAAGGTTGGACCGTCAGAAAAGTTATGAAGCGATACTTTGGTCCGTATCGTGTCATACGCCGCCTGTCTGACGTCACATACGAAGTTGAGGATTATGAGCCGTCGTCGAAACGTCAAAAACGTAGAGACATTGTTGATGTCCTGCGCATAAAGCCTTACTACGATCCTGAAGAGCAGGTAGACGACAATGGTTTTTTGTTCAAGGACTCTAAGGACGGTAATGTTCCTGATGAAGCCACGACAGGAACGTCTGTCGTCGATAATCGTGCAGAAGGGAAGGATGCTCTTGAACTGTCATACAGAGGACCCATGACACGGTCAAGATCCAGGACATTGCAGCTGTCTCCACAGGGATCATAACAGCGGGTCGCTGTTTCTCCAGGAGAGGGAGCAATGCCGTGAGAGACCACGAACACCGACTGCCGGCGTGGCGCAGGGGATAGCGTCACGGACTGCGAAGCAGCTGGTCGCTGGTTCAATCCCGCCCACCGGCAAAAATTTATTTCTTTGTAATTTACAATTCCAGAAGGTTCTACATCTTTCTTATGTTCACTTGTAAATTCTACTTGTTTCTTATGTTAACTGTTCTTCTAATTTCTGGTAAATTCTGTCTGTGTATAAATAGCAGAGCACTCTGTCTGAGAGGCAGTCAGTGCTGTGTGTATGTTGAGTTCGGAATAAACGTGCTTTCAGTATAAGTGCTGTGTTTAGTTGACTTCGAAGTCAAGCCTATTTCCATTGCAACGTGACAATATTATTATAAAGTTACCTTAAACTGATCTGCCACCAGCCTGAGCCCGCGCTACGGCAATCTACCGTGAAAACTACATGCTGGGCCCAACTACTGCGTCTCTGCCTACAGTGTAGTTCCCGACCTCTTGCAGAGTCCTGTAGAATCTCTATACACCTAAAGACAGTTTATTGTAACCACTGGCGCGACACTCGCTTACTGTCCATTTGGAGCAGTAGCATCATAATCAGCTTACTGCTCCAGCGGTCCCGATTTCTTAAAAACATTCTCTAAGCAAAGTCTCGTTAGAAGGTAAGCTCGGTATAAAAACAAACAAATAGATAAATTGACATCCTAATCCTATAATCAGAGAAACACTAAAACAAGACACGAAAATACATAAACACCTGTAACAATAAACAAAATAAAACAAAGTCGATGAAGTCAGAAATATAGATTACAAACTCCCTGTAAAACATGAATCAAATGACACACTAGTTATTAGATGCGCTAGTTCGAGGCTCATCATAAACGTATCACAGAATTTAAACATGTTACCTAGGTTCCAGCTAAAATTTAGAACAGAAAGTGATTATGAAGTTCTTGTTGTGGTCTTCAGTCCGCAGACTGGTTTGATGCAGCTCTCCACGCTACCCTGTCCTGTGCAAGTCTCTTCATTTGAGAATACGTTTGGCAACCTACATCCTTTTGAATCTACTTACTATATTCGTCCCTCGGTATCCCTCTACGATTTTTACCTCACACGCTTCCTTCTAATGCTAAGTTGACAATTCCCTGATGTCTCAGAATGTGTCCAACCAATCTATCCCTTATCTTAGTCAGGATTTGCCGGAAACTCCTTTTCTCCCCGATTCGATTAAGCACCTGCTCATTATTTACGTGATCTACCTATCTAATTTTCACCATTCGTCTGTAGCACCACATTTCAAAAGCTTCTATCATCTTTTTATATGAACTTCTTATCGTGCATGTTTCACTCCCATACAATACTACACTCCAGACAAATGCTTTCAAAAAGGACTTCGTAACATTTAAATTAATTTTAGACATAAGCAGATTTCGTTTCTTCAGAAATTCTTTTCTCCCCATAGGCATTCTGCACTTTATATCTTCCTTATTTCGGCCATCAGAAGTTATCTTGCTACCCAAATAAGAAAATTTATCTACTACTTTTATTGTCTCATTACCTAATCTAATTCCTTCAGCATCGCCTGATTTTCTGACATTCCATTCCATTACCTTCCGTTTACTCTCGTTAATGTTCATCTTATATCTTCCTTTCAAGACACTGTCCATCCAATTCAATTGCTCTTCCAGGTCTTTTGCGGTCTCTGACAGAATTACTATGTCATCGGCAAACCGCAATATTTTTATTTCTTCTCCCTGCACTTTAATGCCCTCTCCAAATTTCTCCTTCAATTTCTTCACTGCTTGCTCAACGTACAGATTGAACGGCATTGGGGAAAGCCTACAACCCTGTTTTACTCCCTTCCCAACCTCTGCGTCCCTTTCTTGCCCTTCGACTCTAATAACCGCTGTTTGGTTTTTGTATAGATCGAATATAACTCTTCGCTCCCTATATTTTACCCCTTCTACCTTAAGAATTTGGATGAGTGTATTCCAGTCGATATTGTGAAAAGATTCCAAATTCTGAAGGTATCAGGAAAGATTGGTTGGGCACATTCTGCGATATCAAGGAATTGTCACCTTAGCATTAGAAGGAAGCGTGTGGGGTAAAAATCGTAGAGAGCCGAATATCATAAACAGATTCAAAAGGATGTAGGTTGTGGAACTTATTCTCAGATGAAGAGACTTGCACAGAGTAGGGTAGTGTGGAGAGCTGCACGAAACCAGTCTGTGCACTGAAGACCACAACAACAGTAAAAGAGCATAAGGCAAAAGGGGAAAAAATGAAATGAAGCAATCTGAGTAATAAATGACAGAAGGTGGTCGCCCCTCATATCTTAAAAACAACAACTTTTGTCATCTTCATTACAAAGACACAAAATACAACTGGAATTAATACACAATCATTGGAAGGCAACAAATTGACAGCCACCACCGAAGAGACGAAACGTCGAAACGTCGCATACTCGCAGATGCCGCAGCGGCGGTGCCGGAGGTGAACTGAGGCGGGAGGTCCATGACGGAGAGTGTGGCCGGGGTCAGCATTTCACTTGCATGGGGTGGCGTTTGAACGGCGTGACACTCGCACGGGGCGGTGTTTTCCCGGCGTGACACTTGCATGGGGCGGCATTTGGCCAGGGCAACACTTGCATGGGGCGGCATTTTCCAGGGGCGACACGTGCACGGGGCGGCATGTGCCCGGCGTGACACTTGTATGGGGTGGCATTTACCTGGGGCAACACTTTTACGGGGCGGAGTTTGCCCGGCGTGACACTTGTACGGGGCGGAGTTTTCCCGGGGCGACACTTGCACGGGGCGGCGTTTGTCCGGGCTATACTTACACAGGGCGGCGTTTGCCCGGCGTGACACTCGCTCGGGGCGTCGGATGCCCGGGGCAACAATTGCATGGGGCGGCGTTTGCCCGGCGTGACACTCGAATGGGGTGGCGTTTGTCCGAGGCGATACTTGCACGGGGCGGCATTTCCCCGGAGTGACATTTGCATGGGGTGGCGTTTTCCCAGGGTGACAATTGCACGGGGTGGTGTTTTCCTGGCATGACACTTGCATGGGGCGGCATTTGCCCGAGGCAACACTTGCATGGGGCGTCGTTTTCCCAGGGCGACATGTGCACGGGGTGGCGTGTGCCCGGCGAGACACTTGCATGGGGCGGCATTTGTCCGGGGCAGCACTTGCACGGGGCAGCATTTGTTCGGGCTAGACTTGCACAGGGCGGCGTTTGCCCGGCGTGACACTCGCACGGGGCGGCGTATGCCAGGGACAACACTTGCATGGGGCGGGGTTTTCCCGGGGCGACACTTTACGGGGCGGCGTATGCCCGGTGTGACACTAGAACGAGGTGGCGTTTTCCCGGGGCCACACTTGCACGGGGCGGCGTTTGCCCGGAGGGACATTTGCATGGGGTGGCGTTTTCCCGGGGTGACAATTGCACGGGGTGGCGTTTGCCCGGCGTGACACTTGCATGGGGCGGCATTTGCCTTGGGCAACACTTGCATGTGGCGGCGTTTTCCCGGGGCCACACTTGCACGGGGCGGCGTTTGCCCGGAGGGACATTTGCATGGGGTGGCATTTTCCCGGGTCGACAATTGCATGGGGTGGCGTTTTCCTGGGGCGACAATTGCACGGGGTGGCGTTTGCCCGGCGTGACACTTGCATGGGGCGGCATTTGCCCGGAGCAACACTTGCATGGGGCGGCATTTTCCTGGGGCGACACGTGCACGGTGCGTCGTGTGACCGGCGTGACACTTGCAAGGGGTGGCATTTGCCCGTGGCAACACTTTTACGGGGCGGAGTTTTCCCGGCGTGACACTTGCACGGGGCGGCGTTTGCCTGGGCTATACTTGTATAGGGCGGCGTTTGCCTGGCGTGACTCTCACACGGGGCGGCATATGCCCGGGGCGACACTTGCATGGGTCGGCGTTTGCCCGGTGTGACACTAGAACGGGGTGGCGTTTGCCCGGGGCGACACTTGGACGGAGCGGCGTTTGCCCGAAGTGACATTTGCATGGGGTGACGTTTTCCTGGGGCGACAATGGCACGAGGTGGCGTTTGCCCGGGGCGTCACTTGTACGGGGCGGCGTTTTTACTGGCTTGACACTCGCATGGGGTGGCATTTTCCCGGGGCGACACTTCCACGGGGTGGCGTTTGCCCGGCGTGACACTCACACGGGACAGTGTTTTCCCAGGGCGATACTTGCATGGGGTGGAGTTTGTCCGTCGTGACATTCCCTCGTGGCGGAGTTCGCCCGGGGCGACACTTGCACGGGGCAGCGTTTGCCTGGCGTGACACTTGCATTGGGGCGGCATTTTCCCGGGGCAACACTTGCATGGGGCGGTGTTTGCCCTGCGTGACACTTTCACGGGGTTGTGTTTGTCCGGGGCGACACTTGCATGGGGCGGTGTTTTCCCGGGGCTATACTTGCATGCGGCGGCGTTTGCCCGGCATGACACTCGCAGGGGGCGGCGTATGCCCGGGTCGACACTTGCATGGGGCGGTGTTTGCCCGTCGTGACTTTCGCATGGGGCGGCGTTTTCCCGGGGCAACACTTGCATGGGTCGACATTTTCCCGGGCGACACTTGCACACGGCGGAGTTTCCCCGGCGTGACACTCGAATGCGGCGGCGTATGCCCGGAGTGACACTTGCATGGGGCAGCGTTTGCCCGGCGTGACTTTCGCATGGGGCGGCGTTTGCCCGGGGCAACACTTGCATGGAGCGACATTTTCCCGGGGCGACACTTGCACGGGGCGGCGTTTGCCTGGTGTGACACTTGAATGGGGTGGCATTTCCCTGGTGCTACACTTGCATGGGGCGGCGTTTTCCCGAAGTGAAATTTGCATGGGGTGGCGTTTGCCCGGGGTGACACTTGCACGGGGTGGCGTTTGCCCGGCGTGACACTTGCAAGGGGCGGCGTTTTCCCAGGGCGAAACTAGCAAGGGGCAGCGTTTGCCCGGCGTGATACTTGCATGGGGTGGCATTTTCCGGGTGTGACACTCGCACGGGGCGGCATTTGCACTGGGCGACACTTGCACGGGGCGGCGTTTTCCCAGCGTGACACTAGCACAGGGCTGCGTTTGCCCGGGGCGACACTTGCATGGGGTGCCGTTTGCCCAGGGTGACACTTTCACGGGGTGGTGTTTGCCCGGCACGAAACTTTCACGGGGTGGCATTTGCCCGGGGCGAAACTTGCACGGGGCGGCGTTTGTCCGGCGTGACACTCGCACGGGGTGGCATTTTCCCGGGGCGACACTTTTACGGGGTGGCGTTTGCCCGGCGTGACACTTGCATGGGGCGGCATTTGCCCTGGGCGACACTCGGACGGGGTGGCGTTTTCTCGGGAGGACACTTGCACGGGTCGGCGTTTGCCCCGCATACAACTTGCATGGGGTGGCGTTTGCCCGGCATTACACTTGCACGGGGTGGCGTTTTCCCAGCATAACACTTGCACGGGGTGGTTTTTTCCCCGGGCGACACTTGCCGGCGGCGGCTGACCGGTAGCAACCGAGTATAAAACATGCTAAACTGGTACAGGACAAAATTTAGTTTGGCTGATTTATATATAACTAGTCGATCCAGCAATGCTTCGCAATTGCTAATATGTATGCACTCTTGCTTTGAACGTCGATTGTCAACATTTTATAGCAATCAGATTAATGGTATTGGTTTTTCATAGAAAAATCTTTTTATATTTTTTCTGAATTTTCCAATTTTTCGGGAAACTTTTCCTTATTTTTGTTGCATAAGAACTTTACTCTTGCTTTGAACCTCAAATATGCAAAATTTTATCGCAATCAGATGAATTACATTGATATCCCATTGAGAAAAGGCTCTTTCAGTTTCTCGCGAATTATCAATTTTTCTTGGTAACTTTCCCAAATTTTGCTATCTTTCGTAGAAAGTCAAATGATTAAAATTATATTGCAATCGGATGAACGGTTCTCAACTTAGTGTTGAGTACATTTAGAAACATATTTCAAATGGTTCGAATTCTGCGACTTTCCTTTTTAACTCTCCCTATTTTTTGACTGAAATCTTTTCCAAGACCATAATGAACAAAAAACAAAAAAAAAAAAAAAAAAAAAAAAAAAAAAAAAAAAAAAGGAATTATTCATTTAAGTTGTGCGGATAGTCAGTTATAGTGCAGAATTCAATCAAAACCACATTGAAAAAAGCACTTTCGGTCTTTTTAAATTTTCCAGTTTTCCGGTAGATTTTCCAAAAAGTTTATTTCATACAAACCCTGTCCTGTCGAGCTGCTTGCTCTTACAACCACATGGCAATTGATTTTTATTCATAGAAAAAAAAATCGCTTTCGGTTTTTCCTAAATTTTCCTACTTTCCGGGCGGCTTTTCCAAATTTTTATTTGATGCAAATCTTCCTCTTGCTTTCAACATGAAATGTACAAAATTTTATGGCAATTCGACGAAAGCTATTGATAGCTGCCTTGAAAAAGCTCTTTCAGTTTTTCCCGATTTTCCTCTTTTCTGGACAACTTTTGCATATTTAATCACCGTTTAAACCTTCCCTGGATTTCCACGAATATTTCAAGACTAAAATTAGCCAAATAGGTTCAGCTTTTCTCGAGTTTTAACGAGACTAACGAACAGCAATTCATTTATATATATATATATATATATATATATATAGATTAGTATTTGTTTCTAACATTAAACATAAAAAACACAGAATGTCATTGAATATTATTTATTTTCCTTTTCACTTAAGGAACAATGATCTTACTCTTCTAGTAAAGCTAATTGGAAGAAAAAATCTTAAGTTGAAATCTGCCAGTGAGTTTCTGTGGTTGGATTTCGTCTTTGTGTAGAAAAAGCATCATGTACAAGCAAATGTAAACAGTGATATAATCGAGCTGCAGACTTACATTTCGGAAAGAGAAGTCTACGAGACTAATGTTGCTATGAAAGTAATAACGCACAAGTTCTATCTGTAGACAAGTTTCCACACTGTCGACATAGCACGAAAATCAGTAAAACTGCACAAATCTTTGCTAGCTGAAGAGCAGTATAGTAACTCGATCAAACCACAGATCAATTCGTTCTGATAGGCACTCGCCAGTCAACATGCAGACAGCGAATTCAGAACAATACTTCTACTATCAAAATATTAGCCGTAAACTTTAAAAGAATTAACTGCAAAGTACCGAATTTATCGCGCTGCAGGGAAATTGTAGCGCACAGATTTGATTTGATTCATTTGATTTTATTCTTTCAGGGAAGCCAAAACAGTCTTGGTCTAACCCGCCACTGCCCGCACCGAAACTAAGTTTATTGTGCGGTATCGCTACCTGTATGTCTAGTAAAGCCAACCAATGCCCTTGAACAGTGCAAGGAGTCCCTTTACCAGTTCTTTATTAGACACAATTTCTTTGGGTCTGGTTGTCCCAAATGTTCTGTGCCTTTTACTCTCCAATGCAATGCATTCGAAGATCAGATGTGATGCAGTTTCATCACCGTCATCACAGATCCTACATTTAGGGTCCTCTTCTGTTATTCCCATTGTATGTAGGTGTTTTTTGAAATTCCCATGGCCTGTCAGCAATCCAACCATGAGTCTAATCTCTCTCCTGTTCAGACTAAGGATTGCAGAGCTTCATTTAAAACAAGGCTTTGGCATCATTACCTTGCCATGTTTTTGTTGATGGACTCTGCTCCAATATTCTACGTGCTGTCTTCTGAGCCAGTTACGTAGCTCCAATTTAATCATTGCCTTGGTGATTGTCAGGACAGGTTCCGGTCCAATAAATGGAGCCTCTGCCCCCATCCTGGCTAATCTGTTGGCATGTTCGTTGCCACTGATCCCCGAGTGGCCAGGGACCCACAATAGGTTTACTCTATTGCTTTCCCCTAGCTCCACCAGAACCCTGTGACATTCTGCAACAATTTTAGACCTTGTTGCAGGAGCTGCCAGTGATCTCAGGGCTGCCTGGCTGTCTGAATAGATATAGATGCTACGATCTTTGTAGCACCTACGCAAATTCTCCTCCACACATGCCCTGATGGCAGTGATTTCGGCCTGGAATACTGAGGCCAGTTTCCCTAGAGAGATGACGCCCTCCAGTCTTGGCTGCACCCCGTATACCCTGGCACCAACGCCTCGGTCTGATTTCGACGCGTCAGTGAACCGGACAATATCCCCCGTACGGTGTCGAACTATTTTCTCCCACTGCTCCCTACTTCCAATTGTTATACTCAAAGGCTTGTTGAAGCAGTGTGGGGTTATAATATAGTCGGCTTGCATTTCCCCAACCTTTCCTATATTTACCTCACTATTTTAGTGTGTGATTCTGGATATCCCAAAGAGTTCCAGTTGTTGACAGATTTGAGTCTGTAGGCACCAGCTGCCGCCTCTTGACCTAAAGGTGTAATGGGGGCATATCCAGCATTTGCGCACAGATAGTCTTAGGCACCAAAAACTGGCTAAATCATAATGTGGGAAGCTCGTAAATATTTAGCGAGGCGTGGAATGTATATCGGAAAGGCAGATAGGACACAACTGGAGGGGCAGTGTTCATAGCAGTGGACAAAGGTGTTATAGTTTCTACCGAGGTCGAGGTTGAGAGCAACCCTGAAGTAATCTGGGCACGTATAACAGGTCTACGACAAGAAAGTTAGCAGTTGGGTGTTTTCCCGCCCCCCCCCCCCCAGTGCTGCTGTAGCAGTTTTAGAATCATTCAAAGAAAGTCTACACCAGGTAGTGCGTAGGTTTCCGGGCCATGTAATATTAGTCGGGGGAGACTTCAACCTTAAGAGTACAGATTGGCACCTCTCTAGTTACATTTCAGGCGGTAAAAAACGAGCATTCTTGCGAACTACTACTGGACACGTTTTTCGAAAACTGTCTTGAGTAGTTAAACCGACAACCCACATGCATTGGAAATATTTTAGACCTTATAGCTACAAACAGCCCTGACCTTATTAACGATGTCTGTGTAAAGACAGGAGTTAGTGATTATGATATCCTCATAGTGTCAATGGTGATGAAAGTTATTAAACCAAACAAGAAGGCTAGGAGCGTATTTTTTTTTTTTTTTTTTTTTTTTTTTTTTTGGAAGAGCCGACCCACGCTCAACACGGATTTAGAAAATATCCTTCATGCGAAACAAAACTAGCTCTTTATTCACACGAAGTGATCGGTGCTATCGACAAAGGTTCGCAAATTGATTCCGTATTTCTTGATTTCCAGAAAGCTTTTGACACCGTACCTCACAAACGGCTTTTAATCAAATTGCGTGGTTATGGTATATCGCCACAAATTTGCGATTGGATAGGGGATTTCTTGTCAGAGAGGACACAGTTCGTAGTAATCGACGGTAAGGCATCGACTAAAACAGAGGTGATATCGGGCGTTCCACAGGGTAGTGTTATTGGTCCTCTGCTGTTCCTTATTTACATAAACGATTTAGGGGAAAATCTAAATAGCTCTCTTAGGTTGTTTGCAGATGACGCCGTCATTTACCGTCTAGTAAAATCATCTGAAGATCAAAACCAACTGCAGAACGATCTGAATAAGATATCAGTATGGTGTAAAAATTGGCAATTTACTCTAAATAATGAGAAGTGTGAAGTCGTCCACATGAGTACGAAAAGAAATCCGTTAAACATTGTTTACAACATAAATCAATCAAATGCGAAGGCCGTAAACTTCACAATATACCTAGGAATTACTATTACTTCAGACCTAAACTGGAAAGAAAACGTAGATAATATCGTGGGAAAGGCGAACCAGAGATTGCGTTTTGTTGGCAGAACCCTTAAAAGATGCAACAGAACTACTAAAGAAACTGCATACACTGCGCTTGTCCGTCCATTTTTGGAGTATTGCAGCCCAGTGTGGGATCCTTATCAGGTGGGTTTGACGGAGGACATCGAAAGAGTCCAAAGAAGGGCAACTCGTTTCGTATTGTCACGATACAGGGGAGACAGCGTTACGGAAATGATCCTGGATCTGAGATGGGAATCATTACAACAACGGCGCTTATCGCTGCGGCGTGGGCTACTTGCGAAACTCCAATCGCCAACATTCTCCTCCGAATGCGAAAATATATTGTTGACTCCCACTTACATAGGTAGAAATGATCATCAGAATAAAATACGAGAAATCAGAGCTCGAACAGAGAGATTCAGGTGTTCTTTCTTCCCGCACGCTATTCGATAATGGAATGGGAGATAAATAGTGGTTCGATGAACCCTCTGCCAGGCACTTAAATGTGATTTGCAAAGTATCCCATGTAGATGTAGGTGTAGATGTAGATAAGCAAATGTTAGGATCGCACTTAGAAAATGAATGGACATCGTTTAGAAAAATATTCAAATGTTTGTATAGCTTATGGGACTTAACTACGGGCTCATCGGTCCCTAAACTTACAAACTACTCTTATAAACTACCTTATACTAAAGACGGCACAAATATCCTTGCCCGAGGGGGGATTCGAACCCCCGACCGTAGTGGCTGTGCAGAACGTGACTGGAGCGCCTGAGTCCCCTCGGCCACCGCGGCCGGCGACATGGTTTAGTTCCGGTACTATGGGTGTATAGGAATTGTGGGACAGCCGCGGTGGCCGAGCGGTCTGCGGCGCTCCAATCAAAGTCTGCACGGCCGCTACGCTAGGGGGTTCGAATCCCCCCTTGGGCATGGATGTTCGTGTCTTTAGTATAAGGTTGTTCATAAGTAGTTTGTAAGTTTAGGGACTGATGACCCCGCAGTGAAGTCCCTTAAGCTTAACAGACATTTAACATTTGGAATTCAAATGCATTCTAAGCAAAGGGTTAGAGAAATATGTTCCTATAAAGTTAATCAACGCTGGAAGAGATCCACCATGTTATAATAACAACATTACAAATCTACTGAGAAGCCGCGGTGGAGTAGCCGAGCGGTCTACAGCGTCTCGCTGCGGAGCGTGCGGTTGCTTGCCTTGGAGGTTCGAGTCCTCCCTGGGGCATGGCTGTGTGTGTTGTTGTTAGGTTAGTTTACCTAGGTTTAAGTAGTTTTTAAGCTACGGACTAATGACCATGCAGTTTGGTCCGATAGATTTACAAACATTTGAAATGTTTTTCTACTGAGAAAACAATGACTGTTGCACTCACGGTTCAAAAAGAGAATACGCAAATGATGACAGCCAGAAGTTAGTATAGATTCGTTCGTCTATAAAAAGATCGATGCGCGATGCATACAATAATTACCACAGCCATGCCTTAACAAAACATCTTTCCGAGAACCGAATAAATTCTGGTCCTATGTAAAATAGATATGCGGGTTAAAGCCCATTGTCCAGTCAATCGTTGATCATTCTATATTTCACGCAGGAGGACCTCACAAATATACCATCATTTGATCAACGTACTAATTCCGAAATGGGGGACATAGCAATAGGTATTTCCGGTGTAGAGAAGCAGCTGAGAGAGCTAAATAGTCTGATGGCCCGGATGGAATGCCAGTTCGGTTTTACAAAGAGTATTCAGCGGCATTGGCCCCCTACTTAGCTTGCATTTAGCGCGAATATTTAATTCAGCGCAAAGTTCCTAGTGATTGGAAAAAAGGTAAAAGAACTGACCCACATAATTACAGGCCAATGTCATTGAGATCAGTTTCTTGTAGAATTTTGGAGCATATTCTCTGCTCGAAATAACAAATTTCCTTGAGACAGAAAAGATTCTTTCTATAAATCAGCACGGGTTTAGGAAAAATCTTTCGTGTCAAACTCTGCTTGCCCTTTTCTCACATGACATCTTGCGAGCCATGGATGAAGGGCAGCAGGCGGATTGTGTTTTTCTCCACTTTTAAAAGGCTTTTGACGCGGTGCCACACTGCAGACTGCAAACGAAGATACGATCTTATGGAATAGGTTCACAGATTTGTGACTGGCTGGAAGACGTCCTAAGTAATAGAACGCAGTACGTTGTTCTCGACAGCGAGTGTTCATCAGAGACGAGTGTATCGTCAGGCGTGCCCCAGGGGTATGTGATAGAACCGCTATTATTTTCTATCTATATAAATGATCTGATGGAGAGAGTAAGTTGTAATTTGCGGCTGTTTGCTGATGATGCTGTCGTGTATGGGAGGGTGTCGTCTGTAACTGACTGTAATAGCATGTAAGGACAGTTGTGAGTAAGGCAGACAGCCGACTTCGGTTTATTGGGAGAATTTTGGGAAGATGTACTTCACCTGTAAAGGAGACCCCATATAAAACGCTTGTACGACCACGTCTCGAGTATTGCTCAAGTGTTTGGGACCCGCAGCAAATCAGTTTAAAGGAAGACAAGGAAGTAGTTCAGAGGGGAGCAGCTAGGTTTGTTACCGGTAGGTTCGACCAATGCGCGAGTGTCACGGAAATGCTCTGGGAACTCGAATGGGGACACTGGAGGAAAGACGACGTTCTTTTAGTGAATTTCTGTTGAGGAAATTTAGAGGGCCGGAATTTGAAGCTGAGTGTAGAATGATCTTCCTGGCGCCCACTTACATTTAGTGTAGTGATCACAAAGACAACATAAGAGAAATTAGTGTTCATATAGATTCGTACAAACTTTCGTTTTTCGCACGTTCCATTTGGGAGTGGAATAGGAAAGGAAATGTCTAGCTGTGGAACTGTGCCACCCACTTTACGATGGATTGCGGAGTATATATGTAGATGTAGATTAAAGTTCTTCTTGTAATCAAAATGTATTATTTTCTTATTGGAAGTTGGACCCAGTGGTCTTGGGGTAAAGCGCTCGACTGGAAACCGAATGGTCATGGGTTCGAAACCCGATCGGACATCGGATTTTTTCAGTCTGCACTTGAACGCATCCTTGAACTCACAAATATGTGAGGAGTCGTCAGAAACAACACGTGGTTTGGATTCCACGTTAAGCTGTAGGTCGCGTCTCCCCGCTAGGGACACGTAAGTCGCCGAAGTGGCGTGCAATAGAAAGACTTGCATCAGGCCAATGAGACATGCGATATTATTATTATTATTGAAAATAATTGAAAAGTTATTGGGACGTTTACATCTATGTCCATGCAACTGCCACAAACTCTTAAGTCAGAGGAGAGCATTCGTTAATAGCTGCTGACTAGCAAATGACAGTCTCACCGCTGCCCTTGCCATAGACGTCTGTGCTGTTCGCTCACCCTACCGCTGTAGTTCAGAGATCAAGAGTACAGCACGCCCAACAATGTTTTCCACGAGACGGCACTGGTAGGTTGCCGAACGTATTCTCAGATGAAGAGACTTGCACACGACAGAGTAGCGTGGAGAGCTGCATCAAACCAGTCTGCGGACTGAAGACCACCACAACAACAACAACAACATTATTCAATAGTCAGTCGAACCTGCAGGCATTTTTCTGTAATTTTTCGTGGTCCAGTTTACGAGTATAAGGAAATTTCAATTTCTACCTTTCTTTAAAAACGCAATATTTTACACGTGCAACTGTAGAATAATACCAAACCACACCATCCACTGTCAGCTTTATCAAAGATTTAACTTTCAGTCTACTAAGAAAAACTTCGATGCTTCGAATTCTGTTTAATACATTGCCTGCATTACCCCCCACCGTTGAATAGTCTGCTAATTCATTTTCTTTCAGTTAAAGATTTTTTTCCAAATTTTTTAGATTTTTCACAGTAATTTTTGTATGGCTCTAAATTTCAAATTTTCCACTTTGCCATTTTTTTAAATCACTAACCATCAGGCAGTGACATTAGGCTACGTGTTGTGACATGCTTCGTTCCCTCACACCGACTATAAAAATTCACAAACAAAAGCGGCCAGCGCCTGCTGCGGCCTGCCCTCTGTCGGCGGCGGGCTACACCAGCCGCGGCTGCTGCCCTCTGGCGGCGGCGGGTTGCACCAGCCGCGGCCAGCGCCGTCGCTGCTGCCCTCTGGCGGCGGCGGGCTGCACCAGCCGCTGCTGCTGCCCTCTGTCGGCGGCGGAGCACACCAGCCGCGGCTGCTGCCCTCTGGCGGCGGTGGGTTGCACCAGCCGCGGCCACCGGCGTCGCTGCTGCCCTCTGGCGGCGCTCTGCTGCACTACGTCGGGCTGGCGGCCGCAGTTCGCCACCTCCTGCGGACGTCTGCATTCCTAAGTTGCGTACAGCCAGGTTCGACGCAACAGCCAAGCCGGGAGAGAGACGACACTTGATCGAGCACAAGACACCAAAGTTAATTCCGCTGCAGTGACTTTGTCGTCTTCTGCAGAAAATTGTTTCGGCAAGAATTTAAGAAGCGACTGATTCTTCTTTTGTGTGGTAATATTCGCTTTGTGTCTTTCTGATTGTAAATGTTTATTCACAGCTTTCACTCCGTCGTACTTAACAGTAAATAAGATATTGCATATTCTTCACTTACAGATACACTCATCAGTATCGACTTTTTGTAACCACTCTTTATAATGTCCTTCCTGCACGGAACGAACTTAGATATCGTCTCTTCATTTCACTGTTATTACTCACTAATCTGAGTTAATAATGCAAGCTTGTCTGTTCACACACGATCTGAGTATTCCAAAAATTGCCGGTAAACTGATAACAAACAATGATCGAACGAACACAAATAATAGACGTCGCCAGTTGACACGTTGCCGCAACAGTGTTTGCTTAATAATGCGCTAGCGGATTACTACCGACGCAACAATGAAAAGTTTTCAGAGGAAGAATAGAAAAGTAGCGTTCTGTTGCAATACGAAATTGATGTTTATATAAAGTTATTCATAATTACTAGAGAGGAGTCGGCCGGGAATGGCTGAGCGCACTGAGGCGTCTTGCCACGGTGCGCGAGGCTGCTCCCCCCCCTAGAGCATGGACGTTGTGTTCGTCCTTAGTTTAAGTTACGTTGAGTTCGATGTAGATCGTCGCTGCATTAGCATAGTACTTAAAAAGCGTCGTAAAAAAAAAAAATAAAAAAAAGAGTTAAGATGAAGGTGACATTGAAGCCCGGAGATGAGAGTGATTGTCCCGTAGACCTGGAGAATTCATTCCAAACCCGGGCACTCCGGGCGGTGCCCGGAGATCTGGCAACCCTATTAATTTAAAACTAATCCTTAGACAGCAAAGCATATTGTTTGTACAATTCTGGATTTTAAAGACGTATGTATGACGCAGTTGTTGGTCGTGAAGCAAATGAAATTTTTTTTAGCAGGCTGTTAACTGTCTTTCACTGATGGTAATTACAGAATGTAGATAGGAAATATCTTATCAAAACATAGCCTCAGTCAATGAAGTAAGGTAGAATTAATAATATAAGAGTCGCTAGTTGCAGATAGAATAATCTGTCAATTGTATACTACCAGACCGCAAAGGAAGTCGTGGAAAAAGTAAGACTGCAAATACCACTCGGAATGGTGGACTGTATGACGTGCAACAAACAGGCATCGAAGCTTTTGAACACGAAAGCTGGAATGATAAAACGGGTGTCTCAGTTCAAATAGTTAGGGCAAAATATACAAGAAGACGGACTCCAGGAAGCAGCGAAGAAAGTTCGCTGCCAGAAAGTTCCCCCAGACGTGCAGATGTGCCTGTAGTTTTATGACGTTTTGCTTGCAGCTATTTCGGACATTCTCTATTACCATATTTTATCAAACAGGCAAAATTATTTGATATTTGAGTTTAGCTTTGACAGTCATACTGTTTTTTGATTTTTTACATCTTTAAACTATTATTTTAATATCCTACGCGTATTTTCATTATCTTTTTCCGTTAAAATATTACCATCTGTCTTGCCTTGGCAGTGATTTTTTTCCTGTACTGGACAGCAATTGATTAGACGTTAAAAAAGACATGTTTCGGTATTTTTGCAAATTCGACCATCAAAGGGGTTAAATTGGAGAGGAGGTGTTTTTCGAAAGTATGTTACTATTTAGGCAATTTTGAAGTTAGAACTACAAATTTTCGAATTTGGATTCGGGGTTAGAATTTAAAAGACACGTGTTTCGGCATTTTTTGAAATTCAAGTAATAAGGGGGTAAAATAGATGACGCAAAAAATTGATTTTCAAAAATATGTTGCTGTTAACTCAAATTTCAAGCTATCACTACGAAACTTAGGATATGGACTCTTGATCAGGATTAAAAAGACACGAGTTTCGGTATTTTTGGAAATTCGAAAACTAAGGGGGTAAAAGAGGGGATCAAAAATTCTTTTCGCAAACACTTTGTTGTCAAGATAATTTTGAACCTATAGCTGCAAAAATTGGTATTTGCATTGTTCGTTATGATTTAAAAAATAAGTGTTTCGGTATTTTTGGAAATTCAACCATCAAGGGGGTTAAATAGGCTATTCGCCTCGACCAAAGGCGCTGTAATGCAGTGCATCTGCAGTTTTAAAATAACGCATTAAAATAAGTGAATATCGAAACATGGAGTGCTCCCAACTCACTTTCTTGTGCCGTTCAAATGCTTCATTTTCACAGTGATTAAGAGTGGTTAAAGGAAATGAATGTTTTCATAAGAATGCCGATATAAAGGTTGATGTGTCGAGAGAGGCATGTAGCGGTGCACGAGTGGAACTACGAAGTCGACATGTTGTCAGATATGGAATTCTCAATATCGCAGTATCGAAATAACATTATTTATTGGCGTTGTATAAATATACCAACACCGAAATTGTAGTTCCATTTCAAATATTACGCTAATGGAAGTTATATAATTCGAAAATGGCATGAGAAGTATATACTTCTGTTTTTATTTGTTGTTATTGTGTCAGGCATTTTCCTTAAGACGTAAAAGATACCGTTTCATACATCCCAGTGCCGGTTAAATTTTACCAAATATCCCAGTGGCCTCCTATGATAATGTTGGCAACAGATGCTGAATAGTGAGAATCCTGTGAGTCTCCATTTTAGCCAGTCGTTTGACAACGCTGATGTTTTCTCATGGAACCTTCGCTTTATGAGGTCAATTAATTATTTTTACTGAGCGAAGGAGGGTACATAGGAGAACCTGTCAACCATAAAGCAGGAACAGCATTACTTGTTTACTTCATGGTCTGTACGATACACTAATCGAGTCATTCTATGTGGTTCGAACAAATGGGCAAAGATTTTCCATCGTGATGTTGATGTTGCCAACATAACCACGCGAGGCCGCCGACATGATAAGTAAAATTTTACCCCCAGTGACCATTGTAAACACAATTGGTCTATTTTCGACCACAGGCAATACTAGTAATAATAATAACAATAGTAACTGAGCAATAAAATAAAATTTACGGGACACTCAAAATATGTAAACTTCACTGAATACCCATTTGACATGAAGTACATATTGCTATTAAGAAGCGTTAACATGTTAAAATGTCCTACGACTGTTGGGCATGTTTGGGAGTCAAAATATCTCTTCCCCGTAGGAAAAAAACGTCCCTCTGCAATACTTGTAGGTGTTACAAAAATATCTATTGAAATATTTTCCCCACGAAATACCACGTCGTTGAATAACTATGTTGATTTCAAGTCGCGTCACATTTTCATTAGACTCTGTGCTTTACTTGTCAAACATATTTGGCCTGTGGTCTCAAAATGTTCAAATGTTTGAGTAGTCTATGGGACTTAACTACGGGGTCATCAGTCCCTAAACTTACAAACTACTTATGAACCACTTACGAACTAGGACGGCACAAATATCCATGCCCGAGGGGGGATTCGAACCCCCGACCGTAGCGGCCGTGCAGACCGTGACTGGAGCGCCTCAGTCCCCTCGGCCACCGCGGCCGGCCCTGTGGTCTCCTTAGATTCAATGAAAAATCTTTAAAAAAAATCTTGCACAGAAGGTACGTTACAAATAGAAAACGAAACGCACCTGGTGTAAAATATGTATTTAACTGCAGTCAGCATAAGACGGGGACACTAATATAATTACAATTATCTGCTAATTTCCTGATTCGGTGTGCCAGCCATATCTCGATTCTCGCAGCCTCCATTACTAACAGTTTCGTGGTATGCAATTTAAAGTTCTTCCTGTCAGCTATAACGAGGCTCAGTGAGAAAATTGTAATGAAAATTAACTTTTTTGCCTCCCTGTCCACATTCACCACTAATACCAACGGCGAGCAGATACTCAGCAACTTATAACATTGAAAATAATTGTTTAGTACGTCGTCGCTGAGCGTACTATTCACGAACAGGGACGTACTGTAAGACAAACATTTATTTTCGTTTAAACGTTCTCTTTCGCCATTGTTATCTCTGATGGAAACAATAAGTGGGTACAGAAATAACAGATTTGGGAAATGTTAACGGAAGTTAAAGAGCCTGTTAATTTTTTTTATTCAATTATCAGCAATAGTAAAATATAGGGAACGGAAAGTTATTTACAATTTGTACAGAAACCACACAGCGGTTGTCAGAGTTGAAGGGCATGAAAGGGATGCAATGATTGGGAAGGGAGTAAGACAGGGTTGTAGCCTTTCCCAAATGTTATTCAATTTGTACATTGAGCAAGCTATAAAGGAAAGCAAAGAGAAATTTGGAGAAGGAATTAAAGTTCAGGGCGAAGAAATGAAAACATTGCGTTTTGCCGATGACATAGTAATTCTGTCAGAGACAGCAAAGAACCTGGAAGAGCAGTTGAACGGAATGGACAGTGTGCTGAAAGGTGCATATAAGATGAGCATTAACAAGAGCAAAACTAGGGTAATGGAGTGCAGCCTAAGAAAATAACACGAAGTTAATACTACAGTGGTCCAAAACCTTGTTCCCTGCCCCAAACTGAGAACTGACTTGTTTCAAATTACTTCAATAACAGGAAGTTAATACTACGGTGGTCAATATACGTAGCAGCTCACACGTTATTACACACAGACCTTGATAAGTAAGCCACAACGATTAAAGTTATCTTAGAAAGGTGGCTAAGGAAACATTTATGGCGCAACGGAATTTAGTCGTAGAAACCATCCATCTGAGCTTTTTCTCAGCACTTGTGAAGAACAATATTAAATAAAAGAAGGAAGGTGCTCTAAAACTACAATTTATAGGCAGCTGAACTTAGACTTGTTTATTCACATAGAAAACAAGCAAAATGGGGAACCAAATTTGTTAATACAATAAAAATGCATCTCTTACATGGATTAATGCGGACGGTGCCCAGCCTAAATTATACATGAGTTAACGCTACTGGGGGGAAGGATTCAGAAACAACACTCATTCTCTCTCACACACGCAGTGCCACAGCGAAACTCATCAAAATCAGCGTGCTGAGACGAGGCGGAAGCAGGCGCCGCTATCGTAGGCGAAAGTCAGCAAGTCGGAGGTAGCACAAAGCACAATATACACAAACACTTTGAAGCTGGCTCTGGTCTGTCGTGCCTGTTTTGAGATGGTGCGTGTGTATAGCAAGTTAAATTACATCTGAACTGGACCGTGAGCAAACACGCTAACGGCGACACACGGCTACGTTACATGAACGCACTCCACTGAAGGTGAAGTGGTTGAAAGTCGATTCATTATACAAAATCACGGTGGATTCTTAAGTTGCAGTCTGTCAGCAATCGATCAAGGTACTGGTTTTATATGAGAAGTGGTGTGAACTCAGGCCACTAGCTACAAGTCCTGGAAGTCGGAACTCGGACACACGTGGTTCCGAAAACCGATAAAATTGAATAAATTCAGATTACGAAATAAAAAGACAATTAACTACAGTATACAACCCATAGAAATGTTTAGAATTATATAAGGAAGCAAATGAAATACAGCTACACGCGATAGGGGGCGATTACAGAGATAGATGAGGCCCTGTCTCAGGAAAACCACAAAAATGAAGTAATTACAAAGTTGGAAAATTAAAATAAAGAATTACAGCATGCAACCCATAGAAATGTTTAGAATTACAAAAGGAAGCTATTGAAGGAGGTTGTACAAGGCTCAGAGAGATTTACTGACAGAGTACGTACTTCAAGTCGGAGAAGAAACAGCAACATTAAAATAGGCGGGGAAAGAAGATCGCGAAATATTTGTGGAAATCAGAAGGATACCCGCATAGTTACTTGCATGATGGGCACGGAACAAACAAGAGTCGAAGCTGAAGGCTTTGTCCTATGAACCAACCACATGGAACACATACCACTCATGGAAGGAAACGATGAGAAGATTTTTACATGGACTGTGCAAAATGAGCATATCAGCTATTAGAAATTGGGCCCCACAAAGCTAGAAAGTATTTAGACAGAGTTCATACACCGCCACTTGATGACAAAAGGTTTTAACATATCAGGCCGTTATCAAACTACAAGTAGAATCACACATACCGCATTTATCTATTGGAAATCACTTAATTGAAAAACGAGAACACATTTCCGCACACGATTGGAGAAAATATTTAAAAAAAAAAGATTCTAAGTTCATGTATCTATGTTAAACGTGCTAGACAACGAAATGCTACCATCTTACGGATACCAGAGAAAACCATCCTTACCTCACCAGATGCCCAGAACAGAATGATCGTGCAGTCTAGTGGCCACCGGGCCGTGGGAAAATGACCAGAAGCCGGGAAATCCACGACAACAGTGGCAGTGGGGACAGACAGTGAGACTCGCGCTAGTGAAGGCTTGCTGACTGGACTGTAACCGAAGGGTGTGGAAACCTCTTTGGTAGTATCGGCAGCTATAGATACTGACCTAGAGAGAACGATGCAAAGCGAGCTATCACTTCCCATATTGTGACAGCCACAGATTCTCGCACCCACTCAAAAGTAAAATGACTGATCATTCTCACAGGGACAGTGGCGTAGCGCAGAAGCCGTACTGATGCCACATTAATTAATGGAATAAAAAATTATTAACATAACAAAATAAGAAAAACGTAGCAATATTAACTAATATTCCTCAACCCTTTAAAAGAGTGGGGTTCAAGTTTTAACAAAATGATAATCTAGCGACATTAAATAAATTATATAGTTAAAGAAATATACAAAAAATACACGGAAGATGATTCTCACATTCGTGTATTTATGTTAACGACAGCACCGGTAATATTCTTAATTTTAAACGTCGACCACTGTACCAAACAAGAGCTTTGTTTTATCACTAAAATTAGCAAATAAGGTCCGTGTGCACTACTGGTAACTTCCTACTACAAAGCCTTGTTCCCTGCCCCAAACTGAGAACTGACTCGTTTCAAATTACTTCAATAACAGGAAGTTAATACTACAGTGGTCAATATACGCAGCAGCTCACACGTTATTACACACAGACCTTAATAAGCAAGCCACAACGATTAAAGTTATCTTAGAAAGGTGGCTAAGGAAACATTTATGGCGCAACGGAATTTAGTCGTAGGAAACATTCCATCTGAGCTTGTTCTCAGCTCTAGTGAAGAACAATATTAAATAAAAGAGGAAAGGTGCTCTAAAACTACAATTTATAGGCAGCTGAACTTAGACTTGTATATATATAAGCAAAATGGGGAACCAATTTCGTTAATAAAATAAAAATGCATATCTTACATGGATTAATGCGGACGGTGCCCAGGCTAAATTATAAAACCTAGCAATATTAACTAATATTTTAACACATGAACTACATATGCTATTCCTACAGCCTTGAAAAAAGTGGGGTTCAAGTTTTAAGAAACTGATAATCTAGCGACATTAAATAAATTATAACTTTCCAGAAACTATACAAAAATATATGGAAGACGACAGACGGTCGTCTTTGAAGCTCGACGGACATTTGGACAGTTTTGTTGCGTGTTTGGTGGAAGTGGATGGACGCCTGTTGTGAGCTGAGGCAGCTGTGGAGACGCCGGACCAGAACAGCCTGGCCTCAGGAGGCGCGCCTAGGGCAGCAGACCAGCTGCCTTCAGAGTCCGTCCAAGCCGGCGCTTGACGAGGCTGGTATGTGCTCGCAGAAGTGCGGCAATCACACCTCACGAACCGACGGTTCCAGTTACCAGTATAACAGCTAGCTGAGGTTTGCAATAACTACGCAACTGCCGCTGTGATGATATTTGCCTTGAATATAATGCAAGCACACCGTCTAAACCAGCTGGAAAACATACAGTGAATAGTAACTGTTATCACGAACAATCACGATCACGAATTTGCATCTCAGCTTGCCCTTTTCTCACATGACATCTCGCGAGCCATGGACGAAGGGCAACAGGCGGATTGTGTTTTTCTCGACTTCAAAAAGGCGTTCGACGCGGTGCCACACTGCAGACTGCTAACGAAGGTACGAGCTTATGGAATATGTTCACAGATTTGTGACTGGCTGGAAGACTTCCTAAGTAATAGAACGCAGTTCGTTGTTCTCGACGGCGAGTGTTCATCAGAGACGAGTGTATCGTCAAGCGTGCCCCAGGGGAGTGTGACAGGACCGCTATTATTTTCTATCTATATAAATGATCTGATGGACAGAGTAAGTTGTAATTCGCGGCTGTTTGCTGATGATGCTGTGGTGTACGGGAGGGTGTCGTCTGTAACTGACTGTAATAGCGTACAGGATGAGTTAGACCAAATTTCTAGTTGGTGCGAAGATTGGCAGCTAGCTCTCAATGTAGAAAAATGTAAGGTGATGCGCATGAGTAGAAAAAACAATCCTATAATGTTCGAATACAGCATTTGTAGTGAGCTTCTTGATGCTGTCACGTCGTTCAAATATCTAGGCGTAACATTGCAGGGCGATATGAAATGGAACGAGCATGTAAGGACAGTTGTGAGTAAGGCGGACAGCCGACTTCGGTTTATTGGGAGAATTTTGGAAAGATGTACTTCACCTGTAAAGGAGACCGCGTATAAAATGCTTGTGCGACCACGTCTTGAGTATTGCTCAAGTATTTGGGACCCGCAGCAGATCAGTTTAAAGGAAGACATAGAGGCGGTTCAGAGGCGAGCAGCTAGGTTTGTTACCGGTAGGTTCGACCAATGCGCGAGTGTCACGGAAATGCTCCGGCAACTCAATTGGGGATCGCTGGAAGAAAGACGACGTTCTTTTCGTGAATTTCTGTTGAGGAAATTTAGAGGGCCGGAATTTGAAGCTGGGTGTAGTACGATCTTGCTGCCGCCTACTTACATTTCGCGTAAAGATCACAAAGACTAGATAAGAGAAATTAGATCTTGTACGGAGGCATATAGGCATTCTTTTTTTCCTCGTTAAATTTGGGAGTGGAATAGGAAAGGAAATGTCTAGTAGTGGTACAGTGTACCCTCCGCCACGCACCTTACGGTGTGAATTGCGGAGTATGTATGTAGATGTAGATTGTGTTGTAACAAATTTTTTTTCATAAAGTCTACCATACATTTATCTGGCGTTCACTGAACGCATTCAGTCTAAACACTTGTAAAATTGCTGTCAAAGGGTTCGGTTGTGAACTTTGGTGGATGAAATTTGAGAACGAAGATGAAACTGACGGTAGAATACTGCAGTTAAAATGCGCCTGGTTCATCTGCCACTGAAGCACTCCACGCCGAAATAACGTACAGTAGCAATCGTCAGTTTCGTTGCTGCCACGCTGAAATCAGTGCATACGGTATGTCTCACAAAGAACACAGAAATATACGAGTGAAACAATTGTGGCTCTCACTAGTGCTGCCACACTTTGCACTGGTTACATGTCAACCGTGACGGGTCAAGTACTCTCAGCAACAAATAGAGAAGGTGTGGAAACTCGAAAGTGTGGTTCCATCGACCACGGAAGCAACAGAAGAAGAAGCGTCTCACAAACATTCCAGCACCAGGTAGAAAACTGAGCAAATTTTTTATGGTGTGTACTTGAAGGGAATTGAGGGTTAGGACGTCTGAAGCTTCAGTCTTGCGGCAGCTAAGTGCCATCGGACAGAAATTCTGTTTGACTGCAGACAGACTGTGATCAAACATGGCAAACATTTGGCGTTCTAGCACAAAGTACTTGTCGTCTCATCACAACAACTACATACATACTCCGCAATTCACCGTAAGGTGCGTGGCGGAGGGTACACTGCACCACTACTAGACATTTCCTTTCCTATTCCACTCCCAAATAGAACGAGGAAAAAAAAGAATGCCTATATGCCTCCGTACAAGCCCTAATTTCTCTTATGTTGTCTTTGTGATCTTTACGCGAAATGTATGTAGGCGGCAGCAAGATCGTACTACACTCAGCTTCAAATTCCGGCCCTCTAAATTTACTTAACAGAAATTCACGAAAAGAACGTCGTCTTTCTTCCAGCGATCCCCAATTGAGTTGCCGGAGCATTTCCGTGACACTCGCGCATTGGTCGAACCTACCGGTAACAAATCTAGCTGCTCGCCTCTGAACCGCCTCTATGTCTTCCTTCAAACCGATCTGTTGCGGGTCCCAAATACTTGAGCAATACTCAAGACGTGGTCGTACAAGCGTTTTATACGCGGTCTCCTTTACAGGTGAAGTACATCTTCCCAAAATTCTCCCAATAAACCGAAGTCGGCTGTCCGCCTTACTCACAACTGTCCTTACATGCTCGTTCCATTTCATATCGCTCTGCAATGTTACGCCTAGATATTTGAACGACGCGACAGCATCAAGAAGCTCACTACAAATGCTGTATTCGAACATTATAGGATTGTTTCTTCTACTCATGTGCATCACCTTACATTTTTCTACCTTGAGAGCTAGCTGTCATTCTTCGCATCCTGTACGCTATTACAGTCAATTACAGACGACGCCCTGGCGTACAGCACAGCATCATCAGCAAACAGCCGCAAATTACAAGTTACTCTGTCCATCAGATGATTTATGTAGATAGAAAATAATAGCGGTCCTATCACACTCCCCTGGGGCACGATACACTCGTCTCTGATGAACACTCGCCGTCGAGAACAATGTACTGCGTTCTATTACTTAGGAAGTCTTCCAGCCAGTCACAAATCTGTGAACCTATTCCATAAACTCGTATCTTCGTTAGCAGTCTGCAGTGTGGCACCACGTCGAACGCCTTTTTGAAGTCGAGAAAAACACAATCCGCCTGTTGCCCTTCGTCCACGGCTCGCAAGATGTCATGTGAGAAAAGGGCAAGCTGAGTTTCACACGAACGATATTTTTCCTAAACCCGTTCCGATTCACGGAAAGAAGCTTTTTCGTTTCAAGGAAATTTACTATACTCGAACTGAGATTTGTGCACTTAAATACTGGACGCGCTTTAGGCCAACAAACGTCGTGCAGACAGTAAGTGGACAGTAAACACAATACTTGGAGGTCGACAACAACAGACGGCAGACAGCGTACCGACCGATGTGTGGCGAGCTTCGGCAGGTCGCCGCACGGCGCGCTGCAGTCGCAGTGCCCGGTGGTGGAGCGGTGTCCGCTACCGCGCTGCTTCGCCTCCGCCTCTGCGTCGCGTTCTGCTGAGACGTGCGAGGTCTTCGCCTTCTTATCAGCCTCTCTGTGACGTCACCGCCGACCACACGCAGACAACGCGCCTGCGTGCCTCTGGTCTTACGCAGCCAGTAGCTTCGTTCGAGTGGCGCTGCTGAGGGTCAGGAACAGTTTGAGGCGTTCGAGTGGCAGTTCTGACTCTTGCTGACGATATCTGACTGGCCAATCTGGTGTCCGAGTGGCGGAGCTGATAGTTGGCTACCGTAAGTTTAAGTCAGAGGATTTTCGTCAAACTGTTTTCTGACTGACTCCAGAGCGTTTAACAAGCCTCCTCAAAAAGACAAGCCCGCATATTTACGAAGAGGTTTGTGTTCTAAGTCTTCGATTTTCTCTTGGTTGAGGATGAGCTTTGTATATTAGACAGGCATTCTTTCAACTTATGTGGCCTTCCAATACAGTACGTCCCCTTTTTACCTTTTTATTACACCCATACATACTATAAATGAAAGGTGTGAAAATTTTCATAATATACGAATTTAAAGATGAATCCATATGTTTTTACAGTTTGGATTGTGATATATTCGCCTGAAAATCAAGTCAAAATAGTCCTACTGACATTTTCTGTGCCACCTGTAAACGAAGTGATTGACACATTAGAATGACATAGTTCACAACAGGCATTAGCAGTGATAGATTTTTTTATAACCGACATCTAGCTTTATATGTGCCACTATAGCGTCTCACAATTACTGTTCCGTCTGTTTCTCCTTGTGGTTATATATTATAGAAATCTATTAGTGCCAATGTGGGCGTTTCTACACTAAATGTGTAACTTCTGGGAAAATCGTGTACGATGATAATTCTTGTACAACATCTGCAATTTTTTGTATATTAATTTGTATGTTTAATTTTTTTAATTTTATTGTAACTCATAATAATAGGACAAAATACATATGAACTTGTATGTTACCGAATATTCCTTTCACACACCATTATCCTAATTTACCTCATTTTTGTATGAGGTTTTGTCAGGTTGAATTGGCTACATTGTTTATAAATGGGGACACATGTTTACGTATATTTTGCGTTTTGTCATAGTTTATGATCAGAATGTATTCCACAATGTATTTCTAATGGCGGAATTCACACTGTCCGTCGCCGGTCCGTCATCTCACGTCAACGTGAGCTTTCTCGAGAAGAATGTTTTGATGGAACGGTCGTCTGGTAACATCGCGACTCGCAAGTTAACCTAGTTTCGTCACGCGATTTTCATATTATCGTCGACAGATACACGGTTTACACGCAGTACAGAGGATATAAAATGCACAATGGCAATAGGTAGAAAAGCGTTCTTGAAAAACAGAAATTTGTTAACATCGAATATTGATTTAATCCTAAGGAAGTCCTTTCTGAAGGCATTTGTATGGAGCGTTCCCTTGTATGGGAGTGAAACACGGACGATAAACAGTGCGGACAGGAAGAGGATTGAGGCTTTTGAAATGTGGTGCTACAGAAGAATGTTGAAGATTAGGTGGGTGGATCGCGTAACTAATGAGGAGGTACTGAACAGAATTGGGGAGAAAAGAAATTTCTGGCATGTATTGACTAAAAGAAGGGATAGATTGGTAGGGCACATTTTTAGACATCAAGGAATTGTGAATTTAGTGTTGGAGGGAAGTGTGTGGGGTAAAACCCGCAGAGGAAGACCAAGAGATGGATACAGTAAGCAGATTGAGACAGATGTAGGTTGCCGTTCTTACGTGGAGATGAAGAGGCTTGCTCAGGATACGGTATTGTGGAGAGCTGCATCAAACCCGTCTCCGGACTGAAGACCACAACAACAAGAGCCATCTTGTGCAGCATCCATCATAATTTATCTGGAAAATTTGTTTCATACACCAATAGGGTGGTGTCCTCAAATCAGGACAGTGCCTACGGAAACTGCAAGATTTTACATGGAACATCGATATATGTAAAAATGAATCGCTGTTCGTTAGTCTCGCTAAAACTCGAGAACGGCTGAACCGATCTGGCTGATTTTCGTCTTGAAATATTCGTGTAAGTACAGGGAAGGTTTAAACGGTGATAAAATATGAAAACGTTGTCTGGAAAAGAGAAAAATCGGAAAAAACTGAAACAGCTTTTTCCAGTGAGCTTTCAAAACTGTTCGTCCAATTGCGATAAAAATTTGCACATTTCATGTTGAAAGCAAGAAGAAGGTTCGCATCAAATAAAAATTTTGAAAAGTCACACGGAAAGTGCTAAAAATTTAGGAAAAACGGAAAGCGACTTTTTTCTATGAGTAAAAATCAATTGCCACCTGGTTGTAAAAGCATTACTTGAGTATGGTTTGACAGGACAAGGTTTTCATGAAATAAATTTTTTTCGAAAATCTATCGGAAAATAGGAAAATTTGAGAAAACTGAAAGTACATTTTTCAATTTGTTTTTTATTGAATTAAGCACTATAACTGACTATTCGCAGAACTTAAAGGTATAGTTCTTTTTTTATGCTAAATCGCAATATTCTAACCAAGTTCCTTTTTAATGTGTTTCTAAATGTACTCAGCACTATAAGAAGAACCGCTCATCCGAATGCTATAAAATTTTCTATATTTGACGTGTAAAGCAAGAGTAACTTTCTTATGAAACAAAAATTTGGACGCCCCAAGAAAGAAGACCAACAGGAAATTGACAGCTAAACATCTGGCGAAAATGGCAGCAGGCAGAAGAGCAGCCAGAGAAGAGGAAGAAGAAACTGAATACGAAATATAATTTGTAACGCAGTCCTTAGTTGGCCAGTCCATGCAGTCATGATCGTCACATCTTGGCATGTGAATCACGTGACATGGCTGACAAGTGTTGTACCCCATTGAAGCGTAGTTTGTTGGGTACCTAATGACAGATTCTTTTCGTTTCTGTCTTTTGTGCTTTCATCTGAAGACCCGACTCTACTCTTTCGTGTAAACTCTACTTTCCGTTTCTTCGTTAAGCCGTCTAGGAAACTTTATAGCATTCTTTATTATTCCTCATACAAGATACCACTGCTTTAACAGTCACCACAGATGTGAAAGATGACAGAAGTGAGACACAACCTAAGCGTCTCGTCACCTGACTGGCACGAAGGCCGCTCTCGCCCAGTGCACCAGTGCACTAATCCACTTGTCGACCCTTGCGTCGCCTCTCCTAGTTCTAAATCCGCGAGAGATAGCCGGCTGGCTCGGCGAGTTGTTAGCAGCTTTGATGAGGCAGATAAGACGGCGAGCAGATAACGGGACACGGATTACGTGCTCGTCCTGCACGATGTCGTGGGGTTTCCTACCATTTGATTTCCTACTGTGGGGTTTCATACTGTGCGGTTTCAAACCGTTTGGTTTCCTACCGTAGGGTTTAATAAATTGGGTTTCCCACCGTTTGGTTTCATACCGTGGGGTTTGCTACTGCGAGAGGTTTCCTACCATGGGGTTTCTTATCATGGGGGTTCATACCGTGGGTTTTCCTAACGTTTCGTTTCATAAAGAGGGGTTTAATACCGTTTGGTTCATTATTGTGGGGTTTCCTACCGCAAAAGGTTTCTAACGTGGGGTTTCCTACCGTTTGGTTTCCTACCATGAGGTTATCTACCATGAGGGATTTTCTATCGTGGTGTTTCCTGCCGTGTGATTTACTACCGTGAGGGATTCCCTTTGGTGGGGTTTTCCCATTGTGGGGATTCCTACCATGGGCTTTCCACTGCCCAGATCAGTGTAACAAACTGGGACTCCCCCTGCCTTCTTGCGAGAGTTTGAATCGCATCACAGCAGCTAGCACCACACTTGCTGGTCGGGACAGCTGAGCTGCCTACTGCACTCCGCAGTAGGAAACCCCATGTGGCGCTGCCCTCTGAGGTACCAGGTGCACCAAACCTCTCGCTCTTGCTTTCTCTACTTCTGTCTGTCTACTCAGCACGTTATTTCACCTTTCTAACGATCTTCTCTCTATATCTGTCTAATATATAAAGTAGAGTGTCCATATGAGTATATGTGTTGCATACATATCTTCAGTTTAAATCCAATCTTTGTGAAATTTTGTACATGTAAACTTCAATCCATGAGGACGTTCGCCATAAGTGTAAGAATCACATACGATGTATAGTTCATGAGATTATGGCGTCGTGAACAATGAGATGCGCGATAAACTGCTGCATTTAGCGACAATTATGCTCATTTTCTCCTAAACCACTGGACCGATTTCAACCATATTTGGTACACACATTCCTTATCGTCAAGTAACAATTTATGCAGAGTTTAGAATCACATACGACACACGGTTCAGGAGATATGTCGTCATAAATTATAACCGCAGAAAACTTCTACATAGGCCTAATGTCTCACGACTTTATAAACATGCTATATGAGAATGAAAGTACTTAGCGATTTGCAACAAACTTAAAAAATAATTTCAAACTTTTATTAAACTTTTTCTCTCCAGCAACCATAGCAAAAAGATGAAAGGAAAATACTTTCTCCCTTACTACTTTTCCGCTGTTTATAGAGTAAAACTATGGCTCTCGGTATGATATTACAATTTATAATTTATACACTACAAATTATAGCCGCAGGAAATTTTACAGACGGTATACACACATATACTTGATTGGATCGTCTAATTTGTATCACAGTACGAGACATAGTTCATGAGAAATGAGCACATAAGCAGTAACGTTCATGGAAAAACGCCCCACCACACACCAAGTTTTGATGTATTACGTCTTTGCTGCTAATTGTATTCCCAGCAGATTTTACAATTATACAGCCGTTATACAAAGGAACATATACCTGACAATGGCAGGAATAAGTAAATAAATACCCGGGCAACGCCGCATCTAAATCAGAGTGTCCGTATGTTTGTACGTGTTGCATACAAATCTACAGTTTTGTTCCAATCTTTATGAAATGTTGCACACATAAGCTTAAATTCATGAATACGGTCGCCGTAAGTGTAAGAATCACGCACGATACATAGTTCGCGAGATATGACGTCATAAACTATGAGATGCGCGAGAAACTGCTGCATTTAGTGAGAATGCTGATCAATATCTCCTAAACCACTAGCCCGAGTTGAACCAGATTTGGTACACACATTCCTTATCGTCAGGTAACAATACGACACATGCCTCATAAGAAATGACATCATAAACAATAGGAATCGCAAAGAACTGCCACATAGGCCTAATGTGTTGAGGCTTTATAAATATGCTATATGAGAATGAGAGTACTTAGCGCTGCCGGCCGCGGTGGCCGAGGGGACTGAGGCGCTCCAGTCACGGTCTGCACGGCCGCTACGGTCGGGGGTTCGAATCACCCCTCAGGCATGGATATTTGTGCCGTCCTAGTTCGTAAGTAGTTTGTAAGTAGTTTGTAAGTTTAGGGACTGATGACCCGCAGTTAAGTCCCATAAGCTGTACAAACATTTGAACATTTTACTTAGCGCTTTCCAATAATTTTTAAACATCACTGCAAACCTTTATTAAATTTTTCCTCGCCGAAAACCACAGCACTATGATGAAAGGAGAGAAGTTTCTCGCTCACTACCTTTCCCCTGTTTATGGAGTAAAACTTAAAAAAAGAACGTTTGTATAGCTTATAGGACTTAACTACGGAGCCTTCAGTCCCTAAACTTACAAACTACTTATAAACTACCTTATAATAAAGACAGCACAAATATCCATGCTTGACGGGCGATTCGAACCCCTGACCGTAGTGTCCGTGCAGATCGTGACTGGAGCACCTCAGTCCCCTCGGCCACCATGGCCGGCGGAGTAAAACTACGGCGTTACAACTTATAATTTGTACACCACAAATTATAGCTGCAGGATATTTTATAGACAGTATACACACATAAAACTGAATGTATCTTCGAAATTGTATCACAGTAAGAGATGTAGTACATGAGATATGAGCAGATAAACAGTAACGTTCATGGTAAACCACTTCATCACACACCAAGTTTTAATCTATTACTTCTTGCCTACTAATTGTATTCCTAAGAGATTTTTCAAACATACAGTCCTAATACAAATCAATATATACCTGTGAAATGGCAGGAATAAATTAATAAATATCCGGGAAACGCCGAGTTTTCAGCTAGTGCTTCATATTTGTTAGTTGACAATTACATAAATGTGTCGATGAATCCGTACATATTCCAATAGCGGATGAAAGTTGGTTTATTTTCCGGATTTGCTCCTTAACTACTGATCCGATTTTAATAAATCTCCGCTTCGGATTAGCCGCGCGTACTGGGACGCCGTGCTGCGGTGCGCGGGGTCGTCGCCGTCGGACGTTCGAGTCCCCCCCTCCTCGGGAATGGGTGTTAGTTTTACCTTAGTTTATGTAGTTTGTAAGCTAGTTGAGTCCGATAGATTTACAAACATTTGAACATTAAAAAAAAATCGAACATGGTACGCATGTTCCTTACTGTCAGACAACAATGAACGTCGGGGTAAAATCCACCAACCTTCCAAGGGTGTGTGGGTGTTGTTGAAATGGCAGCGTAGCCTGCGACGGGTGGGTGATACTCACTCTACGTGAGAATCAGCACTCTTAGCGACTTGTGAGGAACTTTTCACACAATTTAAAACATGCACGAAAGCTCTTGTCACTGGCAGCCTCTACAAAATGATGACAGAAAAAAGTTTATGGCTTGTTTTCCTCTTTTCGTGCAGTAAAACTGCAGGAATAAGCTACAGTTTTTGAATTCTACAGTGTCAACTGAATTCTGTAGTTGTTTTAAGATATTACGCTTGCTTAGGAAGTAACACTGTTAATAACGGATACAGTCGCCTCGTTGCAGAACAGTGGCCTGATTTTCTTTGTGTAGACACAGGTGGGTCCAAAATTCCACAAGAAGAATGTGCTGGATGTGCCTTTTTCTGCCCTCAGATTCAGATTCGGAGAACCTTCAAACTGCCATCAAATACCTCTATCCTTACGGCGGAGACAGTGGCAATTCTGGAAGCACTTAGGTTTGTTTCTACCATTTCCTTCCCGAAAATATTAATTGTGTCTGACTCTCAAAGTGTCCTTCAAACCCTAGAACACCGGAGATGGAACAAAAAAACCAACAGCTATATTCTGGATGTGATTTCGGCATATATTCGCTGTACCAATACGGGCCGGACAGTTAATTTAGTGTGCGTGCCTTATCACGCTGGTATCTTCTATAATGAGGAAGTTGATGCATTGGCTAAACAAGCGGCATCCTTAGGCACTGTCTTGGACCTACAACTACCATACACAGATTTCTTATCTGCCGTCAAGAAATACGCCAAACAACGGTGGCAACAGATATGGAACGTTTCCCAAGAAACGAAAGGCGCTTCCTACGCTGTGCTGCAACCTCGGATTTCTACGCAGCCGTGGTTTATGAGGACTCATCTGGACCGATCCGCGATTTCTACCATTATTCGTCTTCGCTTCAATCACGCCTCTTATCAAAAACACTTACATCGGATGAACGTCTACGATTCGGCGGCATGTGAGTGTGATCCTGAAACGGAAGCTGATGTCAACCACATCCTGTTCAGGTGCCCGAAATTTGACCGAGAACGTCTGAACTTCCTGCAGACATTGGTGAGGATGGGATATCCCCTTCCCCAGTCAGCTTCTTCCCTTTTGTTTACGAAAGACATTCGTGTATATAAAATCATAATTAACTTTATTAAGATCACTGTACACAATCTTTAAGCATCAAGTGTGTTGGTAATATAAGGTTTTGGTTGTGAATATGTGAAAATGTTCCAACATTATTTAAATTGTAATGTTATGCAGTTTTCGCTTTGTTTCCACTTTCCAATTTTGACAAAATGTACTTCTGTTTTGTCTATTTAAATATATGTACATTTCCTCTGTGTGTTGTAGATGGCCACATTGAGTTAACACTCAGAAGGCCAAATAAATGATAAAAAAAAGATATTACGCACATATGCAACTGACAGTACTTGATATCTCAGATTGACTGGTAGTACAGGAGTTGCCTGAAAAACCGCCATACTTGATTCATCCACTACTTCAGAATGACAGCACTTACCGAGCTACAATGAACGTGACTCCTACCTGAGAACCTTTAGCAAACGTGCAAATCATGAACTGAAACACGTTTCTGCTGTTCGACCAGTAAAATTACCGCAATTCGGTTGTCTTTGAAATTTATTACCTCTGGATTAATATCTGTATTTGTGTAAGGTCTTTCAGACAGTACCCATATATAACACTGAACATACCTTTGAAATTACAACTTAATCCTACACACAGATAAGACAAATCCCTGTAAGATACCTTCTAAACTAGCCACTTTTAGCAGTAGTCTCTTATGTTTGTTATATTCAATGTTACCCTTCTTTCGGTTAGTTTTCGTTGGGCTATTTCAAGTTCATCTGCAGCTTTTTCCAAATCAGTTTTTGGAATTTTAGTACGTAGTAGAAGACCCGGTGAACTTCGTATCGCTTACCTCTTAATATAAACCACATTAATTTAAATCATATGTATTTTAGACCCAGTAGCTCTATAAAGGCATCGTCAGATAGTCTAAGTATCGGTGAACGTCAAACGTGCAAAATTTTACCGCAATCGTATGAAATTGATATCCCAAAGAAAAGAGCTCTTTCAGTTTTTCCCAAATTTTACTATTTTCTGCCCAACTATTCCAAACTTTTGCTTCACTCAATCCTTCCTTTCGCTTTGAACGTCGAATGTACAAAATTTAATCGTAATCAGATGAGTGGTAGTGTTATTTCATAGAAAAATCTCTATTTTTCTGAATTTTCCAATTTTCTGGGAAACGTTTCCAAATTTTTATTTAATAAGAACGTTACTCTTGCTTTGAACGTCAAATAAGCAAAATTTTATCGCAATCAGACGAATGATACTGATTCCGATTGAAAATATGTTTCAGTTTCCAGAGAATTTTCAAATTTTCCGAGTAACTTTCCCAAATTTTTAGTTCATTAGAACGTTCATCTTTCGTTGAACGTCAAATGATCAAAATGTTATCGCAATCGGATGAACGGTTCTCAACTTATAGTGTTGAGTACATTTAGAAACACATTAAAAAGGAACTTGATTCGAATTTTGCGATTTTCCTTTTTACTAAAAACTTTTCCAAGACCATAATGAAAAGAAATTACCCCTCTCCGTCGTGCGCATAGTCAGTTATAGTGCTGAATTCAATGCAAAAACATTGAAAAACGCACTTTCAGTTTTTCTGAAATTTTCCAATTTTGCAAAGAATTTATTTCATACAAACCTTGTCATGTCAAGCCGTACTCAGGTGATGCTCTTACAACCATGCGGCAAATGACAATTGATTTTTATTCCTAGAAAAAAAAATCTGTTTCGGTTTTTCCTAAATTTTCCTACTTTCTAAATTTTTATTTCATGCAAACCATCTTGCTTCCAACATGAAATGTACAAAATGTTATCGTAACTGGACGAACGGCATCGATAGCTCGCTGGAAAAAGCTCTTTCAGTTTTTCCAGATTTTCCTCTTTTCCGGGCAATTTTTCCGTATTTTATCACCGTTTAAACGTTCCCTGGACTTGCACGAATATGATTGGCGGCGGAATGGGCTTTACAACTTTTCTTACTTTTGAAGTCGACGTTGATGGTTGTAAGTGTGGTGCATGTCCCGCAAATATCGATGGAACCGCGTCTTTCTTCAAATATCTTCTAAACGGACAACTTGTGTCAAAATCATCATCTTTGAAATGGGCACTGCAAAGACGGTTGCGATCTGTAGGATTCCATTGCTCGAATCCGTATTTGTCGCAGTTGTGCGTCTTGAGGAAAATGGTGGAAAGTCATTTGTATTGCGTCTGGAGCGTTTGTTTAGCATACACTGGAAAGACAGCAGCACCCGTCCACCACACACAGTCTGCTACATCTACATATAAACTCCCCAGTCCATCGTAAGGTGCGTGGCGGAGAGTACACCGCACCACTACTAGGCATTTCCTGTCCCATTCCACTCCCAAATAGAACGAGGAAAAACAGAATGCCTATATGCCCCCGTACGAGCCCTAATTTCTCTTATCTTGTCTTTGTGACCAATACGCGAAATGTAAGTAGGCGGCAGCAAGAACGTACTACACTCAGCTTCAAATTCCGGCCCTCTAAATTTACTTAACAGAAGTTCACGAAAAGAACGTCGTCTTTCTTCCAGCGATCCCCAATTGAGCTTCCGGAGCATTTCCGTGACACTCGCGCATTGGTCGAACCTACCGGTAACAAATCTAGCTGCTCGCCTCTGAACTGCTTCCATGTCTTCCTTTAAACCGATCTGCTGCGGGTCCCAAACACTTGAGCAATACTCGAGACGTGGTCGCACAAGCGTTTTATACGCGGTCTCCTTTACAGGTGAAGTACATCTTCCCAAAATTCTCCCAATAAACCGAAGTCGGCTGTCCGCCTTACTCACAACTGTCTTTACATGCTCGTTCCATTTCATATCGCTCTGCAATGTTACGCCTAGATATTTGAACGACGCGACAGCATCAAGAAGCTCACTACTAATGCTGTATTCCAACATTATGGGATTGTTTCTTCTACTCATGCGCATCACCTTACATTTTTCTACCTTGAGAGCTAGCTGCCAAACTTTGCACCAACTAGAAATTTGGTCTAAGTCATCCTGTACGCTATTACAGTCAATTACAGACGACGCCCTGGCATACAGCACAGCATCATCAGCAAACAGCCGCAAATTACAACTTACTCCGTCCATCTGATCATTTATGTAGATAGAAAATAATAGCGGTCCTATCACACTCCCCTGGGGCACGCCTGACGATACACTCGTCTCTGATGAACACTCGCCGTCGAGAACAACGTACTGCGTTCTGTTACTTAGGAAGTCTTCCAGCCAGTCACAAATCTGTGAACCTATTCCATAAGCTCGTATCTTCGTTAGCAGTCTGCAGTGTGGCACAACAACACACTCACCAATCCCGCTTTCCATTCATGTGGGCGTACAGTGTGTAATGTAAAACGACGATTTATGTATTTTTCCTTATTATTTGTATTTTTGGCACACTTTGCGTTACGGTAGTAACACTAAAAGTGGGTCTTTCCGATCGTCTTTTGACAGCTCGAAATTTAAATCAAAATAACAGCTTAAGTATCCATCTGACACGAAAATTGAATAACCTAATTTGTAGAGAAGAAAATTCTCGACAACTCTCTTCTCTTATGGTTTTTTCTTATCTCGTAGCATTTCAAAGAGATTTGCAAAAATAACGGCGATTTTTGGATGTCTGTATGTCTCTCCGTAACGTGTTCCCTGTTTTTAAGACGAACCGTTCATCCGATCAGCACTAAATTTTACAGACATGATTGTAGGCTGTCAGAGACTAGAACCTCCCTATTTCAAATTTTTCGCACTAAAAAGACGGTTGTAATACCAAAAAAAGAAGCCATTTGTAATATAATTGTAATTGCAAACGAACCATTCACGAAAATTGAATAACCTAATTGGTAGAGGAGAAAATTCTCTACAACTTACCTCCCTTATGTTTTTTTATATCTCGTATCGTTTGAGACATATTTGCAAAAATAACGGAGATTTGACACCCTCCATTGTATTAACGAAAACCAGCCGCTCGGAGATGTCACATGACATTCCTCGCCCAGAACTCTCTCTGGCATACGCCATCTTGCGTTGCGTATTTGACGATTTTCTTATTGTAACTTACATGTTGTCATTTCAAAGCAATGGCGCACTGAAAAATTAACTAAAACACGTCGTTCTTCGTACGATAAATGATAATCTAGTGTCTAAAAAGGCCTCAGTAGCATCAGTTAACAACAGCCATCAATAGTACGAGATTAAGGATAACATCTTTTGAGTGATAGCCGTAGCGTAGTGGACCTTACGCTAAAGGTCAGTGGTTCGAAACCCGCAACTACCAACATTTTATTTTCCTAAAAGGGTTTCAGACACTCTTATTAATTAATTTTTTATTATTTAGATTATTATTTTGGTCCAAAATGTTTGCAAAAACTTGTTGTTGTTGTTATGGTCTTCAGTTCGGAGACTGGTTTGATGCAGCTCTCCACCCTATTCTATCCTGAGCAAGCCTTTTCATCTCCTCATAAGAACGGCAACCCACATCCACTTGAATCTGCTTACTATACGTGTCTGTTGGTCTCCCTCTGCGATTTTTACCCCACACACTTCCCTCCAATGCTAAATTTACGATTCCTTGATGTCTAAGAATGTGTCCTACCAAGCGATCCCTTCTTTTAGTCAGGGTATGCCAAAAATTCCTTTTCTCACCAATTCTGTTCAGTACCTCTTCATTAGTTATGCGATCTACCCACCTAATCTTCAGCATTCTTCTGTAACACCACATTTCAAAAGCCTCTATTCTCTTCCTGTCCGCACTGCTTATCGTCCATGTTTCACTCCCGTACAAGGCAACACTCCACACAAATGCCTTTAGAAAAGACTTCCTTACACTTAAATTAATATTCGATGTTAGCAAATTTTTCTTTTTCAAAAATGCCTTTCTTCCCATTGCCATTCTGCATTTTATATCCTCTGTACTGCGACCAACGCATGTTATTTTACTACCCAAGTAACAAAACTCATCTACCACCTTCATTGTTTCGTTACCTAATGTAATTCCTTCAGCCTCACCTGATTTTCTAAGACCGTATTCCATTATTTTTGTTTTGCTCTTGTCAATGTTCATTTTACACGCTCTCTTCAACACACTGTCCATTCCATTCAACTGGTCTTCCAGGTCCTTTGCTGTCTCTTACAGAATTACAATGTCATCAGCAAAACGCAACGTTTTTATTTCTTCCCCCTGTACTTTAATCCCTATTCCAAATTTTTCCTTGCTAAACTTATAAAACTAAAATCACGTCAGTGCGATTTTTTTAAATTTTATTATGTATTTGTATGTTTTATATCTGTAACGTGTTAGAATTGTCCTGTTAATCTCCGTATGTGTCAAAACTAAAATGTAATATCGAAGTAGACACGCTGGTTTAGCGAGGGCTTTGCTATTGTATAGAATCATCTTTGAGTAGGGAGTTTTATCGCTGGTAGCGCAGAGGCGCACAGCGAGAGAGAGAGAGAGAGAGAGAGAGAGAGAGAGAGAGAGTCATTGTTCTGACGCCGTAGCGGACGGACGTAATACAGTAGCGAGCGGTGTGCGCGACGGTGTACGTGAAGGAGGAGACGGCGAACAGGCGGGCACAGCTCAAATGATTAACAAATGCATCGAGAGGAATGCTGTGGGCCCGAAATTGTTATCAACATTCGTCGCTGAGAAGAGCCTGTGTGTGTATTTGCCAATTACCAATAGGGTATTTTCCTGTGTTAAAAATACGGTTCGAATTATTGTTGTTCTGAGTTATTATAACATTCAGACAGCATTTTCGCTCATAATTCTTACAAAACATCTGTTATTTTTACGTAATTAAAGCTTAAAAATCATCAAATTTCACGATTAGATCACGTGATCGAAAACGCTCCGTTATTGGCTTAAGTACTGGTGACGTCATAGAACACCTACAGCGCGGCAACTAGAAGTCGGATCTGTATTATTGTACGCGTTTCCTGCATTTCGCAGCTTTAAGTTCAGTTTTTTCGTGATCTAAACGCGTTTACAGTTTTTATGCCACAATGGAAGATGGTTATGTGAAGGCTGACACCAGAAACCTCCCTAAAGTTGATGCCATTATGGTGTCTTCATTCTTTAAAACCAATCCAAATTTTTACGTGTCAGAAATAAGAAACGTGAAAACTGCATTGTAAGTAACGCATACCTACATTTTAAAGCTAATTATTTCGAGGGATATTTTATGCCATTGGAAAAAAGTACCCTAGCTGTTGATGTCAGCAGACTTAATCTGAAATCACCATATTATGCAATGAAGGGTGGAATTTTATCTTCTATCCAAGTGGCCTTGAGTGATTATGTTGGCAACATCAACAACAAGATAGAAACAACAACATAGAAAATCTTTGTCCAGATGTTCAGATCACATAGAATGAATAGATTAGTGTATCGTACAGACCATGAAGTAAATAAATAATGCTGTTCCTGCTCTATGATTCTTGTATGTACCCTTGTCCGGTCAGTAAAAGTAACTGCCCTCGTAAATCAAAGGTTTCACGACAAAATATTTGCGCTGTCACGCGATTGGCTAATGGCGACGTCTCATGATTCTCGCTATTCAGCATCTGTTGCCAACATAGTCACAGGAAGCCGCCGGGATAGTTAGTAAAATTTAACCCAGTAAAGCTTCAATAAACACATATTTGGGTAACTAACACTTTTAATCGTATTTATACTTGCATATTACGAAAGTTTGAAAGCTAAATAAATCGGTGCATTAAAGACATCTCCCATATACGTATATTACGATAGGGTAAGTTGTTCTAAAGTAACCAGAAGGGCGTTGTCGATGTATAAAACGGTTGTTTGACTACGATCTATTGGTGATAAAATTGTACTTACTGGAGATAAGTAATCAGAGCTATACTTTTATAGTGGGCTGCAACAATATTCATGTTGTTCTTTCACCAAATATATTAGGAAACGGCTTTAATTACACATAAATCGTAGGCGTGTAACATTATGAAGTTCGCAAATGTAAACATAATACTACGGTCCTTTACACCTTTGCAGTAGAAGAGAATGATACTGAACAGTTTAGTTTACCTATGGTATAATATTGTTTACTTACATCAAAATGATCCTCACAGAAATACACACATGAAGTAGCTGCTATTTCATTTGGATCTCTTCGCTCCAGTGTCAACCACTTTTTGCGTATCTTCTCATTTTTTGGTACTTGAAAGAACAATTTTTTGGAGTCTTGACAGATGTATTGGAAAAGTGCGGAACTAAGCAATATTTGTAGGTCATTATGCAAACGTTAACGCCCAAACACGAGGCCTCGGCCCAAACAATGTACAGGTATTTGTTTATCTTAGCAGCAGCAGCGTGTTGTATGACGTCACAGGCATCACGTGACGCCAATGTAGCGTTTCAGCGGGCTTTCAAATTATTTGAATTTCATTTTTTTTTTTTAAAGTTCTGAAATCCACGAGGTAAAAAAGCATGTTCGGACCATAATATGACATAATTAACCATTTAAAACGATTTGCAGAAAACAGTCAAATACCCTATTGTCAACAGTCTCCAATCAGCAGCACCACGTACCACACCGAAATCCGTAAGATCTGTCCAGTTTGTCTCAGCATGTACGGCTAACCAGTGTATTAGCGATACTGTAATTGTTCAATAGTGAACACTGTCAATATTGAACCTGTGTTCAAATCATTGCCCAGACAGGTTCCTTCCTCATCCATTGTTTTACCGAGAATATTCGCAAAGTTATAGAAAACTAAAATCAAAGTAATTCAAGACAGTGTGACAGTGATTAATAATGATTTGTTCTTCAGAAATGTGTTACTCAATGTAAATTATGCCAGTGTTGCTGATCAATAGGTTTGCTAAGTTGAGTGAAACTGCTAGAATAACTTTCACAGCGAAGAGATGTTTCAACATAGTGCAAAAAAAAAAAAAAAAAAAAAAAAAAAAATTAATTATTTTTCATTTCATATTGATTTGAGGTAAGGTTTCTGTACTGTACTGATTAGTTAGACTAGTGATTATTTGCAAGTGTTTGAAATGCTAATAATTCCTCGTTAAAGAGAAGACAAAAGTTAATCAGACGGTTAAATTATTCATTTCAAAATATCGATGTCATCACGTCAAGTCATTAATTAATTTTTGAGCCTGCTATTAGCACAATTAACATCCCGCAATATTATTTGCTCGTACAAACAGCTGGCGACTGTAAATCAATAAATTGTTAACTTTTTTCCAAATTAATTCCTGTTTTCCGTTTGTTACGCATTTTTCGTTCAAACATTAATTATTTTTTTCCAAAATATACCTTCCGCTTTCATTATTACTGTCGATCGTTGTTGTCAACCAAAGAGGTACAGCAACGTTCCGGTTATAATCTCGACTACATCGTCGGCTCCGTTACCTATAGACTTTCCACCTAGTTAAGATAATTGGGCACATGGGTCAGTTTTTCTAATTGTCGTATAATAACCGGTAGTGTAGGAACGGATAAAGGCTATACATTCGGCTTCAAATTCCGGCCCTCTAAATTTCCTCAAAAGAAATTCACGAAAAGAACGTCGTCTTTCTTCCAGCGATCCCCAATTGAGTTGCCGGAGCATTTCCGTGACACTCGCGCATTGGTCGAACCTACCGGTAACAAACCTAGCTGCTCGCCTCTGAACCGCCTCTATGTCTTCCTTTAAACTGATCTGCTGCGGGTCCCAAACACTTGAGCAATACTCGAGACGTGGTCGTACAAGCGTTTTATACGCGGTCTCCTTTACAGGTGAAGTACATCTTCCCAAAATTCTCCCAATAAACCGAAGTCGGCTGTCCGCCTTACTCACAACTGTCCTTACATGCTCGTTCCATTTCATATCGCTCTGCAGTGTTACGCCTAGGTATTTGAATGACGCGACAGCATCAAAAAGCTCAGTACTAATGCTACTACGAAACTATCACTCTGCGATGCAGTGTCCACTGATATGAAACTTCCTGGCACATTAAAATTTTGATCTGCCAGGAAGTTTCTTTCCTAGAACCCGCATCTCAAAAAATATACTCACCCATCTCCTCTCCACACACTATCAATAAGACAAAGTAAAGCTAAAATACTGGACCACCTTCTTCCGCCAATCACACACCGAGCGAGGTGCAGACGTAACGCATTTGACTCGTATTCGGGAGGATGGAGGTTCAAATCCATCTCCGTCCATCTCGATTTAGGTTTTCCAAATGTTCAAATGTTTAAAATGTTTGTAAAGCTTATGGGACTTAACTACGGGGGTCATCAGTCCCTAAACTTACAAACTACTTATGAACTACTTACGAACTAGGACGGCACAAATATCCATGCCCGAGGGGGGATTCGAACCCCCGACCGTAGTGGCCGTGCTGACCGTGACTGGAGCGCCTCAGTCACCTCGGCCACCGCGGCCGGCTTAGGTTTTCCGTGATTTCCCTAAATCACTCCAGGCAAACGCCAGGAAGGTCCCTTTCAAAGGGGACGGCCTATTTCCTTCCTCGAGAATCAGAGCGTGAGTTCCGTCTCTAATGACCACGCTGTCGACGGGACGTCAAACCCTAAGCTGCCTTCCTGCTTCCGCCAGTCACAGAAATTTCTCACAAAAAGTTAACAAACGTGCACAGCTCTTCAGATAAGGTTCGTAGATCAAAATAACTTCCGCTTTGCCGCGGCGTAGCGGCCGAGCGCATTGAGGCACTATGCTCCGATACGCGATGCCGATCCCCGTCGGCGCTTCGAATCCCCCTCGGGCACGTATGTTTGCGCCGTCTTTGGTATAAGCTAGTTCATAGGTACCTGGTTAGTTTAGGGACTGATGACCCCGCAGTTAACTCCCATAAGCTTTACAAACATTTGATTTTTCAACTTTCGCTTCACCTCTGTGTGCAATAAGATCGTTTCCCCCGAACCTACGTAGACACGAAGGAAAACACTCCAACTGGTGTCTTCTGCAGCGGACTCTACGGTTTTCTGTACTTTTATACTTTTGCAAATATGTAGGACAAATAATGACAAAGGTATAATTAAAAATGTTTTTTTTTTAATTAAATTTCTTTCTATATAAAGGCGAAATGACACTCATTCACTTACTCAACACGAAATCGCCTAAACTGCCTCACTTATGAAGCTGAAATTTGACACGAATGTAGTTTATAGGTACAAGACGCCAAATGAGAAAGATTCAGCGATAGGGCCGACAGTGCAGGACATATGACGTCATAAACAATGAAAACTTGCCCGCCACGCGGCAGTGTCACTTCATCAGTCCCCCACTTCAGAAAGAGAGCACTTAGCGATTTGCAGCAAACTATAAACATAATTTCAAACCTTTAGGAGAATTTTTGTCGCTGACAACCCCAGCAGAATGATGAGAAGCAAAAATTTTGTCGGTTACCACTTTTCGGCTTTCATGCAGTAGAATTACGGAATTTGGCATGACGTTACAATGTATTACGCGTTCACTATTTATTGTATTCACGAGAAATTTTACAGGGAGTACACGCACATATCGCTGATGTACCTTCGAAATTATATCATAGTACGACACATAATTCATGAGATGAGCACCTAAACTGTAATGTTCATGGAAAACCGCCCCATCAAGCATCACGTTTTAATCGATATGCAGCACTTATACAAATGAATGCATTTTATCGCAATCAGATTAATGATATTTATATCCCGTTTAAAAAAGCTCTTTCAGTTTTTCTCAAATTTTCCAATTTACCGGTAGATTTTCAAAAAAATCTATTTCATACAAACATACTCCAGTGATGCTCTTACAACCATGTGGCTATTGATTTTTATTCATAAAAGAAAATCGGTTTCGTATTTTCCCAAATTTTCCTGCGTTCCGCGCGACTTTTCCAAATTTTTATTTGATGCGAACCTTCCTCTTGCTTTCAACATGAAATTTACAAAATGTTATCGCAATTGGACAAACGGTATTGATAGCTCACTGGAAAAAGCTGTTTCAGTTTCTCCCGATTTTCATCTTTTCCGGACGTCTTTTCCATATTTTATCACCGTTTATACCTTCCCTGGACTCACACAAATGATTCAAGGATAAAATTAGCCAAATCGGTCCAGCCGTTCTCGAATTTTAGCGAGACTAACGAACAGCAGTTCATTTTTTTTATATATAGATTAACGTTTGTTCGTATTTTATGCACGGCCATACCGTACATTCTATTGCGATAAAACTTTGTGAACTCATTGTTTGCACTTGGCTGAAGGGTACAGACACAATTACGTCACTGTACGACTTGTAGTTCAGGAGATGTGACGTCATGAACAATGACATACGTCAAAAATAGCCACTTTTTGAATGACGTTTAAATTTATTGCTTCTTTGTTACGTATTATTTTGAAAATAGTATCGTTTTATGGGCACGAATGTAAGTACAAAATTATTTCTTTGTACTAGTTAGTGTTTGCTAGCTGTGGGAAACTGCCGCTTTGCGTTTGTTGGAATCTGACGCGCTGCAATGCAGACTGAACGTGGCACACGTAACCTTCAAAACGAGAGGAAAGACGCTATTACGTAAAATTTTGTACGATCCGTAGCAAGCTATCAACTTGCACAAAATCTTCGGTTTTATTCAGACCTTGACGAAATTTAGTACCCTTGATCTTCAAAGTAGAGGAACGTAGAGATGTGCGTAAGATTTGATGGCGGACGGTACCGTGCAGTACACTTAGAAATCACTCGACTGAAAGTGGACAGAGTTGTATAAGCGGATGCAGGAGGCAGCGGGTTGAGGAGGTGGACGAGGAGTTAGAAGAGGCGGTGAGGAAGGTAGAGAGGGGAGCAGGATATGATACTGAGGCGTTTGTGCCTGTATTTCAGTCTATTCTGTACCTAGCCTGTATAAATACTACATCTACATCTACATGGCATACTCTGCAAATCACATTTAAGTGCCTGGCAGAGGGTTCATCCAGCCACAATTATACTATTTATCTCCCATTCCATTCTCGAATAGCGCGCGGGAAGAAAGAACACCTGAATCTCTCCGTTCGAGCTCTGATTTCTCGTATTTTATTCTGATGATCATTTCTACCTATGTAAGTGGGAGTCCACAATATATTTTCGCATTCGGAGGAGAATGTTGGCGATTGGAGTTTCGTAAGTAGTCCACGCCGCAGCGATAAGCGCCGTTGTTGTAATGATTCCCATCCCAAATCCTGTATCATTTCCGTAACGCTGTCTCCCCTGTACCGTGACAATACGAAACGAGCTGCCCTTCTTTGGACTCTTTCGATGTCCTCCATCAAACCCACCTGATAAGGATCCCACACTGGGCTGCAATACTCCAAAAAAGGACGGACAAGCGCAATGTATGCAGTTTCTTTAGTAGTTCTGTTGCATCTTTTAAGGTTTCTGCCAATAAAACGCAGTCTCTGGTTCGCCTTTCCCACGATATTATCTACGTGTTCTTTCCAGTTTAGGTCTGAAGTAATAGCAATTCCTAGGTATTTTGTGGAGTTTACGGCCTTCACATTTGATTGATTTATGTTGTAAACAAAGTTTAACGGATTTCTTTTCGTACTCATATGGACGAATTGCCAATTTTTACACCATACTGATATCTTATTCAGATCGTTCTGCAGCTGGTTTTGATCTTCAGATGATTTTACTAGACGGTAAATGACGGCGTCATCTACAAACAACCTAAGAGAGCTACTTAGATTTTCCCCTAAATCGTTTATGTAAATAAGGAATAGCAGAGGACCAATAACACTACCCTATGGAACGTCCGATATCACCTCTGTTTTAGTCGATGCCTTACCATCGATTACTACGAGCTGTGTCCTCTCTGACAAGAAATCCCCTATCCAATCGCAAATTTGGGGCGATATACCATAACCACGCAATTTGATTAAAAGCCGTTAGTGAGGTACGGTGTCAAAAGCTTTCTGGAAATCAAGAAATACGGAATCGATTTGCGAACCTTTGTCGATAGCACCCATCACTTCGTGTGAATAAAGAGCTAGTTGTGTTTCGCATGAACGATATTTTCTAAATCCGTGTTGACCTTGGGTCAATAGATCGTTCTGTTCGAGATAATTCATAATATTTGAATACAGGATATGTTCCAAAACCCTGCTGCAAATTGACGTCAATGAAATAGGCCTGTAGTTTAGTGGGTTACTCCTACTGGCTTTCTTGAATATAGGTGTGACCTGTGCAACTTTCCAATCTTTTGGTACAGATCCTTCTATGAGAGAGCGGTTGTATATGGCTGTTAAGTAAGGAGCTATCGCTTCAACATAATCAGATAGAAATCTAATGGGTATAAAACCCGGACCAGAAGACTTGTTCTTGTTAAGTGATTTTAGTTGCTGCACTACTCCGATGATATCAACTTCTACTGAGGCGTTTGTGCCTGTATTTCAGTCTATTCTGTACCTAGCCTGTATAAATACTGAGGCGTTTGTGCCTGTATTTCAGTCTATTCTCTACCTAGCCTGTATAAATACTGAGGCGTTTGTGGCTGTACTTCAGTCTGCACCCAGGACCGCGCTACAGAGACGAATGGTGTCGGTGAGTACTTTAAGGGCCAGGTGTGGTGACTCAGGGTCAGCAACCGTGATTGGTTGCCGGATATGGGGGTGGGGTCGAAAGACACAGAAACGCACAAGTTTCGACGAGTCGATGACTTTAAACGGCGCTATCAACCCTCAACCACCGTACTGCACGATGGGACACTGATAACTAATACCGTACACAACCTCTATTAATTTGCGATTCGTAGTTTTGGCTACAGAGTGAAATGTAGGCACAAAGTCTATAAAAATCTTTGTGTGTGTCTCAGTGTGTCGCTGTGCAGCCAAAACTACACAACGCAGACGGACGGTCTTCTAGCGTAGTTGCAGTCCACAGTCCCCCGCTGTTCACCGTGTCGATAGCTATAAGATGTGTCGGTTGAAAGATTCTGACCGAAGTCTAGCGATGACTTTTTCGACTATATAGCAAGGAAATGTGACGGTCCCACAGACCGTATCTTTGGCCTATGCGTGGTACACAGTGAGCTCTATGTAACCTCACTAGTTGGCCCGGTGAACTTCGTATCACTTACCTCTTAATATAAACCGTATTAATTTAAATCATATGTACGAGGCGCGTCCGGAAAGTAAGTTCCGTTTGGTAATAAAATGAATTTGTACACAGACACAGAAGAAATTTTTATTGCACAAAATTCTACAACTCTTAAACTACTTTTCCACATAACTGCCGAAATTTTGCAGGCATTTGTCATAGCGTGGCACCAGGTTTTGTATACCTTCTTCATAGAAATCTGCCGCCTGTGTCTTCAACCAGTTGGAAACAGTTTCTTTCAGCTCGTCGTCATTGGTGAAGTGATGACCGCCAAGGAAAGACTTGAGACGTAGGAACAGATGAAAGTCGCTAGGATTGAGGTTAGGACTGTACGGAGGATGGTCAAACACGTCCCAGCCAAATCCCTGTATGAGGTTTTTCATCACATTTGCAGTGTGTGGTCGTGCGTTGTCGTGAAGCAAAACAACACCTTTCGACAGCAGTCCCCGGCGCTTATTCTGAATTGCACGGCGCAATTCCCGAAGTGTCTCGCAATAAGCATCTGCTTTAAATGTTTGACCACGGGGTAAGAAGTCAATGAGTACGATGCCTTTCCAGTCCCAGAACACTGTGCACGTCATTTTCCGAGGTATCATGATTTACTTCGGCTTTATCTTTGGTGGGGATGAAGTGTGCCTCCATTCCATTGATTGCCGCTTACTCTCGGGTTTCATCTGCTGTGACTATCCGTCTCAGAAATTCTTCGCTGCTTTCAGCATAACGGGTCAAAACCTCAAGGGCACTACCCATCCGTTGTGTTTTGTGTTGCTCAGTGACAATCTTTGGTACCCAACGTGAGCAAAGTTTACGGAATTTCAGTTGTTTGGTAACCTACGGTTTTCCTGGATCTTGTCATCAATCGCGTGAACCAGTTCTTCTGTAACAAAAGGTGGACGCCCACTTCGTTCTTCATCGTGCACATCACTACGCCCGCCATTGAACTGTCGGACCCATCTTCTCACCATCGAATCACTCATCGCATTTGGTCCGTAAACATCGCAAATTTGCCGACGAATTTCACTCGGTTTCACTTTCCTCGCATTCAGAAACAGAATCACCGACCTGATTTCACAGTCGGCGGGATTTTCAATCGACGCCGACATTTGAAACGAGCACAACAAAGCGTACGTAACTGACAGCGATCTCCAAATGGCGCACGTTCTTCTCCTCGATACACTTCGTCTACAGCGCATGTGCGGAACTGCAATCGCAGCGCTGCAGCGGAGATAAATTGAAACGGAACTTACTTTCTGGACGCGCCTCGTATTTTAGACGCAGTAGCTTTATAAAGCCATCATCAGATTGTCCACGTATCGGCTCTATTGTGGGCGGAAAGAGTGGGCAAATCATGTCCAGGATAATGTTTATCTCACATTTGCGGAAGTTCAGGAAAGGTTTAAGGTTTAAGCGGTGATAAATGAACAGCAATTCATTTTTATCTTTGACAGTTCATATACGGGTTCAGATTGTATAAAGCGAACTTTAGTCTTTCAACAAAACAACCAAGTCATTATTTTACATGTTTTACATCTAAATTTTTCTCGCAATTTCTCCATATCACGAATGTGACACGAACATTATGCTGGACACGTGTGCGTGATTTGCCCACTCTTTCCGCCCACTATCGAGCCGATCCTTCGACTATCTGATGATGCCTTTATAAACCTACTGGGTCTAAAGTACATATGATTTAAATTAATATGGTTTATATGAAGAATTAAGTGATTCGAAGTTCACCGGTTCACCTAGTCGACCAATTGCTAATATGCATGTACTCTTGCTTTAAACGTCATGAGTGCAAAATTTTATCGCAATCTTTCGAATGATATTGATATCCCAAAGAAAAGAGCTGTTTCAGTTTTCCACAAATTTTCCTACAAAATCAACGGTGCTTCTCAACTTATAGTGTTGAGTACATTAGAAATACATTGAAAAAGGAACTTGGTTCGAATTTTGCGACTTTTCTTTTTAACCTGTCCTAGTTTTTTTTTTACTGAAATTCTTTTCCAAGACCATAATGAACGAAACAAAAAAAAGAATTACCCCTCTCCGTACAAACCATGTCCTGTCAAGCCGTTTTCAAGTGATGCTCTTAGAACCATTTGGCAATTGATTTTGATTCACAGAAAAAAATAGCTTTCGATTTTTCCTAAATTTTCCTACTTTCCGGGCGACTTTTCCGAATTTTTATTTGATGCGAATCTTCCACTTGCTTTCAACATGAAATGTTCAAAATTTTATAGCATTTGGACGAACGGTATTGATAGATCACTGGAAAAAGCTGTTCCAGCTTTTCCCGATTTTCCTCTTTTCCGGACTACTTTTCCATATTTTGTCATCTTTTTATCGTCTTTTAAACCTTCCTTGGACTTACACGAAATTTTCAAGACTAAAATTAGCCAAATCGGTTCAGCCGTTCTCGGTTCTCGAGTTTTAGCGAGACTAACGAACAGCAATTCATTTATATATATATATATATATATATATATATATATATATATATATATATATATATATATATATATCACTCTGTTGTATGCGCATAGAACTGTAGCGTGTTCCACATTCAAATATTTTGCACACGAATTTACATGGTCCGCCATCTTTTAATTTATATCAGTTAGTACGTGACGAATAATAGCCAGATTAGCTCTGGATTTGAAACAATTTACGTCAGTATGAGAAGTGAGAGAGACTTACGTGAGTACGGAATCGAAAGATATTTCACTTTCGTTTTCTTGTAATACTTTGTGGTAGTCATGTTGCAATTAGTGTAGAAACAGAATATTAAAATCTTTGGCTGTCATGCTGAGAAACCTATAGCTCGACATCCAGATGGTACACTCATTATTGGTGATACACTTTCTTCACCTGTTTCTCTGCAAGGAGAAGCGCACGAATTAGGAAAAAATGAAAATAAGTGCTTAGCGCAGTTTGAAAAATAAAAATATCAAGAAATATGCCAAAGCGCAAGAAAGAATTTTCGCTTTGTCGGTCATTATCGAAACGCCAAAAAACAGCGCTGAAAAGTGAATCTACCGACGAAAGAGATATGAAAAAAATCGCACTGACGTGTTTTACGGCCCACTTTAGATTTTAGTTTCATACATTTTCGCAAATATTTTCGACCAAAATAACAATCTAAATAATAAAAAATTAATGAATAAAAGTGTCTGAAACTCATGTAGGAAAGAAAAGAAGAAGGAAAAAAAAAAAAAGAATTTAGGGGGGGCGGGTTCCGAACTACTGACCTTCAGCGTCAGAAACCAACGCACTGTCCACAACGCTACTTCTGACACGTAGGAGTGCTGTTCCTTAATCTCATACTATTGATGGCCGTTGTTAACTGATGTTAATATGGCATTTGTAGACACCAGATTATCATTTATCGTACGAAGAACAACGTGTTTTTGCTAATTTTTCAGTGCGCCATTGCTTTGAAATGACAACGTATAAGTCACAATAAGAAAATCATCAAATACGCAACGCAAGATGGCGTATGCCAGAGAGAGTTCTGGGCGAGGAATGTCACGTGACATCTGCGAACGGCTGGTTTTCGTTAACTCAATGGAAGGTGTCAAATCTCCGTTATTTTTGCAAATATGTCTCAAACAATACGAGATATGAAAAAAAACATAAGTGAGGTAAGTTCTAGAGAATTTTCTCCTGTACAAATTGGGTTATTCAATTTTCGTGTCAGATGAAAGGGTAAGGCGTTATTTTCATTTAAATTTCGAGCTGTCAAATGACGATCGCAAAGGCCCACTTTTAGTGTTACTATCGTAACATTGCGTTTTGCTGACGACATAGTAATTCTGTCAGATACAGCAAAGGACCTGGAAGAGCAATTAAACGGAATGGACAGTGTGCTGAAAGGTGCATATAAGATGAACATTAACAAGAGCAAAACTAGGGTAATGGAGTGCAGCCTAAAAAAATCAGGTGATGCTGAAGGAATTAGATTAGGTAACGAAGCAATAAAGGAGGTAGATGAGTTTCGTTACTTGGGCAGTAAAATAACAAATGATGGTCGCAGTACAGAGGATATAAAATGCAGAATGGCAATGGGTAGAAAAGCGTTCTCGAGAAAGAGAAATTTGTTAACATCGAATATTGATTTAAGCCTAAGGAAGTCCTTTCTGAAGGCATTTGTGGGGAGTGTTGCCTTGTATGGGAGGAGACATGGACGAAAAACAGTGCGGACAGGAAGAGGATAGAGGGTTTCGAAATGTGGTGCTACAGAAGAGTGCTGAAGATTAGGTGGGTGGATCACGTAACTAATGAGGTGGTACTGAACAGAATTGGGGAGAAAAGAAATTTCTGGCATATATTGACTAAAAGAAGGGATAGATTGGTAGGGCACATTCTTAGACATCAAGGAATTGTGAATTTAGCGTCGGAGGGAAGTGTGTGGGGTATAAACCGCAGAGGAAGACCAAGAGATGGATACAGTAAGCAGAAATCAGACAGATGTAGGTTGCCGTTCTTATGTGGAGATGAAGAGGCTCGCTCAGGATAGGGTATTGTGGAGAGCTGCACGAAATCAGTCTCCGGACTGAAGACCACGACAACTACAACCGTAACCTAAAGACGGCCAAACTCATGAGGGAGCAGTGTTGTAGAGAATGTTCGTCTATTCAGTGCTCTTGCCAGATGAAGCGTTTTGGCCGGTGCTGGTGGCCCTAGCTGCCGGCAGCGCAGTAGTCCTGGTGGGGCAACCGGCGGCCTGTTGAGGCACGTCCGCTTCCCGCCCCCCCCCCCGCCCCCCCTCCTGCCACCACGGCACAGGAAGAAGCCCATCACCATCGTCCACGCAGCCCGGGCAGTCGGCGCCGCGCAGTCGAAAGCACCCGCCACCACGCACCGCAGACGGCAGCGGCAGCTCCCCCCACCCAGTGTCACGGTGAGTACCGGCCGGAAGGCCACACCCACCGGCGCGAGTGCCGTCTGGGTACTACCCGAGCACCGGAAACTGGTCGAGAGAAAAATGACAGTACCATTTACAGATACCGTGTATTAACCCTCCGTCGGGCGCAGTCGGCCTCACAGGCCAGCAAAACACTGTTTTGATTCCCGTGCTCAACAGTGGTGGCCCAGCGGCCCGCCTCTCCGTTTCCTCGCGTGACTTTGGGAACCTCACACAGTGCCGATCCGCAGGCTGCCGTCGATTTCCACGCGGATCACGGGGAACTCCTTGGGCCTCACAGGCCGTCTGCGCCCGATTACGTTATAGTTTTTAAGGTGAGATTTTTCCAGATATTTTTATTTTATTACTTCGTTTCAATCAAAATAAGTCTGTCCTCTGTGATTTTCACCGTTACCTTCGGAAAAAAAGAAGACTTTGACGACCCTGGCCCTTCAGACTGAGTGCGCCTGATCGAATTCTAATTTCAGTTTTCCTTTCTTTTCCTACGTTATCACATCCATATTTTCTGCTGAAATGTCCAGAAAAGTATATTATGATTCTAAGCCAATGATCTTGTGGAAATAATGCGCCTTCTCGAGGACGAAACTGCTGAAGATCCAGCCGCGCTCGAAGATTTAGTCGATGAGAGAGACACCCACTCTGAGGATGAGGTAGGAGAAGGCAAGGAGGACTCAGCAACTGAACAGGAAGTTTAGGGAAAAGAGAAGAAAATATGTGAGGAGTTTTTATTTTGGAAACGATAAGACGACGAAGTAGTCTAAGTAGATACCTTCTACTATTCATAGTATGAAGAGTCACATCATTATTACACAACATCCAGTGTAAAAGATATTGCTACAAATGACGCCACCAATTGCAAAACCTTGTGTCATCAACTTCTAACTGGACAATTTAGCCTGTGTATGCTATGAATATATGTGGAATGTCGATTCGGCTGCAAACTCGACTGAAAAATTTTTTATCCCACAAGTAACGGGAAAGTTCTCCCACATTACCTCCCAAATGGCTAAAACGTCTACCATGCGTGGCTGAAACAAGAGTTAGGAGGATGAAGAATCACGAATCTTCAGCTTGTCATCAACCAATCTGCTTGAGCGACGTATACGTTCTGTGCCATACCTGTGTTTCAGCTGTTGACTTGGGAGCTATAGCATCGGTTTTTGGCTGCAAATGTGGCGAGAAAAGATGATTCCATGTCAGAAAAGCCTGCCTAATGTCCTTTAAAAATAACTTCATTAGTTTTATGGATGTCTGTTTGACCAATTTTTAATGCTCTTTGTGGGAAATTGGTAGTTTTGGTCACTTTAGTTTAAGGTGTATTGTGTTCAATAAATCCATTATTATGCTTTAAGTTTGCTGTAATTCCTTCCTTTGGATCCATTTTGAATTTGATTTAACATGGCTGAGCTAGTCCATAAAATATGTGGGTGGCCTCTCAGGCCGGGTGCGCCTGATTTTGTTTCATCTGGAGGTGCGCCCGACAGAGGGTTAACGAAATAGAACCATTTATAATCTAAAGTGGATTGCCTAATGGTATCTACACGAGTAACATAGAAACTACTGTTTTTGTTACAAGTGAACAGTCTTTTCTTTAGATCTTTTTCTGAATGACAATTTGTTTATCAGAAATCAGCACTCTGCAGACATTAACAAAAATGCAACGCTATGACTTTATTTAACTTTTCTTAATAGTATACGCATTGCTAACCGACACCTATTACTTTCAATTGTACAGGGTGTTACAAAAAGGTACGGCCAAACTTTCAGGAAACATTCCACACACACACACACACACACACACACACAAAATTGTTATGTGGACATGTGTCCGGAAACGCTTAATTTCCATGTTAGACCTCATTTTAGTATTACGGATGACGCTACATTCCAATGCGATCAAATTGTAAATTTTTACAATCGACATGTGTGGGCTTACGAGAATCCGCACGCAATTGTGCAACCACGTCATCAACACAGATTTTCTGTGAACGTTTGGGCAGGAATTGTAGGTGATGTTTCGGTTGGGCCTCATGTTCTTCCACCTACGCTCACTGGAGCACGTTATCATGATTTCATACGGGATTCTCTACGTGTGTTGCTACAACACGTGCTTTTACAAGTACGACACGACATGTGGTTCGTGCACGATGGAGCTCCTGCACATTTCAGTCGACGTGTTCGTACGCTTCTCGACAACAGATTCGGTGACCGACGGATTGGTAGAGGCGGACCAATTCCGTGGCCTCCACGCTCTCCTGACCTCAACCCTCTTGACTTTCATTTATGGGGGCATTTGAAAGCTCTCGTCTACGCAACCCCGGTACCAAATGTAGAGAGTCTTGGTGCTCGTATTGTGGACGGCTGTGATACAATACGCCATTCTCCAGGGCTGCATCAGCGCATCAGGGATTCCGTGCGACGGAGGGTGGATGCATGTATCCTCGCTAACGGAGGACATTTTGAACATTTTCTGTAACAAAGTGTTTGAAGTCACGCCCATACGTTCTGTTGCTGTGTGTTTCCATTAACTCTAATATGGTAAATAAGCGTTTCCAGACACATGTCTACATAACATATTTTCTTTTTTTGTGTGTGAGGAATGTTTCCTGAAAGTTTGGTCGTGCCTTTTTGTAACACCCTGTATATTGTAACGTTGTCATCATCATCATCATCACCATTAGAGACTCCAGCGTACAGTCTGGAGCATAGTACCTCTAATAAAATTGCTCCATGATCCCCTATTCAATGCTAACATTAATGCCTCGTCTGATGTTATGCTTCAAAATCATTCTCCACCGAATCTAAGTACCTTCTTCTTGGTCTACCTCGACTCCTCTTACCCTCCGCTGCCGAGCTCATGAGTCTCTTAGGTAACCTTGCTTCTCCCATGCGTGTAACATGACCCCACAATCTCAGTCTGTTCGCTTTAACTGGTTCATCTACGGTGTTCATTCCCAGTTTTTCCTTGATTTCCTCATTATGGACACCCTCCTGCCATTGCTCCCATCATTCTTGCTACTTTCATATCTGTAACCTCTACCTTGTGAATAAGGTAACCTGTATCCACCCAACTTTCACTCCCATACAACAAAGTTGGTCGAAAGATAGAGCGGTGCACTGCTAACTTAGTCTTGGTACTTACTTCCTTCTTGCAGAAGAGAGTAGATCTTAGCTGAGCACTCACTGCATTAGCTTTGCTGCACATCGACTCCAGTTCTTTCGCTATGTTGCCATCCTGTGAGAAAATACATCGCAGGTACTTGAAACTGTCTACCTGTTCTAACTTTGTTCCTCCTATTTGGCACTCAATCTGTTTAAATTTCTTTCCCACAGATATTACTTTTGTTTTGGAGATTCTGATCTTCTTGTACCTCTGATCGAGCTCTGAAATATTAGTTTGCAACCGTTCCATCGAATTGGCCATTACAACTAAGTCATCCGCATATGCGAGACTGCTTATTTTGTTTTGACCTATTTTAATCCCGCCCTGTCAGTCTACTGTCCTCAACATATGATCCATGAATAGTATGAACAGCAGTGGTGACAGCTTACAGCCTTGTCTTACCCCTGAAACTACCCTGAACCATGAGCTAAATTTGCCATCTACTCTAACTGCTGCCTGACAGTCTACGTAAAGCCCTTTAATTGCCTGCAGAAGTTTGCCTCCTATACCATAATCTTGAAGAACTGACAGTAGCTTCCTCCTAGGGACACGGTCATAAGCCTTTTCCAGATCTATGAAACATAGATAAAATTCCCTGTTCCACTCATAGTACTTTTCCATTACCTGCCGTAGGCTAAAGATCTGGTCCTGACAGCCTCTAAGAGGCCTAAACCCACACTGATTTTCATCTAACTTGTCCTCAATTAATACTCGCACTCTCCTTTCAACAATACCTGAGAATACTTTGCCTACAACGCTAATTAAAGAGATACCTCTATAGTTGTTGCAATCTTTCCTGTTTCCATGTTTGAAAATTGGCGTGATTACCGCTTTCGTCCAGTCAGACGGAACCTGTCCCGATTCCCACGCCTTCTCAATTATCCTGTGTAACCATCTGAGACCTGATATTCCAATGTATTTGACGAGTTCCGGCTTAATTTCATCCACCCCAGCCGCTTTATTGCACTGTAATCTACTGACCATTTTCTCCACTTCCTCAAATGAAATCCTGTTTCCATCGTCGTTCCTATCCCATTCTACCTGAAAATCGGACACATCATTGAACGTTTTACCTACATTGAGCAATTCTTCAAAATATTCACACCATCTGCTCAAGGCATCCACAGGATTGACTAGCAGCTTTCCTGACCTGTCCAAAACATTTGGTAATTCTTTCTTCCCTCCCATTCGAAGATTGCTAATTACGCTCCAAAATGGTTTTCCCGCGGCTTGACCCAGGGTTTCTATCTTATGTCCAAAGTCTTCCCGTTGTAAAAAATATATAATTGTATACAAGCCGAGGCTGGGCTCCTGACGTCTATTAATTGTGTCTCGATACCTCACGGTCTGTTCTCCCCGATGCGGGAATACAGTATTGTGGCTGCGAGCATTACAGAACAAAATAGGCTGTGGTATAGGAAAGAGACAGCGTGGCGAATGGAGATTTGTGTGTGGCGGGAGACGTGCAGGGAAGAGTCCTCTGCAGTCGGGCTGGTCGCTTTGTCCTGGTGGCGGAGTGGTCAACGCGTCTGCCTAGTAAGCAGGAGAGCCCGGGTTCGAATCCCGGCCGGGCACAAATTTTCATTCGCCGCACTTTGGTACTCCGACTAAACCTAGTACAGTGAACCCATAAGTGATCGCAAATTGCGATTTACGTGGTTTACTTTCAGTTTTGTATATTCACCGTACAGCTGTAATTTACCAACAAGTTTCGTATCATGTAGTATTAAGACAGATCCAATATAGGTCTAGATTTCTTTTTGAGTTGCTACATTTCTTAGTAGTAAATATTTAAAAACATAACCAAACAAACGTGATAACGTCATTTCTCTCAGAATAAAATAAGTACTAATTTATTCTTCCAACACTGTATGTAGAAATCTATCCAATAGCAGCTGTATGTAAACAGACTGCCACGGTGGCGTGGCCGAGCGTTCTAAGGCGCCTTGCTGCGAAGCAGGTGTGGCTCGCCGTCGGGTGTGCGAATGTCCGAGTTGTTGATAATAATATTGATTGATTGTACTGTTGGTTCTTGGTGAAACATTTCAAATTAAATAACTGATCACTTGCTATTGCCTTATTTCACAAATCTTTATTTACGACCTAAGTTTCGGGTTATGAGCCCATTTTCGATTACTTTACTGATTCCAAAGTTGTTACACCAGTGAAGACAAACTATTATGATACTACAGGTCTCCGTTTATAGATTTTAACATTGGGAGAAAATAATTTTACCTTACAATTTAGGAGCTATTACACTTGCATTACCTTATTAGAATAACCTTAATTATCTATTGTACTAATATTCTGTTTAATGATGTTATCTGTTAGTGAAATTACTGATCATTATTGTACCTCGAAATATTGAACCGTTTATAGTACAAGACCTTGCTTCTCGCCTATTGTTAATGATATTGTTATTATCTACTATGTAGAAGTTACTCATAGTCTAAAAGAGGTGAATAGTTGAATTCTGTCTGTTCATTCAGAATCAAATTTGGGGCTGTGCGCATCTGTTTTTTTAATCTCCAAAATTTCTAGTTTTGTCAGTTTTGCACTTTTACCTTCAACCTTGTACATCTATGACGTATTTGTGCTCTTGTTCTAAGCGGTGTTGGGGAGAGGCAGGGTCTGGTTTCCTCAGTCTGCAGCTCCTGAGCCCGCTACAAGCTGACCGACCTGTCCGTCCCGTATAACAGCAATGGCGCTCTTCACAACTGACTTTATAAACACCACTGTTCATAATGGCTACATGTCGGTCCTTTGAACTGAACAGACTTTTACCTTATGTGGGACATAGAAATATACTGAAAAGTCCTTTGCTTTCAAAAGTCACATGATAATATGCATCTGAATTCTTAGCACTAGTGAAAAACAACGTTCCATAAAAAGGGTAGGTATTCATAAATTAATATTTATAAGAAGGATAAAATGTCACTGACAATAAATTATTTATTTAGTTCAAACATGAGAAAATTTTGTTAAAACAATAAAAAAATGCATCTCATTGAACTACTAAATTAAATTAAAGTAATCTGAACTGAACATCGTCAGGGGAGAGATTTACAAATAACAAGCATACAGCCACTCACATGCGCGAAGCAAAGTGAAACTCACCCAACTCAGTGTGCTGATACGAAGCAGAAGCAAGCGCCGCTATCGTAGGCGAAATGCAGCGAACCAGGATGTACCACACAACACAAGAAAAAAATAAGCTTCATAGTTGGATCTGGTCTCTCTTTCTCTGGTACGCGATAACAGTGAGATTAATTTCAATTCAAACCATCCATGACCATGCGGAATTATTGAGACACGAGGCAGGTATCTGCTACATTACATATTCGGACCCCACTGAAGGCGAAGTGCCTAAAGATTGTATTCATTTCAACAAAAACCAACGGAATCACAGATTACGAAGCAAGAATACACAATAGGAAGGCACTGGTGTGTGAGCAGTGGCGAGAACTCAAGTGACTAGCTATAAACCCTTGAAGTTGAAGTTCGGAGCCACGTGGTTCCAAAAACCAGTAAAAATATAAAAATTAAATTTCTGAAAAATAAAGAAAAATAGCAACGGCACGCAACCCTTACAAATGCGTAGGATATCATAAGGAATCTAAAGAAATACAGTTAGGCGCGATTGGGAAGGTTTTACACTGATGGACGAAGTCCAGTCTTCAGAAGACAGAAAAGTGGAATAAATTCAAAGTCAGAGTAAATTAACTAAGAAATACGGCATGCAGCCCCTAGAAATAGGTAGTATTTCATAGGCAAAGGGGGTCGTACAAGGCTAGAAGAGAATTTTCTGACGGAGTCCGAATTCAAAGTACAAGTTTGGAAACAAACAGCAATTAAAAATAGGCAGAGTGGAGATCGCGATGTAATAAGGAAAAACAGAGAGATAGAAACATGATTTCTTGCCTGAAGGGCCTAGAAACAGACACAGGTGTAGCTGAAGGCTTTGTTCTAAGAACACACCATGTGGAGTACATATCACTCCCGGAAGGAGAAAACAGAAAAGAGTATTTCACATGCACTACACAACATAGAAATATTCCCGCATATTAGTCGTGTTCCACAAAGCTAGAAGGAAATTAAACAGAGTTTATACACTGCCAGCTAGTGTCACACAGGTTACCGATTTCCAGCCATTATGAAACTGAATTAGTTGCATTTTCACCGCGTTTACCTATGCAAAAGCACCGAAATGAAATTGAATACATTTCCGTACATGACCGCAGAAACTTTGCCGAAAAATGAACCTAAGATCTGAAATCTAACAAACCAGACAACGAATCGCTACCATCTGAAGGGAGGAAAGAAAATCCATAATGTCTTACCAGGTCGAAGCACAGCCACAGAATGTTCAGATCGGCCACCCAGTCCCCTCAACCAGCCGCTGGAAATCGCACCAGAAATCGGCTACACCCCAGAAAACGGGTGGTGAGGAAAAGTTTCAATTCACGCGTCTTACCGAGGCACGGTAACCGGGCATTGCCAACCCAACGTGTAACCAAAGGCTGGAGGAACATCTTTAGTTGCATCAAAAGCAGAGGTCGGTATCGACTACCTATCGATACGAAGCCAGAGAAACACCAGTAGCGAGCAGCCACCAGCCGACGACGAAAATTCTCATACATACACTCAGACTGCCATGCTAGATGATTCTCATACATACACATACAGAATAAAGCAAGTACACATTCTCATAGGGACAGTGGCGTCACGGACAGACTGTTCATATTTACACATTCGTAGACACAATGATAAATTATTAACATAATAAAATCACAGTAATATTATAGAATCTAACATTTAAAAAAAATGGACACAACGATAAACTATTAGCATAATAAAATCCTAGCAATATTACAGAAACTAACATTTAAAAATATGAACACAATGTTAAATTATTAGCATAATAAAATCCCAGCAATATTACAGTAACAAACATTTAAAAAACATACACAATAATAAATTATTAGCATAATAAAATCGCAGCAATATTACAGAAACTAACATTTTAAAACATGAATGCAATGTTAAATTATTACCATAATAAAATCCCAGCAATATTACGGAAACTAACATTTAAAATCATGAAATGAAATGCTATTCCTCATGCCCCTAAACAAAAGGGGTTCTTGCTTAGCAGAAAATGCCGTCTAGTGAACTTAGATAATTTACAAAGTAAAAACACAGGGAAGACGGCAGACAGCCGTCTTTCACATTCCACACTCTGATCTGTAGAATGCCAGTGTTGTCTTTCCTGATGATCACATCCTACTAAGTAGTCCACGCTCGGAGATCTGCATGGTGGACTATTTTACCTCCGGAATATTTTACCCAAGAGGATGCCATCATCATATGTTCATACAGTAGAGCTGCATGTCCTCGGGAAAAGTAACGGCTGTAGTTTCCCCTTGCTTTCAGCCGTTCGCAGTAGCTGTGTGGCAAAGCCACATTAGTTGATGTTACAAGGCCAGCTCAGTCAATCATCCACACTGTTGCCCCTGTAACTACTGAAAAGGCTGCTGCCCCTCTTCAGGAAGCACACGTTTGTCTGGCCTCTCCACAGATACCCCTCCGCTGTGGTTGCACCTACGGTACGGCTATCTGCATCGTTGAGGCATGCGAGCCACCCCACCTCGGCAATGTCTGTCGTTCATGGGAGTGGAAACGTTGTTAAAGAACCAATAAAAAGAATATATCAAATAAAATCATAAATTATTTATATAGGATTAAAATGATTAACAAATATACACCAGCAGTAACAAGTGTAGAAGAATGAAATAGAGCAGAAACAGGAGTAGGAGCAGCATATTATTGAAAATTAAATTGTGTTGGGGGTATGCTACATCAATCACAACTTTTTTTTTTTTTTTTTTTGGTTCACACGATTATTCATGAAAGCTAAATGAGGTCCATATGCGTAACAGACTTCAAAAGAACTGTTGATACTTTATACTGAAATATTTTTATCTTTACACAATAAGATTTTATTATAGAATATAAGAGATTACATAATTTACTGAGTTCTATTAATTTATTTCTCTGCTTTCTAAGATATTTTGGTGATAAAAGCTGAATAATTACAACCCAATATTGCGCAATAATTATTTAGAATTCAGAGGTTTATGCAAAAAATACTTTAAAAAACATGTTGTTTACAATATTGACATCGTGATTTTCCTGACTTTTGTATTTGAATAAGTTTTAATTTGAAACATAATAAAAGAAAAGGAGCATATAACAGATTTCAAGTATATTAGAGAAAGGTTATTTGTAAATGAAGTTTTACAAAAGCTAATACAGGTAACATTTGGTATCGGTAAGTCTGGGTGATGATGATATACTGTATACTTCTTCCACAAAACCAAATGTACTGATACCCAATTTTATATGTACTGTGTTCTGTAAAACTTCATTGAGAGTTTAGTTTTCTCTAACATCGAGATTGATTTGAAACCTGTTATTTGCTTCTTATCTCTATTTTTATGTTACAAATTAGGACTAAATGAAAACTGCATCTTTTTAGAATCTAATTGTCAATGTTCTAAACGATATCTGGATAAAATATCCAAGCCAAAACTCAGTTCATTACCCGAAAAATGTGGGTGCTCTGTAACACTATACTTTGACCTTAAGTCAGCTGTGGCAAAGTAACTAACTCGAGAGAAAATTTAAATACTTACAAAATCGACACTAGGAGAATTCAGTGATTTGGAATGTTCATGCAATTAAAGCAACCAAACATTAATTTAAATGAACAAGCTTCACCAGTGTTCACCCTGAAGGTAAATAAATCATTAAGTAAAAACTTGCATCAGTATTGAGACACAAGTAGATACTAAAAGTAAGCGGAGTAGAAAAATCACTTTGGAGATAGAGTTCATTATATTTGAACCACGATTTTTTATAGGATGTTTGCACAGTTTTTAATGTCCTTTGTGTTATACAGTTTCATCGCATGCACTTGCTGTTCACTGCTACCATTTAACAATTTGTTATAATAAGACAATTACTTAGATGTAAAAGGAGGTACCAAAGCATGAAAGACGACCGTCTGTCGTCTTCCATATATTTTTTTTGTATATTTCTGTAAAGTTATAATTTATTCAATGTCGCTAGATTATCATTTTGTTAAAAATTGAACCCCTCTCTTTTCAAGGCTTGAGGAACAGCATTCTTATTTCATGTGTTAAAATATTAGTTAATATTGCTAGGTTTTTCTTATTTTGTTATGATAATAATTTATTATTACATTAATTAATGTGGCAAAAGTATGGCTTCTCCGCTACACCACTGTCCCTGTGAGAATGTTTACTTGTCTTACTTTTAAGTGGATGAGCGAGAATCTGTGGCTGTCTGAATGTGGGGAGTGATAATTCGCTTTGCATCGTTCTCTCTGGCTCAGAGTCGCTAGCTGCTGATACTACCAAAGAGGTTACCACACTCTTTGCTTGCGAGCTATTTAGCGAGCCTTCCTTCAGCGTAAGGCTACTCGCTCTCCGTCCCCACCACTGGTGTATCTTGGATTTTCCGGCTTCCGGTGGTTTGCACGTCCGGTGGCCGCTCGGTCTGTTCATTCTGGGCTGGTCGTCTAGTGAGGTAAGGTTGGTTCTACTCTTGTGTTTGGAGATGATAGCGTTTCATTGACTAGCATGTTTAACTTACATCCGTGAACTTAGAATCCTTTGTTTTCCAATTCAGTGATTTCCAATAGATAAATATGGTGAGCGTGATAATAGTTGCAGTTTGATAAAGGCCTGATATGTTAAAACCTTTTGTGATCATGTGGCGGTGTATGACCTCTGTGTAAATACATTATAGCTTGGTGGGGCCCGATTTCTAATAGGTGATATGTTCATTTTTGTACAGTGCATGTAAAAATCTTCTAATCATTTCCTTCCATGAGTGATATGTGTTCCACGAGGTTGGTTCATATAACAATGCCTTCAGCTTCCACTCTTGCTTGTTCCATGCCCATCAGGCAAGTAACTATGCGGGTATCCTTCTGATTTCCACTAATATTTGGCGATCTTCTCTCACCGCCTATTTTAATGTTGCTGTTTCTTCTCTGACTCTGTCAGTAATTCTCTCTTAGCCTTCTACAACGTCCTTCAATAGCTTCCTCATGTAATTCTCATTTTTATTTTGCCGACTTTGTAATCATTTCATTTTGTCGTTTTCTAGAGACTGGACCTCATCCGTCTTTGCAATCGCCCGCTATCGCATGTAGGTGTATTTCATTCGCTTCCTTATATAATTCTAAGCATTTCTATTGGTTTCAAGCTGTAGTTAATTTTCTTTATTTTTCGGAAACTGAATTTCGAGCTCCAACTTCCGGGACTTGCTAGCTGAATTCACGCCACTTCTCATATAAAAGCAGTATCTAGATCGATTTCTAACAGACTGCAACATAAGAATCGACCGTGGTTTTGTATAATGAATCCGATTTTCAACCATTTCATCTTCAGTGGAGTGCGTTCATGTAACGTAGCCGTGTGTCGTCGTTAGCGTGTTTGCTCGCTGTCCAATTCAGATGTAATTTAACTTGGCTATACACACTCACCATCTCAAAACAGGCACGACAGATCAGAGCCAGCTTCAAAGTGTTTTTGTATAATGTGTTTTGTGCTACCTCCGACTTGCTGAATTTCGCCTGCTTCTGCGTCGTCTCAGCATGCTGATTGTGGTGAGTTTCGCTGTGGCACTGCGTGTGTTTGAGCGAATGAGTGTTTGTTTATCCTCTCCCCAGTAGCGTTAGGTTCCTTGTAATGGTACTACTTGAACAAATCGAGGACCTTGGCTAATATTTCTGATTGTCAGTTGTTGGCAGGTGAAACTGCCGCACTAAGGTATTTGTCGATGTGAAGTCACGACTCTGAAATTATTTTCGAGTGACTGCCTGTTTCAGCAGGTCATAGAACTGTTTGATGTTCGCAGCTAATCTGGGGTGTTTCATGATGTCCTGTGACTGCTGTACAGTTTAGTATTGGAGTGATCTATCCCAATTGCCAGGGGATGGCGGATGATACAGCTGTCTCATGTCGGTAGGCCCCACAGGTGCTGGAGGCTGGCAGTGTCTGGTGTCAGCACCACACCTGGCTGATCACTGGAGCGTTACAGCCGCTGTGTGTTCCTACTCAGTGTGTCTGCAGTCTTGTCATACAGGGCGTCCAGAAAAGGACTCCCTGTTTTCAAAATTAAATATCTCGAAAACAAAGATCGATAGATGAATGCAGTAAACGGTATGTTTATTATGAAAGCTGTAAGAAGTTTATACAGAAGTTTGAAATAATAGTTAGAAAAGCTGTTTACAGATGGCGCTGTAATCGCCATACGTAATGCCTAGTATAAATAGTGATCCGACCAGGCACTGAATGGTTTATGCAAGATGGAGCCAGACCACATCAGACCGAACAAATGTTCCGCTTTCCACAGGAATACTTCGGGAATAGAGTCATTGCTTTGGAATATCGCAAATTTACTGGTGCCAGCATGGATCGTCCTCCATATTCGCCGGATTTGACTCTCTGTGACTTTTTTTTTTTTTTTTTTTTTTTTTTTTTTTGTGGGGCAAGGTGAAAGACATGGTGTACCTGTAGCATCCCGCCACGCTGGACGAGCTCGAATCGGAATTTTTGTGGCATGTGAATCCATTTCGTTTGAGACACTACGAAATGTGATGGCGAATTTTATTCTTCGTTTGCGCCACCTCTGTAGTGCCAATGGTTAACATTTTTAAATCATTGTGATGTGATTGTTTGCAAAGAGTGTTTTCATACGATTGTTTCACTTATGTATGCTGATATGAGCTGTGCAAAGTACAGCGGCATCTGTTAGCAGCTTTTGTAACTATTACTTCAAACTGCTGTATAAACGTCTTACAGCTTTCACAATAAACATACCGTTTACTGCATTCCTCTATCGATTTTTGTTTTCGAGATAATTAACTTTAAAATCAGGGAGTCCTTTTCTGGACACGCTGTAAGAGCAAGACAACTGGAGCTGGCACAAATGATGTATTTCACCAATGATATTTTTTATTTTATTTTTTTTAGGAATTTTTGCCAAAAGTGATCTTGTCGTATATTTCGTTATTATTCTCAACCGCTTCTCAAGATACATGTATCGTCTTTGTGCTTCTTCAAACAGACAATTTCTGTAAGAGTACTGCACGCTAAATGCAAGCATAAGGAAGCATTACGTTTTCTTCTGACATCTGGTAACAGAGATACCCCGCATACTCTGCGCACATCCGCCTTTGAAAAGGCTGTGATGAGTGGAGAGGGGGAGCCCTGGCAGGCCAGCAACTGCCGCTTCCCTCCCCTCCACTTCTGCCGCTTCCCTCCCCTCCCCTTCTGCCGCTTCCCTCCCCTCCCCTACTGCCGATTCGGCCCCCCCTTCTGCCACTACCCTCCCCTTCCCTTGAACCGTGTCCCACCCCTTCCCTTCTGGCGCTTCCGTCCCCTTCCCTCCCCTCCCCATCTGCCGCTTCGTTCCCCTCCCCTTCTGCCGCTTCCCTCCCCTCGCCTTCTGCCGATTCCCTCCCCGCCCCTTCAGCCGCTTCCCTCCGCTCCCCTTCTGCCGCTTCCTCCTCTTCCCTTTTGCTGCTTCCCTCCCCTCCCCTTCTGGGGCTTCCCTCCCCTTCCCTCCCCTTCCCTCCCCACCCCTTCTGCCACTTCCTACCCTCCCCTTCTGCCGCTTCCCTCCCCTCCCCTTCTGGCGCTTCCCTCCCCTTCCCGCCCCACCCCTTCTGTCGCTTCATACCCTCCCCTTCTGCCGCTTCCCTCCCCTCCCCTTCCGCTGCTTTGCTCCCCTCCCCTTCTGCCGCTTCCCTCCCCTTCCCTTCTGCCGCTTCGCTCCCCTCCCCGTCTGCCGCTTCCCCCCTTCCCTTCTGCCGCTTCCCTCGCCTCCCCTTCTTGCGCTTCCCTCCCCTTCCCTCCTTTTCCCTCCCCTTCCTTCCCCACCCCTTCTGCCGCTTCCCTACCCTCCCCTTCTGCCGCTTCCCTCCCCTCCCCTTCTGCTGCTTCCATCCCCTCCCCTTCTACCACTTCCCCCCTTCTGTTGCTTCCCTCCCCTCCCCTTCTGCCGCTTCCCTTCCTTCCCCTTCTGCCGTTTCGCTCCCCTCCCCTTCTGCCGGTTCCCTCCCCCTCCCTTCTGCCGCTTCCCTCTCCTCCTCTTCTGCCGCTTCCTTCCCCTCCTCTTCTGCCGCTTCCCTTCCCTCCCCTTCTGCCGCTTCGTTCCCCTCCCCTTCTGCCGCTTCCTCCCCCTCCCTTCTCCCGCTTCCCTCCCCTACTCTTCTGCCGCTTCCTTCCCCTGCCCTTCTGGCGCTTCCATCCCCTTCCCTCACCTTCCCTCCCCTCCCCATCCGCTGCTTCCCTCCCCACCCGTCTGCCACTTCCCTCCAATCCCCTTCTGCCGCTTCGCTCCCCTCTTCCTCTGCCGCTTCCCTCTGCTCACCTTCTGCCGTTTCACTCCCCTCCCTTCTGGCACTTCCCTCCCCTTCCCTCCCCTCCCCTTCCGCCGCTTCCCTTCCCTCCCCTCCTAGCACTTCGCTCCCCTCCAATTCTTCCGCTTCCCTCCCCTTCCCTTCTGCTGCTGCCCTCCCCTCCCCTTCTGCCACTTCCCTCCCCTCCCCTTCTGCCGCTTCGCTCCCCTCCCCTTCTGCCACTTCCTTCTTCTCCCCTTCTGCCGCTTCTCTCCCCTATCCTTCTGCCGCTTCTCTCTCCTTCCCTTCTGCCGCTTCCGTCCCCTACCCTTCTGCCACTTCCCTCCCCTCCCCTTCTGCCGCTTCCGTCCCCTACCCTTCTGCCACTTCCCTCCCCTCCCCTTCTGTCGCTTCCCTCCCCTTCCCTCCTCTTCCCAACCCTCCCCATCTGTTGGTTCACTCCCCTCCCCTTCCGCCGCTTCCCTCCTTTCCCCTTCTACCGCTTGCCTCCCCTCCCTTCCTGCCACTTCCCTCCCCACCCCTTCTGCCACTTCCCTCCCCTCCCCTTCTGCCATTTTCCTCCTCTCCCCTTCTGCCACTTCCCTCCCATTACCTTCTGCCACTTCCCTCCCCTCCCCTTCTGTCACTTTGCTCTCCTCCCCTTTGCCGCCACCCTCCCCTTCCATAATGCCACTTCCCTCCCCTCCCCTTCTGCCGCTTCCCTCCCCTCCCCATCCGGCGCTTCCCTCCCCTTCCCACACCTCCCCATCTGTTGCTTCCCTCCCCTCCCCTTCCGCCATTTTCTTCCTTTCCCCTTCTACCGCTTCCCTCCCCTTCCTTTCTGCCGCTTCCCTTCCCTCCCCTTCTGCCACTTCCCTCCCCTTCCACACTGCCGCTTCCCTCCCCTCCCCTTCTGCCGCTTCCCTCCCATCCCCCCTGCCACTTCGCTCCCCTCCCCTTCTGCCACTTCCCTTCCCTCTCCATCTGCTGCTTCCCTCCCCACCCTTCTGGTGCTTCCCTCCCCTTCCCTCCCCTTCCCTTCTGCAGCTTCCCTCCCCTCCCCTTCTGCCGCTTCCCTCCCCTCCCCTTCTGGCGTTTCCCTCCCCTTCTGTCGCTTCCGTCCCCTTCCCTCCTCTTCCCACCCCTCCCCATCTGTTGCTTCCCTCCCCTCCCCTTCCGCCGCTTCCCTCCTTTCCCCTTCTACCGCTTCCCTCCCCTCCTTTCCTGGCGCTTCCCTCCCCTCCCTTCTGCCGCTTCCCTCCCCTCCCCTTCTGCCGCTTCATTCCCCTCCCCTTCTGCCACTTTGCTCCCCTCCCCTTCTGCCGCTTCCCTCCGCTTCCCTACTGCCGCTTCCCTCCCCTCCCCTTCTGGCGCTTCCCTCCCCTTCCCACTCCACCCCTTCTGCCACTTCCCTCCAATCCCCTTCTGCCGCTTCGCTCCCCTCCTCCTCTGCCGCTTCCCTCCGCTCACCTTCTGCCGCTTCGCACCCCTCCCATTCTGCCGATTCCTTCTTCTCCCCTTCTGCCGCTTCTCTCCCCTATCCTTCTGAGGCTTCTCTCTCCTTCCCTTCTGCCGCTTCCCTCCCCTCCCTTTCTGCCGCTTCCCTCCCCTCCCCTTCTGCCCCTTCCCCCCCTCTCCTTCTGCCGCTTCCCTCCCCTACCCTTCTGCCATTTTCCTCCTCTCCGCTTCTCCCACTTCCCTCCCATTACCTTCTGCCGCTTCCCTCCCCTTCCCTTCTGGCGTTTCCCTCCCCTTCTGGCGCCTCCCTCCCCTTCCCTCCCCTTCCCTCCCCTCCCCATTTGTTGCTTCCCTCCCCTCCCCTTCCGCCGCTTCCCTCAATCCCGTTCTACCGCTTCCCTCCCCTCCCTTTCTGCCGCTTCTCTCCCCTCCCCTTCTGCCGCTTCCATCCCCTCGCCTTCTGCCATTTTCCTCCCCTCCCCTTCTGCCACTTCCCTCCCATTACCTTCTGCCACTTTCCTCACCTTCCCTTCTGGCGCTTCCCTCCCCTTCCCTCACCTTCCTTCCCCTCCCCTTCTGCCGCTTCCCTACCCTCTCCTTCTGCCGCTTCCCTCCCCTCCCCTTCTGGCGTTTCCCTCCCCTTCTGTCGCTTCCCTCCCCTTCCCACCCCTTCCCACCCCACCCTATCTGTTGCTTCCCTCCCCTCCCCTTCCGCCGCTTCCCTCCTTTCCCCTTCTACCGCTTCCCTCCCCTCCCTTCTGCTGCTTCCCTCCCCTCCCCTTCTGCCGCTTCCCTCCCCTCCCCTTCTGCCATTTTCCTCCTCTCCCTTTCTCCCACTTCCCTCCCATTACCTTCTGCCGCTTCCCTCCCCTTCCCTTCTGGCGCTTCCCTTCCATCACCTTCCTTCCCCTTCCCTTCTGCCGCTTACATACCATCCCCTTCTGCCACTTCCTTCCCCTCCCCTTTTGCCGCTTCCCTCCCCTCCCCTTCTGGCGCTTTCCTCCCCTTCTCGCGCTTCCCTCCCCTTCCAACCCCTTCCCACCCCTCCCCATCTGTTGCTTCCCTCCCCTCCCATTCCGCCGCTTCCCTCCTTTCCCGGTCTACCGCTTCCCTCCCCTCCCTTTCTGCCGCTTCTCTCCCCTTCCCTTCTGCCGCTTCCCTCCCCTTCCCTTCTGGCGCTTCCCTCCCCTTCCCTCACCTTCCTTCCCCTCCCCTACTGCCGCTTCCCTACCCTCCCTTTCTGCCGCTTCTCTCCCCTCGCCTTCTGCCACTTCCCTCCCATTACCTTCTGCCGCTTTCCTCACCTTCCCTTCTGGCGCTTCCCTCCCCTTCCCTCACCTTCCTTCCCCTCCCCTTCTGCCGCTTCCCTACCCTCCCTGCCTGCCGATTCCCTCCCCTCCCATTCTGCCGCTTCCCTCCCCTCCCCGTCTGCCATTTTCCTCCTCTCCCATTCTCCCACTTCCCTCTCATTAGATTCTGCCGCTTCCCTCCCCTTCCCTTCTGGCGCTTCCCTCCCCTTCCCTCCCCTTCACACCCCTCCCCATCTGTTGCTTCCTTCCCCCCCCCTTCCGCCGCTTCCCTCCTTTCCGGTTCTACCGCTTCCCTCTCCTCCCTCTCTGCCGCTTCTCTCCCTTCCCCTTCTGCTGCTTCCCTCCCCTCCCCTTCTGCCATTTTCCTCCCCGCCCCTTCTGCCACTTCCCTCCCATTACCTTCTGCCACTTCCCTACCCTCCCCTTCTGGTGCTTCCCTCCCCTTCGCCCCTCCCCTTCTGTCGCTTCCCACCCCTCCCCTTCTGCTGCTTTGCTCCCCTACCCTTCTGCCGCTTCCCTCCCCCTCCCTACTGCCGCTTCCCTCCCCTCCCTACTGCCGCTTCCCTCCCCTCCCCTTCTGCCGCTTTGCTCCCCTTCTCTTTTGCCGCTTCCCTCCCCTCCCTTCTGGCGCTTCCCTCCCCTTCCGGCGCTTCCCTCCCCTTCCCACCCCTCCCCATCTGTTGCTTCCCTCCCCTCCCCTTCCGCCATTTTCTTCCTTTCCCCTTCTACCGCTTCCCTCCCCTCCCTTTCTGCCGCTTCCCTTCCCTCCCCTTCTGCCGCTTCCCTCCCCTCCCCGTCTGCCATTTTCCTCCTCTCCCATTCTCCCACTTCCCTCTCATTAGATTCTGCCGCTTCCCTCCCCTTCCCTTCTGGCGCTTCCCTCCCCTTCCCTCCCCTTCACACCCCTCCCCATCTGTTGCTTCCTTCCCCCCCCCTTCCGCCGCTTCCCTCCTTTCCGGTTCTACCGCTTCCCTCTCCTCCCTCTCTGCCGCTTCTCTCCCCTTCCCTTCTGCCGCTTCCCTCCCCTTCCCTTCTGGCGCTTCCCTCCCCTTCCCTCACCTTCCTTCCCCTCCCCTACTGCCGCTTCCCTACCCTCCCTTTCTGCCGCTTCTCTCCCCTCGCCTTCTGCCACTTCCCTCCCATTACCTTCTGCCGCTTTCCTCACCTTCCCTTCTGGCGCTTCCCTCCCCTTCCCTCACCTTCCTTCCCCTCCCCTTCTGCCGCTTCCCTACCCTCCCTGCCTGCCGATTCCCTCCCCTCCCATTCTGCCGCTTCCCTCCCCTCCCCGTCTGCCATTTTCCTCCTCTCCCATTCTCCCACTTCCCTCTCATTAGATTCTGCCGCTTCCCTCCCCTTCCCTTCTGGCGCTTCCCTCCCCTTCCCTCCCCTTCACACCCCTCCCCATCTGTTGCTTCCTTCCCCCCCCCTTCCGCCGCTTCCCTCCTTTCCGGTTCTACCGCTTCCCTCTCCTCCCTCTCTGCCGCTTCTCTCCCTTCCCCTTCTGCTGCTTCCCTCCCCTCCCCTTCTGCCATTTTCCTCCCCGCCCCTTCTGCCACTTCCCTCCCATTACCTTCTGCCACTTCCCTACCCTCCCCTTCTGGTGCTTCCCTCCCCTTCGCCCCTCCCCTTCTGTCGCTTCCCACCCCTCCCCTTCTGCTGCTTTGCTCCCCTACCCTTCTGCCGCTTCCCTCCCCCTCCCTACTGCCGCTTCCCTCCCCTCCCTACTGCCGCTTCCCTCCCCTCCCCTTCTGCCGCTTTGCTCCCCTTCTCTTTTGCCGCTTCCCTCCCCTCCCTTCTGGCGCTTCCCTCCCCTTCCGGCGCTTCCCTCCCCTTCCCACCCCTCCCCATCTGTTGCTTCCCTCCCCTCCCCTTCCGCCATTTTCTTCCTTTCCCCTTCTACCGCTTCCCTCCCCTCCCTTTCTGCCGCTTCCCTTCCCTCCCCTTCTGCCGCTTCCCTCCCCTTCCCCACTGCCGCTTCCCTCCCCTCCCCTTCTGCCGCTTCCCTCCCATCCCCCCTGCCGCTTCGCTCCCCTCCCCTTCTGCCACTTCCCTTCCCTCCCCTTCTGCTGCTTCCCTCCCCACCCTTCTGGTGCTTCCCTCCCCTTCCCTCCCCTTTCCTTCGGCAGCTTCCATCCCCTCCCCTTCTGCTGCTTCCCTCCCCTCCCCTTCTGGCGTTTCCCTCCCCTTCTGTCGCTTCCCTCCCCTTCCCTCCTCTTCCCACCCCTCCTCATCTGTTGCTTCTCTCCCCTCCCCTTCCGCCGCTTCCCTCCTTTCCCCTTCTACCGCTTCCCTCCCCTCCTATCCTGGCGCTTCCCTCCCTCCCTTCTGAAGCTTCCCTCCCCTCCCCTTCTGCCACTTTCCCCCCTCCCCTTCTGCCGCTTCCCTCCGCTTCCCTACTCCCGCTTCCCTCCCCTCCCCTTCTGGCGCTTCCCTCCCCTTCCCACCCCACCCCTTCTGCCACTTCCCTCCAATCCCCTTCTGCCGCTTCGCTCCCCTCCTCCTCTGCCGCTTCCCTCCGCTCACCTTCTGCCGCTTCACTCCCCTCCCGTCTGGCACTTGCCTCCCCTTCCCTCCCCACCCCTTCCGCCGCTTCCCTTCCCTCCCCTCCTGGCACTTCGCTACCTACCAATTCTTCTGCTTCCTTCCCGTTCCCTTCTGCTGCTGCCCTCCCCTCCCCTTCTGCCACTTCCCTCCCCTCCCCTTCCGCCCCCTTGCACACCTCCCCTTCTGCCGATTCCTTCTTCTCCCCTTCTGCCACTTCTCTCCCCTATCCTTCTGCAGCTTCTCTCTCCTTCCCTTCTGCCGCTTCCCTCCCCTCCCTTTCTGCCGCTTCCCTCCCCTCCCCTTCTGCCCCTTCCCCCCTCTCCTTCTGCCGCTTTCCTCCCGTCCCCTTCTGCCATTTTCCTCCTCTCCCCTTCTCCCACTTCCCTCCCATTAGCTTCTGCCGCTTCCCTCCCCTTCCCTTCTGGCGCTTCCCTCCGCTTCCCTCACCTTCCTTCCCCTCCCCTACTGCCGCTTCCCTACCCTCCCCATCTGCCGATTCCCTCCCCTCCCATTCTGCCGCTTCCCTCCCCTCCCCTTCTGCCATTTTCCACCTCTCCCCTTCTCCCACTTCCCTCTCATTAGCTTCTGCCACTTCCCTCCCTTTCCCTTCTGGCGCTTCCCTCCCCTTCCCTCCCCTTCACACCCCTCCCCATCTGTTGCTTCCTTCCCCCCCCTTCCGCCGCTTCCCTCCTTTCCGGTTCTACCGCTTCCCTCCCCACCCTTTCTGCCGCTTCTCTCCCTTCCCCTTCTGCCGCTTCCTTCCCCTCCCCTTCTGCCATTTTCCTCCCCTCCCCTTCTGCGACTTCCCTCCCATTACCTTCTGCCGCTTTCCTCCCCTTCCCTTCTGGCGCTTCCCTCCCATTCCCTCACCTTCCTTCCCCAACCCTTCTGACGCTTTGCTCCCCTCCCCTTCTGCCGCTTCCCTCTCCTTCCCTACTGCCGGTTCCCTCCCCTCCCCTTCTGCCGCTTCCCTCCCCTCCCCCTGCAGCTTCGCTCCCCCCCACTTCTGCCACATCCCTACCCTCCCCTTCTGATGCTTCCTTCCCCTTCCCCCCCTCCCCTTCTGTCGCTTCCCACCCCTCCCCTTCTGCTGCTTTGCTCCCCTACCCTTCTGCCACTTCCCTCCCCCTCCCTAATGCCGCTTCGCTCCCCTCCCCTTCTGCCGCTACCCTGCCCTCCCCCTTCCCCTTCCCACCCCTCCCCTTCTGCCGCTTCCCTCCCCTCCCCTTCTGACGCTTCCCTCCCCTCCCCTTCTGGCACTTCCCTCCCCTCCCCTTTGCTGCTTCGCTCCCATCCCCTTCTGCTGCTTCCCATCCACTTCTGCCGCTTCCCTCCCCGCCCTTCTGCCGCTTCCCTCCCCTCCCCTTTTGCCGCTTCCCTCCCCTCCCCGCCTGCCACTTCGCTCCCCACCACTTCTGCCACTTCCCTCCCCTTCCCTTCTGCCGCTTCCCTCCCCTTCCCTTCTGGCGCTTCCCTCCCTCTCCTTCCCCTTTCCACCCCTCCCCTTCTGCCACTTCCCTCCCCTTCCTTTCTGGCATTTCCTTCCCCTCCCCTTCTGCCACTTCCCTACACTCCCCTTCAGCCGCTTCCCTCCCCCCCTTCTGCCGCTTCCCTCCCCTCCCCTTCTGCCGCTTCCCTCCCTCACCTTCTGCCGCTTCCCTCCCCTTTCCTTCTGGCGCTTCCCCCTCCTTCCCTCACCTTCCTTCCCCTCCCCTTCTGCCGCTTCCCTACCCTCCCCTTCTGCCACTTCGCTCCCCTCCCCTCCTGCCGCTTCACTCCCCTCCACTTCTGCTGCTTCCCTCCCCTCCCTTCTGCTGCTCCCCTCCACTCCCCTTCTGGCGCTTCGCTCCCCTCCACTTTTACCCCTTCCCACCCCTTCCCTTCTGCTGCTTCGCTCCCCTCCCCTTCTGCTGCTTCCCATCCACTTCTGCCGCTTCCCTCCCCTCCCTTCTGCCGCTTCCCTCCCCTTCCCTTCTGGCACTACCCTCCCTTTCCTTCCCCTTCTCTCCCCCCCTTCTGACGCTTCCCTCCCCTCCCCTTCTGCCGCTTCCCTCCCCTCCCCTTCTGCCGCTTCCCTCCCCTCCCCTTCTGCCGCTTTGCTCCCCTTCCATTCTGCTGGTTCCCTCCCCTTCCCTTCTGCCACTTCCCTCCCCTCCCCATCTGCCGCTTCCCTCCCCTCCCCTTCTCCTGCTTCGCTCCCCTCCCCTTCTGCCGCTTCCCATCCTCTTCTGCCAGTTCCCTCCTCCTCCCTTCTGCCGATTCCCTCCCCTCCCCCCTGCCCCTCCGCTCCCCTCCCCTTCTGCCGCTTCCCTCCCCTTCCATTCTGCTGCTTCCCTCCACTCCCCTTCTGCCGCTTCCCTCCCCTCCCCTTCTGCTGCTTCGCTCCCCTCCCCTTCTGCCGCTTCCCATCCACTTCTGCCAGTTCCCTCCTCTTCCCTTCTGCCGCTTCCCTCCCCTCCCCTACTGCAGCTTCCCTCCCCTTCCATTCTGGCACTACCCTCCCTTTCCTTCCCCTTCCCTCCCCTCCCCTTCTGCCGCTTCCCTCCCCTCCCCTTCTGCCACTTACCTCCCCTCCCCTTCAGCCGCTTTGCTCCCCTTCCCTTCTGCTGTTTCCCTCCCCTTCCCTTCTGCCTTTCCCTCCCCTCCCCTTCTGCCGCTTCCCTCCCCTCCCCTTCTGCTGCTTCGCTCCCCTCGCCTTCTGCTGCTTCCCATCCACTTCTGCCGCTTCCCTCCCCTTCCCTTCTGCCGCTTCCCTCCCCTTCCCTTCTGGCACTACCCTCCCTTTCCTTCCCCTTCCCTCCCCTCCCCTTCAGCCGCTTCCCTCCCCTCCCCTTCTGCCGCTTCCCTCGCCAACCCTTCTGCTGCTTTGCTCCCCTTCCCTTCTGCCGCTTCCCTCCCCTTCCCTTCTATCGCTTCCCTCCCCTCCCCTTCTGCCGCTTCCTTCCCCTCCCCTTCTGGCGCTTCCCTCCCCTTCCCTTCTGCCGCTTCCCTCCCCTCCCTTCCGCTACTTCCCATCCACTTCTGCCGCTTCCCTCCTCTCCCTTCTGCCGCTTCCCTCCCCTCCCCTTCTGCTGCTTTCCTCCCCTCCCCTCCTGCTGCTTCGCTCCCCTCCCCTTCTGCCGCTTCCCATCCACTTCTACCGGTTCCCTCCTCTTCCCTTCTGCCGCTTCCCTCCCCTCCCCTTCTGCTGCTTCCCTCCCCTCCCCCTGCCGCTTCACTCCCCTCCCCTTCTGCCGCTTCCCTCCCCTTCCCTTCTGCTGCTTCCCTCCCCTTCCCTTCTGGCGCTTCCCTCCCTTTCCTTCCCCGTCCCTCCCCTTCTGCCGCTTCCCCCCTTCTGCCGCTCCCCCAGCCTCCCCTTCTGCCGCTTTGCTCCTCTCCCCTTCTGCCTCTTCCCTCCCCTTCCCTACTGCTGCTTCCCTCCCCTCCTCTTCTGCCGCTTCCCTCCCCTCCCCCCTGCCGCTTCGTTCTCCTCCCCTTGTGCCGCTTCCCTCCCCTTCCCTTCTGCCGCTTCACTCCCCTCCCCTTCTGCTGCTTCCCTCCCCTCCCCGCTGCCGCTTCACTCCCCTCCCCTTCTGCCACTTCCCTCCCTTCCCCTTCTGCTGCTTCCCTCCCCTCCCCTTCTGCTGCTTTGCTGCCCTCCCCTTCTGCCGCTTCCCATCCACTTCTGCCGTTTCCCTCCAATTCCCTTCTGCCGCTTCCCTCCCCTCCCCTTCTGCCACTTCTTTCCCCTCCCCTTCAGCTGCTTTGCACCCCTTCCCTTCTGCTGTTTCCCTCCCCTTCCCTTCTGCCTTTCCCTCCTCTCCCTTCTGCCGCTTCCCTCCCCTCCCCTTCTGCTGCTTCCCTCCCCTCCCCTTCTGCTGCTTCGCTCCCCTCCCCTTCTGCCGCTTCCCATCCACTTCTGCCGTTTCCCTCCTCTTCCCTTCTGCCGCTTCCCTCCCCTCCCCTTCTGCCTCTTCCCTCCCCTACCCCTGCCGCTTCACTCCCCTCCCCTTCTGCCGCTTCCCTCCCCTTCCCTTCTGCTGCTTCCCTCCCCTTCCCTTCTGCCGCTTCCCTCCCCTTCTGCCGCTTCCCTCCCCTCCCCTTCTGCCGCTTCCCTCGCCTCCCCTTCTGCCACTTTGCTCCCCTTCCCTTCTGCCGTATCATTCCCCTTCCCTTCTGCCGCTTCCCTCCTCTCCCCTTCTGCCGCTTCCCTCCCCTCCCCTTCTGGCGCTTCCCTCCCCTTCCCTTCTGCCTTTCCCTCCTCTCCCTTCTGCCGCTTCCCTCCCCTCCCCTTCTGCTGCTTCCCTCCCCTCCCCTTCTGCTGCTTCGCTCCCCTCCCCTTCTGCCGCTTCCCATCCACTTCTGCCGGTTCCCTCGTCTCCCTTCTGCCGCTTCCCTCCCCTCCCCTTCTGCTGCTTCCCTCCCCTCCCCTTCTGCTGCTTCGCTCCCCTTCCCTTCTGCTGCTTCCCATCCACTTCTGCCGGTTCCCTCCTCTTCCCTTCTGCCGCTTCCCTCCCCTCCCCTTCTGCTGCTTCCCTCCCCTCCCCTTCTGCTGCTTCCCTCCACTCCCCTTCTGCTGCTTCCCTCCACTCCCCCCTGCCGCTTCACTCCCCTCCCCTTCTGCCGCTTCCCTCCCCTTCCCTTCTGCCGCTTCACTCCCCTCCCCTTCTGCTGCTTCCCTCCCCTCCCCCCTGCCGCTTCACTCCCCTCCCCTTCTGCCACTTCCCTCCCCTTCCCTTCTGCCGCTTCACTCCCCTCCCCTTCTGCCGCTTCCCTCCCCTTCCCTTCTGCTGCTTCCCTCCCCTTCCCTTCTGCCGCTTCCCTCCCCTTCTGCCGCTTCCCTCCCCTCCCCTTCTGCTGCTTCCCTCCCCTCCCCTTCTGCTGCTTCGCTCCCCTCCCCTTCTGCCGCTTCCCATCCACTTCTGCCGGTTCCCTCCTCTCCCTTCTGCCGCTTCCCTCCCCTCCCCTTCTGCTGCTTCCCTCCCCTCCCCTTCTGCTGCTTCGCTCCCCTTCCCTTCTGCTGCTTCCCATCCACTTCTGCCGGTTCCCTCCTCTTCCCTTCTGCCGCTTCCCTCCCCTCCCCTCCCCTTCTGCTGCTTCCCTCCCCTCCCCTTCTGCTGCTTCCCTCCCCTCCCCCCTGCCTCTTCACTCCCCTCCCCTTCTGCCGCTTCCCTCCCCTTCCCTTCTGACGCTTCACTCCCCTCCCCTTCTGCTGCTTCCCTCCCCTCCCCCCTGCCGCTTCACTCCCCTCCCCTTCTGCCGCTTCCCTCCCCTTCCCTTCTGCCGCTTCACTCCCCTCCCCTTCTGCCGCTTCCCTCCCCTTCCCTTCTGCCGCTTCACTCCCCTCCCCTTCTGCTGCTTCCCTCCCCTCCCCCCTGCCGCTTCACTCCCCTCCCCTTCTGCCGCTTCCCTCCCCTTCCCTTCTGCCGCTTCACTCCCCTTCCCTTCTGCTGCTTCCCTCCCCTTCCCTTCTGCCGCTTCCCTCCCTTCTGCCGCTTCCCTCCCCTCCCCTTCTGCTGCTTCCCTCCCCTCCCCTTCTGCTGCTTCCCTCCCCTCCCCCCTGCCGCTTCACTCCCCTCCCCTTCTGCCGCTTCCCTCCCCTTCCCTTCTGCTGCTTCCCTCCCCTTCCCTTCTGCCGCTTCCCTCCCCTTCTGCCGCTTCCCTCCCCTCCCCTTCTGCCGCTTCACTCCCCTCCCCTTCTGCTGCTTCCCTCCCCTCCCCCTGCCGCTTCACTCCCCTCCCCTTCTGCTGCTTCCCTCCCCTTCCCTTCTGCCGCTTCACTCCCCTCCCCTTCTGCCGCTTCCCTCCCCTCCCCTTCTGCCGCTTCCCTCCCCTTCCCTTCTGCCGCTTCCCTCCCCTTCTGCCGCTTCCCTCCCCTCCCCTTCTGCCGCTTCCCTCCCCTCCCCTTCTGCTGCTTCCCTCCCCTCCCCTTCTGCTGCTTCCCTCCCCTCCCCTTCTGCTGCTTCCCTCCCCTCCCCTTCTGCTGCTTCCCTTCCCTCCCCTTCTGCTGCTTCCCTCCCCTCCCCTTCTGCCGCTTCCCTCCCCTCCCCCCTGCCTCTTCACTCCCCTTCCCTTCTGCCGCTTCCCTCCCCTTCCCTTCTGCCGCTTTGCTCCTCTCCCCTTCTGCCTCTTCCCTCCCCTTCCCTACTGCTGCTTCCTTCCCCTCCTCTTCTGCCGCTTCCCTCCCCTCCCCCCTGCCGCTTCGTTCCCCTCCCCTTGTGCCGCTTCCCTCCCCTTCCCTTCTGCCGCTTCACTCCCCTCCCCTTCTGCTGCTTCCCTCCCCTCCCCCCTGCCGCTTCACTCCCCTCCCCTTCTGCCGCTTCCCTCCCCTCCCCTTCTGCTGCTTCCCTCCCCTCCCCTTCTGCTGCTTCGCTCCCCTCCCCTTCTGCTGCTTCCCATCCACTTCTGCCGGTTCCCTCCTCTCCCTTCTGCCGCTTCCCTCCCCTCCCCTTCTGCTGCTTCCCTCCCCTCCCCTTCTGCTGCTTCCCTCCCCTCCCCCCTGCCTCTTCACTCCCCTTCCCTTCTGCCGCTTCCCTCCCCTTCCATTCTGCCGCTCCCCCCCCCTCCCCTTCTGCCGCTTTGCTCCTCTCCCCTTCTGCCTCTTCCCTCCCCTTCCCTACTGCTGCTTCCCTCCCCTCCTCTTCTGCCGCTTCCCTCCCCTCCCCCCTGCCGCTTCGTTCCCCTCCCCTTGTGCCGCTTCCCTCCCCTTCCCTTCTGCCGCTTCACTCCCCTCCCCTTCTATTGCTTCCCTCCCCTCCCCCCTGCCGCTTCACTCCCCTCCCCTTCTGCCACTTCCCTCCCCTCCCCTTCTGCTGCTTCCCTCCCCTCCCCTTCTGCTGCTTTGCTGCCCTCCCCTTCTGCCGCTTCCCATCCACTTCTGCAGTTTCCCTCCTCTTCCCTTCTGCCGCTTCCCTCCCCTCCCCTTCTGCCACTTCTTTCCCCTCCCCTTCAGCTGCTTTGCTCCCCTTCCCTTCTGCTGTTTCCCTCCCCTTCCCTTCTGCCTTTCCCTCCTCTCCCTTCTGCCGCTTCCCTCCCCTCCCCTTCTGCTGCTTCCCTCCCCTCCCCTTCTGCTGCTTCGCTCCCCTCCCCTTCTGCCGCTTCCCATCCACTTCTGCCGTTTCCCTCCTCTTCCCTTCTGCCGCTTCCCTCCCCTCCCCTTCTGCCTCTTCCCTCCCCTACCCCCTGCCGCTTCACTCCCCTCCCCTTCTGCCGCTTCCCTCCCCTTCCCTTCTGGCACTACCCTCCCTTTCCTTCCCCTTCCCTCCCCTCCCCTTTAGCCGCTTCCCTCCCCTCCCCTTCTGCCGCTTCCCTCGCCAACCCTTCTGCTGCTTTGCTCCCCTTCCCTTCTGCCGCTTCCCTCCCCTTCCCTTCTATCGCTTCCCTCCCCTCCCCTTCTGCCGCTTCCTTCCCCTCCCCTTCTGGCGCTTCCCTCCCCTTCCCTTCTGCCGCTTCCCTCCCCTCCCTTCCGCTACTTCCCATCCACTTCTGCCGCTTCCCTCCTCTCCCTTCTGCCGCTTCCCTCCCCTCCCCTTCTGCTGCTTTCCTCCCCTCCCCTTCTGCTGCTTCGCTCCCCTCCCCTTCTGCCGCTTCCCATCCACTTCTACCGGTTCCCTCCTCTTCCCTTCTGCCGCTTCCCTCCCCTCCCCTTCTGCTGCTTCCCTCCCCTCCCCCTACCGCTTCACTCCCCTCCCCTTCTGCCGCTTCCCTCCCCTTCCCTTCTGCTGCTTCCCTCCCCTTCCCTTCTGGCGCTTCCCTCCCTTTCCTTCCCCGTCCCTCCCCTTCTGCCGCTTCCCCCCCTTCTGCCGCTCCCCCCCCTCCCCTTCTGCCGCTTTGCTCCTCTCCCCTTCTGCCTCTTCCCTCCCCTTCCCTACTGCTGCTTCCCTCCCCTCCTCTTCTGCCGCTTCCCTCCCCTCCCCCCTGCCGCTTCGTTCCCCTCCCCTTGTGCCGCTTCCCTCCCCTTCCCTTCTGCCGCTTCACTCCCCTCCCCTTCTGCTGCTTCCCTCCCCTCCCCGCTGCCGCTTCACTCCCCTCCCCTTCTGCCACTTCCCTCCCCTCCCCTTCTGCTGCTTCCCTCCCCTCCCCTTCTGCTGCTTTGCTGCCCTCCCCTTCTGCCGCTTCCCATCCACTTCTGCCGTTTCCCTCCAATTCCCTTCTGCCGCTTCCCTCCCCTCCCCTTCTGCCACTTCTTTCCCCTCCCCTTCAGCTGCTTTGCTCCCCTTCCCTTCTGCTGTTTCCCTCCCCTTCCCTTCTGCCTTTCCCTCCTCTCCCTTCTGCCGCTTCCCTCCCCTCCCCTTCTGCTGCTTCCCTCCCCTCCCCTTCTGCTGCTTCGCTCCCCTCCCCTTCTGCCGCTTCCCATCCACTTCTGCCGTTTCCCTCCTCTTCCCTTCTGCCGCTTCCCTCCCCTCCCCTTCTGCCTCTTCCCTCCCCTACCCCCTGCCGCTTCACTCCCCTCCCCTTCTGCCGCTTCCCTCCCCTTCCCTTCTGCTGCTTCCCTCCCCTTCCCTTCTGCCGCTTCCCTCCCCTTCTGCCGCTTCCCTCCCCTCCCCTTCTGCCGCTTCCCTCGCCTCCCCTTCTGCCACTTTGCTCCCCTTCCCTTCTGCCGTATCCCTCCCCTTCCCTTCTGCCGCTTCCCTCCCCTCCCCTTCTGCCGCTTCCCTCCCCTCCCCTTCTGGCGCTTCCCTCCCCTTCCCTTCTGCCTTTCCCTCCTCTCCCTTCTGCCGCTTCCCTCCCCTCCCCTTCTGCTGCTTCCCTCCCCTCCCCTTCTGCTGCTTCGCTCCCCTCCCCTTCTGCCGCTTCCCATCCACTTCTGCCGGTTCCCTCGTCTCCCTTCTGCCGCTTCCCTCCCCTCCCCTTCTGCTGCTTCCCTCCCCTCCCCTTCTGCTGCTTCGCTCCCCTTCCCTTCTGCTGCTTCCCATCCACTTCTGCCGGTTCCCTCCTCTTCCCTTCTGCCGCTTCCCTCCCCTCCCCTTCTGCTGCTTCCCTCCCCTCCCATTCTGCTGCTTCCCTCCCCTCCCCTTCTGCTGCTCCCCTCCTCTCCCCCCTGCCGCTTCACTCCCCTCCTCTTCTGCCGCTTCCCTCCCCTTCCCTTCTGCCGCTTCACTCCCCTCCCCTTCTGCTGCTTCCCTCCCCTCCCCCCTGCCGCTTCACTCCACTCCCCTTCTGCCGCTTCCCTCCCCTTCCCTTCTGCCGCTTCACTCCCCTCCCCTTCTGCCGCTTCCCTCCCCTTCCCTTCTGCTGCTTCCCTCCCCTTCCCTTCTGCCGCTTCCCTCCCCTTCTGCCGCTTCCCTCCCCTCCCCTTCTGCTGCTTCCCTCCCCTCCCCTTCTGCTGCTTCGCTCCCCTCCCCTTCTGCCGCTTCCCATCCACTTCTGCCGGTTCCCTCCTCTCCCTTCTGCCGCTTCCCTCCCCTCCCCTTCTGCTGCTTCCCTCCCCTCCCCTTCTGCTGCTTCGCTCCCCTTCCCTTCTGCTGCTTCCCATCCACTTCTGCCGGTTCCCTCCTCTTCCCTTCTGCCGCTTCCCTCCCCTCCCCTCCCCTTCTGCTGCTTCCCTCCCCTCCCCTTCTGCTGCTTCCCTCCCCTCCCCCCTGCCTCTTCACTCCCCTCCCCTTCTGCCGCTTCCCTCCCCTTCCCTTCTGCCGCTTCACTCCCCTCCCCTTCTGCTGCTTCCCTCCCCTCCCCCCTGCCGCTTCACTCCCCTCCCCTTCTGCCGCTTCCCTCCCCTTCCCTTCTGCCGCTTCACTCCCCTCCCCTTCTGCCGCTTCACTCCCCTCCCCTTCTGCCGCTTCCCTCCCCTTCCCTTCTGCCGCTTCACTCCCCTCCCCATCTGCTGCTTCCCTCACCTCCCCCCTGCCGCTTCACTCCCCTCCCCTTCTGCCGCTTCCCTCCCCTTCCCTTCTGCCGCTTCACTCCCCTTCCCTTCTGCTGCTTCCCTCCCCTTCCCTTCTGCCGCTTCCCTCCCTTCTGCCGCTTCCCTCCCCTCCCCTTCTGCTGCTTCCCTCCCCTCCCATTCTGCTGCTTCCCTCCCCTCCCCCCTGCCGCTTCACTCCCCTCCCATTCTGCCGCTTCCCTCCCCTTCCCTTCTGCTGCTTCCCTCCCCTTCCCTTCTGCCGCTTCCCTCCCCTTCTGCCGCTTCCCTCCCCTCCCCTTCTGCCGCTTCACTCCCCTCCCCTTCTGCTGCTTCCCTCCCCTCCCCCCTGCCGCTTCACTCCCCTCCCCTTCTGCTGCTTCCCTCCCCTTCCCTTCTGCCGCTTCACTCCCCTCCCCTTCTGCCGCTTCCCTCCCCTCCCCTTCTGCCGCTTCCCTCCCCTCCCCTTCTGCCGCTTCCCTCCCCTTCCCTTCTGCCGCTTCCCTCCCCTTCTGCCGCTTCCGTCCCCTCCCCTTCTGCTGCTTCCCTCCCCTCCCCTTCTGCTGCTTCACTCCCCTCCCCTTCTGCCGCTTCCCATCCACTTCTGCCGGTTCCCTCCTCTCCCTTCTGCCGCTTCCCTCCCCTCCCCTTCTGCTGCTTCCCTCCCCTCCCCTTCTGCTGCTTCCCTCCCCTCCCCCCTGCCTCTTCACTCCCCTTCCCTTCTGCCGCTTCCCTCCCCTTCCCTTCTGCCGCTTCCCTCCCCTTCCCTTCTGCTGCTTCTCTCCCCTTCCCTTCTGCCGCTTCCCTCCCCTTCTGCCGCTTCCCTCCCCTCCCCTTCTGCTGCTTCCCTCCCCTCCCCTTCTGCTGCTTCCCTCCCCTCCCCTTCTGCTGCTTCCCTCCCCTCCCCTTCTGCTGCTTCCCTCCCCTCCCCCCTGCCTCTTCACTCCCCTTCCCTTCTGCCGCTTCCCTCCCCTTCCCTTCTGCCGCTTTGCTCCTCTCCCCTTCTGCCTCTTCCCTCCCCTTCCCTACTGCTGCTTCCCTCCCCTCCTCTTCTGCCGCTTCCCTCCCCTCCCCCCTGCCGCTTCGTTCCCCTCCCCTTGTGCCGCTTCCCTCCCCTTCCCTTCTGCCGCTTCACTCCCCTCCCCTTCTGCTGCTTCCCTCCCCTCCCCCCTGCCGCTTCACTCCCCCCCCTTCTGCCGCTTCCCTCCCCTCCCCTTCTGCTGCTTCCCTCCCCTCCCCTTCTGCTGCTTCGCTCCCCTCCCCTTCTGCCGCTTCCCATCCACTTCTGCCGGTTCCCTCCTCTCCCTTCTGCCGCTTCCCTCCCCTCCCCTTCTGCTGCTTCCCTCCCCTCCCCTTCTGCTGCTTCCCTCCCCTCCCCCCTGCCTCTTCACTCCCCTTCCCTTCTGCCGCTTCCCTCCCCTTCCCTTCTGCCGCTCCCCCCCTCCCCTTCTGCCGCTTTGCTCCTCTCCCCTTCTGCCTCTTCCCTCCCCTTCCCTACTGCTGCTTCCCTCCCCTCCTCTTCTGCCGCTTCCCTCCCCTCCCCCCTGCCGCTTCGTTCCCCTCCCCTTGTGCCGCTTCCCTCCCCTTCCCTTCTGCCGCTTCACTCCCCTCCCCTTCTGCTGCTTCCCTCCCCTCCCCCCTGCCGCTTCACTCCCCTCCCCTTCTGCCACTTCCCTCCCCTCCCCTTCTGCTGCTTCCCTCCCCTCCCCTTCTGCTGCTTCGCTGCCCTCCCCTTCTGCCGCTTCCCATCCACTTCTGCCGTTTCCCTCCTCTTCCCTTCTGCCGCTTCCCTCCCCTCCCCTTCTGCCACTTCTTTCCCCTCCCCTTCAGCTGCTTTGCTCCCCTTCCCTTCTGCTGTTTCCCTCCCCTTCCCTTCTGCCTTTCCCTCCTCTCCCTTCTGCCGCTTCCCTCCCCTCCCCTTCTGCTGCTTCCCTCCCCTCCCCTTCTGCTGCTTCGCTCCCCTCCCCTTCTGCCGCTTCCCATCCACTTCTGCCGTTTCCCTCCTCTTCCCTTCTGCCGCTTCCCTCCCCTCCCCTTCTGCCTCTTCCCTCCCCTACCCCCTGCCGCTTCACTCCCCTCCCCTTCTGCCGCTTCCCTCCCCTTCCCTTCTGCTGCTTCCCTCCCCTTCCCTTCTGCCGCTTCCCTCCCCTTCTGCCGCTTCCCTCCCCTCCCCTTCTGCCGCTTCCCTCGCCTCCCCTTCTGCCACTTTGCTCCCCTTCCCTTCTGCCGTATCCCTCCCCTTCCCTTCTGCCGCTTCCCTCCCCTCCCCTTCTGCCGCTTCCCTCCCCTCCCCTTCTGGCGCTTCCCTCCCCTTCCCTTCTGCCTTTCCCTCCTCTCCCTTCTGCCGCTTCCCTCCTCTCCCCTTCTGCTGCTTCCCTCCCCTCCCCTTCTGCTGCTTCGCTCCCCTCCCCTTCTGCCGCTTCCCATCCACTTCTGCCGGTTCCCTCGTCTCCCTTCTGCCGCTTCCCTCCCCTCCCCTTCTGCTGCTTCCCTCCCCTCCCCTTCTGCTGCTTCGCTCCCCTTCCCTTCTGCTGCTTCCCATCCACTTCTGCCGGTTCCCTCCTCTTCCCTTCTGCCGCTTCCCTCCCCTCCCCTTCTGCTGCTTCCCTCCCCTCCCCTTCTGCTGCTTCCCTCCCCTCCCCTTCTGCTGCTTCCCTCCTCTCCCCCCTGCCGCTTCACTCCCCTCCCCTTCTGCCGCTTCCCTCCCTTTCCCTTCTGCCGCTTCACTCCCCTCCCCTTCTGCTGCTTCCCTCCCCTCCCCCCTGCCGCTTCACTCCCCTCCCCTTCTGCCGCTTCCCTCCCCTTCCCTTCTGCCGCTTCACTCCCCTCCCCTTCTGCCGCTTCCCTCCCCTTCCCTTCTGCTGCTTCCCTCCCCTTCCCTTCTGCCGCTTCCCTCCCCTTCTGCCGCTTCCCTCCCCTCCCCTTCTGCTGCTTCCCTCCCCTCCCCTTCTGCTGCTTCGCTCCCCTCCCCTTCTGCCGCTTCCCATCCACTTCTGCCGGTTCCCTCCTCTCCCTTCTGCCGCTTCCCTCCCCTCCCCGTCTGCTGCTTCCCTCCCCTCCCCTTCTGCTGCTTCGCTCCCCATCCCTTCTGCTGCTTCCCATCCACTTCTGCCGGTTCCCTCCTCTTCCCTTCTGCCGCTTCCCTCCCCTCCCCTTCTACTGCTTCCCTCCCCTCCCCTTCTGCTGCTTCCCTCCCCTCCCCTTCTGCTGCTTCCCTCCCCTCCCCCCTGCCTCTTCACTCCCCTCCCCTTCTGCCGCTTCCCTCCCCTTCCCTTCTGCCGCTTCACTCCCCTCCCCTTCTGCTGCTTCCCTCCCCTCCCCCCTGCCGCTTCACTCCCCTCCCCTTCTGCCACTTCCCTCCCCTTCCCTTCTGCCGCTTCACTCCCCTCCCCTTCTGCCGCTTCCCTCCCCTTCCCTTCTGCCGCTTCACTCCCCTCCCCTTCTGCTGCTTCCCTCCCCTCCCCCCTGCCGCTTCACTCCCCTCCCCTTCTGCCGCTTCCCTCCCCTTCCCTTCTGCCGCTTCACTCCCCTTCCCTTCTGCTGCTTCCCTCCCCTTCCCTTCTGCCGCTTCCCTCCCTTCTGCCGCTTCCCTCCCCTCCCCTTCTGCTGCTTCCCTCCCCTCCCCTTCTGCTGCTTCCCTCCCCTCCCCTTCTGCCGCTTCCCTCCCCTTCCCTTCTGCCGCTTCCCTCCCCTTCTGCCGCTTCCCTCCCCTCCCCTTCTGCTGCTTCCCTCCCCTCCCCTTCTGCTGTTTCGCTCCCCTCCCCTTCTGCCGCTTCCCATCCACTTCTGCCGGTTCCCTCCTCTCCCTTCTGCCGCTTCCCTCCCCTCCCCTTCTGCTGCTTCCCTCCCCTCCCCTTCTGCTGCTTCCCTCCCCTCCCCCTGCCTCTTCACTCCCCTTCCCTTCTGCCGCTTCCCTCCCCTTCCCTTCTGCCGCTTCCCTCCCCTTCCCTTCTGCTGCTTCCCTCCCCTTCCCTTCTGCCGCTTCACTCCCCTTCTGCCGCTTCCCTCCCCTCCCCTTCTGCTGCTTCCCTCCCCTTCCCTTCTGCTGCTTCCCTCCCCTCCCCCCTGCCGCTTCACTCCCCTCCCCTTCTGCCGCTTCCCTCCCCTTCCCTTCTGCTGCTTCCCTCCCCTTCCCTTCTGCCGCTTCCCTCCCCTTCTGCCGCTTCCCTCCCCTCCCCTTCTGCCGCTTCACTCCCCTCCCCTTCTGCTGCTTCCCTCCCCTCCCCCCTGCCGCTTCACTCCCCTCCCCTTCTGCTGCTTCCCTCCCCTTCCCTTCTGCCGCTTCACTCCCCTCCCCTTCTGCCGCTTCCCTCCCCTCCCCTTCTGCCGCATCCCTCCCCTTCCCTTCTGCCGCTTCCCTCCCCTTCTGCCGCTTCCCTCCCCTCCCCATCTGCTGCTTCCCTCCCCTCCCCTTCTGCTGCTTCGCTCCCCTCCCCTTCTGCCGCTTCCCATCCACTTCTGCCGGTTCCCTCCTCTCCCTTCTGCCGCTTCCCTCCCCTCCCCTTCTGCTGCTTCCCTCCCCTCCCCTTCTGCTGCTTCGCTCCCCTTCCCTTCTGCTGCTTCCCATCCACTTCTGCCGGTTCCCTCCTCTTCCCTTCTGCCGCTTCCCTTCCCTCCCCTTCTGCTGCTTCCCTCCCCTCCCCTTCTGCTGCTTCCCTCCCCTCCCCCCTGACGCTTCACTCCCCTCCCTTTCTGCCGCTTCCCTCCCCTTCCCTTCTGCTGCTTCCCTCCCCTCCCCTTCTGCTGCTTCCCTCCCCTCCCCCCTGCCGCTTCACTCCCCTCCCCTTCTGCCGCTTCCCTCCCCTTCCCTTCTGCTGCTTCCCTCCCCTTCCCTTCTGCCGCTTCCCTCCCCTTCTGCCGCTTCCCTCCCCTCCCCTTCTGCCGCTTCACTCCCCTCCCCTTCTGCTGCTTCCCTCCCCTCCCCCCTGCCGCTTCACTCCCCTCCCCTTCTGCTGCTTCCCTCCCCTTCCCTTCTGCCGCTTCCCTCCCCTTCTGCCGCTTCCCTCCCCTTCCCTTCTGCCGCTTCACTCCCCTTCCCTTCTGCTGCTTCCCTCCCCTTCCCTTCTGCCGCTTCCCTCCCTTCTGCCGCTTCCCTCCCCTCCCCTTCTGCTGCTTCCCTCCCCTCCCATTCTGCTGCTTCCCTCCCCTCCCCCCTGCCGCTTCACTCCCCTCCCATTCTGCCGCTTCCCTCCCCTTCCCTTCTGCTGCTTCCCTCCCCTTCCCTTCTGCCGCTTCCCTCCCCTTCTGCCGCTTCCCTCCCCTCCCCTTCTGCCGCTTCACTCCCCTCCCCTTCTGCTGCTTCCCTCCCCTCCCCCCTGCCGCTTCACTCCCCTCCCCTTCTGCTGCTTCCCTCCCCTTCCCTTCTGCCGCTTCACTCCCCTCCCCTTCTGCCGCTTCCCTCCCCTCCCCTTCTGCCGCTTCCCTCCCCTCCCCTTCTGCCGCTTCCCTCCCCTTCCCTTCTGCCGCTTCCCTCCCCTTCTGCCGCTTCCGTCCCCTCCCCTTCTGCTGCTTCCCTCCCCTCCCCTTCTGCTGCTTCACTCCCCTCCCCTTCTGCCGCTTCCCATCCACTTCTGCCGGTTCCCTCCTCTCCCTTCTGCCGCTTCCCTCCCCTCCCCTTCTGCTGCTTCCCTCCCCTCCCCTTCTGCTGCTTCCCTCCCCTCCCCCCTGCCTCTTCACTCCCCTTCCCTTCTGCCGCTTCCCTCCCCTTCCCTTCTGCCGCTTCCCTCCCCTTCCCTTCTGCTGCTTCTCTCCCCTTCCCTTCTGCCGCTTCCCTCCCCTTCTGCCGCTTCCCTCCCCTCCCCTTCTGCTGCTTCCCTCCCCTCCCCTTCTGCTGCTTCCCTCCCCTCCCCTTCTGCTGCTTCCCTCCCCTCCCCTTCTGCTGCTTCCCTCCCCTCCCCCCTGCCTCTTCACTCCCCTTCCCTTCTGCCGCTTCCCTCCCCTTCCCTTCTGCCGCTTTGCTCCTCTCCCCTTCTGCCTCTTCCCTCCCCTTCCCTACTGCTGCTTCCCTCCCCTCCTCTTCTGCCGCTTCCCTCCCCTCCCCCCTGCCGCTTCGTTCCCCTCCCCTTGTGCCGCTTCCCTCCCCTTCCCTTCTGCCGCTTCACTCCCCTCCCCTTCTGCTGCTTCCCTCCCCTCCCCCCTGCCGCTTCACTCCCCCCCCTTCTGCCGCTTCCCTCCCCTCCCCTTCTGCTGCTTCCCTCCCCTCCCCTTCTGCTGCTTCGCTCCCCTCCCCTTCTGCCGCTTCCCATCCACTTCTGCCGGTTCCCTCCTCTCCCTTCTGCCGCTTCCCTCCCCTCCCCTTCTGCTGCTTCCCTCCCCTCCCCTTCTGCTGCTTCCCTCCCCTCCCCCCTGCCTCTTCACTCCCCTTCCCTTCTGCCGCTTCCCTCCCCTTCCCTTCTGCCGCTCCCCCCCTCCCCTTCTGCCGCTTTGCTCCTCTCCCCTTCTGCCTCTTCCCTCCCCTTCCCAACTGCTGCTTCCCTCCCCTCCTCTTCTGCCGCTTCACTCCCCTCCCCCCTGCCGCTTCGTTCCCCTCCCCTTGTGCCGCTTCCCTCCCCTTCCCTTCTGCCGCTTCACTCCCCTCCCCTTCTGCTGCTTCCCTCCCCTCCCCCCTGCCGCTTCACTCCCCTCCCCTTCTGCCACTTCCCTCCCCTCCCCTTCTGCTGCTTCCCTCCCCTCCCCTTCTGCTGCTTCGCTGCCCTCCCCTTCTGCCGCTTCCCATCCACTTCTGCCGTTTCCCTCCTCTTCCCTTCTGCCGCTTCCCTCCCCTCCCCTTCTGCCACTTCTTTCCCCTCCCCTTCAGCTGCTTTGCTCCCCTTCCCTTCTGCTGTTTCCCTCCCCTTCCCTTCTGCCTTTCCCTCCTCTCCCTTCTGCCGCTTCCCTCCCCTCCCCTTCTGCTGCTTCCCTCCCCTCCCCTTCTGCTGCTTCGCTCCCCTCCCCTTCTGCCACTTCCCATCCACTTCTGCCGTTTCCCTCCTCTTCCCTTCTGCCGCTTCCCTCCCCTCCCCTTCTGCCTCTTCCCTCCCCTACCCCCTGCCGCTTCACTCCCCTCCCCTTCTGCCGCTTCCCTCCCCTTCCCTTCTGCTGCTTCCCTCCCCTTCCCTTCTGCCGCTTCCCTCCCCTTCTGCCGCTTCCCTCCCCTCCCCTTCTGCCGCTTCCCTCGCCTCCCCTTCTGCCACTTTGCTCCCCTTCCCTTCTGCCGTAACCCTCCCCTTCCCTTCTGCCGCTTCCCTCCCCTCCCCTTCTGCCGCTTCCCTCCCCTCCCCTTCTGGCGCTTCCCTCCCCTTCCCTTCTGCCTTTCCCTCCTCTCCCTTCTGCCGCTTCCCTCCCCTCCCCTTCTGCTGCTTCCCTCCCCTCCCCTTCTGCTGCTTCGCTCCCCTCCCCTTCTGCCGCTTCCCATCCACTTCTGCCGGTTCCCTCGTCTCCCTTCTGCCGCTTCCCTCCCCTCCCCTTCTGCTGCTTCCCTCCCCTCCCCTTCTGCTGCTTCGCTCCCCTTCCCTTCTGCTGCTTCCCATCCACTTCTGCCGGTTCCCTCCTCTTCCCTTCTGCCGCTTCCCTCCCCTCCCCTTCTGCTGCTTCCCTCCCCTCCCCTTCTGCTGCTTCCCTCCCCTCCCCTTCTGCTGCTTCCCTCCTCTCCCCCCTGCCGCTTCACTCCCCTCCCCTTCTGCCGCTTCCCTCCCTTTCCCTTCTGCCGCTTCACTCCCCTCCCCTTCTGCTGCTTCCCTCCCCTCCCCCCTGCCGCTTCACTCCCCTCCCCTTCTGCCGCTTCTCTCCCCTTCCCTTCTGCCGCTTCACTCCCCTCCCCTTCTGCCGCTTCCCTCCCCTTCCCTTCTGCTGCTTCCCTCCCCTTCCCTTCTGCCGCTTCCCTCCCCTTCTGCCGCTTCCCTCCCCTCCCCTTCTGCTGCTTCCCTCCCCTCCCCTTCTGCTGCTTCGCTCCCCTCCCCTTCTGCCGCTTCCCATCCACTTCTGCCGGTTCCCTCCTCTCCCTTCTGCCGCTTCCCTCCCCTCCCCGTCTGCTGCTTCCCTCCCCTCCCCTTCTGCTGCTTCGCTCCCCATCCCTTCTGCTGCTTCCCATCCACCTCTGCCGGTTCTCTCCTCTTCCCTTCTGCCGCTTCCCTCCCCTCCCCTTCTACTGCTTCCCTCCCCTCCCCTTCTGCTGCTTCCCTCCCCTCCCCTTCTGCTGCTTCCCTCCCCTCCCCCCTGCCTCTTCACTCCCCTCCCCTTCTGCCGCTTCCCTCCCCTTCCCTTCTGCCGCTTCACTCCCCTCCCCTTCTGCTGCTTCCCTCCCCTCCCCCCTGCCGCTTCACTCCCCTCCCCTTCTGCCGCTTCCCTCCCCTTCCCTTCTGCCGCTTCACTCCCCTCCCCTTCTGCCGCTTCCCTCCCCTTCCCTTCTGCCGCTTCACTCCCCTCCCCTTCTGCTGCTTCCCTCCCCTCCCCCCTGCCGCTTCACTCCCCTCCCCTTCTGCCGCTTCCCTCCCCTTCCCTTCTGCCGCTTCACTCCCCTTCCCTTCTGCTGCTTCCCTCCCCTTCCCTTCTGCCGCTTCCCTCCCTTCTGCCGCTTCCCTCCCCTCCCCTTCTGCTGCTTCCCTCCCCTCCCCTTCTGCTGCTTCCCTCCCCTCCCCTTCTGCCGCTTCCCTCCCCTTCCCTTCTGCCGCTTCCCTCCCCTTCTGCCGCTTCCCTCCCCTCCCCTTCTGCTGCTTCCCTCCCCTCCCCTTCTGCTGTTTCGCTCCCCTCCCCTTCTGCCGCTTCCCATCCACTTCTGCCGGTTCCCTCCTCTCCCTTCTGCCGCTTCCCTCCCCTCCCCTTCTGCTGCTTCCCTCCCCTCCCCTTCTGCTGCTTCCCTCCCCTCCCCCTGCCTCTTCACTCCCCTTCCCTTCTGCCGCTTCCCTCCCCTTCCCTTCTGCCGCTTCCCTCCCCTTCCCTTCTGCTGCTTCCCTCCCCTTCCCTTCTGCCGCTTCACTCCCCTTCTGCCGCTTCCCTCCCCTCCCCTTCTGCTGCTTCCCTCCCCTTCCCTTCTGCTGCTTCCCTCCCCTCCCCCCTGCCGCTTCACTCCCCTCCCCTTCTGCCGCTTCCCTCCCCTTCCCTTCTGCTGCTTCCCTCCCCTTCCCTTCTGCCGCTTCCCTCCCCTTCTGCCGCTTCCCTCCCCTCCCCTTCTGCCGCTTCACTCCCCTCCCCTTCTGCTGCTTCCCTCCCCTCCCCCCTGCCGCTTCACTCCCCTCCCCTTCTGCTGCTTCCCTCCCCTTCCCTTCTGCCGCTTCACTCCCCTCCCCTTCTGCCGCTTCCCTCCCCTCCCCTTCTGCCGCATCCCTCCCCTTCCCTTCTGCCGCTTCCCTCCCCTTCTGCCGCTTCCCTCCCCTCCCCATCTGCTGCTTCCCTCCCCTCCCCTTCTGCTGCTTCGCTCCCCTCCCCTTCTGCCGCTTCCCATCCACTTCTGCCGGTTCCCTCCTCTCCCTTCTGCCGCTTCCCTCCCCTCCCCTTCTGCTGCTTCCCTCCCCTCCCCTTCTGCTGCTTCGCTCCCCTTCCCTTCTGCTGCTTCCCATCCACTTCTGCCGGTTCCCTCCTCTTCCCTTCTGCCGCTTCCCTTCCCTCCCCTTCTGCTGCTTCCCTCCCCTCCCCTTCTGCTGCATCCCTCCCCTCCCCCCTGACGCTTCACTCCCCTCCCTTTCTGCCGCTTCCCTCCCCTTCCCTTCTGCTGCTTCCCTCCCCTCCCCTTCTGCTGCTTCCCTCCCCTCCCCCCTGCCGCTTCACTCCCCTCCCCTTCTGCCGCTTCCCTCCCCTTCCCTTCTGCTGCTTCCCTCCCCTTCCCTTCTGCCGCTTCCCTCCCCTTCTGCCGCTTCCCTCCCCTCCCCTTCTGCCGCTTCACTCCCCTCCCCTTCTGCTGCTTCCCTCCCCTCCCCCCTGCCGCTTCACTCCCCTCCCCTTCTGCTGCTTCCCTCCCCTTCCCTTCTGCCGCTTCCCTCCCCTTCTGCCGCTTCCCTCCCCTTCCCTTCTGCCGCTTCACTCCCCTTCCCTTCTGCTGCTTCCCTCCCCTTCCCTTCTGCCGCTTCCCTCCCTTCTGCCGCTTCCCTCCCCTCCCCTTCTGCTGCTTCCCTCCCCTCCCATTCTGCTGCTTCCCTCCCCTCCCCCCTGCCGCTTCACTCCCCTCCCATTCTGCCGCTTCCCTCCCCTTCCCTTCTGCTGCTTCCCTCCCCTTCCCTTCTGCCGCTTCCCTCCCCTTCTGCCGCTTCCCTCCCCTCCCCTTCTGCCGCTTCACTCCCCTCCCCTTCTGCTGCTTCCCTCCCCTCCCCCCTGCCGCTTCACTCCCCTCCCCTTCTGCTGCTTCCCTCCCCTTCCCTTCTGCCGCTTCACTCCCCTCCCCTTCTGCCGCTTCCCTCCCCTCCCCTTCTGCCGCTTCCCTCCCCTCCCCTTCTGCCGCTTCCCTCCCCTTCCCTTCTGCCGCTTCCCTCCCCTTCTGCCGCTTCCGTCCCCTCCCCTTCTGCTGCTTCCCTCCCCTCCCCTTCTGCTGCTTCACTCCCCTCCCCTTCTGCCGCTTCCCATCCACTTCTGCCGGTTCCCTCCTCTCCCTTCTGCCGCTTCCCTCCCCTCCCCTTCTGCTGCTTCCCTCCCCTCCCCTTCTGCTGCTTCCCTCCCCTCCCCCCTGCCTCTTCACTCCCCTTCCCTTCTGCCGCTTCCCTCCCCTTCCCTTCTGCCGCTTCCCTCCCCTTCCCTTCTGCTGCTTCTCTCCCCTTCCCTTCTGCCGCTTCCCTCCCCTTCTGCCGCTTCCCTCCCCTCCCCTTCTGCTGCTTCCCTCCCCTCCCCTTCTGCTGCTTCCCTCCCCTCCCCTTCTGCTGCTTCCCTCCCCTCCCCTTCTGCTGCTTCCCTCCCCTCCCCCCTGCCTCTTCACTCCCCTTCCCTTCTGCCGCTTCCCTCCCCTTCCCTTCTGCCGCTTTGCTCCTCTCCCCTTCTGCCTCTTCCCTCCCCTTCCCTACTGCTGCTTCCCTCCCCTCCTCTTCTGCCGCTTCCCTCCCCTCCCCCCTGCCGCTTCGTTCCCCTCCCCTTGTGCCGCTTCCCTCCCCTTCCCTTCTGCCGCTTCACTCCCCTCCCCTTCTGCTGCTTCCCTCCCCTCCCCCCTGCCGCTTCACTCCCCCCCCTTCTGCCGCTTCCCTCCCCTCCCCTTCTGCTGCTTCCCTCCCCTCCCCTTCTGCTGCTTCGCTCCCCTCCCCTTCTGCCGCTTCCCATCCACTTCTGCCGGTTCCCTCCTCTCCCTTCTGCCGCTTCCCTCCCCTCCCCTTCTGCTGCTTCCCTCCCCTCCCCTTCTGCTGCTTCCCTCCCCTCCCCCCTGCCTCTTCACTCCCCTTCCCTTCTGCCGCTTCCCTCCCCTTCCCTTCTGCCGCTCCCCCCCCTCCCCTTCTGCCGCTTTGCTCCTCTCCCCTTCTGCCTCTTCCCTCCCCTTCCCAACTGCTGCTTCCCTCCCCTCCTCTTCTGCCGCTTCCCTCCCCTCCCCCCTGCCGCTTCGTTCCCCTCCCCTTGTGCCGCTTCCCTCCCCTTCCCTTCTGCCGCTTCACTCCCCTCCCCTTCTGCTGCTTCCCTCCCCTCCCCCCTGCCGCTTCACTCCCCTCCCCTTCTGCCACTTCCCTCCCCTCCCCTTCTGCTGCTTCCCTCCCCTCCCCTTCTGCTGCTTCGCTGCCCTCCCCTTCTGCCGCTTCCCATCCACTTCTGCCGTTTCCCTCCTCTTCCCTTCTGCCGCTTCCCTCCCCTCCCCTTCTGCCACTTCTTTCCCCTCCCCTTCAGCTGCTTTGCTCCCCTTCCCTTCTGCTGTTTCCCTCCCCTTCCCTTCTGCCTTTCCCTCCTCTCCCTTCTGCCGCTTCCCTCCCCTCCCCTTCTGCTGCTTCCCTCCCCTCCCCTTCTGCTGCTTCGCTCCCCTCCCCTTCTGCCGCTTCCCATCCACTTCTGCCGTTTCCCTCCTCTTCCCTTCTGCCGCTTCCCTCCCCTCCCCTTCTGCCTCTTCCCTCCCCTACCCCCTGCCGCTTCACTCCCCTCCCCTTCTGCCGCTTCCCTCCCCTTCCCTTCTGCTGCTTCCCTCCCCTTCCCTTCTGCCGCTTCCCTCCCCTTCTGCCGCTTCCCTCCCCTCCCCTTCTGCCGCTTCCCTCGCCTCCCCTTCTGCCACTTTGCTCCCCTTCCCTTCTGCCGTAACCCTCCCCTTCCCTTCTGCCGCTTCCCTCCCCTCCCCTTCTGCCGCTTCCCTCCCCTCCCCTTCTGGCGCTTCCCTCCCCTTCCCTTCTGCCTTTCCCTCCTCTCCCTTCTGCCGCTTCCCTCCCCTCCCCTTCTGCTGCTTCCCTCCCCTCCCCTTCTGCTGCTTCGCTCCCCTCCCCTTCTGCCGCTTCCCATCCACTTCTGCCGGTTCCCTCGTCTCCCTTCTGCCGCTTCCCTCCCCTCCCCTTCTGCTGCTTCCCTCCCCTCCCCTTCTGCTGCTTCGCTCCCCTTCCCTTCTGCTGCTTCCCATCCACTTCTGCCGGTTCCCTCCTCTTCCCTTCTGCCGCTTCCCTCCCCTCCCCTTCTGCTGCTTCCCTCCCCTCCCCTTCTGCTGCTTCCCTCCCCTCCCCTTCTGCTGCTTCCCTCCTCTCCCCCCTGCCGCTTCACTCCCCTCCCCTTCTGCCGCTTCCCTCCCTTTCCCTTCTGCCGCTTCACTCCCCTCCCCTTCTGCTGCTTCCCTCCCCTCCCCCCTGCCGCTTCACTCCCCTCCCCTTCTGCCGCTTCTCTCCCCTTCCCTTCTGCCGCTTCACTCCCCTCCCCTTCTGCCGCTTCCCTCCCCTTCCCTTCTGCTGCTTCCCTCCCCTTCCCTTCTGCCGCTTCCCTCCCCTTCTGCCGCTTCCCTCCCCTCCCCTTCTGCTGCTTCCCTCCCCTCCCCTTCTGCTGCTTCGCTCCCCTCCCCTTCTGCCGCTTCCCATCCACTTCTGCCGGTTCCCTCCTCTCCCTTCTGCCGCTTCCCTCCCCTCCCCGTCTGCTGCTTCCCTCCCCTCCCCTTCTGCTGCTTCGCTCCCCATCCCTTCTGCTGCTTCCCATCCACTTCTGCCGGTTCCCTCCTCTTCCCTTCTGCCGCTTCCCTCCCCTCCCCTTCTACTGCTTCCCTCCCCTCCCCTTCTGCTGCTTCCCTCCCCTCCCCTTCTGCTGCTTCCCTCCCCTCCCCCCTGCCTCTTCACTCCCCTCCCCTTCTGCCGCTTCCCTCCCCTTCCCTTCTGCCGCTTCACTCCCCTCCCCTTCTGCTGCTTCCCTCCCCTCCCCCCTGCCGCTTCACTCCCCTCCCCTTCTGCCGCTTCCCTCCCCTTCCCTTCTGCCGCTTCACTCCCCTCCCCTTCTGCCGCTTCCCTCCCCTTCCCTTCTGCCGCTTCACTCCCCTCCCCTTCTGCTGCTTCCCTCCCCTCCCCCCTGCCGCTTCACTCCCCTCCCCTTCTGCCGCTTCCCTCCCCTTCCCTTCTGCCGCTTCACTCCCCTTCCCTTCTGCTGCTTCCCTCCCCTTCCCTTCTGCCGCTTCCCTCCCTTCTGCCGCTTCCCTCCCCTCCCCTTCTGCTGCTTCCCTCCCCTCCCCTTCTGCTGCTTCCCTCCCCTCCCCTTCTGCCGCTTCCCTCCCCTTCCCTTCTGCCGCTTCCCTCCCCTTCTGCCGCTTCCCTCCCCTCCCCTTCTGCTGCTTCCCTCCCCTCCCCTTCTGCTGTTTCGCTCCCCTCCCCTTCTGCCGCTTCCCATCCACTTCTGCCGGTTCCCTCCTCTCCCTTCTGCCGCTTCCCTCCCCTCCCCTTCTGCTGCTTCCCTCCCCTCCCCTTCTGCTGCTTCCCTCCCCTCCCCCTGCCTCTTCACTCCCCTTCCCTTCTGCCGCTTCCCTCCCCTTCCCTTCTGCCGCTTCCCTCCCCTTCCCTTCTGCTGCTTCCCTCCCCTTCCCTTCTGCCGCTTCACTCCCCTTCTGCCGCTTCCCTCCCCTCCCCTTCTGCTGCTTCCCTCCCCTTCCCTTCTGCTGCTTCCCTCCCCTCCCCCCTGCCGCTTCACTCCCCTCCCCTTCTGCCGCTTCCCTCCCCTTCCCTTCTGCTGCTTCCCTCCCCTTCCCTTCTGCCGCTTCCCTCCCCTTCTGCCGCTTCCCTCCCCTCCCCTTCTGCCGCTTCACTCCCCTCCCCTTCTGCTGCTTCCCTCCCCTCCCCCCTGCCGCTTCACTCCCCTCCCCTTCTGCTGCTTCCCTCCCCTTCCCTTCTGCCGCTTCACTCCCCTCCCCTTCTGCCGCTTCCCTCCCCTCCCCTTCTGCCGCATCCCTCCCCTTCCCTTCTGCCGCTTCCCTCCCCTTCTGCCGCTTCCCTCCCCTCCCCATCTGCTGCTTCGCTCCCCTCCCCTTCTGCCGCTTCCCATCCACTTCTGCCGGTTCCCTCCTCTCCCTTCTGCCGCTTCCCTCCCCTCCCCTTCTGCTGCTTCCCTCCCCTCCCCTTCTGCTGCTTCGCTCCCCTTCCCTTCTGCTGCTTCCCATCCACTTCTGCCGGTTCCCTCCTCTTCCCTTCTGCCGCTTCCCTTCCCTCCCCTTCTGCTGCTTCCCTCCCCTCCCCTTCTGCTGCTTCCCTCCCCTCCCCCCTGACGCTTCACTCCCCTCCCTTTCTGCCGCTTCCCTCCCCTTCCCTTCTGCTGCTTCCCTCCCCTCCCCTTCTGCTGCTTCCCTCCCCTCCCCCCTGCCGCTTCACTCCCCTCCCCTTCTGCCGCTTCCCTCCCCTTCCCTTCTGCTGCTTCCCTCCCCTTCCCTTCTGCCGCTTCCCTCCCCTTCTGCCGCTTCCCTCCCCTCCCCTTCTGCCGCTTCACTCCCCTCCCCTTCTGCTGCTTCCCTCCCCTCCCCCCTGCCGCTTCACTCCCCTCCCCTTCTGCTGCTTCCCTCCCCTTCCCTTCTGCCGCTTCACTCCCCTCCCCTTCTGCCGCTTCCCTCCCCTCCCCTTCTGCCGCTTCCCTCCCCTTCCCTTCTGCCGCTTCCCTCCCCTTCTGCCGCTTCCCTCCCCTCCCCTTCTGCTGCTTCCCTCCCCTCCCCTTCTGCTGCTTCGCTCCCCTCCCCTTCTGCCGCTTCCCATCCACTTCTGCCGGTTCCCTCCTCTCCCTTCTGCCGCTTCCCTCCCCTCCCCTTCTGCTGCTTCCCTCCCCTCCCCTTCTGCTGCTTCGCTCCCCTTCCCTTCTGCTGCTTCCCATCCACTTCTGCCGGTTCCCTCCTCTTCCCTTCTGCCGCTTCCCTCCCCTCCCCTTCTGCTGCTTCCCTCCCCTCCCCTTCTGCTGCTTCCCTCCCCTCCCCCCTGCCGCTTCACTCCCCTCCCTTTCTGCCGCTTCCCTCCCCTTCCCTTCTGCCGCTTCACTCCCCTCCCCTTCTGCTGCTTCCCTCCCCTCCCCCCTGCCGCTTCACTCCCCTCCCCTTCTGCCGCTTCCCTCCCCTTCCCTTCTGCCGCTTCCCTCCCCTTCCCTTCTGCCGCTTCCCTCCCCTCCCCTTCTGCCGCTTCTCTCCCCTTCCCTTCTGCCGCTTCCCTCCCCTTCTGCCGCTTCCCTCCCCTTCCCTTCCTTTCCCACCCCTGCCCACCCCTTCCCCCCCCACCCGACGATGACCGTGGTGCCACAGCTGGCCTGCAGCCCGGCGAGCTGAGCGAACCACCACCGGTCCGCCAAGGCACACACACACACACACACACACACACACACAGTGTCCGTATGTGTGTACGTGTTTTATACAAATCTGCAGTTTTGTTCCAATATTTATAAAAAATTTTACACTTAACCTTCAACGGTCGACGTAAGTGTAAGAATCACATACGACATATAGTTCACGAGATATGACGTCATGTGCGAAAAACTGCTGCATTTTGCGACAATGCTGCTCATTTTCTCCTAAACCACTGGACCGACTTCAACCGTTAAGGTGTGATGTGATCCTGGGAATGGGTTTAACTGAGTGGTGACGCAGCTGCCTGTCACAGGGCCGTCTGGCAGTCTCAGGGGGGGTACAGGCGAGCACTACGAGGGGCCGCGTCGCGGAGTCCTCCGCTGCTCCCCGTGGGAGGTTTCCGTCCCCACGCGAGCGAGTGTGTTTCTGCCGCGTTTGTCGTAAGGTAGTTTAGGTACGGTGTGATTCTCCAGTCTCTCCCGGCGTATTTGATAATCGAAATATCCGCGGGTGCCCGTCGGACACTACAGACCGGCAGTACACCCGCGGATATTTTGATTACAGTTTAGGTAGTTATTTATAAAACTCTTCTGGGTGTTGGACCGCATCGTCAATATATCAAATACTTCACCGACGTTTCGGCCACTATTGCAATTGGCCATCTTCTGGCTGGGTGACGGAAAGCTGGTGTCTTAAATACTAAATGTTGCTAGTTGTTATTGGTGGTTTCAGCTCTCTTTCATTGGTGTTTACTTTATTTCTTCCTATTGGTGGAAAAGAAAGTCGAAGATTGGTGTTTATATTAATGTTTGCCATTGGTTGAATATGGCGAATGAGGAGCGGTGGTAGCAATGACGTAGCACTGACGCCTAGCGCCGGCTAGAGCGTGTTGTTTGCTGTTTTCTGCGGGCTATGCGGGCCCCTATGGACTGCAGTGCGCGCGGTGTCGTGACGAAGCGCTGCTACCGCTGGCAACCAAGACGCGGGAAGTCTGTACCCGTCTTCTCTGTTCATATTTCCGGGTCGCTTAGCTATTTCTATTGCTTCCCTGATTTTCCTCTTCAAAGTATAGGGTTGTTTTGCCAGTACAGCGACTTTCCGAAAATCCATATGTTTGCCGCACTCTTCTTGGTGTTCAACTACTGCCGACTTTGTATGCTGTCCCAGCCGAATGTACCTCTCGTGCTCGGCTATCCTTGTTTTAATCGGCCCCCCAGTTTCTCCAATGTACACCTGGCCGCACTAACAGCCAATTTCGTAGACTCCAGCTGTGTGCAACTTGTCAGTTTTGTCCTTCAGTGACATCTCTTATTTTATTGTTACAGCGAAATATAGGTTTGATGCCCTCTCGACGAAGAATTTTGCCTACTCGTTCGGTGACTCCTTTTACATATGGCAATAGAGCGATGGTTTGTCCTTCCTTTGGCTCTTCCCTTTTGTTTCTCTCATTAGATGTCATAGTATGCTCAATCAGTTTAGGTAGTTTGTAGGTCTACGGACAAACGACCAGAGTCCTGAGATACAGCACTAGAGTCCCGCCCCGTGTCGGCAGGTGAGAGGCGGTCGTCGGTCGTCGCGGCGCCATGAGGGCGTGCTGCGTGGCCGCGCTGGCGGCGGCGGCGCTGGTGGCGGCGCTGGTGCTGGGGGCGGCGGAGGCGGCGGCGGCGCGCGGGGGCGGTGGCGGCCGGGGGCGGGGCGGCGCGCGCGGCCGCGGACGCACCTACGGCTCGCGCATCCTCGCCGGCATCGTGCAGACGCACAGCCCCTACTATGACCACAAGGACGTGAGTGCCGGCGCAGAGGAGAAGCCCCCCCTAAACCACCGTCCCACGCTCCCCTCGTAGTTCCGTAAGATGCTAGCAGGTGTCAGGCGGTTCCCTGGCTTAGTACTGGCAGAACACACTAGAACACAGAGTAACACATACAGAGAAGCAGCCCCCCTACACCACCATCCTACGCTCCCCTTGTAGTTCCGTAAGATGCTAGCAGGTGTCAGGCGGTTCCCTGGCTTAGTACTGGCAGAACACACTAGAACACAGAGTAACACATACAGAGAAGCAGCCCCCCTACACCACCATCCTACGCTCCCCTTGTAGTTCTGTAAGATGCTAGCAGGTGTCGGGCGGTTCCCTGGCTTAGTACTGGTAGACCACACTAGAACACAGAGTAACACATACAGACGAGCAGCCCCCCCTACACCACTGTTCTGCGCTCCCCTCGTAGTTCCGTAAGATGCTAGCAGGTGTCAGGCGGTTCCCTGGTTTAGTACTGGTAGACCACACTAAAACACATAGTAACACATACAGAGGAGCAGCCCCCCCTACACCACCGTCCTACGCTCCCCTCGTAGTTCCGTAAGATGCTAACAGGTGTCAGGCGGTTCCCTGGCTTAGTACTGGTAGACCACACTAGAGCACATAGTAACACATACAGAGAAGCAGCCCCCCTAAACTACTGTCCTACGCTCCCCTCGTAGCTCCGTAAGATGATAGCAGGTGTCGGGTGGTTCCGGTTCTGGTAGACGACACTAGAGGCGCTTCTGAGGGTAGTGTGGAGGGTAGGCCGAGGGGAGAGCTCGTGCCACCTGCCACGAGGCCGCGGCTGTGTCCGGTGGTGGTGGGGGCAGCCGCTACCTGCCGCCTGCTCCGGCCAGTTTAAAGGGCCGCTTTCGACCGCAACACCACCACGGGACGTCTTACGGGACCTTCCCTCCCCGCACCCCCGAGTGTGGGGTTGGGCCCTCGCGGAGGTTCCTGTCTGTATATATTTGTCTGTGGTGCCGGCCCGGGTGGCGTCGCATCCGGGAAGCCACCGGACCACCAGAGAGAACAGACAGTAAAGGTAAAGATGCTGCGAGCCGTGACGACACCACATGACAGTCTACACCGAGTTAACCCGATGGGGAAAGTCGAACACTGTTCTGAGCTGAGGTCCGATCTGGGGTTTCGTGCTCACTAGGCAGTTGCGCCGGCCACTGAGCCACCGGGACACAGTGCACGCCGCGACAGTGCGGACTGCTGCAGTGTGGACAGTGGAGTGCGGGTAAGCCGTCTCTGGCAGGAATCGCGCTAGGCCGGTGGCGACCACTGAGTCCCAGAGGCGTAATGCTCCAGTGCTGCTACCTAGGCCCGAAGTTTCGACTCTCCCCACTGGCGCTAGGGTCGTAAATTCCTTTGAGTTTTGATAACAGCTGCAGGTTCAAAAATGGTGTACATTCTGTTAGACGTGCCCGCCATATCGGACACTGTATATACTGCATTACGAGGAATGCGGAGGAATGTCAGTTTTGATAGGTTTGAGTCCCTATTTATAGATAAATATCCTTTTTAAAGTGTGTTGTCGTGCCGTGCACTTCATTGTGAGTAGCAGAGTATCGAGGACAAGTAACGACAGTGAATTGTACTTTTACGTTTTTGTTGTGGTCTTGGGGCACCCCTTCTCCTAATGCTCATTACTGAAACTGTTTTCTAAAATATCATCTCATGCTCTAGACCCTACTTAAACATCAGTACACCTCTAAAAGGTGTGTTGTTATCATAAATCAATAACAATTAATATTTCTTCATTATGTTTCTAATTTCTAAATGCTGATTTAAGCACTAATTATGTACAGAAACAACAAAATATTTTTTTGACTTTCTGTCAGATTAGTAACCAAATCTCATGGTTTTATGGGCTCATAAACAGTTCCTGACGCAGCTTTGTTTTCAGTCACATAATTTCTGTAGCAATGTTTTCATTAGGAACTACAAAATTAACAAATTCATTTTTTGTAAGAAGGAAGTTTTCTTAGAGTATATACTTAAACAGAAATCTATATTAAATTGTCCACTCATACATTTCCAACCATTAAAATTGCAAGATCATGATATTGCATAAGAATATTGATAGATGATGACGCTATGTAGGAAGGAGGTATATATATACATATATATATAGGAGTATCTCAAATGACTGTTGTACAACCATTACAGTTTACATCATATAAAGGGTGCTGCAAACTATATCCGTACATAGTAGTAAGCACCAAAACAAAGGCCAGCCGCGGTGGTCGAGAGGACTGCAGTGTGACAGTCACGGTCTGCACGGCCCCTACAGACAGGGGTTCGAATTCCCCCTCCGGCATGGGTATTTGTGCCGTCCTTGGTCTTAGTCAGTTCATAAGTAGTTTGCAAGTTTAGGGACTGATGACCCTGTACTTAAGTCCCATAAGCTCTACAAACTTTTGAACATTTTTAACCAAAACAAGGACAGTAGTAGACATGCTCTCTAAGAGCTATTGGTATTTTCCCGTCTGTGACACTTTGAAAGATGGCTCTTTTATTGCTGAAATGCTCACAGGTTGTAACTTCCAAAACTCACAGGCAACGAGAATTCGAAAGGGAAACCCCGTTCAGTCTCGACAGATGTCGTGTGGATGAGTCTTTCTGCATTGTCCCACGAGGAGAACTCGGGTGCTCGGGTTTCTGGCGGGCGGATCCCCTCCTGCTGTTTGCTCCTCTGGTGTGCCCCCAACATCAGTCGGACATGAGGGGCAGCCGTGCCACATCCGTCCTCCATCAACCAGTGGGATACAAGCCCGGGGGCCGGACGGCGCTCTGAGGAAATGTGGCGGTCGGGCACCCGGTGCTGTTCTGGAAGCGGACAGAGTCGAATCATCTTCAGAAAGGTGGCCAATTCTGTTAGTGGGAGTAGTATTGACAGCACGGACCCTGCAATCTCTGATATCCCAGATATGATCGGTAGGGTTCAAATATGCATCAGTGGCCACTTTAGGCTTTGCACCTTCTGTGTATTTTCCTGGAACCATTTCTGGCTGGTGAGATGGCTAATCCCCATCGAACGCTGCAGAACTGTGGACTGTGACAGCTGTGTGCGGATGCAGTCTGAGCTGGTGACACTTCGCTCCCAGCTTCGAGCTGTGTTAACCTCGGTTGCACAGCCGGAGGCTGCGATCGAGGGGCGTCGTCGTTATTATCCGGTACTGGGGACCGAACGGACTCCCGTCGTCTCCAACGATCGACCTGCGCCGGTGACCTGCCCTGATACTGCTAGCAGACATCCCACCTGTGGTTGCGTGGGAGGTCGCTCCAGTGCGTGGCAGGTGGCGCACGACATTCTGGGGGACCGATCGTGAGGCCTCCCCGGTTCGTCTCGCGAACAGATTTGAGGCGCTATCTGCTCAGGACGACATTCCCGAGTCGGATGGTGTCTCGCATCCTGAGATCACCAGTCAGCCTGCAACATCTGGGCTTTCAGAGAGGGCGGGCTTGCTTGTGGTTGGGAGCTACAGCATTAGGCGAGTGATGAAGCCCCTTAGAGAGATGGCTGACAAGGAGGGGAAGAAGGCCAACGTGCACTCTGTGTGCATACTGGGTGGAGTCATTTCAGATGTGGAAGGAGTCCTTCCAGATGCCACGAAGGGTAAGGGGTGCAGCCAACTGCGGGTGGTGGCTCATGTCGGTACCAATGATGTGTGTCGCTTCGGATCTGAAGAGATCCCCTCAGGTTTTGATCGGCTATCTGAAGTGGTAAAGACTGCCAGTCTTGCTTGCAAGATGAAAGCAGAGTTCACCATCTGCAGCATAGTTGACAGGATCGACTGTGGACCTCTGGTACAGAGCCGAGTGGAGGGTCTGAATCAGAGGCTCAGACGGTTCTGCGACCGTGTCGGCTGCAGATTCCTCGACTTGCGCCAAAGGGTGGTGGGTTTTCGGGTTCCGCTGAATAGGTCAGGAGTCCACTACACTCAGGAAGCGGCTACACTGGTAGCGGGGGCTGTGTGGCGTGGACTGGGCGTTTTTTTAGGATAAAGGGCTTCGGGGAAAACAAAATGGGCAATCTCAAAAGGTGCAGGTGGATCACAGGAGAAATGTAGATCTGGGAACTATCGGTACAACAGTTGAAAATTGTCACAGCTGTGCCGGGAAAGTACCAGAAATCCAAGCATTAACAGAGAGCATCGAAACACACATCATTGTAGGCAGTGAAAGTTGTCTCAAGCCGGAAATAAGTTCATCAGAAGTATTTGCAAAAGATGTAATAGTGTTCAGAAAGGATAGATTAAACGAAATAGGTGGAGAAGTGTTTGTCGCCGTCAAAAGTAGTATTTCGTGTAGTGAAGTTGAAATTGATAGTTTCTGTGAGATATAATGGGTAGAGGTTGTACCCGAAAATCGTAAGAAGTTAATAATCGGTTCCTTTTACCGGCCTCCCGACTCTGACAATACAATAGCAGAAAGGTTCAAAGAAAACCTGAGTCTAATTACAAAAACGTACCGGGCTTACACGATAATAGTAGGCGTTGATTTTAATTTACCCTCAGTCTGTTGGCGAAATTATATTTTCAAATCAGGATGTACGTATAAAACGTCCTGTGAAATTGTACTCAACGCATTCTCAGAGAATTACTTCGAACTAGTAGTTATTAAGGACGACACAAACCCGAGGGAGGACTCGAATCCCCGACGGCGAACTGCCGTCCGCGCCGCAGCTGGTCGCGTTAGTGCGCGCGGCTACTCTGCCACGGCTTCGGTGCTCCCTGCCCGGCCGTACCTTAAAATAATTACTCTTTACGTGTCGTCGGCTGCAGTTAAAATGGTATCGACTGCCACAGTAGAAATTTTCTTCAGGGTCTAGAGACGAGCAGCAGCAGAGAGCACGCACCACGCTTCGCTGCGGTTCGTACAGCTGACGACACGAGAGACTGTAAGGGCAGAGCAGCGGTGGCACTGGTAGCCACAGAACGGATACAGTTCCTTTCGTTACCCTCACAGCTCCAGTACGATGAAGTAAATTTTTTGAACAAATCTCACGCTTGTCAAAGTCTGACGGCCAGGAGTGTATGAGTGGACGAGGCAGCTCGCGCCGACAGCTAGTGTAAACATTTGTTTCGTGAAGTAACTGCGAGAATGGGGAATGGAAGAGCTGGTAGAAGCTGACCTCGGGGAAGATCAGTTTGGATTCAGGAGGAACGTAGGAACCTGGAAGGCAATACTCACTTTACGTCTTATCTCAGAAGGTAGATTAAGGAAAGGCAAACCTACATTTTTAGCTTTTGTAGATTTGGAGAAAGCTTTTGACAATGTTGACTGGAATACACTCTTTCAAATTCTGAAATCAGCAGGGGTAAAATACAGGGAAAGGAGAGTCATTTACAACATGTACAAAAGCCAGACCGCAGTTATTAGGCTCGAAGGGCATGAACGGGAAGCATCAGTTGGGAAGGGAGTAAGACAGGGTTGTAGCCTTTCTCCAATTCTATTTAATTTGTACATCGAGCAGGCGGTGAAGGAAAGCAAGGAAAAATTTGGAGTAGGGATTAAAGTTCAGGGGGAAGAAATAAAAACATTGCGTTTTTCTGATGACATTGTAATTCTGTCAGAGACATCAAAGAGCCTGGAAGATCAGTTGAATGGAATGGACAGTGTGTTGAAGAGAGCGTATAAAATGAACATTAACAAGAGCAAAACAAAAATAATGGAATGCGGTCTTAGAAAATCAGGTGATGCTGAAGGAATTAAAGGTAACGAAACAATGAAGGTGGTAGATGAGTTTTGTTACTTGGGTAGTAAAATAACATGCGATGGTCGCAGTACAGAAGATATAAAATGCAAAATGGCAATGGGAAGAAAAGCATTTTTGAAAAAGAGAAATTTGCTAACATCGAATATTAATGTAAGTGTAATGAAGTCTTTTCTGAAGGCATTTGTGTGGAGTGTTGCCTTGTACGGGAGTGAAACATGGACAATAAGCAGTGCGGACAGGAAGAGGATAGAGGCTTTTGAAATCTGGTGCTACAGAAGAATGCTGAAGATTAGGTTGATAGATCGCATAACTAATGAAAAGGTACTTAACAGAATTGGTGAGAAAAGGAATTTTTGGCACACCCTGACTAAAAGAAGGGATCGCTTGGTAGGACACATTCTTAGACATCGAGGAATCATAAATTTAGCATTCGAGGGAAGTGTGTGGGGTAAAAATCGCAGAGGGAGACCAAAAGACGCGTATAGTAAGCAGATTCAAGTGGATGTAGGTTGTCGATCTTATGAGGAGATGAAAAGACTTGCTCAGGATAGAGTAGGGTGGAGAGCTGCATCGAACCAGTCTCCGGACTGAAGACCATAACAAGAACAACAACTGCGAGAGTGTAATGCTATGTGCTAGAGTTGATCGACATTCATCGCTGCTATATAATTGGTGATTAGTGAGAAACATCGACGTTTTTACATCGGTATTAAATTCTCTTAAACATCAACACACCGCTAGTATGAATACAATATAGGACCATTGGTATATCCATACCGAAGATTCAACTGGATTCTCTAAAAAAAAATTTGAGGATCCCAAGCCAGAAACGAAGTAGGTGTATAGAAATCTGCATTCTGTATATTCTGATATTTATCCAGTTGCAACATATTTCCGTGACTAACGGTAATAACATCAGACTAAAAATGTTATTATGGTCTTCAGTCCGGAGGTTGGTTTGATGCAGCTCTCCACCCTACTCTATCCTGAGCAAGCGTTTTCATCTCCTCATAAGAACGGCAACCCACATCCACTTGAATCTGCTTACTATACGCGTCTCTTGGTCTCCCTCTGTAATTTTAACACCTGTCTACGCCTGATTTCTTTGGAATGGGGATTATTACATTTTTCTTAAAGTCTGAGGGTATTTCGCCTGTCTCATACATCCTACACACCAGTTCAAATAGTTTTGTCATGGCTGGCTCTCCCAGAGACTTTAGTAGCTCTGAGGGTATGTCATCTACCCCTGGGGCCTTGTTCCGACCTAGATCTTTCAGGGCTCTGTCTAAAAATAGATTTAAAAATTGATTCTAACAGCAACAGCGATGAATATCTGTAAACTCTAGCACAGCACATTGCTCTCTCGCAGCTACTTCACGAAACAACGTTTACAATAGCTATCGGCGACCAGTAAGCTGCAGAAGTGCGCATGCGCACACACACTGTTCGCAGGGCGCGCGCATTGTGAAGGCGTCGCACTTTGAGCTGGACTACATGCTGGGCCGCAAGATCTCCTTCTTCTGCATGGCGCAGGGCTACCCGCGGCCGCACATCACCTGGTTCAAGGACGGCATCGAGCTGTTCGGCCACAAGTACTTCCAGGTGAGCTGCCGGCTCGTGCTCCTTCTTCTGCATGGCGCAGGGCTACCCGCGGCCGCACATCACCTGGTTCAAGGACGGCATCGAGCTGTTCGGCCACAAGTACTTCCAGGTGAGCTGCCGGCTCGTGCTCCTTCTTCTGCATGGCGCAGGGCTACCCGCGGCCGCACATCACCTGGTTCAAGGACGGCATCGAGCTGTTCGGCCACAAGTACTTCCAGGTGAGCTGCCGGCTCGTGCTCCTTCTTCTGCATGGTGCAGGGCTACCCGCGGCCGCACATCACCTGGTTCAAGGACGGCATCGAGCTGTTCGGCCACAAGTACTTCCAGGTGAGCTGCCGGCTCGTGCTCCTTCTTCTGCATGGCGCAGGGCTACCCGCGGCCGCACATCACCTGGTTCAAGGACGGCATCGAGCTGTTCGGCCACAAGTACTTCCAGGTGAGCTGCCGGCTCGTGCTCCGTCTTCTGCATGGTGCAGGGCTACCCGCGGCCGCACATCACCTGGTTCAAGGACGGCATCGAGCTGTTCGGCCACAAGTACTTCCAGGTGAGCTGCCGGCTCGTGCTCCTTCTTCTGCATGGCGCAGGGCTACCCGCGGCCGCACATCACCTGGTTCAAGGACGGCATCGAGCTGTTCGGCCACAAGTACTTCCAGGTGAGCTGCCGGCTCGTGCTCCTTCTTCTGCATGGCGCAGGGCTACCCGCGGCCGCACATCACCTGGTTCAAGGACGGCATCGAGCTGTTCGGCCACAAGTACTTCCAGGTGAGCTGCCGGCTCGTGCTCCTTCTTCTGCATGGCGCAGGGCTACCCGCGGCCGCACATCACCTGGTTCAAGGACGGCATCGAGCTGTTCGGCCACAAGTACTTCCAGGTGAGCTGCCGGCTCGTGCTCCGTCTTCTGCATGGTGCAGGGCTACCCGCGGCCGCACATCACCTGGTTCAAGGACGGCATCGAGCTGTTCGGCCACAAGTACTTCCAGGTGAGCTGCCGGCTCGTGCTCCTTCTTCTGCATGGCGCAGGGCTACCCGCGGCCGCACATCACCTGGTTCAAGGACGGCATCGAGCTGTTCGGCCACAAGTACTTCCAGGTGAGCTGCCGGCTCGTGCTCCTTCTTCTGCATGGCGCAGGGCTACCCGCGGCCGCACATCACCTGGTTCAAGGACGGCATCGAGCTGTTCGGCCACAAGTACTTCCAGGTGAGCTGCCGCCTCGTGCTCCTTCTTCTGCATGGCGCAGGGCTACCCGCGGCCGCACATCACCTGGTTCAAGGACGGCATCGAGCTGTTCGGCCACAAGTACTTCCAGGTGAGCTGCCGGCTCGTGCTCCGTCTTCTGCATGGTGCAGGGCTACCCGCGGCCGCACATCACCTGGTTCAAGGACGGCATCGAGCTGTTCGGCCACAAGTACTTCCAGGTGAGCTGCCGGCTCGTGCTCCTTCTTCTGCATGGCGCAGGGCTACCCGCGGCCGCACATCACCTGGTTCAAGGACGGCATCCAGCTGTTCGGCCACAAGTACTTCCAGGTGAGCTGCCGGCTCGTGCTCCTTCTTCTGCATGGCGCAGGGCTACCCGCGGCCGCACATCACCTGGTTCAAGGTCGGCATCGAGCTGTTCGGCCACAAGTACTTCCAGGTGAGCTGCCGGCTCGTGCTCCTTCTTCTGCATGGCGCAGGGCTACCCGCGGCCGCACATCACCTGGTTCAAGGACGGCATCGAGCTGTTCGGCCACAAGTACTTCCAGGTGAGCTGCCGGCTCGTGCTACTTCTTCTGCATGGCGCAGGGCTACCCGCGGCCGCACATCACCTGGTTCAAGGACGGCATCGAGCTGTTCGGCCACAAGTACTTCCAGGTGAGCTGCCGGCTCGTGCTCCTTCTTCTGCATGGCGCAGGGCTACCCGCGGCCGCACATCACCTGGTTCAAGGACGGCATCGAGCTGTTCGGCCACAAGTACTTCCAGGTGAGCTGCCGGCTCGTGCTCCTTCTTCTGCATGGCGCAGGGCTACCCGCGGCCGCACATCACCTGGTTCAAGGACGGCATCGAGCTGTTCGGCCACAAGTACTTCCAGGTGAGCTGCCGGCTCGTGCTCCTTCTTCTGCATGGTGCAGGGCTACCCGCGGCCGCACATCACCTGGTTCAAGGACGGCATCGAGCTGTTCGGCCACAAGTACTTCCAGGTGAGCTGCCGGCTCGTGCTCCTTCTTCTGCATGGCGCAGGGCTACCCGCGGCCGCACATCACCTGGTTCAAGGACGGCATCGAGCTGTTCGGCCACAAGTACTTCCAGGTGAGCTGCCGGCTCGTGCTCCTTCTTCTGCACGGCGCAGGGCTACCCGCGGCCGCACATCACCTGGTTCAAGGACGGCATCGAGCTGTTCGGCCACAAGTACTTCCAGGTGAGCTGCCGGCTCGTGCTCCTTCTTCTGCATGGCGCAGGGCTACCCGCGGCCGCACATCACCTGGTTCAAGGACGGCATCGAGCTGTTCGGCCACAAGTACTTCCAGGTGAGCTGCCGGCTCGTGCTCCTTCTTCTGCATGGCGCAGGGCTACCCGCGGCCGCACATCACCTGGTTCAAGGACGGCATCGAGCTGTTCGGCCACAAGTACTTCCAGGTGAGCTGCCGGCTCGTGCTCCGTCTTCTGCATGGTGCAGGGCTACCCGCGGCCGCACATCACCTGGTTCAAGGACGGCATCGAGCTGTTCGGCCACAAGTACTTCCAGGTGAGCTGCCGGCTCGTGCTCCTTCTTCTGCATGGCGCAGGGCTACCCGCGGCCGCACATCACCTGGTTCAAGGACGGCATCGAGCTGTTCGGCCACAAGTACTTCCAGGTGAGCTGCCGGCTCGTGCTCCTTCTTCTGCATGGCGCAGGGCTACCCGCGGCCGCACATCACCTGGTTCAAGGACGGCATCGAGCTGTTCGGCCACAAGTACTTCCAGGTGAGCTGCCGGCTCGTGCTCCTTCTTCTGCATGGCGCAGGGCTACCCGCGGCCGCACATCACCTGGTTCAAGGACGGCATCGAGCTGTTCGGCCACAAGTACTTCCAGGTGAGCTGCCGGCTCGTGCTCCGTCTTCTGCATGGTGCAGGGCTACCCGCGGCCGCACATCACCTGGTTCAAGGACGGCATCGAGCTGTTCGGCCACAAGTACTTCCAGGTGAGCTGCCGGCTCGTGCTCCTTCTTCTGCATGGCGCAGGGCTACCCGCGGCCGCACATCACCTGGTTCAAGGACGGCATCGAGCTGTTCGGCCACAAGTACTTCCAGGTGAGCTGCCGGCTCGTGCTCCTAATTCTGCATGGCGCAGGGCTACCCGCGGCCGCACATCACCTGGTTCAAGGACGGCATCGAGCTGTTCGGCCACAAGTACTTCCAGGTGAGCTGCAGGCTCGTGCTCCTTCTTCTGCATGGCGCAGGGCTACCCGCGGCCGCACATCACCTGGTTCAAGGACGGCATCGAGCTGTTCGGCCACAAGTACTTCCAGGTGAGCTGCCGGCTCGTGCTCCTTCTTCTGCATGGCGCAGGGCTACCCGCGGCCGCACATCACCTGGTTCAAGGACGGCATCGAGCTGTTCGGCCACAAGTACTTCCAGGTGAGCTGCCGGCTCGTGCTCCTTCTTCTGCATGGCGCAGGGCTACCCGCGGCCGCACATCACCTGGTTCAAGGACGGCATCGAGCTGTTCGGCCACAAGTACTTCCAGGTGAGCTGCCGGCTCGTGCTCCTTCTTCTGCATGGCGCAGGGCTACCCGCGGCCGCACATCACCTGGTTCAAGGACGGCATCGAGCTGTTCGGCCACAAGTACTTCCAGGTGAGCTGCCGGCTCGTGCTCCGTCTTCTGCATGGTGCAGGGCTACCCGCGGCCGCACATCACCTGGTTCAAGGACGGCATCGAGCTGTTCGGCCACAAGTACTTCCAGGTGAGCTGCCGGCTCGTGCTCCTTCTTCTGCATGGCGCAGGGCTACCCGCGGCCGCACATCACCTGGTTCAAGGACGGCATCGAGCTGTTCGGCCACAAGTACTTCCAGGTGAGCTGCCGGCTCGTGCTCCTTCTTCTGCATGGCGCAGGGCTACCCGCGGCCGCACATCACCTGGTTCAAGGACGGCATCGAGCTGTTCGGCCACAAGTACTTCCAGGTGAGCTGCCGGCTCGTGCTCCTTCTTCTGCATGGCGCAGGGCTACCCGCGGCCGCACATCACCTGGTTCAAGGACGGCATCGAGCTGTTCGGCCACAAGTACTTCCAGGTGAGCTGCCGGCTCGTGCTCCGTCTTCTGCATGGTGCAGGGCTACCCGCGGCCGCACATCACCTGGTTCAAGGACGGCATCGAGCTGTTCGGCCACAAGTACTTCCAGGTGAGCTGCCGGCTCGTGCTCCTTCTTCTGCATGGCGCAGGGCTACCCGCGGCCGCACATCACCTGGTTCAAGGACGGCATCGAGCTGTTCGGCCACAAGTACTTCCAGGTGAGCTGCCGGCTCGTGCTCCTTCTTCTGCATGGCGCAGGGCTACCCGCGGCCGCACATCACCTGGTTCAAGGACGGCATCGAGCTGTTCGGCCACAAGTACTTCCAGGTGAGCTGCAGGCTCGTGCTCCTTCTTCTGCATGGCGCAGGGCTACCCGCGGCCGCACATCACCTGGTTCAAGGACGGCATCGAGCTGTTCGGCCACAAGTACTTCCAGGTGAGCTGCCGGCTCGTGCTCCTTCTTCTGCATGGCGCAGGGCTACCCGCGGCCGCACATCACCTGGTTCAAGGACGGCATCGAGCTGTTCGGCCACAAGTACTTCCAGGTGAGCTGCCGGCTCGTGCTCGACACACACATCTCTAGTCACGGGCTCAACAGGGATGCGGCGCTCTCGCGAAACACAGCTTGCCCCATTGGCGGCGCTGGGCCTGTGGGGGCCTCGCAAAACATTGTTAATTTTTTTTATTTTTATTATTATTTGATGTTTAACGGCGCTTTCCAACTGCTAGGTTATATAGCAACGACCTACATCTAATGTACTCTAGCTTAACCAATGGCCGAACACAACCTTCCTACCAAAGGGTGGGATCGACCCCCGACGAGAGGGACCTCGCTCACCGTGTAAGGAGGAAGCTTAGGGTTTAACGTCTCGTCGACATCTTGCTCATTAGAGACGGAGCTAACGCTCGGAGTTTTGGGAAAGGATGAGGAAGGAAATCGGCTGTGCCCTTTGAAAGGAACCATCCCGGTATTTGCCTGAAGTGATTTAGGGAAATGGAAAACCTAAATCTGGATGGTCTGAGGTTAATTTGAACCACCATCCTCCCGAATGCGAGTCCAGTGCGTTACCACTGCGCAACCTCGCTCGGTTCGCTCACCGCGGCATGACGCCTTAGTGCGCTCGGCCATTCGCGGTCGGCAGCTATTTAGTTATCCGTATTTATTTCCGTATGCAATTTTTAGTTAAATACTTGTAAAACAATTTCTTCAGTACATTTTAGAAAACGATTTGGAAGATGTATATCCAAATATTTGTATAACAATCAGAATCATTTTCAGTTCCAGTCGGTACAGCTTCGGCCGAGAGAAACTTCACAAAGTTAAACTTGATTAAGAATAACTTGAAAAGCACATGAGCCAAGAAAGACAATCTGCGTTGTCAGTACTATCAACTGAAGCCGAAATGACGGCTAGTATTAAAATGTGATCCTTAAAAAATTCTGTGAGACGAAAAGATGAAAAGTTTCTGTATTTGTTTATTGTAATTTTTGTCATTGCATTAATACTCGTATATTATATTAGTAGAATTTTAGTATAATGATTATTGATGTATAATTCAGCTCATTTAAAATTTTCTCCATTAATTCATTAATGAAAAAATGAAAGGGACCTCGCAAAGACGAGTTCGCCGACGCCCAGTTTTCGATTAGCGACGCCACTGGCTTGCCCTTTATTCACACTAAGTGTTAAGTGCCATCGACAAGGGATCTTAAATCGATTCCATACTTCTGGATTTCCGGAAGGCTTTTGACACTGTACCCCACAAGCGGCTTCTAATGAAATTGCGTGCTTATGGAATATCTTCCAAATTGTGCGATTGGATTCACGATTTCCTATCAGAAAGGACACAGTTCGTTGTAATTGACAGTAAGTCATCGAGTAAAACAGAAGTGATATCTGGCGTTCCACAGGGAAGCGTTATAGGTCCCCTACTCTTCCTTCTGTTTATAAACAATTTAGGAGACAATCTGAATAGCTCCCTTAGACTGTTCGCGGATGATGCTGTCCTTTATCGGTTAGTGAAGTCAACAGAGGATCAAAAGCAACTGTAAAGTGATTTAGACAAAATTTCTACATGGTGCGAAAATTGACAATTGACACCAAATAAAGAAAAGTGTGAAGTAATACACATGACCACTAAAAGAAATCCTCTGAACATCAGTTTCCCGATAAATGAGTCAAACCTTAAGGTCGTAGATTCTACCAAATACCTAGGAGTTACAATTACGAACAACTTTGAATGGAGAGAACACATAGAAAATATTGTGGGGAAGGCGAATCAAAGGTTACGTTTCATTGGCAGAACGCTTCGAAGATGCACCAGCTCCACCAAAGAGACTGCCTACATCACACTTGTGCGTCCTCTCCTGGAGTACTGTTGCCCCTTGTGGGACCTTCACCAGGTGGAACTGACGGAAGACATTGAGAAGGTTCAGAGAAGGGCAGCTCGTTTTGTATTATCACGTTACGGGGGGGGGGGGGAAGCGTCACGGAAATGTTGCACGAATTGGGGTGGAAATCATTAAAAGAAAGACGTTATTCATTGCGGCATGATCTGTTTGCGAAGTTGCAATCACCGACTTTTACTTCGGAATGTGGAAATATTTTGCTAGCACCCACCTACTCAGGGAGACATGAGCATCCGAATAAAATGAGAGAAATCAGATCGAAAACGGTAAGATTTAGGTGTTCTTTCTTCCCGCGCGCTATTAGAGAATGGAACGGTAGAGAAAAGTTATGGTAGTGGTTAATGAACCCTCTGCCAGGCACTTGAATGTGATTTGCAGAGTATCTATGTAGATGTAGATGTATTGATGTCATCGCACCTGGGAGCAGGCTGAGGGAGATGATAACGTTCACCTCTGCCTCAAGTCTGACTCGCACCAGGGGCGACGAAGTTTCAAATCAAGTGTGGCTGCTCGTGGTTTCATTTTTAATTACCTTTTCGGCCACAAGGTTCACAGAATGGGCCAAGCAGTGCTCAATTTCACTGACTTTTGCTTGCAACCTAGAAAACGTACCGGTCATATTTATCGCACTGTCATTAGTAACATTGCATGATTTGATATCTGGAGAAAAACGAGAGAAATCATCCACTGATATTATTAACAGTACTTCAACTGTGGTAGATTCAATATTATTTTTTTTATTATTGAGATTGTCCTCATTACAGAGGTTTACCTCGAACATACTAATACGCCCAGAAATGAATACACATAGTACGTAAGGTTTTACACTAATTATTCACTATATTTCTCCACGTGTGTCTATCTTGTGTGTCCTCTTCTTCTGCGCCCAGTCTATTCAATGAGAGCTGTACATTTCTGATCCAGGTGGTCACCGGTCGTCCTCTTCTTCTTCTCCCCTCAGGTTGGCACTCCAGTACCATCTTCGGTATTCTGGTGTCCTCCATTCTTCTTACATGCCCGTACCACCGTAATTTCTTCCTATCCATAACCTCATCTATTCTTTCTATTATTCCCATCCTCTTTATTATTTCGGTGTTTCTTCTTTTTTCTTTCCTGGAAATTCTGGCCGATCTTCTCCAGAAATCCATCTCTACGGCTTGTAGTTTCTGAGTGTGCTTCTGGTTTATGGTCCAGGTTTCCGCTCCGTACAGAACTGCACTCTCAAATATAGATTTATATATGATTTTTTTTGTTCTGTTCATCACGTTTCTGCTCCATATGACTGAGTTGAGCATTCCAATGACCTTTCTTCCACTGCTAATTCTTTTATTAATCTCTGAGTCGGATTTTCCCTCAGTTTCTAAAATGGACCCCAAATAACAGAAAGTGTTAACTTTTTTTTTCTTTCCCTCTATGTGCTTAATGATCCACATGAACTACGCATAGATATTCAATATTATAGAAAACAAAATAAGAAACAAAAAATTCGTTAATTTAAAAGTTACGTTCAGGAAATTTTAAGAAGTTTAAAACGAACCAGACGATTGAAGTATGTTACTATTTCGTTACGTATTTGCCTCTCAGATAGACGAAACTCTTTGATAAACACTTTGATTTGGTTCTGCATCTCTGTTATTAGGTGATCTTAGCCCTGCAATGACTAATTTCATAAAGTGCACAGTAATGTGAGTATGGAACGCTAAATTTAATATCCAGTTTTAATATATTCGACAATGAACTAGGCTTTTTTTCCCTTTATTGAGTTTTAATGCCCTATTACAGGCAGGCTGGCAGCAGCCTATGATGCTGCTCTACAGCCGAGCGAATGGTAAACAATGGACAAAACAGAATATAAAATTAACAAGGTGATAAAATGTCGCTTTTGCAAGTACAAGACGAGAAACTGGGAGAATGTTAAAAGAACATGACACTGGATAGACATACATTGTTGTTAAAACAAGGCATTGTCACGGTGGCTAAAAAACAGTCACTGCAGACGACGAGACATAACGTGACGGTAAGAAACACTGAACACTGGTTTCGCACAGGCGCCTACGCAACGTTAAGAAACACTGGGCGACGAAACACTAAACACACGAAGCACTGAACACTGTTAAAACACTAGCACTGCACTGGCACTGCAGGGGGGGGGGGAGGATGAAGAAAGCGCGGGGGAAGGGGGAAGGGGGTGGGGGGAGGGGAGAAGGGGGGAAACCGGAAGGACTCCCGGGGAGTCGGAGAAAGGAGGGGGGGAGCCAAGTGGGGGGCGCGAGAGAGGTCAGAGCTGGAAGGAGGGATAGACGTCGGGACGGCGTCTGGGAGAGGTAGGTGGCGGAAGCCACCCTCTGAGAGGACGTAGAGGGTGTGGAGGTGAAGGGAGGGAGGGATGTGGCGGTAAAGGCGTGGCAGGGGCTCGGGGTCAAGGAGGAGAGGAGATACTAGTGGCTGACGGGACTAACTTTCGGTGGATGTACTTGAGGCGGGTGTGTTGAAGGAATTGGACCAGGTGTGGGAATGGGATGAGGTCGTAGAGGATCCGCGTGGGGGAGGGGAGGCGGATGCGGTAGGCGAGGCGAAGGTCGCGGCATTCGAGGATTGAGGGATTTGTAATAGGAGGGGGGAGCGGATATCCAGGCGGGATGGAAGCAGCAAAGGACGGGACGCATGAGGGAACGGTAGGTATACAGGACGGTGGAAGGATTTAGTCCCCGTGTCCGGCCAGAGAGGCATTTTAAGAGCTTAAGGCGGGAGAGGGCTTTTGGCGGACGGTTTTGAGGTGAGGGTTCCAGGAGAGGTCTCTATCTAGGGTTAATCCGAGGTAGCGAAGGGTCTCCGTTTGCGGGATGGGGTGACCATGGAGGGTGAGGTACAGGTCTCGGTGGCGAAAGGAAGGGGTGGTGCGACCTATGATGATTGCCTAGGATTTTGTAGGGTTTACAGTAAGGAGCCACTGGTTACACCAGGAGGAAAATTCGCAGAGATGGGACTGATGGAGATGTCGGGAGCGAGCGAGGGACGGGGCGAGGGCAAGGAAGGCGGTGTCATCAGCATACTGAAGAAGATGGACAGGAGGCTGAGGTCAGGGCATATCTGCTGAATATAACAGATAGAGGAGGGGCGACAGGACGGAGCCCTGGGGCGTCCCCGGCGGAGGGGTAGAAGAAACGGGAATTTTGATTATTGACAGTGACATAGGATGGGCGTTTGGGGAGGAAGGAAGCAATGAGGCGGACGTAATTAATAGGAAGGGGGTAGGTTTGGAGCTTGAAAAGGAGACAGAATGCCAGACACGGTCGTAGGCCTTCTCAATGTCGAGGGAGACGAGGATGGCGGTGCGACGGGAATTAACCTGGACGGACAGATGGTGAACCAGGCGAAGGAGCTTGTCATCGACGGAGAAGGACGGCCGGAAGCCACATTGGGGAAGGGGAAGGAGCTGGTGTTGACGGAGGTATTCGTGGATACGGCGTGAGAGAATGGATTCGAGGACTTTGCTCAACACCGAAGTGAGACAGATGGGACGGTAGGAGGAGGCTTCGGAGGGCGGTTTCTCAGCTTTAAGGAACATTGGGATACGGGAGGTTTTCCAGGGGTCTGGGTAGAAGCCGGTGAAGAGGATGACATTGTACAGTGAAGCGAGGGCGGAATGGAAGGAGGGGGGAAAGGCACGGAGGTGCCTGTAGGTAATGCGGTCGTGACCGGGGACAATCATCTTTGCCCCCTTTCATTTAGACAGACATATTTCTTCAAGACTGACAAACAAAGTAAAGACAACTAAGCCAACGAATTGTACTGTGCCAATATACAGGGTGGCCAGAAAAGGGCTCCCTGATTTCAAAATTAAATATCTCGAAAACAAAGATCGATAGAGGAATGCAGTAAACGGTATGTTTATTGTGAAACCTGTAACACGTTTAAACAGCAGTTTGAAATAATAGTTACAAAAGCTGCTAACAGATGGCGCTGTACGCTGTACCGCTCATATCAGCATACCTAAGTGAAATAATCGTATGAAAACACTCTTTGCAAACAATCACATCACATTGCTGTTTTCCACACTAGTTTTTCATACATATAGTGCTTCTGTTATTTTGTTCGATAAATCGGTCTTATCACGTGAATATATTGCGGTATTTTACCGCTTTGGAATCTTTCTATTTTCATACAGATTCTCACCTAACTGATAGTTAGCCGTGTAACGAGCAGAATTCTACTCGTTAACTTAACGGTCAGTTTGAGGTCTTTTAACGTCTGGTTAACTCATAACGAAACATTGACAAACGCAGTTCTCTGCTAACGACAAGTTAAAATCTTAACCGGAACTTAACGAGACATTGAGAAACCGGCCCTTAGAATCACGTTTTTCATCACCTTCACAGGAACGGCTAATTTTCTCATCCCGTTTCGTGCATTTGTCGTCCGAGTGGAGAATAACTCGGAGTGACAACTGTGCCGGCAGCTGGGTTCTGGTCTACTCGCCACACACTCGGTAGGCGGCGCGGGCATTGTGGTCTGTGACGTCATAAGGTACATGCTATGAGAGGCAGCTGGCTTCTGGGCCGTATATGCAGTAGTCGGCCATCTCAATGTAATGTACGTTGGCAGCACGGGCCCTGTCAATTCCCTCGGCGGTTGTTTCGCTTCTCTCTCGCAGACTTTAATGCGCCCCCATTACCTACTGTCATTGTTTAGCGCCTTCTGGACAGAGAACTGATTAAATCGGCACACTTCCCAACAACCCGACTTACTGCGAAATCGGCAGCACTGTCGCAAAGTCTTGTAACTTTTTGTACTATCTATTTATGCATATATACATGTGGCGTCTGTTCCGAAAGAACAGACGTCACTTCTGATCCTGCAGTTGTTGTTATTTAATATTGACAGGATATATGACATCAACTGCGATTGGGCAAAGCTGAAAATGTGTACCCAGCCGGGATTCGAACCCGGGGTTAGTGGGGAGGGGTGGGCAAGTTTGAAGCCCTTACTCTTACGGGAATTAGTTTCGTAACTACGAGTTTGAGTACTGTGGGTAGGGTGAAGCTGGGAATTTGTATCTGACGGGAGGCGTGCTCAGGTAGTGCTTGCAGGTGCGGTGATCACTGTGTCCCCAGTGGTGTAGGGGTCAGCGCAACTGCCTAGAAAGCAGGAGACCCGGGTTCGAATTCTGGCTGGGTACACATTTTCAGCTTTGCCCAATCGCAGTTGATGTCATATATCCCATGCATTAATTTATGACCAGTGTCAGAAAGAGGAGGCGTCCCCACAATTTTATGTTCACGACATTCTTGTCAATTCAGTGTTTAATACTCCCGATTTGTTGACTTTCTTTTTTATCCTATTTGTAATAAATTGTAATTATTCTTTTTAATTGCTGCAACTAATTCTGAGCTCCCTTGTCATTCCTTTTGGAGGGGTACAGAATTTTTTTTGTACTTATTTTTTAGCTAAACTAAAGAAGATGTAGGTTCCTCAGACCTCACTGGCCACTAGCCAGTCGTATTCACTCCCTTTCTAAATACAGAGACTGCATCACTGTCTGTTAATGGAATTAGCACCGAATCAAACCACTCACCATTCACTTTAAAAAAGCCGCATCGTATTATACCGAAGTCGTTCTGTAGTTGGTTCTGACCTTCTCGCCTTTATTTTTTTTTTATTTTTTTTTTTTATTTATTTTTTTTTAACATGATAAACGACTGCATTCATCTCCAAGCAGCCTAATTTCCGCCTAGTCGGAAGTCACGTATATGATTAAGGAACTAGAGGACCACTCGGCGTATCCCGGAGAGCGCCGGAAGTGACTTCTGCCGGCCGCGGTGGCCGAGGTGACTGAGGCGCTCCAGTCACGGTCAGCACGGCCACTACGGTCGGGGGTTCGAATCCCCCCTCGGGCATAGATATTTGTGCCGTCCTAGTTCGTAAGTAGTTCATAAGTAGTTTGTAAGTTTAGGGACTGATGACCCCGTAGTTAAGTCCCATAAGCTTAACAAACATTTGAACATTTGAAGTGACTTCTGCTCAGCCGCAGCCTTTCCGCGAGTGACTGGCAACTGCGCCCTCTGACGGGAGACTCCAATGCAGTCGATGCTCCACAGGAGTAACACATTACCTTCCACAGTGTCAATGTCTCAAGTTCCACGTCTATTGTCGCGGCTTATCGAGAAGTCGCCACACTGGAAAAGTGCCACGAAATGCAGGAGGGTCTGCAACGTCGTGGCAACCGAGCCTCAACGTAATGTAAACAACTGTAATCTATATCTATATATAAAAGGCTTGTGTGTGTACGTGCTGACAGACTTTTCTCCATGACCACATACTGCCACCCACTCGTGGTTGTGGTGGTAGATAACCCTCGGTCTAATGATGTTAGTAAGGGAGTTTGGTCGCGGTGCGTGGCAATGGGTAAGTGTGACGAGCAAAAATTCGCAAAATATGCAATAAATACTCTTAGGAAAAGCTATATACTCTGTGACAAACGAACTTTACGGTGCGAGTCAAAATCTGTTTATTCTTTAAATTGTCAGACAATGCGCTCCTTCCAGACTTTAATAACGACGAGGAATATCAAATACGCGATTTTTTGATAGATCACATGTCAACCACACATTACCGACTATGAATAGAGACTCAAAACAAAGATAAAACTCCAGATAGACTCAAAGATAAAAATACTCGTGGAACATTGATCACTAACGTGGAACCTTGGTGGAAACACAGACATACATTAATGATATAGCTGTGAAACTATGCGACGTAGTCCTACTCATATCCCGGCGGCATCCTGTGATAATGTTGGCAACAGATGTTGAATAACGAGAATCATGTGACACCGTCATAAGCCAATCGCGTGACACGCAAATATTTTGTCGTGAAATCAAGCATACAGCAGGAACAGCAGTATTTATCTACTCTCTATGTGGTTCGGTCATCTTTGCAACGATTTTATATCGTCTTATTGATGTTGCCAACATAAAAAGACGAAGCCGCCAGGATAGAAAGTAAAATTTTACCGAATCAGATACATCCGTTGTTGTCACATCTCATCATGACCAGCACTTTCACGCGAAACTCTTTTGTATGGAGTCTCATGATTCACACAGTCTTACAATTCATTCCAAATTCCTATTCAAGAAGATATTTGTGAAAACTGTTACAAATCAATATTCGCGCTTATGCAATATCGTTTTCAGAAATGTAATTTGCCAGCCGCTTTCGGCGCTGCAGTTGCAATGTGTAGCTTGAATTTACATTGTTCCGAAGCACGGACTTAAATTAATTTCACTCTTAGTATGAAAAACTTTATGAACATTCATCGTTTTCGACAATGACTTCTACTTAAATTTGACATCTTGGTTAGGAGAACTGAGTTTATTGACGGAGAGATCGAACATGGATTGTGTTTTTGCTGACCTACGTCCGGAACCCAAAGAACCATGATATACACAGGACCTTCTTTAACAACCGCTGCGAAGTACGGGCATATAAGCTAGTATAAGAATAATAATAATAAGAAGAAGAATGTCGCGTGGCTCATCAGTCTTTCGACTCGCGTGTCCCCAGCCTGCGGCAGCCATCCGACTGGGGAGAGGAAAAGCACGAACCGGGGACTACAGCCAGGACAGCGCAAGAGCAACTGCCGCCCCGTGCCAGCTGCTAAATTGCCGCCCCCCCCCTTTTATTTTTATTTGTATTTATTTATTTATTTATTTATTTTTACAAGACATTTGTGGAATTAAATCTGTAGGAACTGTCAGCAATCAATCGCAGTTTTTGTTTTTACTTTTCAGATCTACCTAGGCTTCCACCACTATGTGGCCAGTCTCACAGCCTTTAATGTGTGCTTACATCTAAACCGTCGCGTTGACAGATACATTCAGCATGACGTTATAGACGACAACAACTCAAAGCATTAAGAACAGCCACACTGTGCCCGAAATCTATTTAGATCTGGAAAATAAAAACAAAAATTGCGACTGATTAGTGACATTCTCTACCGATGTGTACAAAACAGTTTTTCTATTCCGCAATCTTGAAGGAAAAAAATTCTAACTTACGAGTAACGTGCGTGCGCAATACTAATTGTAGGTTATATGAAAAGCACTTACTTATTACTTCCCAAGTTGCAAGAAATTCCGACGCACCAATTCTTCTGTTATTATGAAACACAATAAAAGTGCTTTTGACCAATCTTGAAACCCTCGGGCAACTACCGAAACGAATTCTATATTTTTCTTTGTAGAGAACGCAACAATACGTATTGTCTGGAAAGGCGAAGTGGTGACACGGCAGTGCCAGGAACTACTGTAGGTCACGTGACGAGGTGCAGCGAGGCTACGGTTAAACTAGCAGTCCAAGAGTAATAAGCAAGAAGCTCACAGTAAGTAGGTGACCGATGATATGGATAAATGTATTAGCAGGCAGCAGTTTTTATAGCATTACGAACAATAGAAATAAATACGAACTTCGCGAAAACTGCACTACTTTTGTCAAACAGAATGAGCTTCAAAGCTCGCAAGGAAACCCTTATAAGCAATGTTCTGTCTATGGATTTTCGTTTTAGAAAGTGATAAAATTAATGTTTTGTTTTGTGCGGACCAGAGGGCATTGTTTCTAAAAGACCATACTTTTCAGGCTTCTAGCAGAACCAAAGCGAACAGTGGTTTACTTAGATGAAACATGGATTTACACGCATTATATAGTAAATAAATGTTGGCAAAGTAATAGTGTGAGAGTAGTATTGTCAAACAGAAGTGCCGGTCAGACTTTAATTGTTGTTCACGCAGGCAGAGACAGGTGTATCGTGGCTCAAAAAGCAAAACGTCCGACTAACAAAGAAACGGATAGCAAACATTTTCAAAAATACGTCAAAACCAAACTTATGCCAGGCTTATTACCAATGTCTTTAGCCCTTGTAATTACTCACACCGTATTTGCCCATTCGGAATACTTCTAGCCATTGTAGGTGTTCGATATGTCTGACTGTAGTAATGTTCAACCATTTTCCATAATGCGGGAAGAATAAAACACTAGGAAACTGCCATTGAAGGGCTTAGTAAATGTTTGTATAGTCTAAGGGACTTAACTACGGGGTCATCAGTCCTTACACTTACAAACTACTTATGAACTAGCTAACACTAAGGACGGCCAAATATCCGTGCCCGAGGGGGGATTCGAACCCCCGACCGTAGTGACCGTGCAGACCGTGACTGGAGCGCCTCAGTCCCCTCGGCCTCCGCTTAGCAAATTGCTTCAGGCTTAACATGTAACCACAGTATCGAACATGGCATTCGAATTCACAAATAAAAATTTTGTCTTCTCGCACGTGCCTCGCGCCGGCCCTGCCTGCAGCTTAACGTGCAGTCCGAGCCACGGGTCCTTTCTGGCGACTCCTCACATCATTCACAGGTCGAGGACGGATTAAAGTGCAGACTGATAAAAATCCCAGGGCCGATCGGGTTTCGAACAAGTGTCTCTTCGGTTTCCAATTGAGTGCTTTACTGCAAGACCTCCTGTACGGACTACCGTAACGTACTGTGCATACGTGGGAATAATGATCAGACACTGAAAGCAGTTACCTCCATATAATATCTGGCAGTGCACATAAAAAATTCTGGTCCTATGTAAAATCGATAAGCGGGACAAAGCCCACTGTCCAGTCACTAGTTGATCATTCCGGGGCAGTAATAGAAGAAAGCAAACGGTAAGCTGAAGTTCTAAATTTAACCTTTAAGAAATCTTTCACGCAGGAGGACCGCACAAATATACCATCATTTCATCAACGTACTAATTCCGAAATGGGGGACATAGCAATAGGTATTTCCGGTGTAGAGAAGCAGCTGAGAGAGCTAAATACGAAAAAGTCTGCTGGTCCGGATGGAATACCAGTTCGGTTTTACAAAGACTATTCTGCGGCATTGGTCCCCTACTTAGCCTGCATTTATAGCGAATCTTTAATTCAGCGCAAAGTTCCTAGTGATTGGAAAAAAGCGCAGGTGACTCCCGTTTATAAGAAAGGAAAGAGAACTGACCCATACAATTACAGGCCAATATCGTTGACATCAGTTTCATGTAGAATTTTGGAGCATATTCTCAGTTCGAATATAGTAAATTTCCTTGAAACGGAAAAGCTTCTTTCCATGAATCAGCACGGGTTTAGGAAACATCGTTCATGTGAAACTCAGCTTCCCCGTTTCTCACATGACATCTTGCGAGCCATGGACGAAGGGCAACAGGCGGATTGTGTTTTTCTCGACTTCAAAAAGGCGTTCGACACGGTGCCACACTGCAGACTGCTAACGAAGATACGAGCTTATGGAATAGGTTCACAGATTTGTGACTGGCTGGAAGACTTCCTAAGTAACAGAACGCAGTACGTTGTTCTCGACGGCGAGTGTTCATCAGAGACGAGTGTATCGTCAGGCGTGCCCCAGGGGAGTGTGATAGGACCGCTATTATTTTCTATCTACATAAATGATCTGATGGACAGAGTAAGTTGTAATTTGCGGTTGTTTGCTGATGATGCTGTGGTGTATGGGAGGGTGTCGTCTGTAACGGACTGTAATAGCGTACAGGTTGACTTGGACAAAATTTCTAGTTGGTGCGAAGAATGGCAGCTAGCTCTCAATGTAGAAAAATATAAGGTGATGCGCATGAGTAGAAAAAACAATCCTATAATGTTTGAATACAGCGTTAGTAGTGAGCTTCTTGATGCTGTCGCGTCGTTCAAATATCTAGTTGTAACATTGCAGAGCGATATGAAATGGAACGAGCATGTAAGGACAGTTGTGAGTAAGGCGGACAGCCGACTTCGGTTTATTGGGAGAATTTTGGGAAGATGTACTTCACCTGTAAAGAAGACCGCGTATAAAACGCTTGTACGGCCACGTCTTGAGTATTGCTCAAGTATTTGGGACCTGCAGCAGATCGGTTTGAAGGAAGACATAGAGGCGGTTCAGAGGCGAGCAGCTAGATTTGTTACCGGTAGGTTCGACCAATGCGCGAGTGTCACGGAAATGCTCCGGCAACTAAATTGGGGATCGCTGGAAGGAAGACGACGTTCTTTTCGTGAATTTCTGTTAAGTAAATTTAGAGGGCCGGAATTTGAAGCTGAGTGTAGTACGATCTTGCTGCCGCCTACTTACATTTCGCGTAAAGATCACAAAGACAAGATAAGAGAAATTAGGGCTCGTACGGAGGCATATAGGCATTCTCTTTTTCCTCGTTCAATTTGGGAGTGGAATAGGAAAGGAAATGCCTAGTAGTGGTACAGTGTACCCTCCGCCACGCACCTTACGGTGAATTGCGGAGTATGTATGTAGCTGTAGATTTTAAACGGAAAGACCACATAAAATTAATCGTGGGCAAGGCAGGCGCCAGGCTCAGACTCATTGGAAGAGTCCCCAGGAAGTGCAGCCCGTCAGTGAGGACCGCTGGTTCTGTCGGCTCACGTTGTGGGTCGCTGGGGCACACAGATCAAGCGTGACACAGGCTGCGGGTGTCCGGTCTCTGCTGCGCCCGGAGCCACATGACGGCGTTACCACCTGCAGTGTTTGTAATTTACAGGTTAAGTCGAGCGACGATTTTAACACATCTGCATCTACTGCTACATAGATACTCTGCAAATCACATTCAAGTGCCTGGCAGAGGGTTCATTAACCACATTCATAACTTTTCTCTACCGTTCCATTCTCTAATAGCGCGCGGGAAGAAAGAACACCTAAATCGTTCCGTTTTCGATCTGATTTCTCTTATTTTATTTTGATGGTCATGTCTCCCTAAGTAGGTGGGTGTTACCAAAATATTTTCACATTCATAAGTAAAAGTCGGTGATTGAAACTTCGTAAACAGATCACGCCGCAATGTATTACGTCGTTCTTTTAATGATTTCCACCACAATTCGTGCAACATTTCCGTGACGCTTTCCCCCCCGTAACGTGATAAAACAAAGCGAGCTGCCCTTCTCTGAACCTTCTCAATATCTTCCGTCAGTCCCACCTGGTGAGGGTCCCACACTGGGCAACAGTACTCCAGGAGAGGACGCACAAGTGTGATGTAGGCAGTCTCTTTGGTGGAGCTGGTGCATCTTCGAAGCGTTCTGCCAATGAAACGTAACCTTTGATTCGCCTTCCCCACAATATTTTCTATGTGTTCGTAATTGTAACTCCTAGGTATTTGGTAGAATTTACGACCTTATTGTTTGACTGATTTATCGCGTAATTGAAGTTCAATGGATTTCTTTTAGTGGTCATGTGTATTACTTCACACTTTTCTTTATTTAGTGTCAATTGCCAATTTTCGCACCAAGTAGAAATTTTGTCTAAATCGCTTTGCCGTTGCTTTTGATCCTCTGTTGACGTCACTAACCGATAAACGACAGCTTCATCCGCGAACAGTCTAAGGGAGCTATTCAGATTGTCTCCTAAATCGTTTATAAACACGAGGAAGAGTAGGGGACCTATAACGCTTCCCTGTGGAACGCCAGATATCACTTCTGTTTTACTCGATGACTTACCGTCAATTACAACGAACTGTGTCCTTTGTGATAGGAAATCGTGAATCCAATCGCACAATTGGGAAGATATTCCATAAGCACGCAATTTCATTAGAAGCCGCTTGTGGGGTATAGTATCAAAAGCCTTCCGGAAATCCAGAAATATGGAATCGATTTGAGATCCCTTTTGATGGCACTTATCACTTCATGTGTGACTTGTCGCACTCCTGTTACGCTGGTAGTTAAAAAGGTGACGAGATTTCTCCATATTACTGGCATCAATGAAACGACTCCTCTTACTCCTATTACACATGTAGTAGTAAAGATAACGTGATTTCTTCATGATACAGACATCAATTCGGTGAGAACCGTTTTTAGATGTGGCCGGGAGAAAAGAAGTGTCAGTCCATTTACACACCCTCAGTGTTTGTGTTGCACAATGAATTTTTTTTACTTTTTTTCCCAACTGATCAATGTCATTCTTGATGGGAAGATTATTTCAGCATGTTATGATTGAGAATATATGTCAGCAAGTAAGTGTTTTCTAGAGCAGATCTGCCTTTAATAGCGTTACTCAATGTTTAAGATGAATACAGGCTGTTCAACTATATATATATATATATATATATATATATATATATATATATATATATATATATATATATATATATATTGCTATTCGTTAGTCTCGCTAAAACTCGAGAAGCACTGAACCGATTTGCCTCATTTTAGTCTTGAAATAATCGTCCAAGTCCAGATAAGGTTTGAACGGTGGTAAAATATGAAAAAGTTAACCAAAAAACAGGAAAATCGGGAAAAACCGAAACAGCTTTTTCTAGAGAGCTATCAATAGTATTCGTCCAAATGCGATAAAATTTTTTTCATTCATGTTGAAAGCGAGAGGGAGATTCGAAGCCGGCCGAGGTGGCCGAGGGGACTGAGGCGCTCCAGTCACGGTCTGCACGGCCACTACGGTCGGGGGTTTGAATCCCCCCTCGGGCATGGATATTTGTGCCGTCCTTAGTCTTAGTTAGTTCATAAGTAGTTTGTAAGTTTAGGGACTGATGACCCCGTAGTTAAGTCCCACAGACTATACAGACATTTTTTTGGAGATTCGAAGGAAATAAAAATTTGGAAAAGTCTCCCGGAAAGTAGTAAAATTTAGGAAAAATCGAAACATTTTTTTTTATGAACAAAAATTCAATTTCCACATCGTAATAAGAGCATTACTTGAGTACTGCTTGAAAGAACGAGGTTTGTATGAAATACATTTTTTGAAAAATTTACCGGAATATTGGAAAATTAGAGAAAAATTGAAAGTGCGTTTTTCATTGTGTTTTTGATTCAATTCAGAACTATAACTGACTATTCTCACGACGGAGAGGGGTAATTCTTTTGTTGTTTTGTTCATTATGGTCTTGGGAAAGTTTTCAGTGAAAGGAAAAAAATAGGGACACTTACAAAGGAAAGTCGAAAAATTAGAACCAAGTTCCTTTTTCAGTGTGTTCCTAAATGTACTCAACACAATTTTGATTATTTGATGTCCAACGGAAGATGAGCGTTCTTATGAACTAAAAATTTGGGAAAGTTACCCGGAAAATTTGAAAAATCGTGAGAAACTGAAAAAGCTGTTTTTAATGGGATATATCATTCGTCTAATTGTGATAAAGTTTGTATATTTCACGTTCAAAGCAGGAGTAACGTTCGTATGAAATAAAAGTTTTTAAAACTATCCCCGAAAAGTGGAACATTCACAAAAAATACAAAGAGATTTTTCTATAAAATATCAGTACCGATCATCTGATTACCATAAAGTTTTTCCATATTTTATCACCGTTTGAACTTTCCCTGAACTTACAGGATTGAATTGAACATTATCCTGGACATGTTATCGAGCCGATACTTAGACTATATGATGATGCCTTTATAAAGCTACTGGATTTAAATTACTATGGTTTATTTTAAGAGGTAAGTGATTCGAAGTTCACCGTTCATCTAGTTTTCCCTATATCGCATTTGGACGCATGGTATTGATAGGTTACTGGTGAAAGCTGTTTCGGTTTTTTCCGGGCAACGTTTCCATGTTTTATCACCGTCTAAACCTTTCCTGAACTCGCACGAATATTTAAAGACTAAAATTAGCCAAACCGGTTCAACCGTTCTCGAGTTTTAGCGAGACTAACGATCAGCAATCGAATCGACTTTCATAGATACGTACCTAAAATCGGTTTGCACCCTTAATGTCCGATTTTAATACACCATATATATATATATATATATATATATATATATATATATATATATATATATATATATATATATATATCATTATGTCCGATTTTAATACACCATGTATTAAAATCGGACATTAAGGGTGCAAACCGATATATATATATATATATATATATGGTGTATTAAAATCGGACATTAAGGGAAGGGTGCAAACCGATTTTAGGTACGTATCTATGAAAGTGTGGCAAAAACATTACACACATATTTTTGAGGAATCTGGAGGAAAACTGACGCAGCTTGTGAAAGTGGTATTTCGGATTTAGAAAATATCGTTTATGCGAAACACAACTAGCTCTCTATTCATACGAAGTGATGGGTGCTATCGACAAAGGTTCGCAAATCGATTCCGTATTTCTTGATTTCCAGAAAGCTTTTGACACCGTACCTAACAAACGGCTTTTAATCAAATTGCGTGGTTATGGTATATCGCCACAAATTTGCGATTGGATAGGGGATTTCTTGTCAGAGAGGACACAGTTCATAGTAATCGATGGTAAGGCATCCACTAAAACAGAGGTGATATCGGGCGTTCCACAGGGTAGTGTTATTGGTCCTCTGCTGTACCTTATTTACGTAAACGATTTAGGGGAAAATCTAAGTAGCTCTCTTAGGTTGTTTGCAGATGACGCCGTCATTTACCGTCTAGTAAAATCATCTGAAGATCAAAACCATAGCAGAAAGATCTGAATAAGATATCACTATGGTGTAAAAATTGGCAATTGACTCTATTTAATGAGAAGTGTGAAGTCGTCCACATGAGTACGAAAAGAAATCCGTTAAACTTTATTTACAAGATAAATCAGTCAAAAATGACGGCCGTAAACTCCACAAAATACCTAGGAATTACTATTACTTCAGACTTAAATTGGAACGAACACGTAGATAATATCGTGGGAAAGGCGAACCAGAGACTGCGTTTCATTGACAGAACCCTTAAAACATGCAACAGAACTACTAAAGATACTGCATACACTACGCTTGTCCGTCTATTTCTGGAGTATTGCAGCCCAGTGTGGGATCCTTATCAGGTGGGTTTGACGGAGGACATCGAAAGAGTCCAGAGAAGGGCAGCTCGTTTCGTATTGTCACGATACAGGGGAGACAGCGTCACGGAAATGATACAGGATCTGGGATGGGAATCATTACAACAACGGCGCTTATCGCTGCGGCGTGGGCTACTTGCGAAACTCCAATCGCCAACATTCTCCCCCGAATGCGAAAATATATTGTTGATTCCCACTTACATAGGTAGAAATAATCATCAGAATAAAATACGAGAAATCAGAGCTCGAACAGAGAGATTCAGGTGTTCTTTCTTCCCGCGCGCTATTCGAGAATGGAATGGGATATAAATAGTATGAACCCTCTGTCAGGCACTTAAATGTGATTTGCAAAGTATCCCATGTAGATGTAGATGTAGATGTAGATGTCTCGTCCGTAGGCTGAAATCTAAAAGACTCACAGTACAAAAAAAAACAGTCTTTCACTTAAGAACTGCAGTTCTGTTGTTTATAAAAAGATGTGTGACTACATTCCATCTCGGCACAGGTAAAAACTGTGAACGTTGCATCGATGTTGCGAACTGTACTACTGAATGTGAAATAAGAATACGATGTTGCTGTGGTCTTCAGTCCGGAGACAGGTTTGATGCAGCTCTCCACCCTACTCTATCCTGAGCAAGCCTCTTCATCTCCTCATAAGAACGGCAACCCACATCCACTTGAATCTGCTTACTATACGCGTCTCTTGGTCTCCCTCTGCGAATTTTACCCCACACACTTCCCTCCAATGCTAAATTTACGATTCCTCGATGTCTAAGAATGTGTCCTACCAAGCGATCCCTTCTTTTAGTTAGGGTATGCCAAAAATTCCATTTCTCGCCAATTCTGTTCAGTACCTCTTCATTAGTTATGTGATCTACCCACCTAATCTTCAGCATTCTTCTGTAGCACCACATTTCAAAAGCCTCTATTCTCTTCTTCTCCGCACTGCTTATCGTCCATGTTTCACTCCCGTACAAGCCAACACTCCACACAAATGCCTTCAGAAAAGACTTCCTCACACTTAAATTAATATTCGATGTTAGCAGATTTCTCTTTTTCAAAAATGCTTTTCTTCCCATTGCCATTCTGCAATTTATATCGTCTGTACTGCTACCATCGCATGTTAGTTTACTACCCAAGTAACAAAACTCATCTACCAACTTCATTGTTTCGTTACCTAATCTAATTCCTTCAGCATCGCCTGATTTTCTAAGACCGCATTCCATTATCTTTATTTTGCTCTTGTTAATGTTCATTTTATACGCTCTCTTCAACACACTGTCCATTTCCATTTTTCGTTCGTTTGCAATGAATGCACTCCCGAGCAACATTATATTACGTACTATAATACAGAATGATTGACTATTTGGAGTCTTTTTCGGAGCAACTATGACGAAATATTTTGTACCCGGGCCGCTGAAACTTTGCACTTGACGTTTACAAATAACAAGTGAAGAGCAAGAAGCGATAGTCGCCAGGAACGGTCCAATCACAGCGCGGTAAACACTTCCGGTAGTCACGTGACGTGACGTCAACGTTGCCGCGTTGCCGACTCTGTTCAGTGCTACCGTAAACAAAGTTGTGTATCGTGTTTATCGCGTGTTTGTGTTGTGTGTGCTTTTTTTCGCTGCGATTTGTTTACTTTGAGTGGTTTAACTTGACTCTCCGAGTTCAAGTAATTCGATAATGTCACCGAAAAGACGTTTGTCCGGTGACGTTTTCGGAGTAAGTTCTCAGTTTCGTATGAATAAAAACTTCGAAGCTTATGCTCTGAGCAGGAAGTTCATTCCCGCTTCAAACGATCGGAAATAAGTTACGGTGCAGTGGTTACAAGAAAGAAATATTGCTGCAGATACGTCAATGTCAAAACTTCTTTTATAATCGCTCGTGAAACAAAATAAGCCTATTACACCCACACATGCAGTAGACGAAATCGCAAAGGAACAGTGTCACAATGAAATAAATCTGCCCCCATTTCACTGCTGTTTTAACCCTATAAAATTGGTATGGAATGATGTGAAGAATTACTTAGGGAACAATAAGTCTTTCACAATAACAGAGGTGGAAAAGTTGTTGCATGAAGCTGTTGCCAATGTGGATGCTGCATCTTGGAAAAAAAAGGGTCGAGCAGGTTGAAAAACTGATTCGGGTAGCTCAAACAATAGAAGGTATCATCAGTAATCAACGGTTAATGATTTGTCTTGGTGATGATGAAGATTTTGGCAGTGACGACAACAGTGAAGATGGGGAGCTGGATGTAATTGTACCATTGTCGCCGTAAATTGGTGAGTGAAAAGCATTCTGATTGTAAAACGTAGAGAGAGAGGTTACGATCTTGATTATTGTTTATTTCGTATGCGTCGTGATTCAATGCTTATTTTCTATATTGGTTTGCTCCGTTATTGAAAGCGTGTGCATTGTTGTGCTCTGGTCTTCATTAATATTCCGTTAATTAATTGCAGCTGAAGAACGAATCATTAGATGCACTTTTATTGCTCAATAGCTTACATTTCCGAGATGCAACTGAAAACCGTTTCGTCTGCTGTGCGTATAGAGGCCAGTGTTGTAATGTCGCTGAAGCAGTGTAGCCAACTTAACTCGCCGTAACGCGAAACGTCAAGTGCAATGTTTCAGCAGCCCGGGTATACGCTAGTGTAATGTGCTCCTATGAAGTAGTTTCGTCAAAGATCTTGGATAAAATCGTTGACAAAATCTTTGTCAAAGACCTTTTACAGTGTAATGCTGAGGCCTTCTGTTGTGTTGTGTTCTGTTCTGCCTTGGTGAGCGAACCTCCAGAAAACATGTGCAGCCCCGCACGGACCGTCGAGATAAGACGGAGACCTGACTGACTGCGCGTTCTCACGGGTTATCGCAGACGATTGGCACGCTAGCTGAGCGCGTGTCGAGGTGCGGACGAGGTCGGCCCAGCTTATCTGACAGCAGATTACGCAGGGAGGCGGTGGAGTACCTGTCCACTCTAGAGCTCCTAAAGTCAAACGTTCCAATGTTTGTAGAGCTTACGGCACTTAACTGCGGGGTCATCAGTCCCTAAGCTTACAAACTACTTATGATATGAACTGTTGTTGTTGTTGTTGTGGTCTTCAGTCCGGAGACTGGTTTGATGCAGCTCTCCACAATACCCTATCCTGAGCAAGCCTCTTCATCTCCACATAAGAACGGCAACCCACATCTGTCTGAATCTGCTTACTGTATCCATCTCTTGGTCTTCCTCTGCGATTTTTACCCCACACACTTCCCTCCAACGCTAAATTCACAATTCCTTGATGTCTAAGAATGTGTCCTACCAATCTATCCCTTCTTTTACTCAAGGTATGCCAGAAATTTCTTTTCTCCCCAATTCTGTTCAGTACCTCCTCATTAGTTACGCGATCCACCCACCTAATCTTGAGCATTCTTCTGTAGCACCACATTTCAAAAGCCTCAATCCTCTTCCTGTCCGCACTGTTTATCGTCCATGTCTCACTCCCATACAAGGCAACACTCCACACAAATGCCTTCATAAAGGACTTCCTTAGGCTTAAATCAATATTCGATGTTAACAAATTTCTCTTCCTCGAGAACGCTTTTCTACCCATTGCCATTCTGCATTTTATATCCTCTGCACTGCGGCAATCATTTGTTATTTTACTGCCCAAGTAACAAAACTCATCTACCTCCTTTATTGCTTCATTTCCCAATCTAATTCCTTCAGCATCACTTAATTTTCTTACACTGCACTCCATTACCCTAGTTTTGCTCTTGTTAATGTTCATATGATATGAACTAGCTAACACTAAAGACGGCACAGCCGGCCGCGGTGGCCGAGGGGACTGCGGCGCGTTAGTCACGGTATGCACGGCCACTACGGTCGGGGGCTCGAATCCCTCTTCGGGCATGGATATTTGCGCCGTCTTTATGATATGAACTAGCTAACACTAAAGACGGCACAAATATCCGTGCCCGAAGAAGGATTCGAACCCCCGACCGTAGTGGCCGTGCATACCGCGACTGGCGCGCCGCGGTCCCCTCGGCCACCGCGGCCGGCTAGACCTCTTAAAACCACAGGCTTTGGCATCCGCCGTTTCCGTTCCGTGCGAATGCTAAACACAACACGTAGCTTATACGAACCGTGTTGTCTTCTTGAAGTTGTAACACCTCGTTTGTATTTAAGTTAATATTTTTAATTATTTAGGGACCAGTAGTCAATTTTCGTAATGGGAAACTTAGAACTAAAACTATTGTGAATATTAATTTAACAGTAGGTCAAAGTGATTACGGGAATACCAGCATGGAGGGCGAATAAGATGGTAGTTACTTGTTCCGTGGGGTCATATAAAAGCAAAATTTCCGCATTGTGAAAGTCAGTCTCATGTTTTAGCCGAATAAATCGATGAAATGTGTGTGATACGCGTTACTGTACATTATTAATGGACATTGTACGAAAGGTTTAGTACCGCGTAATAGTTTTGTGATTCGTACTAACAGCGTCGAAATCTCATTTCATTTGGGCCTGCAGCATTGTGTATGTCTTTTAAGGACATATTGTTCATCTATGAAATGCCAAAATGCTGCTTCACTTTATAGATGTTAAAAACTGTTTATTATTATCGCAATAGGCCTATTTTGGCTCTGTGGCCATCATCAGGCTATCTGCGGACAAATATTTATGATTAAAATGAGTGAAATAAAGACACTATATTTTGATATTTGATAATATTATCAACTCAAATTCTTGCCATCCCAAAGCACAAAAACATGCATATTTTAACACTATGATCAATAGACTAATAAACCTACCATTAGAAGAAACAGTTATAAATAAAGAGCTTTCAATACTAACCTATATAGCCCACAAAAATGATTTTAATTCAAGTATAGTAAAGAAACTATACGACAAACACACGAAACACAAACCCAATAAAATTTTAAATGACATTAAGCTATTGAAAGATACATCCTTAAAACAAAAACTTAAATACGTACCACACATTTATATAGGACGAACGTCTGATGAGCTGAACGCATTATACTACAGTTAGATTTGCCTACAGAACTACACATAACATAAAAACCTTAATCCATTCCACTAAGACAAAAATACCAGTATACCAATTACCAGGCATATATAAAATTAACTGTAAGGATTGTCAGAAATTTTATATAGGACAAACTGCCAGAACTTCGAAATTCGATACAAAGAACATACAAGAAATTCCGAAAAAAATATTTCAGCTTTCTTTAATCATTTGAAAACAGAAAATCACGAAACCGGTCGAATTACAGACGCAATGAAAATATTACATATCACACCAAAAGGTTATCATATGAACATCCTGGAAGAGATAGAAATTTATACACATTTGAAGGAAAGCCCTGACGAAATTTTAAATGAAGAAACCGAACTACAACACAAACATTATCTAGACAACTTTATTAAAATTTCCAAGTCGAGCTAAAACAAAGACATACATCGAAATACCATAAAATAATAAAGATCACACCATACTACCAAATATCCCACTATATGCAGTGATAAACAAACTGTAACCATAGAGCATCGCTGGAGGATATGTCAAACTGACACATTAGCTGTAAAAAATTCAGACCTGATTAACGTAATATATATACCATCTAAAGAACATGTATACTGCAATCATTGCAGTCATTATAATCAATTATACCTCCACGATGCTATATGGAAGTGAGTCTGAAATAATATATCACGGAAAATGTATTAAAATTGTAAGTATCTTTATTTCACTCATTTTAATCATAAATATTTGTCCGCAGATAGCCTGATGATGGCTACAGAGCCGAAATAGGCCTATTGCGATAATAATAAACAGTTTTTTAACATCTATAAAGTGAAGCAGCATTTTGGCATTTCATAGATTAACAGTATTGAAATCAGTCATTACGGTCGATACTTAACATCAGTCGAATGATTGTGTGCTGGTTTAGGCTTAGTTTTTACTTGATAATTATAGAAACTACATTCTGGGACTAGATCGAACTTATCTCGGATATTAGGAACATTTCATCCATATCATTACATTCAAAAGTGACTGAATATATTCGAAGAATCTAGAAAAAGTTACGTGTGTCTACGTTAATTTATTTACATAATATTATCTTTGACTGAACGAACTGACGCGTGTATACACTCGATCGGACTGTTTGCACAATAACTTGACGAGCAGTTTAGTTTACGAACTACGTAATATTATTCCAGGGCGTGAACTTTAATCAGAAACTTTTAATTATGCACATCTCGCGGTTTTAAGCACTGTTTGATGGATGGTAGCGTTTTGCTAGGCAACGCGCTTGTTTTCTCTGGATATAATTTATATATTAAATTACGGATATAAGTAATGGAGTCTAATACTATTTAAATCCAAACCCGTCCACTAAAAGAGGGAACAGTTAGCTAATGTCGATTCCGAGAAAGCCCTCTGTTGTGGTAGTCCTGCCAATGGAAGCGTTAATTTAAAGAAATGAACGTTAGCAGCCGGGCATATCACGCTTCGTGCATTGGTTTATGTGTGGTTTAACAAGAGGAATGCCACAAGGTTTAATGAAATATTTTGCAAGTGCCTACATACAGCCTTAGATCGTGCTACTTTGAGCTTGCGATCCGCTCTCGGTTACATCGATATGTCGATTAGACACAAAAATCTCGCGTTTTCTTTACTTATTGCAGTTTTTCTTTTCTGTCCAGATAATGAGAAAAGCGCAAGAAACATATATATTTCTGTGATAAAAATCTCGTGCTACGATTAATTCTGCCGAAACTGTCACGCTGTCACAAGTACACATCTGATTGTCGTACTCACATTCCTGTAAGTACTTCCATTACGCTATTGAGAAAGTTTCAGAACGTATTACAAACACTGACACGAAAAAGAATATTAGTGTACACGATCTAAGGTTTACGGTCGTAGACGCACACAGTGCCGATGTTGGCAACAACCGTTGAATGTTACTGGAAAACCTAATCGTATAGAATGAGGGGAATGATCCTTTGTGTTGAGAATCAAATAAATAAATAATTATGTTCCTTCTCTAGGTTGACAGGCTTTTATATGTAACAGTATCCTTGTCTTGTCAGTAATTTAATAATCCTTGTAAATCAAATATTTCGTTGCCAACATTAGCACACTACGCCGCCGCAGCCGCAAGTAGAATTTACACAGTATTCTTTGTCAGTTAAGCGTCTATATTGGCATTTAAAGACACACATATTGTGCTCTAAAAACAGTATGGTCTGCGATGTTTTGCTGTGTTACGATATTTTGTGGCTGCTAAATCCTTACAAATTCTGAAGTCAGCGGGGGTAAAAAACAGGGAAAGGAGAATTATTTACAAACTTGTACAAAAACCAGACCGCAGTTATTAGACTTGAAGGGCATGAAAGGGAAGCATTAGTTGGGAAGGGCGTAAGACAAGATTGTAGCCTTTCTCCGATGTTATTCAATTTGTACATCGAGCAGGCGGTGAAGGAAAGCAAGAAAAAATATGGAATAGGGATTAAAGATCAGAGGGAAGAAATAAAAACATTGCGTTTTGCTGATGACATTGTAGTTCTGTCAGAGACAGCAAAGGACCTGGAAGAGCAGTTGAATGGAATGGACAGTGTGTTGAAGAAAGCGTATAAAATTAACATTAACAAGAGCAAAACAAAGATAAAGGAATGCGGTCTTAGAAAATCAGGCGATGCTGAAGGAATTAGATTAGGTAACGAAAGAATGAAGGTGATAGATGAGTTTTGTTACTTGGGTAGTAAAATAACATGTGATGGTCGCAGTACAGAGGATATAAAATGCAGAATGGCAATCGGAAGAAAAGCATTTTTGAAAATGAGGAATTTGCTAACATCGAATATTAATGTAAATGTAAGGAAGTCTTTTCTCAAGGCATTTGTGTGGAGTGTTGCCTTGTACGGGAGTGAAACATGGACGATAAGCAGTGCGGAGAAGAAGAGAATAGAGGCTTTTGAAATGTGGTGCCACAGAAGAATGCTGAAGATTAGGTGGGTAGATCGCATAACTAATGAAGAGGTACTGAATAGAATTGGTGAGAAACGGAATTTTTGGCATACCTTGACTAAAAGAAGGGTAGATTGGTAGGACACATTCTTAGACATCGAGGAATCGTAAATTTAGCATTGGAGGGAAGTGTGTGGGGTAAAAATCGCAGAGGGAGACCAAGAGACGCGTATAGTAAGCAGATTTAAGAATAAGTGGGTTGCCGTTCTTATGAGGAGATGAAAAGGCTTGCTCAGGATAGAGTAGGGTGGAGAGCTGCATCAAACCAGTCTCCGGACTGAAGACCATAACAACAAATCCTTACAGGCAGCTTCCCTGTCGAGAAGCAGTACTTTCAAAAGAGCTAAACAAAAACTTACGTTAGAATATCACAGACGATGTTGCTTCAAGCTATAATAATAACTATTTACTCGCAACACATAACTGTCGGCTAGGTCCGCGTTCCCAGTTCTTGCACCGACAGTTAATGACCCATTTTTTTCTCATCTCAGAATCTGTGGGGAAACTAAACGTCCTGTAGCCACCTCTGGAATTTCTTGAGCAGTTTATGGCAACACAACCACCCGTACTGTCGTAGACGCAACCCTACACCACTGCACGGTGTCTGAAGCCTAGTCTACACGACGCCACTAGGTTTCACGAAACTGCGCTACTGGCCAGTGCGCATGCGCAGCAGGCGTTCGCGCAACTCGTTGGCGAAACTAAAACAGTTGTCGGCAGCTTCCAACTTTGGCGAAACTGATTGCGCGTGTTTTTAGTTTAGGTGATAACCAATACTGAACAAAATACAACATAAAAGGGGGGGGGGGGAGGAAGAAATAATTTGGCTTTTGAACATACATGCGATGCATAGGTGTTTGTGCAATTTTAACGATGAAAATTTTGCCGGCCGCGGTGGCCGAGGAGACTGAGGCGCTTCAGTCACGGTCTACACGGCCACTACGGTCGGGGGTTCGAATCCCCCCTCGGGCATTGATATTTGTGCCGTCCTTAGTGTTAGCTAGTTCATAAGTAGTTTGTAAGTTTAGGGACTGATGACCCCGTAGTTAAGTCCCATAAGCTTTACAAACATTTGAACATTTGACGTCAGTGGCGAATAAGCAGCGGCTTGTTAGTGCTCTTGAAGCAATTATTCGTAAATTAAATATTGATGGGTTGACCGTTAGCGAATTGCAGACTAAAGTACATTCAATTCCAAATACTTATACAAACGAACTATGGCTATTGTGGATTTGGGAACACGGTACAGGTACTGTAGAGACGAATATCTACTTGACAAGAAAAGTATTGCAATTTATAATTTCAGTTCTGGTAACAGTGCTTCACGCATAACAGTATCTTGTTTCTTTATTGCATTACTAACTCTGTTTAAAAGGAACGTAAACTGCTCTGGTGACATTCTAAGTTGATGAAAATAACTTATAGGGTCTTCGATCACAATTTCTTTCAGCAAGGACGCTAAGGAACCGATCTGACGTCTTTTTTTAATCCAGTCACAAACCCAAACACATTTCTTATTCTTCTTATGTTTAGTCTTATGCAGCGACTTCACACAGACAAGCAATAGATTCGCCACAACCCTTACAGCTACCAAAACTTTCATTCTACGGCGCCTATGGCACTCACAAAACAACGAAACTGAAGTGTATGGTATTGGCGCCGTGTCTACAGACACACGAGAAACCAGCTGCGCGCAACTCTTTTCGTGAAACGAGTGTCGCAGCCCAGTGTCGTCGTGTAGACCAGCCTTAAGTGAAGAGCAGAGCTACCGCAATGGAAACGGCGGGTGCACCAGCTCCTACTTACCGGAGGGAGCCTTACTGCACTCTCACCGGCGGCTGTCCCGACGGTGTCCTGACAAAAGCAGCCAGTGACAAAAATTCACGAAAAGAACGTCGTCTTTCTTCCAGCGATCCCCAATTGAGTTGCCGGAGCATTTCCGTGACACTCGCGCATTGGTCGAACCTACCGGTAACAAATCTAGCTGCTCGCCTCTGAACCGCCTCTATGTCTTCCTTTAAACTGATCTGCTGCGGGTCCCAAATACTTGAGCAATACTCGAGACGTGGTCGTACAAGCGTTTTATACGCGGTCTCCTTTACAGGTGAAGTACATCTTCCCAAAATTCTCCCAATAAACCGAAGTCGGCTGTCTGCCTTACTCACAACTGTTCTTACATGTTCGTTCCATTTCATATCGCTCTGCAATGTTACGCCTAGATGTTTGAACGACGCGACAGCATCAAGAAGCTCACTACTAATGCTGTATTCGAAGATTATGGGATTGTTTTTGCTACTCATGCGCATCACCTTACATTTTTCTACATTGAGAGCTAGCTGCCATTCTTTGCACCAACTATAAATTTTGTCCAAGTCATCCTGTATGCAACTACAGTGAATTAAAGACGACACCCTCCCATACACCACAGCATCATCAGCAAACAGCCGCAAATTACAACTTACTCTGTCCATCAGATCATTTATATAGATAGAAAATAATAGCGGTCCTATCACACTCCCCTGGGGCACGCCTGACGATACACTCGTCTCTGATGAACACTCGCCGTCGAGAACAACGTACTGCGTTCTATTACTTAGGAAGTCTTCCAGCCAGTCACAAATCTGTAAACCTATTCCATAAGCTCGTATCTTCGTGAGCAGTCTGCAGTGTGGCACCGCGTCGAACGCCTTTTTGAAGGGGAGCTCTGTGTTTGTTTTGCAATTCAAGGTTGTCTTCATGGAAGAAGTACGATGTGGAGCGTCATTTTCAACTGCTTCACGAAAAAGATGTAGTTAGTTTGACTAAAAGAAGAACGAAAAGTCGAACTTATAGAAATGAAGCAGAAAAAGGAGAATGACGTAAGTATACTTGTAGATAATTATGTTATTAATTCAATTTACTGCTTTTATTGATATGTTGTGTGCATTTTCCGTCAATTTTTCCTTCTTCTGTACGTATTTACAGGAAGAAAACCTTGTAATCCAGCGATGAGAGTAAGCTATCATGTAGCTCTTAAAATAGCTAAAACTGCGCAGCCCTTCAGCGATGCAGAATTTGTGACATTTGCATCCAGTGACATTAGCACCCAGTTCTGGTCGAGGGGCGGCCCGCTAATCTCCCCGTCCGGTCTCTGCTCGGCAGGTAGAAGAGCCCAGGGCTGTGAGGTCGCATTGAGACAAGGCCGTACTTGACGGCAATAGCATTGCTGCAATTCATAATGGAAGCGGGCCTAAAGAACAACCAAGGCATATTAATAAGATTTGTGACCTGGAAAAAGTCTTCGATAATGTAAGGTGCTGGATGACGTTCGCAATTCTGAGAAAAATAGGAGTAAGCTGTAGGTAAAGGCGGGTAATATATTGTATAAGAACCAAGTGGATACAATAAGCGCCGAAGTCAAGAACGAAGTGCTAAGATTCAAAAGGGTGTAAGAAAAGCTTCTGCACTGTCGGCATCACTGTTTAACTTGCGCAATAAGGCGTAATATCGGAAATAAAGAATAGGTTGAAGTCTTTGATAAAAGTTCTGGGTAAAACAATATCAATGATAAGATTAGCTAATGACATTGCTATCGTCTGTGGAATTGAAGGAAAATTACAGGACCTGTTGAATAGAATGAAAAGACTAATGAGCACATACCATAGACTGAAGGTAAACTACAGAAAGACGAAAGTCATGAGAACTAACAGACATAAAAGTAGCGAGAAAATAACATCCGAATTGGTGATCACAATGTACACGAAGACAAGGAATTCTGCTACCTTTGCAGTAAACAAACCCACGACGGAAGAAGCAAGGGGGACATAAAAAGTAGACTAGCAGAAGCAAAGAGGGCATTCATGGGAAAGAGAAATCTACTGCTGTCAAACATCGCCCTGGACCTGCGGCACATACGTTTGCAGCACAACACTGTATGTTTGCGAAACTTGGGCCGCTGGGAAATGAGAACAGAAGAGCATTGAAACATTTGAGGTGTACTTTAGAGAGTAGTACAAAATATCATGTTATTTTTGTAGGTACTGCTTCTAAGTTTATCTTTTAAATCCATAAAGCCTGCATATTTATGAATTTTGGGCATTTGCCCAGGCATTTATTGTGGGAATTTGCCCCAACTTATAAATGTCGAGGCATTTTGCATCACTAAGGAAACGCTGATTGGTATACATTCCTCGACAGTGCGTTGTTCTATGTTTTGAATAGCGCCAAATCCCTGTTCCGTCTGCTTTGGTTCTTTTTATGATGTAAGAGTAGCCCTTGTAGTGGCCACATCGCTTACCCTTCTCGGTCGTCGATATCTCGATATAGAAACTGTGACTGCAGGCAGACTGTGTGGAGAGAGCGTTTCCGGTGAGTGGGGACTCCCAGGGTGAGGGCGACGTGGCTGCAGCCTAGTGAACAGGTAGTTTCCAGTCAGACTGGCTGCAAATGTCGCAGATTTGTGGTTGGGTGCAAATGTCACTGGGTGCAATTGTCACATATCCGTCCCGACGCCCGTCAAACGGAGTCAACAGTGTGGCCATTATAAAGTCCAGCCACTGTCGAGCTTACGAAATCCAAGCGACGCGCAAAGATTTCGTTACCACAATTTACCACGCCACTGAAAGACAAAATCGTACTGACATGTTTTACGGCCCACCTTAAACTTGTAGTTTTATCATTTTTGCAAATTTTTCGGACAAAAATAATAATGTAAATACGTAACACTTTTAGGAAAAAAAGGAGAAGAAATAATTAGGAGTGGCGGGTCCCGAACCACTGACCGTGTGCATTACAATTCAACAAGCTGCCCACTACACTACACCGAACAATTACGGAGTTCGTGCTTTATTTTCATACTACTGATGGCAGTTGATAACTGATGTTAATAAGGCATTTTTAGACACCAGATTATCATTTATCGCACGAAGAACGACGTCTTTTTGTTAATTCTTCAGTGCGCCGTTGCTTTGAAATGACAACGTGTAAGTTAAAAGGTAAAGCAGTCAACAATCGAAAGATTGGTTTGAACAGCACAGTGCTTTACTAGGCACGGTCCTGTTTGGAGGTGGTATGCCGTTGCCTTCCTCCGACCTTGGAACTGACTTACCCAGCCAGTTATAGGGGGACCTACAGTTTAACGTGGGTTCCGAACCACGGTGCTACTCGGTATTTTTCACATGAGCAACACTGCCAGAGGTGAAAGAAGTGGAAAGTGACAGATAAAAATCCTAGGGCCTGGCAGGGATCGAACCCGCGACCTTTGGATTTGTAATCTGGCACTCTACCACTGTGCTACCGAGGCGCAAACGTGTAAGTTACAATAAGAAAATCATCAGATACGAAACGCAAGATGGCGTATGCCAGAGAGTTCTGGGCGAGGAATGTCACGTGACATCTGCGAACGGCTGGTTTTCGTTAATTCAATGGAGGGAGTCAAATCGCCGTTATTTTTGCAAATATCTCTCAAACGATACGAGATATGATAGAAACATAAGAGAGCAAAGTTGTAGCGAATTTTCTCCTCTCCAAATGCGGTTATTCAATTTTCGTGTCAGATGAATGGTTAAGCCGTTATTTTCATTTAAATTTCGAGCTGTCAAAAAACGATCGCAAAGGCCCACTTTTAGTGTTACTGACCGTGGGTCAAGAAGAATGAAATTCCAACAGTGAGGCGCACGCAGAAAATAAATTTCGCTATTCGTTTAAAAACGACGAAAATCATGTTGTTGTTGTCGTCTTCCCTCCACAGACTGTTGTGCTGCTGCAAGCCTCTTGACCGCCTCATAAGAACGACAACCCACAGCCATCTGAATCTGCTCACTGTATTCGTCCCTCGGTCTCCCTCTACGATTTTTACCACACACACTTCCTTCTAATGCTAAATTAACGAGTTCTTGATATCTGCGGCCTACAAATCGATCCCTTTCCTTAGTCGAGATGTACCAGAAACTCCTTTTCTTCTCCGTTGTGTTCAGTACCTCCTCATTACCTAGGAGACCCACGAACCTAATCTTCAGCATTCGTCTGTAGCGTCACATTTCAAAACCTTCTATCCTGTTGCTATCCCAACTATTCGACAGAAATGTTTCACTTCCATAGAAGGCATCATTTCAAACAAATGCCTTAAGAAAGGACTTCCTTACACTTAAATTTAGATTCCATGTTAACAAATTTCCCCTTTTCAGGAACTTTTTCTTCGCATTCCCATTCCACATTTCATGTCCTCTGTACGGATACTATCGTGTTTTATTTTACTGCCCAAGTAACAAAACTCATGCACCACTTTATTTCTTTCGTTGCCTTCAGAATCGCCTTATTCCATTACTCTTTCAAAACACTCTTCATTATTTTCCATGGTCTTTGCTGTATCTGACAGAATTACCACGTCTTCGGCAAACCGCAAAGTTTTTATTTCTCCGCTCTCGACTGTAACCCCTCATCCAAATATCTGCCACCTTTCCTTCGCAGCTTTCTCAATGTACAAACTCAGGAAAAAGGCTACAACCCTTCCTCGTTCCCTCGGAACCGTGCTTCCCTATCATTCGCTTCGACACATCTGATTTCTATACAAATTCTAAATAAGAGTCCGTTACCTACAGTTTACTCCAGATGACATCAGAATCAGTCAACATTGTCAAAAGTAATCTGCAAATCCACAATCAGTAGAATATTGCAGGGTTTCCTTTCCTTAACCTGTCTTCTGAGATAAGTCGGAAGTCAACTATTTCCTCGCGTGCTCCTACATATCTGCTAAATCGAAATTGATCTTTCCCGAGGACGCCTTCTACCAGTTTTTCGATTCTTGTTCAGATAATTCATGCTAGAATTAGACAGCTTAGTTAAACAGAAAACGTTGTTGGCAACGGGTACAGGAAATTTTGAGATGTTTTTGGAGATGGTGATGACGTCACTGTCTGTATTCCTGTGAACAAATTGCTCCCAATTGCTCCTTTGAATACGATAGGACATATTTCAGCTTTACTGACGTCTTCAGGCAGCCTGTACAAATGTGACATTATCAACTTGACGATTACCGTAACTGTAACTTATATTACTGAATATTAGACTTCTTGTATCGAAACGATATCCGAATATTCGTCTCCCCTTCTGGTTTCGGCCGACACCGTAACGTAACTCAAACTGGCCTGATTAACTTAAAATTTCTGTCACTTACGTCACATCGCAGATCACTGGTTTTTCCACATTTTTCGAGATGCCCCTCGCATTGAGGCTGCTCGAGTGTGTGTGTGTGCCACATCAGACGATGACACGGGAAGCGAACAGCTTTGGTCAAATCGACGGCACTTGTGTTAGAGTACTTCCAAATTGGATTCTTTTCATTTAGATTATCCATGACGCGGATGTTTCAGAGCCCGTGAATTATTTTCAATATTATTTAAGAAAACTTACACCAGTCACTTTTACTTGAAATGATATTTATTCCATGAACCGGTTTTCAAACCTTTTCACGTTCATCATCAGATGGATCATGTTACAATAACATTTTAAGCGTCATGTTGGATGCTGGGTCTGTGATGGGAAGACGGAAATTATTTTGAAAAAACTCGAATTGCACGTTGCTTACGTCTGTTTTGTATTTGTAAGATTCCGTGAAATTTGCTGATCTACTTACTGCGACTGTATGGCCGGATTTTTGTGGTTAATTTCCATTTCTTGCGTCTTCTTTTGTTTAAGTCACAGTAACACATCACTTTTTCTGTTGGGTTCTAACTGCTTTTACAGCTGCTGTTATTTACAAACGTCTTAATTCGAAAGATATAACACTCTTTGTACAGGCAAGTTTGTTTTGAGTATGATATAGTAGATTATTTAGAAAGTAATTTTGTCAATAATAAACTGCAAAAGTGAATAATAAATAAATACTGTCTGTATTGTTTCCATAGCTTTTCTACTTAATATGTATGTATACAATCAGTCATAGTACAAGAATAAAATTCGTATTATTGCTATGTTTAATTTATACACTATTTGTGTTCCAGAATATTAATTTAGACTAGGTTCTATTTATTGTGTTCAAAGACAGTGTGAATCTGGTTGCTCTATAATTGTAGGATTGAAGGGGTAGGTATTTAGATGTGGGTAAAGCAATTATGTATTTGTTCTTTAGTAGTGATTTTTACCTTATCAGAAAGCATATGAAAGAGTTGTCATGAGTGGAGGGTTTTTTTTTTATTTGAGGGGGGTAGGGAATGGGGGGGAGGCTTTTTGTGAATTAATTTCTTTACATTAGCAGGTTCTCAAAATTTCGCAGGAACATTTTGTTTTTTAGTTCAGTCTGATCATTGAGCAGGTTGTTGGATGTTGTATTTGTATTGATGAGGATTTCAATTTCTTCAAGGAGGTTAAGTTTCATGCCCTTATTGGCAAAATGGGGTATTTGTAGGATTTTTTTGGATGTTATCTGCAGAATGACCTTGTTGGGTAAGGTGTGAGACAAAGCTGGATTTGTTTAAGTTACTGGATTCTTTTCTCCTCGTCGTGATATTTTCTGTCTAAAAAAGAAAAATTAGAGGAATTTAGACAATAAGTGGAGTCTCGGAATTCCTAGTTTCGCGTAAATACGAGCGTTATAAAGTAAAACGACAACCGCGGCTACATCCGTGTTGACAGAAAAATGCACTCCTCCATTATAACGCGAAGTAAATAGTGACAAGTCTTTAAAACCTTTAGGCTGCCAGTGTAAATGACTGTTTGAAAACTTTGTTTTAAAAGAAAGTTATATTATTTTACACGTGTATTCTTCTCAACGTAGCTTTTCTTCTTTTTCACACATAAATTTCGATAGTTGCACGTTACCCCGATCTCGTGTACCTCGAACTAACGAGACTACTGTACAACTAGCACAAATTCCACAGTCCTGCCTATCTCCCACTAGGAAGACAAACGTGCCAAGTACATATTGCGGAACGCCAGCGCCTCAACACGACGACCGCAATACCAAATGTGTAGAAAGTAATCATTTGTTCGATTCCGTGAGAAGCCTGTATGATTTGTTTCTTGACAGCTCTAGTTTTATATTGACGTCTTCACCTCCGAGTTCTGCAAGCGGCAAACAACTTTAGGGGAGACCGGGGCACATTTTCCATATGGGCAAGTTTTCCAAATCCGTTTATTTTCGAAACAAACCGCTATATGTTACCACCGGCGATACTGTAGGAAGTAGCAACAAAGCACGCTTCATTTACGAAAGTTTCAGTGTTGTACCAGCAGTCACTACGTCGGCAGGTCTGTTTTCGTCATTTTTGCAAATGTGAGTAAACTTCCACGTTTTTATTGAAACTTAAAATAAACATTCTAGCGTTAAACTTGTTATTTTGACATTGCACACACTAAAAGTGGGTTTCTTTCTTCACGTAACTGTGCATTTCTTTTGTAAATAGCTTACACTGTTACTCATCGACGTAGTGTTATAGTTCCGAATATGGCGACGGGGCACGTTTTCCGAGTGCATATGGGGCACATATTCCTTATTGCTTTGAGTCTTACGCCAAGTCTAAAGCAAATGAAAAGTGTGTACAGTGCACGAAATGGGAGCATGGAGACTGTACGAAACGGAATGTTGCATTTTTTGTTTTCTTACATTGTGATTCAGACAATCAGTATAAGTATTGTTAAAAATGTCTGTATCTGTAAAATATTTAAGTCACATATTTTGTAAAACCATTAAATAGCATTTGTTTTTATTTAATGTGGCTATTTTTACTATCCTCTTTTGTAATATATTGTAAATTCATGATAAAAATACGTATTCAGTGAAATCAAGATGATTATCTCTGTTTTAACATTGAAAGTTTAATTGGAATATTTGCCCCTGTACATTTTAAGTAATCTGGAAAACTTTCCCCGCATACGGGGCAAATTTTCCAACGCAACATGGTCAGACAAAACCATTTGTTACCAAGAATGATATTTACTATTTTCAAAAATATCTGTACAAGAGTGTAAATAAAGGTGTAGGAAATATAATGATCCGCTGTTTACCGCAAAATCGATAAAATTAAGAAGTACAAAAATAAAAATGTAAAATGGTGGAAAACGTGCCTCGGTCTCCCTTACATACCTCCTTCTTGGTATTCCTGAATACATAGCAGCTTCAGTCAGTGGTGCACAAAGAATTTCGAAAAATAAAAAAATAAAAAGTCACGGTTCCGACCAACAGTATGATTGATGGCAGTATAAATTTACGCAAACTCAAAGGGATACGGTGTGTACCGCATGATCAGTGTCACCTGAACCCATGTTAGTTATTAAAGAAAACCTTGTGGCTTTCGAGGAAACTCATTTATGAAACTTACAGTATAACAATAGGATAATCCATTCCATTACGTACAATACTCAATAAGAAATTTCCTGGCAGATTAAAATTGTGTGCCGCAACCGGAACTCCAACCTGGGACCTTTGCCTTTCGCGAGCAAGCGCTCTACCGACTGAGCTATCCCTTAGGCTGCGGCTAAGCTATGTCTCCACCATATCCTTTCTTCTAGGAGTGCTAGTCTTGCACGGTTCGCAGGAGAGCTTCTGTGAAGTTTGGAAAGTAGGAGGCGAGGTACTGGCAGAAGTAAAGTTGTGAGGCGGCATCGTGAGTCGTGTCGGGATAGCACAGTCGGTAGTGCGCTTGCCCGCGAAAGGCAAAGGTCCCAGGTTCGAGTCCCGGTTCCGACACACAATTTTAATCTCCCATGGAGTTTCATATCAGCGCACACTCCGCTGCAGAGTGAAAAGTTTCATTCTGAATAGTGAATAAGTTAAATTGTTACTAAGTAAGTTCGAGAAAGATGATATCGGCCAGGCAGACGATGTCGACTGATTTCTGGCTGAAAAACGACGTGGCGGCTGCGACGGAAAGCGAATGCTGGGCCTGTCGTCACTGAATGCAGCTGACGATGTATTTACTGCTGCGTAAATTTCATTGGAGCAATACGTGTTCTGAAAATGTTTCACGATTTCCTTATTGATCTTTGACAGCTTCTTGTCAGATAACCAGCGATACAGTACGGTTACGTGCCGTTTGTTTCTTATGAAGATAATCTTTGCTATTCGAATAGCCAATCTTCGACACAGACGCTAGACCGGCAAACCTGCTGCTTCTGTCACTGAATCAAGCCCGACGCCGCCATCTTGCGTCAAAAAGTTTCCGTACGACACTTCTAAGATTTTCTGACACTATATGACGTTCTAAGCTTTTCAAGTTCGTTTGAACATGATTTGCGTTCAAGCTAATACTTCAGCAATAGTTGAATTTGACATATAGGCCTACATTGACGAATCGTGTTACGAGAAAAACTTGTTACGTACGCTTAAATTTTACTTACCGTCCTGGCGGCCTCGCGTGATTATGTTGTCAATCGTGTGACACTGACATTAGCCAATCGCGTGACAACGTAAATGCTTTGTCAAGAAATCTTTGTTTTTCGAGGGCACTTTCTTTTGCAGAGTGAAAAGCCGAAGATGATCGAATCTGGTAACAGATTAGGCCTAATAAAAACAGACTCATTAGTGTATGTAAAAGATTTCGTAACAACTTTCAAAAGGATAAGAATACGGCTATGCGTAATTAACAACCATACTACTGAAAAAAAATCCGAAGTTGAATGAAATTGGTAACAATAATAACAGCAAATCACTGAAACTCATTCCTGTATGTGTCGAAGCTTAGGGGCCTACTCCAGCTAAAAAAAAATACAGCCATTGATTTGATTTGATTTGATTCTTTCAGGGAAGCCAAAACAGTCTTGGTCTAACCCGCCACTGCCCGCACCGAAACTAAGTTTATTGTGCGGTATCGCTCCCTGTGTATCTAGTAAAGCCAACCAATGCCCTTGAACAGTGCAAGGAGTCCCTTTACCAGTTCTTTATTAGACACAATTTCTTCGGGTCTGGTTGTCCCAAATGTTCTGTGCCTTTTACTCTCCAATGTGATGCAGTTTCATCACCGTCATCACAGATCCTACATTTAGGGTCCTCTTCTGTTATTCCCATTGTATGTAGGTGTTTTTTTGAAATTCCCATGGCCTGTCAGCAATCCAACCATGAGTCTAATCTCTCTCCTGTTCAGACCCAGGATTGCAGAGCTTCTTTTAAAACATGGCTTTGGCATCATTACCTTGCCATGTTTTTGTTGATGGACTTTGGTCCAATATTCTACGTGCTGTCTTCTGAGCCAGTTACGTAGCTCCAATTTAATCATTGCCTCGATGATTGTCAGGACAGGTTCCGGTCCAATAAATGGAGTCTCTGCCCCCATCCTGGCTAATCTGTCGGCATGTTCGTTGCCACTGATCCCCGAGTGGCCAGGGACCCACAATAGGTTTACTCTATTGCTTTCCCCTAGCTCCACCAGAACCCTGTGATATTCTGCAACAATTTTAGACCTTGTTGTAGGAGCTGCCAGTGATCTCAGGGCTGCCTGGCTGTCTGAATAGATATAGATGCTACGATCTTTGTAGCACCTACGCAAATTCTCCTCCACACACGCCCTGATGGCAGTGATTTCGGCCTGGAATACTCAGGCCAGTTCCCCTAGAGAGATACGCCCTCCAGTCTTGGCTGCACCCCGTATATCCCAGCCCCAACGCCTCGGTCTGATTTCGACCCGTCAGTGAACCAGACAATATCCCCCGTACGGTGTCGAACTATTTTCTCCCACTGCTCCCTGCTTCCAATTGTTATACTAAAAGGCTTGTTGAAGCAGTATGGGGTTATAATATAGTCGGCTGGCATTTCCCCAACCTTTCGTATATTTACCTCACTCACTATTTTAGTGTGTGAATCTGGATATCCCAAAGAGTTCCAGATGTTGCCAGATTTGAGTCTGTAGGCACCAGCTGCCGCCTCCATCTTGACCCAAAGGTGTAATGGGGGCATATCCAGCATGGTTTCCAACCCAGCAGTTGGTGAAATAAAGCCATATACAACATACGAATTTCCCATACGTCAAAACTCTGAAGACAACGTAATTACGTCAGTTCATCCGTATTTTTATTGCTGTTTTCTGTAACAACACACACGACTGCTTGATAGTTTACAGTATACGGCTTTGCCAGTGTATTAATATATGTCTGTGGTCTTAGACTATGGTTAGTTGAATGTATGATCTTTGCAAGTGTCGGAAAATTTAGTCATCTTTGAAATCCGAATCGTTATCACGTTATTGACATGTGTGATCTTCCTATCCTAAATTTTCGTCGGCTTAGCTACTGAAGAGAAGCACACAGCAGATAACATAGAACATGCGTTCGAAATTTTAGATATAATACCTAAAAGACAACTCGGGAACATCCTGGAGAAAATCGAAATATATTTAACCTCACGTTACCTCCCCTCTGAAATACTAAATAAACAAGTTGAATCTTAACTGTTGTTGTTGTGGTCTTCAGTCCGGAGACTGGTTTGGTGCAGCTCTCCACCCTACTCTATCCTGAGCAAGCCTCTTCATCTCCTCATAAGAACGACAACCCACATCCACTTGAATCTGCTTACTATACGCGTCTCTTGGTCTCCCTCTGCGATTTTTGCCCCACACACTTCCCTCCAATGCTAAATTTACGATTCCTCGATGTCTAAGAATATGTCCTACCAAGCGATCCCTTCTTTTAGTTAGGGTATGCCAAAAATTCCATTTCTCGCCAATTCTGTTCAGTACCTCTTCATTAGTTATGTGATCTACCCACCTAATCTTCAGCATTCTTTTGTAGCACCACATTTCAAAAGCCTCTATTCTCTTCTTGTCCGCACTGCTTATCGTCCATGTTTCACTCCCATACAAGGCAACACTCCTCACAAATGCCTTCAGGAAAGACTTCCTTACACTTAAATTAATATTCGATGTTAGCAAATTTCTCTTTTTCAAAAATGCTTTTCTTCCCATTGCCATTCTGAATTTTGTATCCTCCGTACTGCGACCATCGCATGTTATTTTACTACCCAAGTAACAAAACTCATCTTCCACCTTCATTGTTTCGTTACCTAAGTCAGCAGGGGTAAAATATAGGGAAAGGAGAGTTATCTACAACTTGTACAAAAGCCAGACCGCAGTTATTAGACTCGAAGGGCATGAAAGGGAAGCATCTGTTGGGAAGGGAGTAAGACAGGGTTGTAGCCTTTCTCCGATGTTATTCAATTTGTACATTGAGCAGGCGGTGAAGGAAAGCAAGGAAAAATTTGGAATAGGGAATAAAGTTCAGGGGGAAGAAATAAAAACATTGCGTTTTGCTGATGACAGAATCTTAACTTAAATATATATATATATATAGATAGATTCATTGATTTCGTCCACCAAGAAAATGGATAAATATAACGCTATTCTTAGCTTACACACCAACAAGATTTGAGTAGCTAAGATAACTAAAAATTACGATATAAAGATCACACCTGTCAGTAACGATTCACACGCATATATATTGCTAGACTGGCAATCATTGGAGGCAATGAGACAATGAAGTGTATAATACAAACGTGTCAGCAGTCATATGCGTAATCATTGAAAACAGAAGTTAAAATATGGTTGAATTGACGTAACTACTCCATCTGTACATGTTAGACATAATTGTCAATTAGTGTGTTGTATGTGGCTGTAATTTTTCGTACAACAAACGGAACATACATACAGCAATGAGTTGCTTTGATTTCCTGTTTTTATTAATTTCTTATCAATTTCGTACAACTTCGGCTTTTCTCTTAGTAGAATGGTCGTAATGAAATTGCTATCTGTCTTGACTAACACGTATCTTTATTCTTTTAAGTGTTCTTACAAAATATATATGTTGCTTTGAGACATACCTTAATTACACACATTAATTTGCTGTTTTTATCAATCTACTAGCTGAAAACCGGGCATTGCCTGGGTATTTATCTCTTTATTCCTGAGGCTATAATTTGTAGTTCAGAAATTATAAATTGTAACGTCATACCGAATTGCGGGGTTTTAGTCCGTGAACAGCAGAACGTTAATGTTTATGTGCTCATACCTCATGAACTACGTGTCTTACTGTGATACTATTTAGAAGCTACATTCAACTGTATATGCGTATATTGTATGTAAAATTTCCTGTCGCTACAATTTGTAGTGTTTAAATTTGTAAAATGCCTTCAGAAAGGACTTCCTTAGGTTTAAATCAATATTCGATGTTAACAAATTTCTCTTTTTCAAGAACGCTTTTCTACCCATTGCCATTCTGCATTTTATATCCTCTGTACTGCGACCATCATTTGTTATTTTACTGCCCTAGTAACAAAACTCATCTACCTCCTTTATTGCTTCGTTTCCCAATCTAATTCCTTCAGCATCACCTGATTTTCTTAGACTGCACTCCATTACCCTAGTTTTGCTCTTGTTAATGTTCATCTTATATGCACCTTTCAGCACACTGTCCATTCCGTTCAATTGCTCTTCCAGGTCCTTTGCTGTATCTGACAGAATTACTATGTCGTCGGCAAAACGCAATGTTTTTAATTCTTCCCCCTGAACTTTAATTCCTTCTCCAAATTTCTCCTTGCTTTCCTTTATAGCTTGCTCAATGTACAAATTGAATAACATTGGAGAAAGGCTACAACCCTGTCTTACTCCCTTTCTAACCACTGCATCCCTTTCATGCCCTTCAACTCTGACAACCGCTGTCTGGTTTTTGTACAAGTTGTAAATAACCTTACGCTCCCTATATTTTACTCCTGCTTGTTTCAGAACTTGAAAGAGTTTATTCCAATCAACATTGTCAAAAGCCTTCTGTTTTTCTGTACGACAGTACATTCAGCAATATAACTTACAATTACGGCAATCACAGAATTCGATGTACGTTTGATAATATCACTTTTTAACAGTTTATCTGTAAAAGGCAATAAAGCCGAATTAGCTCCTACCGTAATACATAATACTCGTATTCAAAGCAAGCATTTTATCACATAATGGCGTTAAATGACATATATCCTGGTGCTGCAGTCCCAGAGAGATCAAACCTTGCCCTAAACTAGTCGCCCATTTGAACGAATACCAGTAAAGCATCACAGCGATCGAATCGTGGTACGGACGAATCGACGTTCGAAAGCATCGTTTGAACGACGGTGTATTCCAGGTTCGTCACAGTTCCATGCTTCGACGGTGACCGCAGAATGATGCCGAATGATTACGCCGCCGGCTGTTGTACAGGAACTGATGATGACAGGGACCGACAGCTGCCACAGCACATCAGAACAGGCTGGACGTGTGTGTGTGTTCCACGCCTCCTCCTAGACTACTGGCCCGGTGTCAACCAAACTTGGTACACGTGTTCCTTAATATCAGGCAACAATCGCTGTCTGGGTAAGAAGCGCCTACGACACATACGTAAGGAGATATGACGTCATAAACAATGAGATGCGCGAAAGACTGCTGCGTCAAACGACAGTGCTGCTCATTTCCTCCTAAGCCACTGGACCGACTGCAACAAGATCTGGTACACATATGCCTTGCCGAGAGGTAGTGGTACGAACCACATACGATACATGGTTCAACAGATATAACTTCATGGACGATAGGAATCGCAAGAAACTGCTACATAATGCGATGAGACTTTGTAAATACACTATACGAGAATGTCAGTACTTGGCGACTTGCAACAAACTTTAAACATAATTCCAAACCTTTATTAAACTTTTTCTCGCAGACAATCACATCAAAATAATGAAAGTAAAAAGTTTTCTCGCTTACTACTCTTCCGCTGTTCATGGAGTAAAACTATGGCATGCGGTATAACGTCACAATTTATAATTTCTACACTACCAATTGTACTCGCAGGAAATTTTTCAGACAGAATACACACATAAAGCTGAATGTACGATCGAAATTGTATCACAGTACGACACGTAATTCATGAGATATGAGGACGTAAAGAGTAACGTTCATGAAAAACCACTCCATCAAGTATCACGATTTAACCTATTACTTCTTTACTACAAACCGTATTCGCAACAGATTTTGCCGGCATGCAGCACTTATACAAATCAGTATATTCCTGCAAAATTTTACAGTTCTACAACATATCTATACTAATAATAAATCTGTAATGTAGGCCTGTCGCTGTTCGCAAAACTACTCGACGATTTTCCATGCTGTCTCCACTGGAAACATGAGCGAAGATTGGTTCAGGATGCAGGAATGATTTCATCAAAATAGAATCACTGAGAGTTTCCATAGACCGTCGTGTCTGTCTGTTCATCTATTAGAAACCACTTCTCCAAAACTACTTTATGAATTCGCATGCGGTTTTCCCAGATAACTTCAGCATACCTTGCGAGACAAAATATAGACTTACCTTCATAAAATTCGGATCACGAAAAGAAGAACATCACAGATTAGCGTTTTTCATCACAACCGTCATGTCTTTCTTTCTCTTTCATCTCCAAAACTAACAGACGAATTTTAAGGGGTTTTTCACGGGAAACGTGAGGGTATCTTGCGGTTAAAGAAACGCTTCAATTTCACAAAATCGGATCAGGAAAAGTAAGATATCACGATTTAAACATTTCTCTGAAAGCAATTGCATGTGTCTATTGGTAGAGAGTAATCTCCAAAAGTACTAAATGAACATTTATGGAGGCATCACAGATAAATAGACAATAATATGGGGCAACATAGGCTTCATTTCATCAAAATCACATCAGGAATGTAAAAGATATCGTAATTGGAAGTTTTAGGCGTATTTCATGCTTGGAGAGAAGGGAGTAATGCAGCAAAAAACTAATAGATAGCGCTGCGGATGTTCGTGTGATGTTCGGAACAGCGGTCGGATTGTTACCCTTTCAAAATACTACTTACTGTTTGTCTTTTCAAATTTCTGAAAATCGTTTTCTTGGTTGCTATGTACTACGAAATATGATTCAACGCAATGAATATAAAACTGATACAATCCTCGCCGTGTTTAATCCATATATTTACATACTGGTATCACAGTCTAGGGTACAGGGTGTCCAGAAAAGGACTCCATGATTTCAAAATCAAATATCTCGAAAACAAAGATCGATAGAGGAATGCAGTAAAACGGTATGTTTGTTGTGAAACCTGTAAGACGTTTATACAGCAGTTTGAAGTAATAGTTACAAAAGCTGCTAACAGATGGCGCTGTACGCTGTACAGCTCATATCAGCATACCTAAGTGAAATAATCGTATGAAAACACTCTTTGCAAACAATCACATCAGATTGTTTTCAAAATGTTCATCATTGGCACTACAGAGGTGGCGCAAACGAAGAATAAAATTCTAGTGTCTCAATCGAAATGGATTCACATGCCACAGAGATCTCCGATTCGAGCTCGTCCAGCGTGGCAGGATGCTTCGGGTAGACCATGTCTTTCACTGTGCCCCACAAAAAAAGTTAGGGGAAAATCTAAGTAGCTCTCTTAGGTTGTTTGCAGATGACGCCGTCATTTACCGTCTAGTAAAATCATCTGAAGATCAAAACCAACTGCAGAACGATCTGAATAAGATATCAGTATGGTGTAAAAATTGCCAATTGACTCTAAATAATAAGAAGTGTGAAGTCGTCCACATTACTACGAAAAGAAATCCGTTGAACTTTGCTTACAAGATTAATCAAAAGTGAAGGCCGTAAACTCCACAAAATACCTAGGAATTACTATTACTTCAGACTTAAACTGGAAAGAACACGTAGATAATATCGTGGGAAAGGCGAACCAGAAACCGTTTTATTGGCAGAACCCTTAAAAGATGCAACATAACTACTAAAGAAACTGCATACACTGCGCTTGTCCGTCCATTTTTGGAGTATTGCTGCCCAGTGTGGGATCCTTATCAGGTGGGTTTGACGGAGGACAACGAAAGAGTCCAAAGAAGGGCAGCTCGTTTCGTATTGTCACGACACAGGGGAGACAGCGTTACGGAAATGATACAGGATCTGGGATGGGAATCATTACAACAACGGCGCTTATCGCTGAGGCGTAGGTTACTTTCGAAACTCCAATCGCCAACATTCTCCTCCGAATGCGAAAATATATTGTTGACTCCCACTTACATAGGTAGAAATGATCATCAGAATAAAATACAAGAAATCAGAGCTCGAACAGAGAGATTCAGGTGTTCTTTGTTCCCGCGCGCTATTCGAGAATGGAATGGGAGATAAATAGTATAATTGTGGTTCGATGAACCCTCTGCCAGGCACTTAAATGTGATTTGCAGAGTATCCCATGTAGATGTAGATGTACATCAGACTTGTGCTTCCTCTCCTGGAGTACTGTTGCCCGTTGTGGGACCCTCACCAGGTGGGACTGACGGAAGACATTGAGAAGGTTCAGAGAAGGGCAGCTCGTTTTGTTTTATCACGTTACGGGGGGGAAAGCGTCACGGAAATGTTGCAAGAATTGGGGTGGAAATCATTAAAAGAAAGACGTTATTCATTGCGGCGTGATCTGTTTGCGAAGTTTCAATCACCGACTTTTAGTTCTGAATGCGAAAATATTTTGCTAGCACCCACCTACATAGGGAGACATGACCATCCCAATAAAATAAGAGAAATCAGATCGAAAACGGAACGATTTAGGTGTTCTTTCTTCCCGCGCGCTATTAGAGAATGGAACGGTAGAGAAAAGTTATGAAAGTGGTTCATGAACCATCTGCCAGGCACTTAAATGACTGATTTTCAGAGTATCTATGTAGATGTAGATGCAGATGTAGATATTCGGTACAAACAACAACGTAAAATAATCTACACCATTTTGAACTAATACAACACCCGCAATTTTAATCGAATGCCAAGAGCAAACCTTTAAGAGACTAAACAAACTTTTGGCTCTTCGTTCAGAACACGATTTTACGAAAAAAAAAAATTATCTTGAAAACTCTATATGTTTTTATACCTCCATTTCGTAAATATTTTGGTTTCTATGTTTAAGTATATGTAGGAGGCTATCTTACACATGACATTTAAAAGACATGTCCTGCCATTCATCAGAAAGATTAACTTTTCGGCTTTCTGTAAGCATGGCCTCATCACAGACTGGAAATAATCGTGGACGAACCGTTCGAATGGTTCGCAGAGTGGGACTCTATTCCTGAAGAAGGAGAATAGCTTTCCCCAACTGTGATTGGTGACATTACGAGTCTGTGCCGCCTATAAGGAAACAGGGGCAGATTTCTGCCGATTACACTCGAAATCGGCGAGTCGAGTGTTTCCCGGAAAGATACCGAATCGAGTATCTGCTGCAGATCAGGTCAGCAGCGCACAAACTGCGTAGTAGAGTTTACGACACTTTACCAGGTTGTGTCTTCATCACAAGTATCGCTAAAAGTGTTACCTAGAACTGATTACAGGCGACGTATCAGAAAAGTGTTACATTCCAATTGTATTGAGGAGATGATAACGTAGCGTAGGTACTCAGCTGGACGATTTAATTTACTACAGCCACACGAGATCAGCAGCAGATGCTGAACGATAAGCTGACCTGTAAAATAAACGCAGCCACGTTTCCCCAGATATCTGAAATACAGCCAACTGCTCCTTCAAAGTGTATTCATTATCAGTGCTGGCAGCGTGAAGAAGTTGAATTACTTGTTCAGAGCGTGACGTTTCATAGGAAATATTAAAGATCCCAAGCTAAAGACCTCACGATAGAAGTCACTACTAACATCTCTCTCACTCTCTCTCTATTTTTTTTTGTTTTGTTTTTGTTTTGAGAATATTGAATATTTTATGAACCTAACATTTTTCTAACGATTATACCAGTTTCGAACTGTTTACGAAAAACTAGAATTGTCATCTACTAAGTTTTGAAAAACCATACACCTTTATGAACATTTTATCACTTATAAATTATCGTTACCTTGAAATTTTGGTAAAATCTTGAATTTGTAGATCGATCATAAGACGTCAGGAACGGACTCGTTTGTTTACACGAACTGATAACAGCTCAAAGTTTATTGAATCATCTATCGGCCGTGTAGCGAAATACGCACCACTTGTTGTTGTTGTGGTCTTCAGTCCAGAAACTGGTTTGATGCTGCTCTCCACCCTACTCTATCCTGAGCAAGCCTCTTCATCTCCTCATAAGAACGGCAACCCACATCCACTTGAATCTGCTTACTATACGCGTCTCTTGGTCTCCCTCTGCGATTTTTACCCCACACACTTCCTTCCAATGCTAAATTTACGATTCCCCGATGTCTAAGAATGTGTCCTACCAAGCGATCCCTTCTTTTAGTCAGGGTATACCAAAAATTCCTTTTCTCACCAATTCGGTTCAGTACCTCTTCATTAGTTATGTGATCTACCCACCTAATCTTCAGCATTCTTCTGTAGCACCACATTTCAAAAGCCTCTATTCTCTTCTTGTCCGCATTGCTTATCGTCCATGTTTCACTCCCGTACACGGCCATACTCCTCACAAATGCCTTCAGAAAAGACTTCTTTACCCTTAAATTAATATTCGATGTTAGCAAATTTTTCTTTTTCAAAAATGATTTTCTTCCCATTGCCATTCTGCATTTTATATCCTCTGTACTGCGACCATCGCATGTTATTTTACTACCCAAGTAACAAAACTCATCTACCACCTTCATTGTTTCGTTACCTAATCTAATTCCTTCAGCATCGCCTGATTTTTTAAGACCGCATTCCATTATTTTTGTTTTGCTCTTGTTAATGTTCATTTCATACGCTCTCTTCAATACACTGTCCATTCCATTCAACTGCTCTTCCAGGTCCTTTGCTGTCTCTGATAGAATTACAATGTCATCAGCAAAACGCAATGTTTTTATTTCTTCCCCCTGAACTTTAATCCCTATTCCAAATTTTTCCTTCCTTTCCTTCACCGCCTGCTCGATGCACAAATTGAATAACATCGGAGAAAGGCTACAACCCTGTCTTACTCCCTTCCCAACTGACGCTCCCCTTTCATGCCCTTCACCTTTAAATAATTAATTTATTGCATGAATTGTAATCTTTTTTTACCGACTTTTGTAACCAGTTATATTATTTGTTAACCACTAAATCGAACTGTATAACTTTCTTTAAAGTTTGTAGTAAATTTGTTTGAAACAGAATTTGTAAACCTGACGTCACGTGACGTGACGTGGCGTGACGCATTCGCGTCTTTGGCGCCAAAATCGATGTATTTGAACATGGCGGTACTGACGTCACGTGACGTCAGTTGAGGACAGTTGAGGATAGTTGAGGGTATTTGATGGTAGTGGATGGCAGTTGTAAGCTTTACACAAAATGTATACAGTGCTGTAGTGATGGAAGACGCAATAAACATCCGTTTTCATCTAACAGCGACTTTCTTTTGGTAGAAGAACCTTGCAGAATGTGCTGCTATCAACTCGGCAAAGAACTTCTCTTTTTTGAAGTTTGATTCGTTGTGTGGCTCGGAGCGTTTTTGTAACAAGCAACCCTAGTGTCGGCCTCAGCCCCATTCACACAGGCCACGCAACGTCTCAAATGCCGTAAAAGTGCCGCACATATAAAAATAGTACATAACTAAAATTTTATTTCGTGAATAAAAGGCAGAACAGGGCCAGAAAATTAAAATGTATCACGCTCTAGCCAGACCACGGCCATTCACCAAAACATGGTAGCCTGCAATAAATTCAGAAACAGACGAGAAATGTACAATTACGGCGAAATAATGTAAATACATTTTCAGTATGTTTATACCAGTTTCAAACATAAATTTTCTCCTGTACAAATATTTCGTTAAATGGTACAGTAAAAGTACTGTAATAATCGTACTGGCGCTAATACTGTTTGTCATTTATACAGAACTATCTTAAATGCCCGTGCTTCGCAACGGTTGTTAAAGAAGGTCCTGTGTATATCATGGTTCTCTGGGTTCCGGACGTAGGTCAGCAAAAACACAATCCTTGTTGGATCTCTCTGTCAATAAACTCAGTTCTCCTAGCCAAGATGTCAAATTTAAGTAGAAGTCATTATCGAAAACGATTAATGTTCATAAAGTTTTTCATACTAAGATTGAAATTAATTTAAGTCCGTGTTCGGAACAATGTAAATTCAATGATAGATGTGACAGCAACGGATGTATCTGATTCGGTAAAATTTTACTTTCTATCCTGGCGGCCTCGTGTTTTTATGTTGGCAACATCAATAACACGATATAAAATCGTTGCAAAGATGACCGAACCATATAGAGTGTAGATAAATACAACTGTTCCTGCTGTATGCTTGATTTCACGACAAAATATTTGCGTGTCACGCGATTGGCTTATAACGATGTCACATGATTCTCGTTATTTAACATCTGTTGCCAACATTATCACAGGAGACCGCCGGAATATGAGTAGGACTACGTCGCATAGTTTTTCTTGACCCAGCTGTCAAACGATAACACCTTTCACATCAGAGAGTGTCGCGGCTATATCATTAATGTATGTCTGTGTTTCCACGACAGTGATCAATGTTCCACTAGTATATTTATCTTTGAGTCTATCTGGATTTTTATCTTTGTTTTATGTCTCTGTTCATAGTCGGTAATGTGTGGTTGACGGAAACATGTGATCTATTTAAAAAAAAAAAAAGCGTTTTTGATATTCCTCGTCGTTATTAAAGTCTGAAAGAACTGCATTGTCTGACGATTGAAAGAATAAACAGATTTTGACTCGTACCGTAAAGTTCGTAAGTCACAGAGTATATAGCTTTTCCTAAGAGTATTTATTGCATATTTTGCGAATTTTTGCTCGTCACACTCACCCACTGCCACGCACCGCGACCAAACTCCCTTACTAACATCATTAGACCAAGGGCTATCTACCACCACAACCACGAGTGGGTGGCAGTATGTGGTTATGGAGAAAAGTCTGTCAGCACGTACACACACAAGCCTTTTATATATAGATATAGATTAAGAAAATATTGAAATCAGTCTAACTATATATTTGAGTAAGACGGGAGCGACAACACTGCGGTTGTTACGAGGATTTTGCGACTTTGGTGACAGCCCAGGAAAACAGCCGTGGTGGGTATAAATAAGCACAAACTGGAAATAATTTTAATAATGTCAGGCATCCCAGCTAAGAGTAATATGCGTTTGCGACGCTTTCTGGCTTGTGCATAAGTTTTGAGGGCCGAAAAACAACTAAATTTTTGAAACCTTTTGCCTTTCGCCTATAATGTGAAAACGATGCATTTTACAGGAAGTTTTGCGAATAGCCAAATGAAAGAGCAGGAAATTTCGTGTAGAAAGAATGCCTGCCTACAAGTTAAAACCGGTTTATTCGTTTTGCCACAATTGATCGTCAAAAACTGGCATTTTTTTTATTTATTTATTTTTTTTTTTTTTTTATTTTTTACCAACTTCATGGAAACGTAAGCTATGCTCATGTTCCAGTCCTTGTAAATGAAAAACGGCTTCTCTAAATGCAAAATGACACAGACCAATGTTGTAGAGCATTAAATTCTGAATAAAAAAAAGAGCTCCTAAATTTTAAAATTTGCTGCTTCCCATGCACAGATACGAATAAAATCGCGAAAGCTTGCGCAGCGCTGAAATTGTGGTCAGGCAGACCGTACACATACGTCCAGATACTGAAATTTAGGGGTAATTTCCTCGGGCACCTACCTGCATGGTTAGTTATATTGATTTGATTAAAATTAATACATTTTCCGTCAGTGCTTGACGGAACATGATAATAATATAAAAAAGCAACAACTTTCTGGTGTTCTGCAAAACTAAATTATTTGTCACAAAGCTGCTTTCGGCTTCTCACGCCCTCATCAGGTGACAACTGACTGTAGTGGAAATGTTTTCAAAGATATTACAAACATGTTTCGATTTACAAAGATGTTATCACAGAAAATCGACTAGTTCAAGTACAAGTACATTTTTATGAGAGTTACTAACATCATTATATAAATACGCTGCCGGCCGTGGTGGCCGAGGGGACTAAGGCGCTCCAGTCACGGTCTGCACGGCCACTACGGTCGGGGGTTCGAATCCCCCATCGGGCATGGATATTTGTGCCGTCCTAGTTCGTAAGTAGTTCACAAGTAGTTTGTAAGTTTAGGGACTGATGACCCCGTAGTTAAGTCCCATACACTATACAAACATTTGAACATAAATACCCTAACACGAAAACTGTGGTATATATTACTAATTTATTCGTACAAAAAGGCCAATGAAAGTTACACAATTCGAAAAATTGGTTGTCGTAGATTTCACGAATATAAATATTATGTGTGCATTTAGCCATTAAAAGTGGTAAAAGGAAGTAGAAATCTTCCTATGTACAGCTTTGATCAAGTTCAACATTCTCCAACAATCAGCTCACTGATTGGTTATTCGCCTCGACCAAAGACGCTGTAATGCAGCGCATCTGCAGTATTAAAATAAGTGAATATCGAAACATGCAGTGCTCCCAACTCACTTTCTTGTGCCGTTCAAATGCTTCATTTTCGCACTGATTAAGAGTGGTTAAAGGAAATGGATGTTTTCATATGAATGCCGATATAAATGATGATGTGTCGGGAGAGGCATCTAGCGGTGCTCGGGTGGAACTACGAAGTCGACATGTTGTCAGCTCTGGAATTCTGAAAATGTTCAAATGTTTGTATAGTCTACGGGACTTAACTACGGGGTCATCAGTCCTTAAACTTACAAACTACTTATGAACTACTTACGAACTAGGATGGCACAAATATCCATGCCCGAGGGGGGATTCGAACCCCCGACCATGGCGACCGCGCAAAAATGTTCAAATGTTTGTAGAACTTATGGGACTTAACTACGAGGTCATCAGTCCCTAAGCTTACAAACTACTTATGAACTAGCTAAGACTAAGGACGGCACAAATATCCATGCCCGAGGGGGGATTCGAACCCCAGACCATGGCGACCGCGCAAAAATGTTCAAATGTTTGTAGAACTTATGGGACTTAACTACGAGGTCATCAGTCCCTAAGCTTACAAACTACTTATGAACTACTTACGAACTAGAACGGCACAAATATCCATGCCCGAGGGGGGATTCGAACCCCTGACCATGGCGACCGCGCAAAAATGTTCAAATGTTTGTAGAACTTATGGGACTTCACTACGAGGTCATCAGTCCCTAAGCTTACAAACTACTTATTAACTACTTACGAACTAGGACAGCACAAATATCCATACCCGAGGGGGGATTCGAACCCCCGACCGTAGTGGCCGTGCAGTCCGTGACTGGCGCGCCTCAGTCCCCTCGGCCACCACGGCCGGCTGGAATTCTGAATATCGCAGTGTCGAAATAACATTATTTCTTGGCGTTGTATAAATATACCAACACCGAAATTGTAGTTCCATTTCAAATATTAGGCTAATGAAAGTGATATAATTCAAAAATGGCATGACAAGTATATACTTCCGCTTTTATTTGTTGTTATTTTGTCAGGCATTTTCCTTAACACGTAAAAGATACCGTTTCATACCTCCCAGTGCCGGTTAAATTTTACCAAATATCCCAGCGGCCTCCTATGATAATGTTGGCAACAGATGCTGAATAGTGAGAATCCTGTGAGTCTCCATTTTAGCCAATCGCTTGACAACGCTGATGTTTTCTCACGGAACCTTCGCTTTACGAGGGCAATTATTTTTACTGAGCGGACGAGGGTACATACAAGAACCTGTCAACTGCCAACGTAACCACGCGAGGCCGCCGACATGATAACCCTCAGTGACTATTGTAAACACAATTGGTCGATTTTCGACCACAGGCAATACTAGTAATTTATTAATCCCCTGAAAGCAAAGTCAATACAAATTTGAAAACTTAATAAATCACGGAATAATGTTGATTCAGCGGTAAAAATTGACACACATGCTTGGAATGACATGGGGTTTTATTAGAACAAAAAAAAAAGTTCAAAAAATGTCCGACACATGGCGCTTCTTCTGATCAGAAAAGCAATAATTAGCATAACAAATTAAGACAAAGCAAAGATGATGATGTTTACAGGAAATGCTCAATATGTTCACCATCATTCCTCAACAATAGCTGTAGTCGAGGAATAATGTTGTGAACAGCACTGTAAAGCATGTCCGGAGTTATGGTGAGGCATTGGCGTCGTATGTTGTCTTTCAGCATCCCTAGAGATGTCGGTCGATCACGATACACTCGCGACTTCAGGTAACCCAAAGCCAATAATCGCACGGACTGAGGTCTGGGGACCTGGGAGGCCAAGCATGTGTGTCAACTTTTACCTCTCTACCTACATTATTCCGTGATTTATTAAGTTTTCAAATTTATATTGACTTTTTGATCACCCGGTACAGCAGTAACAATAGTTTGATATGGTGGCTGACAAGAATCATACGGTAATAATAATAATAATAATAATAATAATAATAATAATAATAATAATAATAATAATCAGTTCGCTGCAAGGGCATGAGGACTTGTGTCAATTTACAGTGGAAGACATTCTGCAAACATTTGAAGGTCTTGCTGCCAGAAACAGATATACAGGGTGTTACAAAAAGGTACGGCCAAACTTTCGGGAAACATTCCTCACACACAAAGAAAGAAAATATGCTATGTAGACATGTGACCGGAAACGCTTAATTTCCATGTTAGAGCTCATTCCAATATTTCTCTTTAAATGTAAGTTGAAATAATTCTTGCAGACAATTGTCGAAATACCCCATTGTTTCGTTATTATGTACTGTACTTCCTCGAATCACAGATTTTCTGTGAACCTTTTGTGCAGGAATTGTTGGTGATATCTCGATTGGGCCTTATGTTCTTCCACCTATCCTCACTGAAGCACGTTATCACGATTTCATACGGGATACTCTACGTGTGCTGCTAGAACATGTGCCTCTACAAGTACGACACAACATGTGGTTCGTGCACGATGGAGCTCCTGCACATTTCAGTCGACGTGTTCGTACGCTTCTCGACGACAGATTCGGTGACCGATGGATTCGTAGAGGCGGACCAATTCCGTGGCCTCCACGCTCTCCTGACCTCAACCCTCTCGACTTTCATTTATGGGGGCATTTGAAAGCTCTCGTCTACGCAACCCCGGTACCAAATGTAGAGACTCTTGGTGCTCGTATTGTGGACGGCTGAGATACAATACGCCATTCTCCAGGGCTGCATCAGCGCATCAGGGATTCCGTGCGACGGAGGGTGGATGCGTGTATCCTCGCTAACGGAGGACATTTTCAACATTTCCTGTAACAAAGTGTTTGAAGTCACGCTGGTACGTTCTGTTGCTGCGTGTTTCCATTCCACGATTAATGTCATTTGAAGAGAAGTAATTAAATGAGCTCTAACTTGGAAATTAAGCGTTTCCGGACACATGTCCACATAACATACTTTCTTTCTTTATGTGTGAGGAATGTTTCCTGAGAGGTTGGCCGTATCTTTTTGTAGCAGCCTGTATATTGCAAAGTTGCCGGAAGTGTCTACAGACGATATACTTGTGGCACGCGGCAGCGAAGATCAGTATGCTTTCGAAACAGAGGTAACAGCATCCTGACCAGTGAGTGGTGTGAATCTAGGAAAGCTGACTTGAAAGACGAACGTACGAGTCGAAACTGCGGAAGAAATTCAATAGAAGTTGGTGTGTGAAGATTACGCACCAGTGTTACTTGAATTGGTTTCCGTTGCGACCCACGGCACACACGCGAGCTTTTAAATAATCGTAAATAGTTCTGATTGTTATTCAAGTGAACTAATTCAATTTATTACGCAAAAGGCTACTTATGTCTACATAAACTCTGTAAAAGGAATACATTTTAAAATTAATTTTATGAAATATATATATATATATATATATATATATATATATATATATATATATATATATATATATATATATATATATATATATATATATATTCAAACGTAAAACCGCAGAAAATGGATTGAACATTACATTATTTTATTAACACTGTAAAGAGTCAAATACTGTGGCCTTTAAATTTTACTTTGTGCCCCATTTTTATTGTTTAATGTGCATGTAGTGGTAAAAACATAAGAAACTCTCCAAAAAATTTCACATAAAGAAAAATTTCACTGCTGCTCTGTTGGTAAATTTTTGTCTTTTCAAATGTTTTCTCTGCACTCGATGCAAATTTTGGTAGAACACTCAAGGCAGATAGGCTTCTTGCGACAGTGGCAACTATAACACGTCTTTCTCTTCTTTTTTGGGTCACGGGTGGAGCATGTTCTACGTTCTTCCAATCGCACTCCAACTACTTGTAGTCTTGTTTCTGCGACTCCCAACACACGGTGAATCGATGCACCAAGTTCACGCGGAATGTGAGAAATTTACAAGTGCGCCAAACCGGTCTTTCGGTGTAACACATCTAAAAAATATCATGTCCAGTACCATCTGTGGCATAAATGATTTATAATCTTTTCTGTTGGATTTGAAAACTTCTGAGTAAAATAGTAAACCAATAAAAGCTTTTTAGTTCATATAAATCTGTTTCATGCCAAACATTTGGTTCATTTTGAGGCTGTTCTTTGTTTATTTTTACTATAATATTCAAAATACCGTCAGTCGTCAGCAAATTCCAAACAGTGAGTGCATCTGGATTGTTACCTACTCGAGCAGGCGGTCGTACAGTCGGCGAACGAATGACATTATGCTGATGCACACAAGAGTTCCTCAAAAGTGGCTTGGAAGACCAACGAAAATTGTTTGGACCAAAAATATTTCTTGCAGAATTCTTAGCTGATGATACTGTCTCCATATGTCTGTCTTCATCCTTTCGATTACTTGTTTCACTCGAGGAATTCACAGGTGGCAATACAATTTCTTCTTCACTTTCACACTGATCTGAGTTTGAATTATGTTTACTTTGAATCTCACAGTCACTCTCTGATCCCACATCTCTTCCTAAAGGGTCTTCAAACCATTTCAAAACAGTATCCTCAAAATGAGGGTCTGTAACACCCACAGTAGAGGAAGATCTCGGTGCTGAATCCATAACGCCATGGCCCAGGTGCGGCCTCTGAGACTGCCAGCACAAAAGAAGATGTGATGACATTGCTCCGACACGCGTTGACGTGGCTACTGACAGGGGAAACAGAGCAGGTGTCTGAAGCGACGATTAGGCCGCTATTACACTATCAAAGTATTTGTCAAAGAATTGGACAAAGAAAAATTGGACGTACTGTAATGGGAACATCGTCCAATATTTCATCCAATCTAAGGCCTCGGCCTAGATTTGATCAAAGAAATGAGAAATGTGACCGCTTGGAGCGCTAGTTTATTATTAGAGGTTAAATATCTGACATTACTTGGACATAACGTTCGTACTCATAAACATGGCTAGTAGTGGAATGTTTGTGTAGTGTTTTCTAGCAACAACAAAATTTAAAAAAATCAGATGGGGCGTTGTATAACACAGGCGACAAGGCCGATTCACACGGTCCGTCACGTCAATTCGCGTAGCCCAATACCCTGCGGCAAAAGTGAGGCTGAGTTACAATCCGTGATGTAAAAAAGTCATTATATACTATCGGAATTGAAGAATTAATACCTCTAAATCTTAATACGGCCGAAGCAGATTTTAGAATGTATGATTTTAGTAACGTGGTGTGCTAAGTTCTGGGAAATGAAACAACTTTCAAAACATCGACATCTGTTTGCAATCGAATCTATGTAGGTATAAATACGTCAGCCAATTTTTGTAAGGAAATAAATAGAGCCTATTTACTTTATCAGCAATGTTTCCCCCCTTACATTGTTAATAACGTCATAAACAATTTAGATTATCCTCTTTGTCAGTGCTCACATTTTTCCATTTAAAACGTTATTTAATGAAACTTGCTTTATCAACTTAACAATCTTATTCGTATACACTGTTTGAGTCAGCCTTTATGTTACTCTATTGCAAACTGTGAAGGATGAAGACCGACAAAATAATTAGCAGTGAACGGCCTGGCTGTTCTGCCGACGGTATAAAAAAAGAAAATCCTCCCGGTGGTCCCGTAACAAATTTTATTTATCTCGCTCTGACGCCCACGGTTTCATCCAAGTGCGTTTCCTTTTCTTTTTTCCCTCCTTCTCTTCTAAATGCAGACACAACGCAACTGTAGTATAAACAATATCTGAGCATTACACCGCCATTTTGAAGCAAATTTGACAAAATATTGGATGATAGTGTCATACCCCCTTTTGTGTTTCATCCAATTTCTTTGTCAAAAAATATGACCAATATTTCATCCAATTTATTCGTCCAATTCTTTGTCCAATAATTTGATAGTGTAATACCGGCCTTACACAGCGCTGTGTTATCCTCCCCCACCCCTGTCCATTAACAATTGACTAACAATAAGCGCCTGCGGTCTGGGACGTTAGGGGTTGTGCCGTTATTTGCGATTACATTTCGAGGTCTCAAATGGCCGTCGCGAACAGTCCTGTTTTGGTGGCACTAAAGTGGATCCGTTGCAAATAAACCTAAGCTACTATTCGAACATTCAGTTTAACTGAAATTGCTAAAAATAAGGCCGATCTTACTTCAGTAAAAATGAAATAGTACTTCTGCTTTCTCAGACGATCGGTTTCGCACACAAACGTGCCATCTGCAGATTTCGAGGGGAAACCGAAGAACTACGGTGCCACACTGCAGACTGCTAACGAAGATACGAGCTTATGGAATAGGTTCACAGATTTGTGACTGGCTGGAAGACTTCCTAAGTAATAGAACGCAGTACGTTGTTCTCGACGGCGTGTGTTCATCAGAGACGAGTGTATCGTCAGGCGTGCCCCAGGGGAGTGTGATAGGACCGCTATTATTTTCTATCTATATAAATGATCTGATGGACAGAGTAAGTTGTAATTTGCGGCTGTTTGCTGATGATGCTGTGGTGTATGGAAGGGTGTCGTCTGTAACTGACTGTAATAGCATACAGGATGACTTAGACAAAATTTCTAGTTGGTGCGAAGAATGGCAGCTAGCTCTCAATGTAGAAAAATGTAAGGTGATGCGCATGAGTAAAAAAACAATCCCATAGTGTTAGAATACAGCATTAGTAGTGAGCTTCTTGATGCTGTCGCGTCGTTCAAATATCTAGGCGTAACATTGCAGAGTGGTATGAATTGGACCGAACATGTAAGGACAGTTGTGAGTAAGGCGGACAGCCGACTTCGGTTTATTGGGAGAATTTTGGGAAGATGTACTTCACCTTTAAAGGAGACCGCGTATAAAACGATTGTACGACCACGTCTTGAGTATTGCTCAAGTATTTGGGACCCGCAGCAGATCAGTTTAAAGGAAGACATAGAGGCGGTTCAGAGGCGAGCAGCTAGGTTTGTTACCGGTAGGTTCGACCAATGCGCGAGTGTCACGGAAATGCTCCGGCAACTCAATTGGGGATCGCTGGAAGAAAGACGACGTTCTTTTCGTGAATTTCTGTTGAGTAAATTTAGAGGGCCGGAATTTGAAGCTGAGTGTAGTACGATCTTGCTGCCGCCTACTTACATTTCGCGTAAAGATCACAAAGACAAGATAAGAGAAATTAGGGCTCGTACGGAGGCATATAGGCATTCTTTTTTTCCTCGTTCAATTTGGGAATGGAATAGCAAAGGAAATGCGTAGTAGTGGTACAGTGTACCCTCCGCCACGCACCTTACGGTGAATTGCGGAGTATGTGTGTAGGTGTAGATGCACTGGCTGTAGCGTTTCGCAGGACACTGGAGTGTCCACGTGGCAGCCACGTGGCTGTGGGACGGAGCATCACGCGTGATGCGCGCACACTCACACACGAGGCAACCCACAATGTGTGCAGTGAAAGTCACCAGTGCACAAGTCAGGTCTCGACATGGCTACGTAGCAGGTTTGTCAAATGGAGCGAAGATGACCACGTTTTCCGCTACAAGTGTGTTATTGCGTACCAAATGTTCCTTGTCTCGAGGACATCCATCATATTACACTTCACGTCCTAGAAATCTATCAAAGTCTTGTATTCACCTACACTGTGGACTGTGCACCTGTGTACCTAGAACCATTTGTTTAAATTTTATGTATTATAGTGTTGCTGCAGAGCAACTTTTATTTTTTCTGGTAACGGTGTATATGAAAATATTGCATGTCTTGTTGTGTATACAGAAAATTACCACAAGAATCTAACTCAGACCTTGAGCTATGCACGTACGCTGCATGTCTCGAGATCGTTCTGCGTCCTGAATGGATGTACTCGATGCTCAGCTTGTTATCTTTTATGTGTTGTTCTACGGTAACTGACTTTTTAGGCATTATATACATTAATGTAATAATTTTAGATACAAAGTACAATAATTCTTAGGCATAATTTTGCATATGAGTATTACGTATTACGTGTTAAGAAAAAAAAAATACGTTTTCTTGAACTGACTACAACCTTTTATTTATCGAATACCGATTTCAAAATGCTTCGCAAATTCATCGTCAGATCGTTAATGAAGTTTCAATTCTACATATCGAGCAGGGTGGAAGTTACGGACTGTAACTCACTACGTTTACATGGAACACATCTTCCGGAAGACGAAAACCGATTTTCGTAAACCGTTTTTCGCTGTCGTGTTTACATGGCATAGCCTGAATCGGATTTCCTAGCCCACTTAACATGGCGGCTGAGAAACAGCTGATTCAGTTCCTGATTTAGTCACGCACAATCGCTATTTTTCTTTATTTAAATACACAGATTTATCTTCACTCTAATATTTATACTTTTATTTCACATTATAAAATATCACCCTTTCAATATGTGCCGAAAATTCATAACAAGAATACACAATCTGACAAACCAAGAACGCTTCAAAAACGGTTTCGTTTACATGGACACGAAAATCGACTGTGGAACTGGAAAACCGCTTTAGAGAAGCGGATTTCCAGAATCGATTTTGGAGCGTTTACATGACCAACCAAAAGCGGAATTGGGAAATCGGTTTACGAAATCCGGTTTTGGGAGCCCATGTAAACGGGGTGACTGTGACAATAAAACAGCAAAACGAAAAAGTTCTACTTTTGGCGAGATTACTTACAAAGTGATCTTTCAGCGCGTGGCAGTATTTATGTAGGGAATGTTAGGCATCTGACTGTGAACACTTATATTTTAATTCACAGATTTCAGGTTTTGAAACTGTAAATGGTAATGCTACTTGATGTGAATGAAATCAAAACGTGGTAATGCCAGTGTGTTCAGCATCAAATAAATCGTACTTCTCCATTATATGTGGTTTCTGTGCACTGACACAGTAAATTTTAGATTTGTGCTCAGTTATGGAACATGACAACCGGTTTTATGAAACTAAATTGATGGTGATTTCATGTCACAGAATTTTAAATTATTTTGGAGAACCCTTAAATTACTTATATGATCCAAATCATAATAGTCAATTAAAACAATTATTGATGAAAGTGTAATGTTCTTGAAAAAAAATCAATGTGATTGTGATTCCCAACGATTTCAATCTCTATATATAAAAGGAAGTGTCCCGATTGACTGACTGACTGACTGACTGACTCATCATCGCCCAGAACAAACCAATGAAGATAGAAACTTGAAATTTGTGGAGGGTGTTGATCTTACTTTTTAGGCGTCATTTAAGAAGCGATTTTTCGATATTCCGTCCGTAAGGGGGTGAAACAGGGGATGAAACGTTTTTTGAAAATACGTATCTATTTAGGAAATTTTGAAGATAGAACTACAAAATTTCGGATTTTAATTCAGGTTTAGAATTTAAAAGACACGTGTTTCGGCATTTTTTGAAATTCGACAAATAAGGGGGTAAGAAATAGGTGACGCAAAAATTGGATTTTCAAAAATATGTTGCTACAACTACGAAACTTCGGATATGGAGTCTTGGTCAGGATTAAAAATCCATGATTTTTAGTATTTTTGGAAATTCAACAAGTAAGAGGGTTAAATGGAGGATCAAAAATTCTTTTTGAAAACACTTTGCTATTGATACAATTTTGAAGCTAGAGCTGCAAAAATTGATATTTGTATAGTTGGTTAGACGTTAAAAAATACGTGTTTCGGTATTTTTGGAAATTCAACCATCAACGGGGTTAAATGGGAGAGAGCGTGTTTTTCCAAAATATGTTGCTATTTAATCAATTTTGAAGTTAGAACTACAAATTTTCGGATTTGGATTCGAGGGTCGAATTTAAAAGACACGTGTTTCGGCATTTTTTGAAATTTAACCAATACGGGGGTGAAATAGAGGAGGCAAAAAATTTATTTTCAAAAATATGTTGGTGTTAACTCAAATTTGAAGCGATAACTAAGAAAGTTAGGATATGGACACTTGATCAGGATTAAAAAGACACGTGTTTCGGTATTTTTGGAAATTCAACTACTAAGGGGGTAAAAGAGGGGATCAAAAATTATTTTCGAAACACATTGTTGCCTAGACAATTTTGAAGCTGTAGCTACAAAATTGGTATTTGTATTGTTCGTTATGATTGAAAAAATACGTGTTTCGGTATTTTTGGAAATTCAACCATCAAAGGGGTTAAATTGGAGAGGGGATGTTTTTCGAAAATCTTTTGCTAATAAGGCAACTTTGAATCTACAACCACAAAAATTGGTATATGTTTTCTTGCTTGGAATTAAAGAGACATGTGTTTCGGTATTTTTGGAAATTAGACTAATACGGGGGTGAAATACGGGATGCAGAAATTGATTTTCAAAAATATGGTGCTAACTCAAATTTCAAGCTATAACTACGAAACTTAAGATACGGATTCTTCATCACGATTGAAAAGGAAGAACTGGTGCAGGCCAACCAGCCTACGCATGCGAAGCAGCGGGGGTTCAGCTAGTAGAGAAATATGAGGACACCTCATTCGCCACTAGTGACTGGACACACTAGGCAACTATTACTTACGAGGACATGAATGTCGATGGTACTTATTTAAATCGTATTAGAGGAGTTTGCTTAGGTTCCTGGCCATGGACACACTTGCAACATGTCCATGTATAAGCAGCCAACTATTTGTAAAATCGCCACATATTCGAAACAGGCAGGCAACCACCAACTACGTCTGTGTGAGGAGCAGGATTATAAATACCACTTCGACTCGCTTCAGTCACAGCAATTTAAACCCTCCTGTTAGGACCCTGCACATTTTTACTCTCATATATCGTAACAAATACGAATAAAAACTAGCGACTACTGTAAAACAGACTTGCAGTAAAATAATATTCTAGTTCTCTATTCTAGTTTATTGACATTTGATGTACCAAAGCGAAGTGTTTGAGACAAATCTGTAATGTACCATTTCTGTTAAAGCAGTTGTCACCATCAGGGCCGGACATTTGCCAAGGGGGGCAAGCTTAAATTTGCCGCCCCTTCTTTCACCCCCCCCCCCCTGTAAGAATCGACTTTTTGACGCTAATTCGGTTACATATATCTAAATAAATGTCACAATCTCACAACATGAACTTATTTTAGTGACTGAATTAAGATCAAAGGAAAACAGACCAATTTTAATACATACAAAAATATTACGAGATTACTCATCGTGCAAAAATCAATTCAAAATTTCGCTTTGCGAGCTTTTTTTGCTGCAAAACTGTTTTTGATATCATCATAGTTTAGAGAAGCAGCTCGTTTGTGCTCTATGGATATTATACTCAGATTTGTTAAGCAGTCATGCTCCTCAAGTGTGTTTAATTAGTTTCAGCTTACTAAAACTTCTTTCTCCAGACGAAACAGAAACTAGAATGGTAAGATATATTTTAACGCTGTAGTAAGGTTGGGATACCCCTCTACCAATTGATTTTTATAAATTAAACTTAATGTTGATGATGCAGTGGAATCTTGCAAGGCTCTGTCTACTGCCAGCGCATGTTGTCTGAAACTTTCAACTTCAAGTTCTTCCTCGCTGAGATCTTCTGCCAGTTCCGCTGCTCTGGCCTTCAAGTCCTCCACTTCCATTTCTCGAATTTGCACACCACACAGAAAACTAATTTTTGCACCAATTTTCTCAAGTGTGGTAAACCTGGTACTAAGCTCTGTCAATTATTCCTTTATTTATTTATTTTTTTTTCCTGTGAATGTTGGATACTTCATCCTCACAAAGCTCATCGGCCAGTTTTATTCTTTTTTCGGAGAATACCGTTGATACCTCATTATCGTCTGTTAGCACTTTGGCCTCAGAAATAGCTTCAGAGGTACAAGAATCCCGGGAAGTTTTGAGAAAACCCAAAAGTCCTTGAATGTTTCGAACAGAATTATCGAAAGTAAAGTAATAACTTCGCAGAAAGTGATGAACATGAGCAATTTATTTTAATATTGCGTACCAGAAACAAGTTAAAGTAATGAATTTGAGTTTTCTCATATTTTTTTTAATATAGATCTTGTCTCTGATTTTGTTTCTGGTGTTGACAAATTATAAATTTCAGTTTCTTCCAGGGCTTTCAAAACTTTATGAAAATGTTTGTAAACAGCTTCAACCGCATCTACTCTTGCAGATCACCTAGTCTTGCTGAATGTCTGCTGAATTTGCTCCTACTAAATTTAAAGAGTGAGCAGCACATGGTACGAAATAGACCAGTTCATTCTTCTGAAGTATTCTTGACTGGACCCCTTTGTACTTTCCAGCCCTGTTTGCCCCATTGTCATGAGACTGCCCCCTGCAGTACTTAATGTTCAACCCATCTTGTTCCAATTTTTGCAGTATCTCTTGACTAAGGCCTTTTCCTGTTTTGTCTGTAACTGTAAAAAAGTCAGTAAAACTTTCCACAACCTCTGAGTCATTCGACTTGACATATCGGATTACTTGTGTCATCTGCGCATTGTGGCTGATATCTGGAGTGCAGTCAAACATCAGTGAAAAGTATTTAGCAGCTGAAATATCTTTTATTATATCTTGTTTTATTTTGCCAGCAATCAAGTCACGGAACTCATCTCGTAAATTTTTGTAAAAATAGCTAATCTGGCCTTTCTTGTGGCGTTCAATACGCAGAAGAAGGTGGACATTATAGTATAATATGAGATCAATTGTATTTAGAAATTTGCCGCTATGTAGATCACCAAAATCACCATCTTCTTTTGTTCCTCTTAAAGGACTTCCTTGCTTAGCTAGAAAAAGGACAGCATCAATAACACAGTGAGATCCCTCCTGTTTTATCTGGTCTTGCTGCCCAGTGTGCGATACTTATCAGGTGGGTTTGTCGGAGGACATCGAAAGAGTCCTGTCGTGATACAGGGGAGACAGCGTTACGGAAATGATACAGGATCTGGGATGGGAATCATTACAACAACGGCGCTTATCGCTGCGGCGTGGGCTACTTGCGAAACTACAATCGCCAACATTCTCCCCCGAATGCGAAAATATATTGTTGACTGCCACTTGCATAAGTAGAAAAGATCATCTGAATAAATACGTGAAATCAGAGCTCGAACAGAGAGATTCAGGTGTTCTTTCTTCCCGCGCGCTATTCGAGAATGGAATGGGAGATAAATAGTATAAAAGTGGTCCGATGAACCCTCTGTCAGGCAGTTAAATGTGATGTACAGAGTATTCTGTGTAGATGTCTATCAATTCCACCACTACCGAGAGAGGACTCTAGATCTTTAATGCTTTTGACTTTCAATAAGAAGTGTGCGCACCTGATTACTTTTTTTTTATATATAATGAGTGGAACGTTATAACGTTGTCCTTGCTTCGTATGATGCCATAATTGTTAAAAGTAGATTCCTCAATTATATTTTTTGGACAAAGAATTGATGGTACCGAATGTTTGAATTTTGAAATAAGTTAGTTAAAGTACAGCACAAAATGAACATTAAAGCAAATAAACCGCGGATTGCATATTAAAGTTGGGCACCATACAAGCAACAGCACGTTATAAAACTTACGGAAAGCATCTAGCTGGATCCTGCACTTCGTATTGTAGAAGCTGGAAATGATAACTTTTATGTCTTATTTAATAAGTGAATGTTCGAGATACTTTCCGTAGGAGATCAATGTTCAGACTGTTCACTTCGCTTTTCATTGTTGTGTGACCTTGGGTGGAACATAAAGCTACTGGTAATGATAAAAAAATTTAAAAAAAATGATCGGACTTTGTGAAATTACAAATGAAATGACTGCAGGTTCTAAAATCAAGGATAGTATAGTATAAGGATGATTGATTGAAATTTTGCAGACAATGCGAAGCGATTGTAATGGCGTCTGAACATTAAACTATTACGGACGTAGAGGAGCTGAAAACAGTAGAAAATAAGTATTTGAAATGGAGGGATTCATTTAAATAAAAGCCAAAAAGAGGGGATGATTTTAAATTTAAGTAATATGTTTTAACACATCTTGCATCAATATTACTTACATTGAATGGATACATGAATGGAAGACGTCCGTACGGAACGAGCATAGACAAGAGAGTGAGTAAAAAAACTACTATCTCGGTTCCGTCTTCTCGCTTGTTTTTATGTAAAAAATGACGAACGAAATTAAATTAGTTCCATTGCGAGTCAGAGGGAACCGGAGGCGATAAGTATCGCTGATCAAAGATAAACAAAAAAATAAATAAAAAATTTTAGTGTATCGTTACAACGTTATTCAAATTCACCTGTTCTACAAATATTACCTTGACATGAAATATGAATATTCATTTATCTGAAAAAGGAAATCTATGCAAATTAATAAACATTGTGCATTTACTTATGCAATAACGCAAACATCTGCTTCATGGTGGCTGATATCTAGTAGATTTTTAGAGTTTGATTAGCTGAAGTAGCTGAGCTAAATGCACTTCCACATGTCGTCTGCAGACTTATCAGAGAGCAGAGGCCAGCAACAGCTCGTGCCTTTATTCGTAGATCCGTTTTCGACTGGTACTTCGGCTCTTCAGCTCTCAAAGACATACTTTGGAGGCAACGACAAATATATATCTGTGGTTGTCAAGTCTGCGGTAGCCATTCTAGCGGACGAATTAAACCAGTTGGTCATTACTTGTTTAGTTGTGTAATTGGGAAGTGTTACCTATTTTTCCGTACCTGTTATGTGTTTATATTCCGAGTTGAAAGTAAAATGTTGTTTGTACTTTTCGATTCCGAAACTACAATCCACTTCCAGAATGCTGCATTTGACTCGCGATTATTTGGAAAAGTGGAAGTTTCGCGTTTGAATTCCAAGGCACGTAGCTCGCGTATCATTGAACAATGCAACTTAAAAGCTAACGTGCATTAAATAATTACGACAAATACTTTTTTTACAGTTAAATTCCTTTGTTTACGTTTTAAGTTCTTAAATGGGACAACGAAGACAATGTCTATAGGCCTGAAGACTGCCCGTTAAAGGCACGTGTAGAGATGCCAGCAGACGACGTTGTTCTGAATGTTCTGTATGCACTTGCAACAGAAACTAAATTTATCCCGTTAGGATCTTAGTTAACCACACACACTGTAATCGTGACTATTCAGAAACAAGCCACCAAATACTGGTGACAAGGAATGTCGGTGTAAGCACACTCTCGAAAATCGAGATATGTTTGAAACTAAGCGGCAAAATATTCGCAAATAAATAGCCACATCTTTCTGACTAGAGAATGGTGTAGGCCTAAATATCATTGACACACATTTCACTTGCTGTATCAACAATTTTAACGTTCCCCTAGTCAAATATTTGTGAGAAGGAAGAACACAAATGTCATTGCTGATCTACCAATTGCAGCAGCAATTTCATTCTCCGTTCTTCAGTCACACATATAAAATCACCAAATCGATGTTATTAAATCCTGAGACAGCATAGAAGAGTACTCGATAACATCTACATCTACATCTACGCTACATGGGATACTCTGCAAATCACATTTAAGTGCCTGGCAGAGGGTTCATCGAACCACAATTATACTATTTATCTCCCATTCCATTCTCGAATAGCGCGCGGGAACAAAGAACACCTGAATCTCTCTGTTCGAGCTCTGATTTCTCGTATTTTATTCTGATAATCATTTCTACCTATGTAAGTGGGAGTCAACAATATACTTTCGCATTCGGAGGAGAATGTTGGCGATTGGACTTTCGCAAGTAGCCCACGCCGCAGCGATAAGCGCCGTTGTTGTAATGATTCCCATCCCAGGTCCTGTATCATTTCCGTATCGCTGTCTCCCCTGTATCGTGACAATACGAAACGAGCTGCCCTTCTTTGGACTCTTTCGATGTCCTCCGTCAAACCCACCTGATAAGGATCCCACACTGAGCAGCAATACTCCAAAAATGGACGGACAAGCGCAGTGTGCGATTTCCTATCAGAAAGGACACAGTTCGTTGTAATTGACGGTAAGTCATCGAGTAAAACAGAAGTGATATCTGGCGTTCCACAGGGAAGCGTAATAGGTCCCCTACTCTTCCTCGTGTTTATAAACGATTTAGGAGATAATCTGAATAGCTCCCTTAGACTGTTCGCGGATGATGCTGTCGTTTATCGGTTAGTGAAGTCAACAGAGGATCAAAAGCAACTGCAAAGCGATTTAGACAAAATTTCTACTTGGTGCGAAAATTGGCAATTGACACTAAATAAAGAAAAGTGTGAAGTAATACACATGACCACTAAAAGAAATCCGCTGAACTTCAATTACGCGATAAATCAGTCAAACCTTAAGGTCGTAAATTCTACCAAATACCTAGGAGTTACAATTACGAACAACTTTGACTGGAGAGAACACATAGAAAATATTGTGGGGAAGGCGAACCAAAGGTTACGTTTCATTGGCAGAACGCTTAGACGATGCACCAGCTCCACCAAAGAGACTGCCTACATCACACTTGTGCGTCCTCTCTTGGAGAACTGTTGCCTCTTGTGGGACCCTAACCACGTGGGACTGACGGAAGATATTGAGAAGGTTCAGAGAAGGGCAGCTCGTTTTGTTTTATCACGTAACGGGGGGGAAAGCGTCACAGAAATGTTGCACGAATTGGGGTGGAAATCATTAAAAGAAAGACGTTATTCATTGCGGCGTGATCTGTTTGCGAAGTTTCAATCACCGACTTTTAGTTCTGAATGTGAAAATATTTTGCTAGCACCAACCTACTTAGGGAGACATGACCATCCCAATAAAATAAGAGAAATCAGATCGAAAACGGAACGCTTTAGGTGTTCTTTCTTCCCGCGCGCTATTAGAGAATGGAACGGTAGAGAAAAGTTATGAAAGTGGTTAATGAACCCTCTGCCAGGCACTTAAATGTGATTTGCAGAGTATCTATGTAGATGTAGATGTAGATGAGTGTATGCAGTTTCTTTAGTAGTTCTGTTGCATCTTTTAAGGGTTCTGCCAATAAAACGCCGTCTCTGGTTCGCCTTTCCCACGATATTATCTACGTGTTCTTTCCAGTTTAAGTTTGAAGTAATAGTAATTCCTAGGTATTTTGTGGAGTTTACGGCCTTCACATTTGATTGGTTTATGTTGTAAACAAAGTTTAACTGATTTCTTTTCGTACTCATATGGACGACTTCACATTTCTCGTTATTTAGAGTCAATTGCCAATTTTTACACCGTACTGATATCTTATTCAGATCGTTCTGCAGTTGGTTTTGATCTTCAGATGTGTTTACTAGACGGTAAATGACGGCGTCATCTGCAAACAACCTAAGAGAGCTACTTAGATTTTACCCTAAATCGTTTATGTAAATAAGGAATAGCAGAGGACCAATAACACTACCCTGTGGAACACCCGATATCACCTCTGTTTTAGTCGATGCCTTACCATCGATTACTACGAACTGTGTCCTCTCTGACAAGAAATCCCCTATCCAATCGCAAATTTGGGGCGATATACCATAACCACGCAAATTGATTCTGTTATGTGAATCAGAAAATTCCGCAAAGTGTTGTGGATAAATAACTCCCACAATGTGTATCAAACGTTAAGATTTAAAAATTAAAAAAATAAAAATGATTTGGTTGAGTTTCGTTCACAGAAGCTCTTGCCTGGTAGTCCAGCACGCTACCCATTACACCACAGCAACTCAATTTTATTATTACCTTAAAAATTTTATACACTCGATCCCACAAGTTAGTTTCTTAATTTGATTTTAATTACATTTAGTTATGATAAATTCAGCCTAAGTTGAATTGTAATTAGTCGTTAATTCGCTGTTTCCCTGAAACGGTTACTGCGAGTTATAAAAGCCAAACTGTGAGATATACGGCAAATCAAAATGGCGTCTGTGGCATGGAAGGAACAAGTGAATGTTGCCTCCCCTTGTGAGAGGAAGTGTATGCAGTGTCGCCGCTGTAGTTCAAACGTCTTCCACTGTTGGCGCCACAAGACAACCTCATTCCGTGCAGATTCTTATGGAACCGAATAGGAAATAAGGCTTAAAAATATGTCCATGTAGCACGACGGTTCATTTTGGTCACTGATGGCTAGAACAAATATTGAAGTCAATGTTACTGTCTTTATTTAACAATGATAACATCGATTATTTGTTGTCATTATCATGTACACTGATTTTCGGCCTAATTGATTGAAATTGTTTTGCGGCTTTTCCTAGAGAGCTTCTTTTCTAAATTTTCATTTATTTTCGCAAAATATTCCCTGCGTACCTGGTCTGTTGTTCGTGAATTTCGTTGAGTAGGGCCGCAGAAAGTTTTGCAATATTAATCTAACATGGGGCAGTAGCATACTTAACAGTGGGGACAGCACCTTAGGCTTTTCTATGACTGACTCCAGTGGCTCGTCAGTTACACTTCATAGTCTTGTCAGGAACGTGACAGATGTACTTCTCGGGTATGGAAGACCACCTCAGTCTTTTAGTCTTTCCCTTTAATTAAGGCCGTCATTGGTGACGAAGATTGTACAGTGCTGGTCTTGTTGAAACAGTCCTCAAAATGTGTATTCTCTTCGACGACACGTATCTTTATTATGAGGCTGTCAAATATGGCTTCTTTCCTTCTGTTCCCATTGTCTGTAGCGATTTTATCGTCCTTCCGTTTCACAGATTTTGTCTCAGATATTTCAATTTCTCTTCTCGATTCTTTCAGCTTAATTAGTTTGCTGGCAGATACATTTCGAAAATACTAGGAATGCATTAGGGTTTCAATTTCTTTACTCCGATGCGCAAGGCCGTTCCCCGTCAATGTTCGGATCCTCCCTCGGGCGTGGATGTTTGTGCTGTCTTTAGTATATGTTAGTTTATAAGTAATTTGAAAGTTTAGGGACTGATGACCTCGCAGTTAAGTCCCGTAAGCTTAACAAACATTTGAACAATTTCTTTACCTTCAGGCCGGAATTATAGTCTGTTGTAAGAAAATGGTTACTGCATACCATAGAATGCCCATTGGGCTGCCATAATTCATCCTTCATATCGCTTACGTACGAGATAAAAATTATATAGGCAACAATAAAATGTACAATCATCGATCTCTAGGAAATACTCACGCTATGTCTACTAATTGATTTTATCCATAATTGTCTCTTGGATTCATTGCTCGGAAATTCGTGACAACTAAAGGCCAAATCACACTGTCCGTCACGTCAACGTCACGTGACGGAACCGTCACGTCAAGTTGTATTCACACTGTCCGTCACGTCAATTCGTCCATCTCAATACGCGATGTTGAAAGTGAGGTTATGAGTGGCGATCTGTTATGTAGAAAGTCATAGTTTAATACTAGAAAGGGGGAACAACAACGCTAAATGTTATTAACAGCCAAAGAAAACTTTACAGTGTATGTTTTTGGCCAACTTACTGGGAACTGAAACAACATTTCAAAACATCGACATCTATTTTCAAGCAAAAAAATAAACATATGAAGACATCAAACCATACCTGTAAGAGCATAAATAGCGCCTGTATACTTTAACCATTACGATTTGCTCGCTGACATTGTTAATACCGTCGTAAACAACTGAATTTTTGTCTTTCATTAGAACTGACATTTTCATTTAAAGTGTTATTTAATGAAAAATGCGTAATCAAATTACAATCTTATTCAAATAAACAGTTTGCTTCAGTCATTTCTGTTACAATGTTACGTAACATAAACCATTTTTCGGTTTCAGATATCCGACCTCGATTTTAGGGGGACACTCAATTGACAAAAATATTTAAGTCGTCATGAAACATTTGAGATTTACCCCTAAAACGAGGTACAACAACAAAATAAAGATGAATAAGACACATTTGCATATAAACAGTGCAATCGTCGTCTGCAACACGTAATTCGCGTGACGAAAATAGGTTAACTTCCGATGTTAGCAGACGGCCGTTCCGTCAAAACATTCTTCTCGAGAAAGCTTGACGGACGTTGACGTGACGTGACGGTCCGGTGACGGACAGTGTGAATGCCGCCATTAGAAATACATTGCGGAATGTTCTGACGGACGGTCACGTGACGTGACGTGACGTGACGGACAGTGTGAATTGGCCTTAACTCCAGTAGCTTTATTTCGGGAGCCCCGATTGCAAAATGGTACACAGGAATATACCATTTTCCGCAACACACTTAAAAAGTTGTAGAGTCTCATGTAAAAAGTGTAAGTTACACTCTTTTAGGTAGCACAAATGAGCATGGCAATGTATTTTAGCAGAAGGCACTTCAGTCAATTTGCGCGGGCGTGAGGTTGTCGCGTGGCGCCTCTAGCGGCGGCTCTTTCAACAGGAGCGGCGACGTACGTGTACTCCTGGTGACAAGGCTTTTATATTAAGGCGGTATTAGACGTCGATCCGCCGCGGAAGGTATAGGTCTAGCGCGACAGCCGTCTAGCGGCGAAACACGTGGAACTACCGCGGAGCCATGATTATTAGCAGACACTTTATCCACGCGCCGGAATGGTGACCAGTTCTAAACTCCCGTGAATCCGCGCATGCGCACTAGGCAGCGCTAACGCGCGCATGCGCAGAAGCGGATACTGCAGGAGGCTTTCTGCTTGTTATTTGTGTATGACATTCGTGATTAGAAACGATTTGTGATTTCAGGTTTCCGTATTGCGGATTTTGCCCGTTTTTTCTGTAAGTAGATTTTCATAAATGCAGTAATTAAACAAAACAGCCTTATTTTCCAGCTGACCTTTATACTAGGTCATATTCTCAGAATATATGACATCAACTGCGAATATCAGAGAGCCGCGGAGTCATTATTCGGGCGTACAGGGACGAAAGTTGTTTGTCTAACCCACACGATCCCTCTATCATAAGTTACGTCAGCAATCGTTTATTCCTCAATAATATGCGTGCAACTTTACAAACAACAACTCTTCAAAACAGGTCACGTTCTTCCTCACGAAGCTCCAAATTTGTTGCGGATTTCCGGTACTCAGTTATTTTATTAGCTGCAGGTATATTCCCCTGCCTTCCTTCTTTCCGGCCACAGTCGAAACCAACATCTGGTTTTCGTCGTTGTTGTGCCGTAATCTGAAGATTTACTGTCACAGCTCCAAAAAACTGTGTCCTATGTGCGAAATGCTGTATAAATGTAAATTTAGACAGACATACATTTTCAACCTAGTGTCGTAATATAAAACTGTCGCGAGGTCTGAGGCTCCATGTCAAATTGCGCAGCCGGTCCTGCCGAAGTTAAGAGTTTTCCGTCAGCCATTTGTGTGCATGTTGTTATTGGCATGATTTAACTTCAGTACTGAGAAGTTTAGGACCTAATAACGTAAGTAATTTGGCCCTTAGCTACACAAAACTTCAACTTTTATAGAAATTGAAAGTGTTAACTCAAAGCAATAGTGTAGCGACTCAATTCTGTGCAAACTACATAAGAGAAAAAGAAGAAATACTTAATAAAAAAAGTGACAACTTCATATTAAGTAGGAACCGTGAGCTCACAGAAATAATTTAAATGAATGTCGTCCCAGGAAATCACAGCTTCCCTCGGGTTCTTCTGTGGTACGAATGAACGATTAGATGAGCTCTGTTTTCTTCGCGTTTCTTGCGCGTTATCGGTGTCTACTGCGCATGCGCGGATTCGCGCGAAGAAATATCCGCCGTGCATCGTGTAAGCAGTACGTAGTTCCAGATAATCACACTTGTGGCGCTGCTGCACGGGCGTACGCCTCAGGTGTATCGTGTAATACGGCCGTAAGTCGCATAAGCTATACAAACATTGAACAATTTCTTTACCTTCAGGCCGGATTTATAGTGTGTGGTAAGAAAGTGGTTACTCCATACCACAGAATGCCCATTGCCCATAATTCATCCTTCATACCGCTTACGTACGAGATAAAAATTATATAGGCAACAATAAAATATACAATCATCGATCTCTAGGAAATACACTATGTCTACTTATTGATGTTATCCATAATTGTCTGGTGGATTCATTGCTCGAAAATTCGTGACAACTAACTCCAGTAGCTTTATTTCGGGAGCCCTGATTGCAAAATGGTACACAAGAATATTCCATTTTCCTCGACAGACTTAAAAAGTTGTAGAGTCTCATGTAAAAACAGTAAGTTGCACTCTTTTAGGTTGCACAATGAGCATGGCAATGTATTTTAGCAGAAGGCACTTCAGTCAAGTTGCGCGGGCGTGAGGTTGTCGCGTGGCGCCTCTAGCGGCGGCTCTTTCAACAGGAGCGGCGACGTACGTGTACTCCTAGTTTAGTTTAGTTTAGTTTAGTTTAGTTTATTATCATCCATTGCATCATATACATGATATTGGAATCGTCATGTTTCTGTACAGCATTGGCACTGTTCAGATTTACAAATTGTATAACATACATACAAATTAACAGTTTACATTATATTAAAAATTAGAAAATTAGCTACTGCATTAGTCAGATATTAGACTTTGATATTGCACACTTCACTTAGAGATATACATATACAAAAAAGGTACATAACTTTTATAGTGTGGCTGCTTCATACAATGGCAATTAGTAGAAATACATAGATTTTTTAAAAGTTTGGTGATTGAAAATATTCTTCTATTTCATAGAAACATTTATCTAATAGGTAGTTTTTTAATTCTAGTTTAAAATTTTTGTCATCTTCTGCTTCCTTTATGTAAACTGGCAAGGCGTTGTAAAGTTTCACTCCATGGTGGCTCACATGCTTTTGAGTTTTTGTTTTTCTCACTCTTTCTACATGCAGATTCTTACTGATGCGTGTATTGTAGTTGTGAAAATCTGAATTTGTATGAAAACTGGTCAAGTGTGTTCTGTTATACATTACATTTCTATATATGTACAGATAGGGTACAGTAAGTATTCCTAACTGGGAGAATAAAGGTCTGCAGTGTGTTTGAGGAGGGCTGTGTGTCATGATTCTAATGGCCCTTTTCTGTAATTTAAAAATGCCACTCAAGTGAGATTTTGTTTCTCCCCAAAACATTATTCCATAAGATGCAATGGACTGGAAATAAGCAAAATACACTGATCTCGTACATCCTTTGCTACAGACTCTGGATGTTATTCTCAGTGCAAAACATGCAGAATTGAGTTTTTGTGATATGTATGTCACATGTTCGTTCCATTTCGAGTTCTGATCTATACGGATGCCCAAGAATTTTGTTGTCTGTGTTTTCTCTATCTCCTGGTCACCCAAATATAAATGGAGGTCTTCTTTTTCATTGGCCTTACTGTATTGAATGTAATTTGTTTTATTTGAATTAAGTGTTAATTTGTTCGCCTGGAACCAATTTCGAAAATAATTAAGAACATTCCCAGTTGTCGTGGATAAGAATTTGCTGTCATCACTTATAATTATACTTGTGTCATCTGCAAATAACATAATTTTAGATGAGCTGTTTGGACCTTTAATGTCATTGTCATACTACTGGAGGCTAGCGTCTGCGCGGCGCTCACCCGTCCGCCCTCTCCCGTTGCAGGTGCACGAGTGGCCGACGGGCAACGACACGATGAAGTCCAAGATGGAGATCGACCCCGCGACGCAGAAGGACGCCGGCTACTACGAGTGCCAGGCCGACAACCAGTACTCCGTGGACCGGCGCGGCTTCCGCACCGACTACGTCATCTACACCTACTGACCGCCACGCTGCTGCCACCTGCCGGCCGGGCTGTGGCAACCGGACCGCACTGCGCGCCGCGGCGCGAGGGACGGTCGATGGCCGACCGAGTGAATGTATATTTCCTTACAAGTGTACAGTTGTAATTTACGTGTAAATATTATAAATAAAGCTTCTCGGAAAGAAAGGAATCTGTGTTTCAAGCTTTTTCCACAATCTTACTTCATTTTTGGAGTCAAGAATAATAACAGGTCGACAAATTTTGACCTTTTGTCTGGGGTTTGCATGAAAATATGCATTTCTGACTAAATTGACCCTGCTGATCACAAACCTGCAGCCTGTTTCTCTGTGCCACGTCAGGTTTTCGCACCACCACTATCACCATCATATTCACCATTGTCTGACTCTGCACCCAGTGAAATTGGAAAGCAATTACGGGACAATGGAAACGAAATGGAACAGTAAAGTGGTTATAAAAAGAATTGGAAGAAAGGCATATGAATTATAAGAAGCAAATATTATGGTGGGCACTTACCAGGTAGAGGCATTACTTCCGTTTTCGTTTGCCCGTGACTGAACGCTTGATATCCTTCCTCTTGTGTGTCACTTCTCCTTCACGTGTGATGCACCGACAGTAGTCAGCCATCATGTTTATTCCCCAACGATGTTCCATAGTTTTAAGTTCCTGATGAAATCGTTCACCATGTTCCTCTGATGTGTCAGCCAAACTTTCTTGAAAACACTCTAAGTGTGACATTAGAAAATGTATTTTTATAGAGACCTTGCATCCTAACTGTTTAAAGGACTGTAGCATGTCTTCCACCATTTCCTTGTAATCAGGCTGCTTATTCTGGCCAAGGAAACGATGCACAACATGTTTGAAACTTCTCCAAGTCTTTCACCAAATTGTCAAGTTCTGTTTGAGTAAGAGGTTTTGGGCTACCATCGGTACCACACTCGGAATAGTCGGATTCACTGCTTTCTTGACTTACATCTGGTTCAGAGAATTCAAGAGAATGTTGATGGAGATGGGGTTGGTAGCCCTTGGCCATGAGGGACAGGTCTAAGTTTGGATACGATATGTTTTTCATGTTTCTTCTGTTGTATCCCGTTACATTCGTCATACAGAAGTAACAGTCACCAACATGATTCTTCTGTTCACGCCATACCACAGGAATTGCGAAATTCAAGCACTTGATTTTACCTTCACTCCATTTCCTTAACTGCTCCACACATGTAAGGCACACAATGTGTGGAGCAAATTACTTGTCCTGATTGCCGAGCTTCATGCCGAAATATGCAAAATTTTGCACAAATTTTGTTATTTGTCGACGTCTTGCACGTATCACAAGATTTCCACAGATATAACAAAATGTATCTGGGCTATTCACACACTGCCTTCCTGACATTTTAACACACCTCCAGTGAAATACCGCCACTCACAACAAAGCGCGAAAGCACCTCCTTGTGGCTGTAGCACTCACTCACTGATTTCTGTGGCGATGATGGAACGTCAGCGCCAAGCTCATTGGCCCCCTCTGCCTCACCTTCACACAAAAAATGCAGCGTTGCCACATTTCTGTAGTTGTGGACACTGCATAACATAGATTTCGCACCCAAATGTAGGGTTGGAGGGGGGTAGCTCTGCAGAAAAAACTGAGGGTGATGGAAAAAAACTGATATGATTTTCATATTCAGGGGTGCAAATTTAGTAAAGAACACCACTTACTTTCCAAAGACCAGAATCCATGTCGACCTGTGTAATGGGTTGACTGTCATTCGCTGACTGCAAATAACGACAAATTTTTCTTTCAGACGGGTTTCGCTTCAATTCATAACGCAACTTCAGTGTTTCTGTAAGGGTATACAATGGATTCTACATATTGTTTTGTTTTTTTAGGTTGGAAACAGTTTCAGTCGATCTTTGTACCTTGAAAGTAGCCTGTTATGTTCTGTAAGCAATATCCCGAGCAGCTGAGATCTCCAAATGTAAGTTAAAACGCTCACTGCTGCTCTAAATTACTTTACTTGTGGCCACAGTACATGCGCAGTGGAAATTTATCAAACTGCTCACTCCTTAAGGGAGCAGCCGACGTCTTAACAAACACAAAATCAATGTTAAAAAATAAAAGAATAGATTAAACATTAGGACATTAAACATAGGACAGTGCGAGAGTGAAGGTCGGGGTGGGAGTTTAAATTGGGGAAGTTTAATTTTTAAAACTCACAACCACCAACTGCAAACCAAATTCCTAAACGTGCAAAAACACTGGAACTGTGATTGCGAATGTTTGACTCGCTTTCTAGGGGATGATATCACACATTCGCAGCTTTCCTTCCCTGCATATGATTAACAAAACAATTCGTAATAAAGTCAAGTTCGTGAGAGAAAAGGGTGTACTAACTACTACTTTTGAAAACACGTGAAAGTTCACTTTATGTTGTTTATTACACAACCTTAGAACCCTGTGGCTGATACGTCTGTACGCCGACACATTTATCAAATAAAGTTATAGCTCGTGAGCCCCCAGATAAAATGAATATTTGTCGCAAATTGTCTTCACACAATGTGCCTGTCTCAAACACCGTTTATGTTCATGCCTATGCGACGACAGGTGTTACATTAACAAATCAGTCACTTTAATTCCGTGTGATGCACACCTTGTTCCACCGGCTAAATATTCACAACACACAGTAGCACTCGATTCAACTTGGTGCAGTCTACGACGAGCAACCACACGTGGCGGATGCCACACACAAATCTAAAGTCTCCACCTGGAGATCCACATGCTGACTGATGCAGAGCGACGCCGCCCGGCCAGCTACCCCACATGCTCCTGCCTCCTCACGCGTGCACGCGCACCAAAAGCTCAACTGCCAGGGTTTTTTTCCCTACGTCATCAACTTCCCCATGTGAGCTGTTCTAACCGATTTGCCAACGTACAGTGCTCAGCCAATACATTTCTAAAACTTTACTTAAAATCAAAATAATTACACTACACATTAAACAAATATTTTCTTACGTTTTATATTAGTATAAACATCATTTGTACTATTTATTATAATCGTGCAATTTCTTATATCACAGATAAGTGATTTATCTGAATATTTCAAGGTAAAATACACAAGATTAATTGCAAATAAAATGAGAAATAGTTAATATATTATTTTTATAAACAAACATTGCCATGCTAGTTGTGTAACTGTCTTGTATTCAGATGTAACCATATCAGCTAATGTATTGTTTATTTGTCAACAGGCTAGTTTGTAATAAGGGGCCTTAAAGGTTCCTGACTGCATCGCATTACTTCAAATGCCAGTAGTATCAGAATATTTTATTTCACGCTGTGCACTGCACTGTGCCTGGCACTCGCCATTGTCCCTCTCTCCCCTGGAAAATCCTAAGCTGGAACAAGCCACCAACGTCGGCCTGCTCGCTGGCCTCCCGTCAGCTACGAGCACACAGCAAATCTCGACGTGGAGAATTTCTACCTATGGCCTAACTATAAATGTTGTCACCCAACTGTGTACATGCATTGCTACCATATTAATAAGGTTAAAATTGTGTAACATTTAGTGCGTTGGCATGGTCAATGTTTGCAGTGAACTTCATACTGTTTAATTATCAAATGCTATTAATTACCAATTTTTCTATTGGGCAGTAATCTTACAACAGGGAGCATCAAATAATAAAGCAGAGGTTTGATACTTTAAAATCATAATCTATTGAATAAAATGAACCAGCAAATAAATGTGGGGAGACCAAATTAAGCACACACCTTGTACAAAAGTGAATCAAATCATAAACTTATTGTCCATAGTAAAATTGTTTCTACCCTTTATGAATACGGAGGTAAGGTGGGAGGAAATTTGCAAGCACACAGACTCACACACAATTACTCTCTGGAAACACTCGATAACAGCGGCGAATCGAAGCGTCTCGATAAGGTGGTGGGTGTCTCGATCACACAAATTTAAGTACACTGTGTGCTAAACGTAATCATGTGTGGGAAGGCAGTGGCCCACTACTGTCAAGTACCACGCGGTAGGTGACCGCGCTGAATTACATACACCTTTACAAACAGAAATTAATTTAAAATGAGGAAGTAAAGTACACTCGAGAATTTGTATAGAAGAAAGCTGGTATTAATAAAAGCACGGACGAAGGTCGAAGTGACGACCTTACGAAAGCATGTGGTGCATATGGTCATACAAGACAAGAAAGACAGACTCTAGCTAGAAAATCTGAAAGATATTTAGCATACGCACAGATACAAATGCGACGTGAAAACTTTAGTGAAAAATGGCAAGGAAATTCAAACACGCTAAGTTTACATAAAGGATGAAGGGGACACACATGTATCCTAACTTGAGCAAACCTGGACACACAATCATCACCAGAATTAAAATGCAAATAATGAATTTACACTGAATTACTCGAGTTCTGTAAATTAACCCTTTCGTGGTTTTTACTCATTTTCTGGAATATCTTAAGTTATCTCAGCTGTTACATAGTCTGATCTGGATCAGGATTACAAATATGACACTCAAAAAATTTTAGCACATTCCATTTTTCCTAAAAAAAAAGGTGAGACACATATCTCCCACTGATCATTTCTGGCACCGATTTACCTAAGACTTTTTAAAATAATTTCTTAAGTTCTCCTGTCATAGGGTCTAAACAAGTACATGATTCAAAAATATGTAATGCAAACGAAATTGGAAAAAAAAAAAAAAAAAAAAAAAAAAAAAAAAAAAAAAAAAACAACGGGGAGAGAGCTGTCTCGCAGCTTCTATAATAGAAAATGCAGATAATAGTAAACCTCATACCGTGGTTTATTAGCGCAAAAATTTACAGAAAAACTTGTTTTCTTTGAAATATGAGTACTATAATATCGCAACATAAAGGCACTATAGGGCTACACAGTGGGCACTGGGACACATGCGGCCCAGGTAGGTAAAGCAGTCAACAGTCCAAAGATTGGTTTGACCACCACAGTGCTTTACTAGGCACGGTCCTGTTTGGAGGTGGTATGCCGTTGCCTTCCTCCGACCTTGGAACTGACTTACCCAGCCAGTTATAGGGGGACCTACAGTTTAACGTGGGTTCCGAACCACGATGCTACTCGGTATTTTTCACACGAGCAATACTGCCAGAGGTGAAAGAAGTGGAAAGTGACAGATAAAAATCCTAGGCCCTGGCGGGGATCGAACCCGCGACCTTTGGATTTGTAGTCTGGCACTCTTCCACTGTGCAACCGAGGCGCACCAACTAATTGTAAATTCACTGAAAAAAACTTTTGAAGTAAAATGAGTTTTAGAAAGCGTTATTGTTGTTTGTAAGCTTCTAAGAAACATAAAATAGCAAATATACTTACTTCGGATATTTTCGGTAGCGATAAAACTACGAAAACCGATTGAAGGCACAATAAACAATGGTTACGGCGCGAAAATCCACGCGGCAGCCCATATAAACGGTCACAGCCTCCTACACTGTAAGAATTTCAGTGCCTCGATTTTTTACCGCGTTCTGAAGGGCCACCAACAGATGGCAGCACTATGCAGAATTACGCAACTCGCCACCTTGTGGTACAAATGAGGTCCGAAGTTAGTGGGACGTATATGTCCCAACAACCACGAAAGGGTTAAGAGACACTTCGCCTCACAGTAGTGAAAGAATTAGTCGAGAAAACTATCACTGAAAACCGAGATTGCCTGAGCACAAAGGAAGCAAAGTTCTAACAGCATGCCTTCCCATCAGCATGATTCAGCGGAGTGGTTACTAGCACAGTGATGGGAGCCAGAATGAAGAGTGAAGACCGCACCGATAGACGTCCCCCCACCATACGCGGGGTGTAGAAGACGCTACAAGGGACGGAGGGTGCGTTCAGAGACTGGTGTTTACCGACCCTCGCTACCTGGCCGAGACAATCATTGCCTCTACATCCGCTCCCAGAGAGGTCTCCTGTCACCTCCTTCATACACGATTAGGTTGGTACGACACTAAGAACACGGCCATCTCGCCAAGTAAGCTTGTCTCTAGCCAGCCAGCAGACGCCGGCGCAGACGACAGACGAAGCCACGCGTTCTGAACCACAGTCTGACATATGCAGTCACGACACTCCCACAGACTTTCGTTATACGCTGCGATAGCAGCGCTCCAAGCGCCCGGCAAGCTACGTTTCTGAATACGATAGTTGATGAGTGCGAACATTATCGTCTAGATTGACTTCAGCATGCTTTTTACATAAGGGAACGTATGCAGTGCCTTATAAATAGGTAATAATTTAAAAATAGCTCACCATTTATCTTTCTTAGGTTTCATAAGGTTCCTGATAAGGTATGAAACGGTACATTACAGGACAGTTAATTTACAATCATACTGTAACACATGGGCTTCAAATGAGTAATTTCATTTTCTATTAAAAATAGAAATGCCTTGGAAACACCAGGAGGCATGTCCTTTAGCAGAGAGACATCAATTTCTACAATTTCTACGCAGGAACGTTAAGTATTCTGCATTACAATTCCAGTAAAATCGGCGAGAGTGGAACATAGGAAACGTATATAGAATGCAATAAATACGGTATTTAACATAACAAAACAACCATCACAGCTGTAGCTGAAGGAAAAACGTCACAGACATGGTAATATAACGATAAAAGCAACCAACTGTTTTCCAACGAAGAAGGACCCAATTCCACAATTGTTGCCACAGATGAACAACAAACGGCAAGAATCATCAAAACATTGGGTTTGTAAAGCTAAAGTAATTACACTTAAAAGAATATGAACGTATAAGAAAGACGAGTGACGTGTGAAAATGTGAGAATCTTTAGACTCCATACCGAATACCGAATTGATACACGTCAAAAAGTATCTGTCATAGTAAGAACAGACCATAATAGAAATTTATTATACCATCATGTTCATATGCAACTTACTTTCAGTGGAATAAGCTGCAAATATATACATATTCGTAAGTTTTTGTTCATGACAGAGTTGTTCTTTATACCATTGAATCATTAAAATGAGGCTGTTTTTATATTAATTTCCGTATTATGTTTGTCTCTCGATATTTTAATAATGCTTGTAACGTACAAATTGTAGTAAGTATTTCGTTAATTACGTACAAAAGCGATTATAAAGAAACATCACTACTTCGGCAGCTTGCCCACCGCTAGGAGCGCTAGTGTCGCAGCAGTTGTCAGTTGGCAACAACTGTTACAGCAGTCAGTGTCGCGACTGTATGTGTTAGACTGTGTCTCAACTGCAGCAAAACGAGGCCTAACGCAGCAGTCAGTCAATATTAACAGCAACTTTCCATATTCACATGGACACACAAGTGCAATCACACAGCTGGAAACATTTATAAATATGGGTCAAACATATATAAACATGGGGCCTTGATTATTAATAAATGAATAAAAAAATAACAAAGCCTCTGGGGAGGATGGAATTGTAGCTGAATTTCTAAAAAATCTAGGGCCTAATTCAAGAAAGGAGCTAGTAGGAATTATTCAAAATATATGGGTCACCCAAGAAATCCCAGAAGATTGGAAGTGTGCCTTAATACATCCATTACACAAAAAAGAGGACAAACATGATGTGAATAATTACAGAGGAATTTCTCTACTTCCTGTCACAGATAAGATTTTATCGGCTTGTATTCTTGAAAGAGCACAAGAAATACTAGAACCCAAAATCTCATATTTCCAAGCTGGTTTCAGGCCAAACAGATCGTGCCCAGAGCAAATTTTAAACCTAAAATTAATCACAAGGATAAGGAAGATGCGAGGCAAGCCTACAGTGTATGTCTTTGTCGACTTCAAGAAGGCATATGACTCAATCCACAGACCCACACTATTTAGGATTCTTGAGGAAAAAGGATTGGATCGTAAAATACAAAAAATCATTCAACAGACGTTAACAAATACAAAATACAAAGTGAAATTTATGGGAAAACTTTCAAAACCATTTCAAGTTAAAACTGGGGTTAGACAGGGTGATGGGTTGTCGCCTTTGTTGTTCAATGTAGTTCTGGATAGAGTCATGGAAGAATGGGAGAAGAAACTTGAAGAAGAAAAGTGCTGGAAACCAATTTCATTAGGAACCAAAAAAACATAACCTAAGAATCCCCTACTTAGCCTTTGCAGACGATCTCGCAATAATGGCAGATTCTAGTGAAAGGGCTATAAAACAGGTAGAAATTCTAAAAGAATGTGCAGAAAAAGTCGGGCTACAAATATCATTTGAAAAGACAGTGTTCACGACAACAAATTTAGAAATTTCCAAATTACAAACCAAATACGGAGAAATCAACAGAGTACCACACTTCAAATATCTTGGAGAAATTATCTCGGAAAAATTTGTACAACAAGAAAGAATACAAAAAGCTCGTAAAGGTTCAGGATTAGTGCAAAACCTCTATAATAAAAGATGCTTATCTTTAAATGCCAAAATTAGGCATTACAATACAGACATTAAACCATCAATGTTATATGCCAGCGAAACCTTGGCACTAAACAGGAAAACTGATCTAGAAAATCTAAAGAAAGAAGAAAGAAAAATAATTAGAAAAATTTTGGGACCAAGATGGACCGAGAATGGATATAGATTACAGAAAATATCAAAAATTGAAGAATATTCTAACATAGAGATAGGCATGAGGAAAAGACGCCTCAAATTATATGGCCACATAATGAGACTCCCTGAACACAGATTAACAAAAAGAATTGTAAAATACGTAGATTGTCTTGTTAATGGAGGAGAATGGATCCAAAAAGTTAAAAAAGATTTGGAATTAGCCAAAATTACTAAAAAAGAAATAGTTGCAAGGAACAATTTTAGAATAAAAGTTGAAAAGTGGGAGGTTAAACCAGAAACAAAAGCACCGAGAAATGGAACAAAATGGAGTGAAGAAAGAAGAACTAAATTTTGTCAAACGATGAAAAACTGGTGGGCAAATAAAAAGAACCAGAAGACCAAGAAGAACGGAAAATGAACCAGCTTTACTTAGCGTCTTCCACATGGGAGCTCTACGACTAATAATAATAATAATAATAATAATAGTAATAAAAGAATAAAAATGATTAACATACAGATATACAACATTAATGGTGCGGGAAGACTTTAGGTTAATGAATGAATCAAAGTGGAACACGAGCACACATCCTGTGGACCTGTTCCAGCCTTACGAGTTTATAAAACGTGTATAATATTTTACTTGCAGTTTTCTTCTGTCTCCCTTATATCCTACTGTTTTTTTTCTCTTTTATTGTTGGCTCGATACGGCACTTATAGTCGTATTCGGTATATTTTTGCTGAACCTTACCGCAACTGCAAAGCGATTTAGACAAAATATCTACTTGGTGCGAAAATTGGCAATTGACACTAAATAAAGAAAAGTGTGAAGTAATACACTTGACCACTAAAAGAAATCCACTGAACTTCAATTACGCGATAAATCAGTCAAACCTTAAGGTCGTAAATTCTACCAAATACCTAGCAGTTACAATTACGAACAACTCTGACTGGAGAGAACACATAGAAAATATTGTGGGGAAGGCGAATCAAAGGTTACGTTTCATTGGCAGAACGCTTGGAAGATGCACCAGCTCCACCAAAGAGACTGCCTACATCACACTTGTGCGTCCTCTCCTGGAGTACTGTTGCCCCTTGTGGGACCCTCACCAGGTGGGACCGACGGAAGACATTGAGAAGGTTCAGAGAAGGGCAGCTCGTTTTGTTTTATCACGTTACGGGGGGGAAAGCGTCACGGAAATGTTGCACGAATTGGGGTGGAAATCATTAAAAGAAAGACGTTATTCATTGCGGCGTGATCTGTTCGCGAAGTTTCAATCACCGACTTTTACTTATGAATGTGAAAATATCTTGCTAGCACCCACCTACTTAGGGAGACATGACCATCTCAACAAAAAAAAAAAAAAAAAAAAAAAAAAAAAAAAAAAAAAAAAAAAAAAAAAAGAGAAATCAGATCGAAAACGGAACGATTTAGGTGTTCTTTCTTCCCGCGCGCTATTAGGGAATGGAACGGTAGAGAAAAGTTATGAAAGTGGTTAATGAACCCTCTGCCAGGCACTTAAATGTGATTTGCAGAGTATCTATGTAGATGTAGATGTACTTTCCGTTTCATCTGCCTTTTTAATTGTCGTACAGTACCACTTCACTTTTCCTTATGGACATAGCATGTCACTTCACTATACTTTTTAAGGTGTTTCAATTTCCTGCTTATTCTAAGCACAGCACAGTGTATCTGTTACAGTGTTTATGTCTGTTCATTTGTTTTTCATTATATTGGTGATTGTTGTCAACTTTTGTAACATATGAAAGAGGGATATATATATATATATAGTGAACCTTATGTAGAGAATTGTGTGTTTGTCGTGTCTGTCAGGTGTGGAGTTGGGGGTGTGATGGAGGTAAAATAGGGTAGGGGGTAAATTTGAGTAGTTGTTTGAATACCTGCAGGGGGTTCCGAATGTCTGGTTGGGTGTATGGAGGTGTATTCAAGTTTATCTGTATGTCATTTGGTCAATCAGTTTTGAAAAGTGTGTGGTTTGCTAAGTTGGTGTGGTCATTTAAGAGCTGTTTATTCGCAGTCAGCAAAAGACAGTCAGACTCGTTATGTTCGATTAAAACTGCCGCTGTGGAAGATGGTCACACACACAAATACTGTGTCTTTGTAGTGATAGTGTTCATCGCGCTAAGCAGGACAGTGAACATGTTTAAGAAAGATAAATAAAAATCTAGCCGAGGAGCACTCGCCGATTCCGATACACCTTGAATGTGTTGTAGTTTTATTTAATGTGTCCATATTGCCGCTGAGGTGCTAAAAATTCCCCCAAAGAAAGCACATCTCTGTTCTTCGTCAGCACATATCGTCGCAAAAGCAGCACACGTGACACGAAACATAATTAACATTGTTTGCTACTCTACTTTACAAATGATAAACAACATCCAGAATGAAACTTCACTCTGCAGCGGAGTGTGCGCTGATATGAAACTTCCTGGCAGATTAAAATTGTGTGCCGGAACCGGGACTCGAACCTGGGACCTTTGCCTTAAAGTTGTGAGGAGGCATCGTGAGTCGTGTCGGGATAGCTCAGTCGGTAGTGCGCTTGCCTGCAAAAGGCAAAGGTCCAGGTTCGAGTCCCGGTTCCGGCACACAATTTTAATCTGCCAGGAAGTTTGATAAACAACATGTTTAAACACTTTGACATATTTCGAAATCCTCACATCACAGCTTTTGAAACACTGAGAGATTTATTTTTAGTAACAAAGTGAACGGTACGTGACAAATTACATTCCTAAGTTGCAGCAGTCAGATATGCTTTGGAGATACCCCTGCACAGCTGTCCGGTGTATCACTCGTGTCGTTTGCAGTCTCACAGTGAAACCATAGCAAACAGCAGCTTGAGGAATGTAGCTGAATGACTAGGGTACATCCGGGAGAGATGGCGCACATTTTAAAAATCTCCATATGTTGTTGTTGTTGTTGTTGTTGTTATGGTCTTCAGTCCGGAGACTGGTTTGATGCAGCTCTCCACCCTACTCTATCCTGAGCAAGCCTCTTCATCTCCACATAAGAGCGACAACCTACATCTGTATGAATCTGCTTACTGCATCCATCTCTTGGTCTTCCTCTGCGATTTTTACCCCACACACTTCCCTCCAAATTCCCTAAATTCACAATTCCTTGATGTCTAAGAATGTGTCCTACCAATCTATCCCTTCTTTTAGTCAAGGTATGCCATAAATTTCTTTTCTCCCCAATTCTGTTCAGTAACTCCTCATTAGTTACGCGATCCACCCACCTAATCTTCAGCATTCTTCTGTAGCACCATATTTCAAAAGCCTCAATCCTCTTCCTGTCCGCACTGTTTATCGTCCATGTCTCACTCCCATACAAGGCAACACTCCATACAAATGCCTTCAGAAAGGACTTCCTTAGGCTTAAATCAATATTCGATGTTAACAAATTTCTCTTTTTCAACAACACTTTTCTACCCATTGCCATTCTGCATTTTATATCCTCTGTACTGCGACCATCATTTGTTATTTTACTGCCCAAGTAACAAAACTCATCTACCTCCTTTATTGCTTCATTTCCCAATCTAATTCCTTCAGCATCACCTGATTTTCTTACACTGCACTCCATTACCCTAGTTTTGCTCTTGTTAATGTTCATCTTATATACACCTTTCAGCACAGTGTCCATTCCGTTCAATTCCTCTTCCAGGTCCTTTGCTGTATCTGACATAATTACTATGTCGTCGGCAAAACGCAATGTTTTTAATTCTTCATCCTGAACTTTAATTCCTTCTCCAAATTTTTCCTTTCTTTCCTTTACAGCTTGCTCAATGTACAAATTGAATAACAATGGAGAAAGACTACAACCCTGTCTTACTCCCTTTCCAACCACTGCATCCCTTTCATGCCCTTCAACTCTGACAACCGCTCTCTGGTTTTTGTACAAGTTGTAGATAACCTTAAGGTCCCTATATTTTACTCATGCTTGCTTCAGAACTTGAAAGAGTTTATTCCAATCAACATTGTCAAAAGATATATAAATGAATTGCTGTTCGTTAGTCTCGCTAAAACTCGAGAATGGCTGAACCGACATGGCTAATTTTAGTCCTGAAATATTCGTGCAAGTCCAGGGAAGGTTTAAACAGTGCTAAAATATGGAAAAGTTGTCCGGAAAAGAGGAAAAACCGGGAAAAACTGAAACAGCTTTTTCCAGTGAGCTAGCAATACCGTTCGTCCAATTGCTATAAAATTTTATACACTTCATGATGAAAGCAAGAGAAAGGTTTGCATCAAATAAAAATTTGGAAAAGTCGCCAGAAAAGTAGGAAAATATAGGAAAAACCGAAAGCAATTTTTTTTCTATGAATAAAAATCGATTGCCATATGGTTGTAAGAGCATCACTTGAGTACGGCTTGACAAGACAAGGTTTGTATGAAGTAATTTTTTTTGGTAAATCTACCGGAAAATTGAAAATATACCTGAAAGTGCGTTTTTCAATATATCTTTGATTTAATTCAGCACTATAACTGACTATTCGTACGATGGAGAGAGGTAATTCTTTTCTTGTTTTGTTCATGATGGTCTTGGAAAAGTTTTCAGTAAAAAAATAGTGACAGTTAAAAAGAAAAGCAGTAAAATTCGAAGCAAGTTCCTTTTTCATTGTGTTTCTAAATATACTCATCACTATAAATTGAGAACCGGTGATCCGATTGGAATAAAATTTTAATTATTTGACGTTCAACGGAATATGAACGTTCTTATGAACTAAATTTGGGAAAGTTATCCGGAAAATTTGAAAATTCGGAGAAACCGAAAGAGCTTTTCTCAATGGGATATCAATATCTTTCATCTGATTGCGATAAAAGTTTGTACATTTGACGTTCAAAGCAAGAGTAACGTTATTATGCAATAAAAATTTGGGAAAGTATTCCGGAAAATTAGAAAATTCAGAAAAAATAGAAAGAAAATTTTCTAGGAAACATCAATACAATTCATCTGATTGCAATAAAATTTTGCACATTCGACATTCAAAGCGAGCTGAAGGTTTGAGTGAAGTAAAAGTTTGCAATTGATGGCCAGAAAATAGGGAAATTTCTGGAAAACTGAAAGAGCCCTTTTCTTTGGGGTATCAATAGCATTCGTACGACTGTGATAAAATTTTGCACATTTGACGTTCAAAACAAGAGTATATACATATTAGCAATTGCGAAGAATTGTTGGGTCAACTAGTTACTAATGAAAAATCCCATAATGCACTTAAGTCATAATAAATTCTTTTGCAAGTAAACAAACTAGTTTTCTTTAAAATAATTTTTTTTTTTTTTGAGAAGTTTACATGCATTCATTATCATGATATTTTACCATTCAGCAAACCCTTATGGGTGACATGCCGCATGATGATATTTGCTGAAATTTATAATTTTTAAAGCAAAATACGTTAAAATTTAAGTTTATGATTATAACATACAGAATATACAGAAGGATGGAAAAGTTGGTAGAAGCCGACCTCGGGGAAGATCAGTTTGGGTTCAGGAGAAATGTAGGAACATGGGAGGCAATACTCACTTTACGGCTCATCATAGAGGATAGATTAAGAAAAGGCAAACCTACATTTCTAGCTTTTGTAGATTTGGAGAAGGCTTTTGACAATGTTGATTGGAATAAACTCTTTCAAGTTCTGAAGCAAGCAGGAGTAAAATATAGGGAGCGTAAGGTTATTTACAACTTGTACAAAAACCAGACAGCGGTTGTCAGAGTTGAAGGACATGAAAGGGATGCAGTGGTTGGAAAGGGAGTAAGACAGGGTTGTAGTCTTTCTCCATTGTTATTCAATTTGTACATTGAGCAAGCTATAAAGGAAAGCAAGGAGAAATTTGGAGAAGGAATTAAAGTTCAGGGTGAAGAATTAAAAACATTGCGTTTTGCTGACGACATAGTAATTCTGTCAGATACAGCAAAGGATGTGGAAGAGCAATTGAACGGAATGGACAGTGTGCTGAAAGGTGCATATAAGATGAACATTAACAAGAGCAAAACTAGGGTAATGGAGTGCAGTCTAAGAAAATCAGGTGATGCTGAAGGAATTAGATTGGGTAATGAAGCAATAAAGGAGGTAGATGAGTTTTGTTACTTGGGCACTGAAAAAACAAATGATGGTCGCAGTACAGAGGATATAAAATGCAGAATGGCAATGGGTAGAAAAGCGTTCTTGAAAAAGAGAAATTTGTTAACATCGAATATTGATTTAAGCCTAAGGAAGTCCTTTCTGAAGGCATTTGTATGGAGTGTTGCCTTGTATGGGAGTGAAACATGGACGATAAACAGTGCGGACAGGAAGAGGATTGAGGCTTTTGAAATATGGTGCTACAGAAGAATGCTGAAGATTAGGTGGGTGGATCGCGTAACTAATGAGGAGGTACTGAACAGAATTAAGGAGAAAAGAAATTTCTGGCATACCTTGACTAAAAGAAGGGATAGATTGGTAGGAGACATTCTTAGACATCAAGGAATTGTGAATTTAGCATTAGAAGGAAGTGTGTGGGGTAAAAATCGCAGAGGAAGACCAAGAGATGGATACAGTAAGCAGATTCAGACAGATGTGGGTTGCCGTTCTTATGTGGAGATGAAGAGACTTGCACAGGATAGGGTATTGTGGAGAGCTGCATCAAACCAGTCTCCGGACTGAAGACCACAACAACAACAACGATTATAACAATTGAGGAATAAAAGTAAACACTGAAGAACTGTCAAACAAATCCTTTATTTTTGTAGCAATTAAATTCTGAATTATTTTTAAATCTCAAACTTAGGTCTACCAGAATTTTTGAAAAGAAATCCTCTCTATTAATGGCTTTTATTCCTGATTTCCCTGCCACAGCCAACAAGACAAGTATCAAAGATTGCGACACGCAGCCCGACGTATCAGGGAAAGACGCCACCCCTTACGACTCTGTGAGCGTAGCAGCCGAGCTGGCCAGACCATAACACAAGCTACTGTTCGTAGAGCTACTCAGACATTTCAAAATATGTCACTGTTTAGCACCATCTAACAACTAACCGTAACACTGAGATGATTTCCATGCAAGATATAGAAACTTGGCTTCTTTATTAACACAAACTCGGTTAAGACCAGCACTAGTGAAACAACAGCAGAACGCCTCACCAGAACTGTAGTAAGGGGGAGGGGGAGGGGGATGCAGTCTGAAACTCTCGCCAACTTACTGCGAGGTCTCGAGTTCAGCGAGATCAGAATGGATGAAGATGTGACTGCACGGTTCTAAAGTACAACAGGAGCCACGGAAATCACGTTTCAACATCTTTGTTATATGTGATTCTTCAGTTTCTCCCGGCGTATTTGATGATCAAAATACACCAGGTTGGAACTGTCTTTTGTCCGGCGAATAAAATTCGTGCACTGGTGGGTAGCGCCAAAGATGATCTCGGTTTGAGGAAGGCCGGCGTGTACCAGATTCCGTGTCAGTGTGGAAAGTCATATATCGGACAGACGATGCGTACCGTCGAGGATCGATGCGTTGAACACCAGAGGCACACACGATTGATGTATCCGAGCAAGTCGGCGGTCGCTGAACATTGTCTGTGGGAGAATCACGCCATGGAGTATGAACGCACTAGGATTCTGGTACAGACGTCGAGATACTGAGACTGCGTCGTTAGAGAGGCCATTGAAATTCGCACAAGAGACGACCTCATAAACCGTGACTGTGGCTATAATCTTAGCAAAGCTTGGGAACCAGCGATTGGGTTAATTAAGAGTAAATCTAGCAAACGTAACGTAGCGGACAGAGCCCTCACACCGACGTCATCTCAGACACCGACGCAATCGGTCCCACTGCGCGGACCGCGGAGGGGTCGCTCCGCGGGCCGAGGGTATTTAAATGGCCCGCCACCGGGCTAGAACCCAGGTCCCTTCGAGCCGCCGTAGCGTGCGGATCTCCGCGCCGGCGCGTTTCCAGGAGCTCAGTCCGTCAGTTCACCTGATGATGGCGACATGCATGATCGCCGAAATATTGTGCCCGCTGGACACTATAGACCGGCAGTACACCCGTGGATATTTTGATCATCTTTGTTATATCTCCTACTGTTTAGTCGATTTGTGCTCAGAAAAATACGGAACGCAATTTCCTCAGGAGAGCTTGCACCACTTCAACGACACAAACATATTTTCATATTTTCACCTAGATTACAAGATATTCAAAGTTTATGGGGATAGTGTTTGTTGCTACACAGCTTATATATAAATATATTGGTTGTGAGTGTGCGTTTTTTTTTTTTTTTTCTTCTTTATTGTAATTTCAACACCCGTGTGATACATAGGTAGGCTAGTAGCAACCTCTTACGTTGCTCTTAAGCCATTTGATAAAACATAATGGAAATAAAGATGTCAAACGTTAGTACAGGAGTTAAAATACACAGAATTAAAATCTGAACAGAAAGAAAGTTTCAGCGAAACGTATTACAGGTAAAAGTCGATCACTGTGCGAAACAAGAGCTTTGTTTGATCACTAAAATTAGCAAATAAGGTCCGCGAGAACTACTGGCTACTCCCTGCTACAAAGCCTTGTCCCCTGACCCAAACTGAGAACTGACTCGTTTCAAATTACTTCAGTAACAGGAAGTTAATACTACAGTGGTCAATATACATAGCAGCTCACACGTTATTACACGCAGACCTTAATAAGCAAGCCTCCACAATTAAAGTTACCTTAGAAAGGTGGCTAAGGAAACATTTATGGCGCAACGGAATTTAGTCGTAGGAAACATTCTCACCACTAGTGAAGAACAATATTAAATGTGGTGTCGCACAAGTCCAAAGTGCGCGCCACCTACTTTCACCGCGCGCCGCCATGCACGCACGGCGCGGCGTGCTTACGACGTCAGCCACGAGCGCCCTCTGCTGCAACTCCGCTCGTGGCCACCACTGAACGACATCGTTCACTTGGGACTGAGATAGCAACCAGTTAAGACCTTCGGAATCAGATAGGCACCAGTGAAGACTTGACTATCGGACAGGCACTAGGCAGGCCTCTAGCTCAACTATGTATCAGCATTCTGCAGTACTGAGCTGTGTAAAAGTTAAGTATTGTATAAATTCTGTGCACTATATATCTCGTTCTAATTTACTCTAGTGTTTCTAGTTTCTGGCTGCTCCCCTCCGTACCTGCACCAGCGTGCTATCTTTATTCCTGTGTCGGTCTCATTCCACTCGGCCACCGACACCTACGACGGAAACGAGACACAAAAGCGGAGACGAGGCTGGGACACAAAAGTGGCGACGAGGATGGGATACAAAATTAAATAAAAGAGGAAAGGTGCTCTCAAACTACAATTTATAGGCAACTTACGAATTATGCTTAATTTGAACTGGTTTATTCAGATAGAACAGAAGCAAAATGGGGAACCAATTTCGTTAATACAATAAAAATGCATCTATTACATGGATTACTGCGGACGGTGCCCAGCCTAAATTATGCACGAGTTAACGCTACTGGGGGGAAGGATTCACAAACAACACTCATTCTCTCACACACACGCAATGCCACAGCGAAACTTGCCAAAATCAGCGTGCTGAGACGGAGATACTGTCGGGGGTTCGAATCCCCCCTCGGGCACGGATATTTGTGCCGTCCTTAGTGTAAGTTAGTTCGTAAGTAGTTTGTAAGTTTAGGGACTGATGACCCCGTAGTTAAGTCCCATAAGCTGTACAAACATTTGGAACATTTTTTGAGACGGAGACGAAGCGGAAGCAGGCGCCGCTATCGTGGTGGCTTCACAGAAGAAAAGAAAGCCTTCAGCTTCCACTCTTCTACATCTACATCTACATCTGCATCTACATACATACTCCGCAGTTCACCGTAAGGTGCGTGGCAGAGGGTATACTGTACCACTACCAGGCATTTCCTTTCCTATTCCACTCCCAAATTGAACGAGGAAAAAAAGAATGCCTATATGCCTCCGTACGAACCCTAATTTCTCTTATCTTGTCTTTGTGATCTTTGGATCTTTTCCATCCTTAATCGTCTTTACTGGAACATATTTCTCTAACCCTTTATTAACAATGCACTTAAATTTAGTCCACAATTCCTCTACATCCATAGTCCCGGAATTAAACGATGCCCATTCATTTTCTAAGTGCGATCGTAACATTTGCTTGTCGGCTCTTCCCAACAAAAACACGCTCCTAGCCTTCTCGATTGGTTTATGAACTTTGGTCACCATCGACGCTATGACGATATCATGATCACTAATTCCTGTCTCTACACAGACATCGTTAATGAGGTCAGGCCTGTTTGTGGCTATAAGGTCTAGAATATTTCCATTGCGCGTGGGTTGCCGGTTTAACTGCTCAAGACAGTTTTGTTTGTTCCGTGCCCATCAGGCAAGTAACTATGCGGGTATCCTTCTGATTTCCACCAATATTTCTCGATCTTCTCTCCCCGCCCATTTTAATTTTATTGTTTCTTCTCCGACTGGTAGTGCGCACTCTGTCTTTGTCAGTAATTCTCTCCGAGTCTTGTAGAACCTCATTCAACAGCTTCCTTATACATATACTGAGTTTTGTGCTGAATTTCGCCAACGATAGCAGCGCCTGCTTCCGCCTCGTGTCAGCACGCTGATTTTGGCGGAGGTCGGCACGGGAAACGATGTGGAGCATGCAGGGGTGAGCGCGTGCACTGCTCATGTAAAGGTGGAGGTAGGCGCGGCTCGTGGTTTTCACACTAGGGAAGGCTCAGGCATTTACCGATCGGAACAAACCTAGACCTCGAGCTACGTATCAGCTCGTTACTTAACAGCCATATACAACCGCTCTCTCATAGAAGGATCTGTACCAAAAGACTGGAAAGTTGCACAGGTCACACCTATATTCAAGAAAGGCAGTAGGAGTAACCCACTAAACTACAGGCCTATTTCATTGACGTCAATTTGCAGCAGGGTGTTGGAAGATATCCTGTATTCAAATATTATGAATTATCTGGAACAGAACGATCTATTGACCCAACGTCAACATCGATTCAGAAAATATCGTTCATGCGAAACACAACTAGCTCTTTATTCACACGAAGTGATGGGTGCTATCGACAAAGGTTCGCAAATCGATTCCGTATTTCTTGATTTCCAGAAAGCTTTTGACACCGTACCTCACAAACGGCTTTTAATCAAATTGCGTGATTATGGCATATCGCCACAAATTTGCAATTGGATAGGGGATTTCTTGTCAGAGAGGACACAGTTCGTAGTAATCGATGGTAAGGCATCGACTAAAACAGAGGTGATATCGGGCGTTCCACAGGGTAGTGTTATTGGTCCTCTGCTATTCCTTATTTACATAAACGATTTTGGGGGAAAATCTAAGTAGCTCTCTTAGGTTGTTTGCAGATGACGCCGTCATTTACCGTCTAGTTCAAATGTTCAAATGTTTGTAAAGTCTATGGGACTTAACTACGGGGCTATCAGTCCCTAAACTTACAAACTACTTACGAACTAGGACGGCACAAATATCCATGCCCGAGGGGGGATTCGAACCCCCGACCGTAGTGGCCGTGCGGACCGTGACTGGAGCGCCTTAGTCCCCTCGGCCACCGCGGCCGGCTACCGTCTAGTAAAATCATCTGAAGATCAAAACCAACTGCAGAACGATCTGAATAAGATATCAGTACGGTGTAAAAATTGGCAATTGACTCTAAATAATGAGAAATGTGAAGTCGTTCATATGAGTACGAAAAGAAATCCGTTAAACTTTGTTTACAACATAAACCAATCAAATGTGAAGGCCGTAAACTCCACAAAATACCTAGGAATTACTATTAGTTCAGACTTAAACTGGAAAGAACACGTAGATAATATCGTGGGTAAGGCGAACCAGAGACTCCGTTTTATTGGCAGAACCCTTAAAAGATGCAACAGAACTACAAAAGAAACTGCATACACTGCGCTTGTCCGTCCATTTTTTGAGTATTGCAGCCCAGTGTGGGATCCTTATCAGGTGGGTTTGACGGAGGACATCGAAAGAGTCCAAAGAAGGGCAGCTCGTTTCGGATTATCACGATACAGGGGAGACAGCGTTACGGTAATGATACAGGATCTGGGATGGGAATCATTACAACAACGGCGCTTATCGCTGCGGCGTGGGCTACTTGCGAAACTCCAATCGCCAACATTCTCCCCGAATGCGAAAATATATTGTTGCCTCCCACTTACATAGGTAGAAATGATCATCAGAATAAAAAAAGAGAAATCAGAGCTCGAACAGAGAGATTCAGGAGTTCTTTCTTCCCGCGCGCTATTCGAGAATGGAATGGGAGATAAATAGTATAATTGTGGTTCTATGAACCCTCTGCCAGGCACTTAAATGTGATTTGCAGAGTATCCCATGTAGATGTAGATGTAGTCTGTAGCTACGACGATTTCCAGAAAGGGTGGTTGGGGGAATGTCATATTTTACATGAAACTTTACGTACTACACCTTCTTCCTGTTTCAGAAGCAATTATAAATCAAAGGCTAAAACCAACATAAAGCCCTCTGATAGCTTTTATCTACTGATATTACTTCTCAAGACTTTATCGCAATAAACAGTACTGAATGACACCGTTTGCAGGAATCTTTAAAGTTGTGTGGGTAAACTACGCTCAGTGGCGTAGCTATGATAGGACTAGGCGGGGCAGTGCCCTGGGGCCCCGAGCTCAAGGGGGCCCCCTGGGCCTCTGTGAGCGACATTTGAAAAAAGTTAGTCCATCGATGTTTTGTTTTTGCTCCCCCGCCCTACCGTCCATTATCACCACCTGCCCTCAAACAAAGTGTCCCACAGTAGCCGCACTGGGCCACCGGGTGGCGGAACATAGCATTCGGTTGGACCTTCACAAGACGCCGCTCGGTGGTGCTGCTCACCTTCCAAGCCGCCAGTCGCTGTGTACAACAATCGGCACACTTCAGTCGGCGTTGCAGCAGAAGTAGTCAAATGTTTGAATAGTCTATGGGACTTAACTACGGGGTCATCAGTCCCTAAACTTACAAACAACTTATGAACCAACTAAGACTAAGGAAGGCACAAATATCCATGCCCGAGGGGGGATTCGAACCCCCGTCCGTAGTGGCCGTGCAGACCGTGACTGGAGCGCCTCAGTCCCCTCGGCCACCGCGGCCGGCGCAGCAGAAGTAGGGGCAGCATCAAAGCTGCTCACAGCAACAACTCCACACAGTGCGAAGGATCGACCACCTCAAAATACTGAATAAATGCATTTACTGTACAGTACTTCTTCTTGGCGATATACTGTATACAACATTTTAGTTGAATGGAGAATTTTTCAACTTTTAACTTTTTGAACCCTGAGCAACAAACCTCAAACGCATGAAGTGAAATCCAAATATTACTCCCACCTCAGAATATAAACATAACAATGTCTATTACTAAGACGTGGACGCTGCTACCGTTAGTGTGTTGTCGGTTGAAGTCGGAGTTGCCATGGCTGCCAATCTTTGCGATATAACAGTAAATGACAGTGAATTACTAGCAGTGTGCTTGAAATTACACGGAGTGACATTTGAATATGAAGCTTCTACGATGTATTATTACAGAATGGTATTATTATGGTAACTAAATTGTTTGTGTAGTGAATTCCTCCAAGGGTGTGCTCCTTTTTCGTAGATCCCAATGAAGAGCTGTAACCAACTGCACTCTGAAATGCATGCAAGAAGAAGAGAAAATATGGTTACTTTGTCACAATAGTGAATTGTGCATTCTAGACGCTGCCTCTACCCCAGTGATAATAAGCGAAGAAGTCGATTTAAGTTATTTTACTTGTTACTTCATGCAGCCTGGTAGCGGCACGGCTCAATAGAACGTTTTTCATCATACAAAATCCGGCAACTTTCTTTTGCTCAAACCATCCTACACGAATATTTCCCCTATTTTCTTTCTCTGACTGGGCTCTCAACGAAATAAGGCTGCTCGGCATGGAGCATGGAGTCGTTCTACGTTCATGTCCTGCCCAGGCCCAGCTCTATCCCTCGGCAAAATGTCATCCAAATAATTTTTGCGTAAAAGCATACCAAACAAACACTTTTATAGTTGTAACTATATTATCTGCTGCGTGACACATAATTTACTTAGCAGTATTTAGGTTTGCCTTATTATTTCTTCCGGTGGGCGGTAAGGAGCTAATGACATAGTTTTGCATCGGTGTACAGTTTAATTTAAAGAGGGCCCCAATGTCATTTTTGCCCCGGGGCCCTCGGTGACATAGCTACGCGACTGACTACGCTGCTTGCTTAATGTTATGATAATTTCAATTGTAAACGTGAGGTGTAATATATAACTGTGAGTAACAGTGAATAAAGTGCGCATTTTGATACACTTCTTTCATTCTTATCCGAACTCCATTATTGCGGCCACTCATAACAGGAGCACCGTCGCTACACTGAGCTATCAGTTTTTCCGGTTTTTTATGTATATTCATTTTCTCCAGCTCGCAGAGAATTACTGCAGTTACATTCTCTGCAGTGTGGCTCTTCGCTCGTAGAAAGGAAATAAATCTTTCATTTATTTTCCCCAGTAACTCATAGCGAATTATGAAGACAAATTGAGACAAATTTGCACAGTCAGTCGTTTCGTCGACTTCGATTGCGAGGTAATTTGTCTGCGACAGTTCACTCCTTATGAGATTGAGGCACACTTCATAAATCGATTCTAGAAGATCATTTTGAAGTAAAAGTCACAAAAAATTAGCCACAATACACGCACAAAAGACGAAGCTAATGACACACGTTAACCGCAAACTCGAATCAGCGAGAACGGAATCGAAAGTAACGGGACATATTTCGCGCGCTTTTTTCTTAAGTCATTCGCAACTCTCTCGCTAGGTGGTGACACTGTACGGTACCGCATTGTACTGCACTCTAGTGAGAAATTTGCGAACTTATTCTAACACCGGATACAACAGCCAATATCAGAAACGAAAAGTTATCTAAAACTCTATTAAAACAGTAAAACTAACGAGTGGTAAACCGCACACCAAAACATATTAGACATATACAGAGACAAGAGATTCGATAGTGGAGTTTCAGGCACTCTTTATTCTCTTTTGGAGTAAGCAGAAGAACGTGAAAGTAGTGTGGAGGTTGGTAGGACACTCTTAGGCTGCAAGCTCGGAGCCTTGGAGACGCCCATAAAAGCAATACACTAGAGTTGTGGCGATTCGTGAATGAGTCGTTCGTTTGAACGAATACAAATAAAGAATCGCGAGAATCGAATCGTGATCCGGACGAATCGTCGTTCACAAGAATCGCCTGTCTCGTGACGATTCCAAGATCCAACGATTCATGATTCGAAAGAAAGTGGCGAATCGTGCCGAATGATTACGAAAGCCAGAAAGCGTGAGAACAAAGGAAGCACAGAACGAAGATCGTGAGCTGTTGATTATTAGCCTATTCACGAATTATAGATGGCAGAAACAAAACGCAGCGAAATACACAGCTGCCAATACATACAAATATACGTCTTTTATACAGTTTAAATATTATGTATTTAAACGAGCAATCTTTACACACTTATATTTCGCTTATCCCGGAAATGGCTGTAACGATTTGGATTATATTTTGTATTTAGAGAGATTAAGCTTTTCGAGTTCATCAGTTTTACAAAAATATTCTTTTTATATAAAAACGCGATTTTAAATTATTTAAAGCCATCTCAAAAATCTTTTTTACCATTTTGGTTTTTATGTTATCAGCTTTCCTGGAAGAAACTGATTTTACAAAAAAGAAACATTTTAATAAACGCAAATATCTTGTATCTCGAAAGAAATTTAATATTTAGAGACGGATTTTTATTTTTAATGTTTATTTAAATAGACGTGTTTCATTAAACTAACTGATTTTACGTAATAAGTATTTTATAATGATTATATGTGTGTTAATTACCATAGTTTTAATTAAATTTATAATTAAATGACCGAAGTATTCAAACAGTACGAAAAAAATATAAGGTTACAGCAGGATTCGAAATAAGTGACCTACGTTCACTAAACCTACAACACTGCTAAATGAGCTATGATGACAGCAGAAATAGTTGGCAGTGTAATATGTATTTATAACCGCTCACAAAACTTCAGACTATTTTCTCGAGACTTCTTGAGAGCTGAATCGAATGGCTTTGGCTCATTATTATTTTAAGTCCGAACTTAATGCACCATAAATATTAAAAAAATCCGATACCCATATTGTCACCTTTTCGGCATTTTGTAAGAATCGTGCCGTCGCAGACCAGAGAGAATCGTGAACGAATCGTAGGAATCGATTCACAATGTGCGATTGAATCGCAAGAATCGATTCCTAAAACAGAATCGTGTTGCCCAACTCTACAATACACCAACGAACCCCCACTCCCAACCCTCCACTACATGGAGCCAAACGACACCTCAAGGCGCAGCCTTAACGCTACTACCCGATTGAAAAACATCGTTCAATATCAACAGTTCCAAAAACATTCACCTTCATTCTTTACATCCGTGTGACGGAAAAATGCTGAATGAATTCTGATGATTATAATTCTGTAATCTGTTGTTGATACATATATTTCCGCCTCAGAGCCTATAATTACGAGCCGCGCCTGGGTGGAGGAGTTTGGCAAAGTGCAGGAGGTGCGGGAACAGCACGAGGGCGTATCCGACCTGCGCGGGGACAGGGCAGCGGAGGGGTGGGTGACACTTGCGCGGAAAAGGAACGTGTGGACACTTGCGGGGAGACCCGGACGCTGCAGGTAGTGGACAGGGTGTTCCACAAGTAGGGATACACCACGCCCTCCAGCCGCTACCTGTGCCGTATTCAGGGAAAGGCCCACCGGACCGGCCGCGCAATTTGGGACGCAAATTACATGTTCGATAATATCAATCTAATGCATAGAAGTATGAAATCATGTCAAGACTACTTCCCGCAAACATTTCGACAACAGGCGACTGCAGAGTGTGGCTGTGGAGCTCTGGAAGGAACTGCAGAACACGTCACTTTCGAGTGCCCTACATACGATCATCTTGTCTCTCATCTCAGACTACTACTACCTAACTGAGACACATGCCAACTCATCAGACATGAAGAACATTTTCAAATTCTCAATGAAGTAACCGACAAAATCTCAAACCACATCGGACACGAATTTGTAAACCGATTATGAGACATTTTATCCAGGCATGACTGCTGCACCAGGCCGTGCCGCCGGGGTACTCCGCCGTGCCCTGGACCAGGAGGACAGTGCAGCCGAATCACCGATTGCGACGCTAGAGGTAAGTTAGACTAAGTTAGGCTGAAGAGAAAACACGACAACAACACGAGGGCTGCAGCCCAGTGCCAGGGGCACGCCCCCCGGTTTTAGTTCGGGGGGCACAGCCAGCACCCCCTAAAGAAGGAAGCCCGCGCACGACGTCACAACATGGCGGCGATGAGAGGCTTACAGTCCTCTGAAAGACTCTAAACATGAGCAGTGCACGCTGTTTATAGTGCATTCTTTCGTTCAGTAGTGCATTTATTACGTAAATTGCTGTTGTGTAAGGTGTGATCGCTACGCTGGACGATTTGTGTGTGTGAGAGAACAGCGTGTGATCTCTTTTTTACTGACAAAATGCCGTTTCACTGTTCTGTGCCGAAATGTAGACGAAATTACAACTGTGGCACAAAGCCCCAAAAGTTACTGTCTTTAAACGTCCGGAGAATAATAAGCTAATGGGGGTACTTTCGTAAATAAAATTTATCGCGATATCCAACGGTTCAAATGTTCAAATGTTTGTAAACTCTATGGGACTTAACTACGGGATCATCAGTCCCTAAACTTACAAAATACTTATGAACTACTTACGAACTAGGACGGCACAAATATCCATGCCCGAGGGGGGATTCGAACCCCCGACCGTAGTGGCCGCGCAGACCGTGACTGAAGCGCCTCAGTCCCCTCGGCCACCGCGGCCGGCTATCCAACGGTAAACAGTCTTGACTTAAAACTCTTTTATAAGGTTAAACAAAAACGAAAACTTACTCATTAATTTGAAGAAGGAGGCAAGTTATCCTGGGAAGTCTTGATATCCATTTCTTCTTCTCTGGACGTTTAAAGACGGTAACTTTTGGGGCACAGTCGTAATTTCCTCTACATTTCGGCACAGAACGGCCAAACGGCATTTTGTCAGTAAAAAAAGAGATCACACGTTGTTCACACACACACACAAATCGTCCAGCGTAGCGATCACACCGTACACAACACCAATTTACGTAACAAATACACTCCTGGACGACAAAATGCACTATAAACAGCGTGCACTGCTCATGTTTACAATCTTTCAGAGGACTCTCAGCCTCTCACCGCCGCCATGTTGTGACGTCGTGCGCAGACTTTCTTCTATAGGAGGTGCTGGCACAGGCCAACCAGTAGGTTTGTACATCACTGGCACACCTGTGAGCACTGCAGGGGGGGGGGGGCACAAAGTAAGACACTAAACGGAGCAGTAGCGACTTCCACACGAAACACAACATGCCAACGCACCCTGCATGACACAGCACATACGGCAGACACAACAGCAAAAACAAAACGTATCATGTAGCTCAGCAGGAACATTAGAAGTAGCATAAAAAGCTCAAAAAATGTAGTAGCATAAGAAGACCCATTTATGTATTGGTATTGGGTTATTGTATAATTAAAAGAATAATTGAAATAAATGCTTTCAGAATCTGGAAAAAAAAATTTCGACAAAAAAGTTGGCACTGAGTTCAGAAAAACAAAATTCTGGTATATTGGATTTTAACATTTTATCAAAAAATGAATGTTACTACAAGAGATACAGCCATTCAAATTTATGGGCACCATAACGTTTTCCATTCCTGAGAAAATGAGCTGCTTATCCTAGTTTCAACACCACAGTAGCCTTTTCTTGAATGTTCTGAATATAAATCTTCGCACAGACTTCTTGAGGAGGAGAGTGATACGGATATCTGATGGTAAACCAGTGCCTATTACCTTAGACCTTTTTGACTGTACTGAACACGAGTTCCGCGTATTCCGTAATTTATATTTATACAGTTAACAGGCAATGTAATTTATAACCAACTACTGGCTGCCAATTTCGCTTCATTTTTCCTGGAAGTCTTGCAACTTGTTTCTCCCTGTTGGTTTATGCCAAGTTCGGAGTAAAAATGGTTCTATATGACGATGATGGATTAGCATTTTTCGGTATGTGACATTCCCCAACACATTCCGTATTTCATACGTTTATTAGATGTATTTGTAATTCGAAAACAGCGAAATCGTTTTGGGGTCTCGAATAAACGCATCAAGTATGTAAAATACTCATTGACTTATTATTAACGTTTTTTAATTGAGGGTTTAAGGTTGCGTCTCCTATTAAAAAGCATAGTAGCTATTTTTAAAGAGATGGAAGTTGCGTGATAGTGGGGTTAACTGCATAGCGGTCAATTACATCAACGTATCTGTGCAGGATGCCTAATATATTTATTGCTTGCGCAGGTGTCTTCATATGCTCAGTGTTCTGAATAATATGCTTTGGTCTTGTAGTAGCAGAGAATGTCTTAAGAACTCTCCAAACATTATCACTGTTAAAATACCGTTTTCGTTTGCAGGAGGAACACTCAACGAATTAATATATAGTTGGAACAAGTTTCGTGTTATGTTGACAGTGCTAGACTTGTTGGTGTGCCTGTACCCAGGAAAAGCTACTAGACGCCCCTAGGGCCCCGCAAGTGTCACTCCGCGCAAGTGTCACTCCCCGCAAGTGTCACTCCCCACAAGTGTCACTCCCCGCAAGTGTTCCAACCCCGCGTGGCGTTTGAGGACTTGACGGGTTTTGTAGCAGGTATGGGGAGCAGAAACCCGGGCAGAGTGTAACCTGGAAAGGTCGAGATGCGTAATGGGTCCGTATGTGTCAAGGTCCAAATCAAATGTTCAAATGTTTGTTAAGCTTATGGGACTTAACTACGGGGTCATCAGTCCCTAAACTTACAAACTACTTATGAACTACTTACAAACTAGGACGGCACAAATATCCATGCCCTAGGGGGGATTCGAACCCCCGACCGTAGTGGCCGTGCTGACGGTGACTGGAGCGCCTCAGTCACCTCGGCCACCGCGGCCGGCTTCAAGGTCCCCACATCCAGCCAGCAGGTTGTGGCAGGACACGGCTTTCTGTCACACGGTGCCAAGTTGGCGAGTCTTGCAGAGTCCGTCGAGGTATTTGACAGTGTGAGAACCATAGGTGGGACGGCTGTCTGCTATATTCTACATACATACTCCGCAATTCACCGTAAGGTGCGTGGCGGCGGGTACACTGTACCACTACTAGGCATTTCCTTTCCTATTCCACTCCCAAATTGAACGAGGAAAAAAAGAATGCCTATATGCCTCCGTACGAGCCCTAATTTCTCTTATCTTGTCTCTGTGATCTTTACGCGAAATGTAAGTAGGCGGCAGCAAGATCGTACTACACACAGCTTCAAATTCCGGCCCTCTAAATTTCCTCAACAGAAATTCACAAAAAGAACGTCGTCTTTCTTCCAGCGATCCCCAATTGATTTGCCGGAGCATTTCCGTGACACTCACGCATTGGTCGAACCTACCAGTAACGAACCTAGCTGCTCGCCTCTGAACCGCCTTTATGTCTTCTTTTAAACTGTCGCCACTGTCCTGTGAGAATGTGTACTTGCTTTATTCTGTATGTGCACGTATGAGAATCATCTAGCACGGCAGTCTGAGTGTACGTATGAGAATTTTCGTCGTCGGCTGCTGGCTGCTCGCTACTGGTGTTTCTCTGGCTTCGTATCGACAGGTAGTCGGTAGCGACCTCTGCTTTTGAAGCTGTTACACCTCGGTTTTTCCAGCAGTTTCCAGCGATTTCCGGTGGATTTCCGATGTCGGAGGGGACTGGGTGGCCGACCTGGGCATTCTGTGGCTGCGCTTCGACCTGGTAAGACGCTCGGACGTTCTTTCCTCCTATGAGATGCTAGCGATTCGTTGTCTGGTTTGTTAGATTTCAGAGCTAAGATTCATTTTTCGGGATAGATTCTCCGGACATGTACGGAAATGTATTCAATTTCATTTCGGTGCTTTTGCATAGGTAAACGCGGTGAAAATGCAACTAATTCAGTTTCATAATGGCTGGGAATCGGTAACCTGTGAGAGACTAGCTGGCGGTATATGAACTCTGTTTAGTTTCCTTCTAGCTTTGTGGAACGCGACTAATATACGGGAATATCTTCATTTTGTGTAGTGCATGTGAAATACTCTTTTCTGTTTTCTCCTTCCGGGAGTGATATCTACTCCACGTGGTGTGTTCTTAGAACAAATTCTTTAGCTACCCCTGTGTCAGTTTCTATGCCCTTCAGGCAAGAAATTCTGCATGTATCCTTCTGACTTCCTTTAGTACATCGCGATCTCCTCTCCGCCTGTTTTAAATTGCTATTTCGTACTTTGCATTTGCAGTCCGTCAGTAAATTCTCTTCTAGCCTTGCTTATGCTTATTTCTAGCTGCTGCACGCCATATTTCTTAATGGATTTACTCCGACTTTGAATTTATTCCACTTTTCTGATTTTTGAAGACTGGACTTGGTCCTTCCGTGTAAAAGCTTCCCAGCGCGTCTAACTGTTTTTGTTTAGCTTGTTTACGATATCCTACACATTTCTAAGGGTTGCATGCCGTAGCTATTTTTCTTTATTTTTCAGAAATAGAATTTTTGTACTTTTACTGGTTTTCAGATCCACGTACCTCCGAGCTCCGATTTCAACGGTTTATAGCTAGTCACTCGAGTTCTCGCCACTTCCTATTGCGTATTCTTGCTTCGTAATCTGTGATTCCGTTGGTTTTTGTCGAAATGAATGCAATCTTTAATTACTTCGCCTTCAGTGGGGTGCGAATATGTAATGTAGCAGACACGTGCCATGCTTCTCAATAATTCCGCATGCTCATGGTTTGATTTGAATGGAAATTGATCTACCTATTATTTTGTACCATCTCAAGTAAAGAAAGACAGACCAGAGCCACCTACGAAGCTTATTTTTTTTTTTTTTTTTTTTTTTTGTGTTGTGTGGTACCTCCTGGTTCGCTGAATTTCGCCTACGATAGCGGCGCCTGCTTCTGCTTCGTATCAGCACGCTGAGTTGGGTGAGTTTCGCTTTGCTTCACGTGTGAGTGGCTGAATGCTTGTTGATTGCAAATCCCTCCCCCTCCGATGATCAGTTCAAATTACTTTAATTTAAATTAGTAGTTCAATGAGACGCATTTTTTTATTGTTTTAACCAAATGTGTGTCCCCCCATTTGCTCATGTTTGAACATAATAAATAATTTATTGTCAGTGAAATTTTATCCTCCTTATAAACATTAGTTTTGAATATCCTCCCTTTTTATTTAATGTTGTTTATCAACAGTGCTGAGAACAAAATCAAATGCTTATTACCTATTTTTAATTCTGTTGGGCCACAAATGTTCTCACAGACACGTTTATGGAACGGTTTAGTACGGGGTGGCTTGTATATAAATGATTGTGTGTAATTCTCGTGATCTACGACCTATGTTGTCCACCGTCTCCTGGTCTTCCTGCTGCTAAAGTAAAGTTTGAATCAGCTCTAAATTCTGGGCCAGGGAACGAGATTGTGTTGCAGAAAGTAGGCAGTAGTTAACGCGAATCTTTAGCTGGCTTTATGACCAGAGTTATAAGCTCAAGTGCAGCTTTTAACTGGTTCCTTTCAGCCAGAGTTGATTTTACAATTAACGGCGGTATTTCAAAGAATCCGGACCTGTCGTCGGGTAGTTACGTTATTTAAACAGGCAGGAAGTGTTCAGCCACAAGTGGAACGTCGAACAGGACCTGCAACAAATGATGATGCCCTAGTAAGTGTTTTAGCCGCACTTGCGGCTAATCCGCACTTCAGTAGCAGACAAAATGAGCGAGAATCGGAAATCTCAAAAACGTCGGTGTTGAGAATTCTACATCGACGTAAATTTCATCCCTACTATATTTCTATGCACCGCGGATGATGCTGTCGTTTATCGGTTAGTGAAGTCAACAGAGGATCAAAAGCAACTGCAAAGCGATTTAGACAAAATTTCTACTAGGTGCGAAAATTGGCAATTGACTCTCAATAAAGAAAAGAGTGAAGTAATACACATGACCACTAAAAGAAATCCACAGAACTTCAATTAAGCGACAAATCAGTCAAACATTAAGGTCGTAAATTCTACCAAATACCTAAGAGTTACAATTACGAACAACTTTGACTGGAGAGAACACATAGAAAATACTGTGGGGAAGGCGAATCAAAGGTTACGTTTCATTGGCAGAACGCTTCGAAGATGCACCAGCTCCACCAAAGAGACTGCCTACATCACACTTGTGCGTCCTCTCCTGGAGTACTGTTGCCCCTTGTGGGACCCTCACCAGGTGGGACTGACGGAAGCAATTGAGAAGGTCCAGAGAAGGGCAGCTCGTTTTGTTTTATCACGTTACGGGGGGGAAAGCGTCACGGAAATGTTGCACGAATTGGGGTGGAAATTATTAAAAGAAAGACGTTATTCATTGCGGCGTGACCTGTTTGCGAAGTTTCAATCACCGACTTTTACTTATGAATGTGAAAATATTTTGCTAGCACCCACTTACTTAGGGAGACATGACCATCCCAATAAAATAAGAGAAATCAGATCGAAAACGGAACGATTTAGGTGTTCTTTCTTCCCGCGCGCTATTAGAGAATGGAACGGTAGAGAAAAGTTATGAAAGTGGTTAATGAACCCTCTGCCAGGCACTTAAATGTGATTTGCAGAGTATCTATGTAGATGTAGATGTGATTTACTCGGAGAAGACTTTGTACGTTGCATAAATTTTTGCCACTGGGCAAAAAATAACAGGACGCTAAGAGATTTTTTTTCACGCGTTCTGTTTAGTGACGGAGTCTCATTCACAAACAGAGGTAACGTAAACCGACATAATACGCACTACTGGGCAACGGAAAATCCACGATGGCTGCAAAAAGTGGAACAACAATGACCTTGGCGGGTTAATGCATGGTGCAGCATTATGGGAGGATGGACAATTGGCTCCTATTTTATCGATGACAGTCTAAATGCTCATTTCTTACGTATTGTTGTACCGCTTTTACTAAAAGATGTTTCACTGCATGACAGAATGGCGATGTACTTTCAACATGATGGATGTCTGGTACATGGCTTGCGTGCAGCTGAAGCGGACGTAGAAACACCATACCGTGGCCTGCACACTGAACGGATCTTCAATCCCCGGAGTTCGTTTTGTGGGGAAAATTGAAGGATATTTGCTATAGCGAATCAGCGACAACACCTGAAAAAAAAATGCGTCAGCGCATTGTAAATGCAAGTGAGGACATTACTGAAGGCGTACCACTGGCTGTTGAGAGGAATTTCATTACGTGTATTGACGAATGTATTGAAGTTGAAGGACATCATCTTGAGCATTTATTGAAACTAGTATTGCCTGTGGTCGAAAATCAACCAGTTGTGTTTACAATGGTCACTGGGGGTAAAATTGTACGTATCATGTCGGCGGCCTCGCGTGATTATGTTGGCAACATCAACAACACGATAGAAAATCTTTGCCCATTTGTTCGAACCATAGAATGACTCGATTAGTGTATGGTACAGACTATGAAGTAAACAAATAATGCTGTTCCTGCTTTTTGGTTCACAGGTTCTTGTATGTACCCTCGTCCGCTCAGTAAAAATAATTGCCCTCGTAAAGCGAAGATTCCAGGAGAAAACATCAGCGTTTTCAAGCGACTGGCTAAAATGGAGACTCACAGGATTCTCACTATTCAGCATCTGTTGCCAACATTATCATAGGAGGCCGCTGGGATATTTGGTAAAATTTAACCGGCACTGGGAGGTATGAAACGGTATCTTTTACATGTTAAGGAAAATGCCTGACACAATAACATCAAATAAAAACGGAAGTATATCCTTGTCATGCCATTTTCGAATTATATAACTTTCATTAGCCTAATATTTGAAATGGAACTACTATTTCGGAGTTCGTATATTTATACAACGCCAAGAAATAATGTTATTTCGACACTGCGATATTCAGAATTCCAGAGCTGACAACATGTCGACTTCGTAGTTCCACCCGTGCACCGCTAGATGCCTCTCCCGGCGCATCATCCTTTATATCAGCATTCATATGAAAACATCCATTTCCTTTAACCACTCTTAATCTCTGCGAAAATGAAGCATTTGAACGGCACAAGAAAGTGAGTTGGGAGCACTGCATGTTTCGATATTCACTTATTTTAATACTGCAGATGCGCTGCATTACAGCGTCTTTGGTCGAGGCGAATAGACAATCAGTGAGCTGATTGTTGGCGAATGATTGTTGGAACTTGATTCAAGCTGTAGATAGGAAGATTTCTTCTTCCTTTTCCCACTTTTAATGGCTAAATGCATACATAATATTTATATTCGTGAAATCTACGACAAACAATTTTTCGAATTATGTAACTTTCATTGGCCTTTTTCTACGAATAAATTAGTAATCTGTACCACAATTTTGGTGTTAACGTATTTATATAATGTTCGTGAGCTAATTAGAGGTAATCAGGCAGTAACAGCATGCGTTCTCGTAATGTACGATAATTTCGCAAAAGTACATGTATGGCACTGGAACAACTGAAATAAAGTTGAAACGTACCTATGTTCTGTTCTAATAATATAATTAAAAAAATAATTACAAAAAAACATACCTGTTATCCAGTGCTGGTGCAAAATTGTGAGCAATATGTTTGTGAACATTACAAAGCCATCTATCAGTCTATCAGAAACCGACAAAGGTGTTCCAAATAAAACATTCACATTTATTTACGTACTAGACGAATATGTAAAAAAGAAAAATGCAGTTGATACCCGTTTGACGTATGGCAGAGCCATCTAGCGGGCCAACCATAGCGCCATCTCTTTTCCCCCTTCAAGGCAGACAAGTTTTGTTGTTTGTAGTTTTTTCGTTTGGTGCTTACTTCGTGAGATATTTGACCCGGTCATTACCAATGGACCACCCTGTTATACAGGGTGTTACAAAAAGGTGCGGACACACAAACAAAGAAAATATCTTATGTAGACATGCCTCTGGAAACGCTTAATTTTCATGTTAGAGCTTATTTTAGTATTTCTCTTTAAATGTAAACTGAAATAATTCGTGCAGACAATTGGAAAATACCCAATTGTTTCGTTAGTATGTACTGTACTTCCTCGATTCACGTCATCAACACAGATTTTCTGTGAACGTTTGGACACGAATTGTCGGTGATGTCTCGATTGGGCCTCATGTTCTTCCACCTACGCTCACTGGAGCACGTTATCACGGTTTCATACGGGATACTCTACGTGTGCTGCTAGAACATGTGCCTCTACAAGTACGACACAACATATGGTTCGTGCACGATGGAGCTCCTGCACATTTCAGTCGACGTGTTCGTACGCTTCTCGACAACAGATTCGGTGACCGATGGATTGGTAGAGGCGGACCAATTCCGTGGCCTCCACGCTCTCCTGACCTCAACCCTCTCGACTTTCATTTATGGGGGCGTTTGAAAGCTCTCGTCTACGCAACCCCGTTACCGAATGTAGAGACTCTTCGTGCTCGTATTGTGGACGGCTGAGATACAATACGCCATTCTCCAGGGCTGCATCAGCGCATCAGGGATTCCGTGCGTCGGAGGGTGGATGCGTGTATCCTCGCTAACGGAGGACATTTTGAACATTTTCTGTAACAAAGTGTTTGAAGTCACGCCGGTACGTTCTGTTGCTGCGTGTTTCCATTCCGTGATTAATGTAATTTGAAGAGAAGTAATTAAATTAGCTCTAACTTGGAAATTAAGCGTTTCCGTACACAAGTCCACATAACATATTTTCTTTCTTTGTGTGTGAGGAATGTTTCCTGAAAGTTTGGCCGTACCTTTTGTTAAAAAAATGTTCAAATGTTTGTATAGCATATGGGACTTAACTACGGGGTCATCAGTCCCTAAACTTACAAACTACTTATTAACTAACTAATACTAAGGCCGGCACAAATATCGATGCCCGAGGGAGGATTCGAACTCCCGAACATAGTGGCCGTGCAGACCGTGACTGGAGCGCCTCAGTCTCCTCGGCCACCGCGGCCGGCTACCTTTTTGTAACACCGTGTATATATTAGCTGAGAAACTTGACGTTGCCCGGATATTTATCTATTTATTCCTGCCATTTTTAAGGTACATATTGATTTGTATAGTGGCTGTAATGTGTAAAATCTCTCGGGAATACAATTAGTAGTAAAGAAGTAATAGAGTAAAACGTGTTGCGTGATGGGGCGGTTTTCCATGAACGTTGATTTTTATGTGCTCATATCTCATGAACTACGTGTCGTACTGTGATAGAATTTAGAAAATACACTAAATAACGTACGTGTATACTGTCTGTAAAATTACCTGCAGCTACAATTTGTAAGGTACAATTATATGGCATTTTTTGCGATTTGTATTGGTTATGACGTAATATCTTTTGAATGTATGTGATTCTTAACCATGCAGCAATTGTTACCTCACGGTAAGGAATGTGTGTACCAAATTTGGTTGGAATCGGTCCAGTGGTTTAGGAGAAAATGAGCAGCATTGTCGCAAAATGCAGCAGTTTTTCGCGCATCTCATTGTTTATGACGTCATATCTCGTGAACTATATATCGTGCGTGATTCTTACACTTACGGCGACCGTTGAAGCTTACGGTTGGAACAAAACTGCGGATTTATATGCAACACGTACATACATACGGACACTGTGTTATATATATACGTGTGCTTTTCGTTAGGGTGCCTTGGGGGACTGCTTCAGTCACGGTCTGCACGGCCACTACGGTCGGGGGTTCGAATCCCCCCCCTCGGGCATGGATATTTGTGCCGTCCTAGTTCGTAGGTAGTTCATAAGTAGTTTGTAAGTTTAGGGACTGATGACCCCGTAGTTAAGTCCCATAAGCTGTAAAACATTTGAACATTTTTTTAGCTCGTCGGGTATAACGTTGCCCTTGCTTCGTATGATGCCATAATTGTTAAAGTAGATTCCGCGATTATATTTTTTTGGAGAAGGAATTGATGGTACCGAGTTTTTTGAATTTTGAAATAAGTTAGTTAAAGTGCAGCACAAAATGAAGATTAAAGCAAATAAACCGCGGGTTGCATATTAAAGTCGGACAGCATACAAGCAACAGCACGTTATAAGACAATGCGAAGCAATTGTAATGGCGTCTGAACATTAAACTATTACGGAGGTCGAGGAGCTGAAAACAGTAGAAAATAAGTATTTGACGTGGAGGGATTCATTTAAACGAAAGCCAAAGAGAGGGGTGATTTTAAATTTAAGTAATATATTTTTACAACAACTTGCATCACTTAAGGTACGTTTAGATGGGCAATGGAAATTGCAGATTGTCGACAATACATCCCGGAAATGTTGTCGGGCAACATTGCAGCCACGTGTAATGCAGCAACACAAGTGACAACACGTCGGCATCTGTTGCCCAGCAATGTTTGCGGCAACTAATTTCGGCAGAGGCTACACAATTTCATACAAAATGGATGAGTGTGACGTTATAGAAGTAAGTGCGGCTCTCCTACTTTTACACGAAACAAGTGTTGATGCTATTCGAAACAAAAAGAAGAGAAATCGGACTCTGTGGATGCGTCCTTTTTTGAGTAGGCGGAGTAATTCAGGAAATTTAACTCGTGAGTTAATGCTAGATACGTACGTGTTCCAGAACTTTACTCGTATGTCTAAAAACGATTTCGAATATCTCGCCCAATTAATTGGTCCGAAGATAGCTAAATCCAATACAAACGTGAGAGACTGTATTCCAGTAACAACACGATTTGCAATCACACTTGGATTTTTAGCTACTGGAGACTCGTATAGAAGTCTGAACTGCAATGCCAAATTCTTCAGCAACTGCCTGCCAACTATGTTTTTTCACATTCCTGTCTTTATATGTATTGCATCCTACGTCCCACAACTCAGGACGTAGATGAATGGAATTAATAAATGAGATTGCTTTCTCGTTCGACCACTTTCCCATATCTGACCAAAAAAAAAACTCAAGACGACAATAACTGTAACAACTCTTCCTTTCTTCCTCCCTTCAAAACAGTCACGGTAAGCTCTAAAACAATGCACCAATATAGTAACTATAAACATCAATACTACTTTCAAAACAAACCAGCGCGCGCAAACTTTGGAAGCAACAAAAGCGAAACGATACTCTGTTTTCGTGACTGCAGCGCTGTCAGTGAGACAAGCGCAAACAGCCTCGAGAGCGAGAGGAAAGCATTTACAGACAAGGACCGAGATAGGTATTGCCCTGCAATACGAAATGTCCTCCACCGTTTCCGGACAACTACCTGCAACATCAGCAATATTGACCGTCCATATCGAAATATTGCTGTGTATTGCAGTCGTATTGCAGCAGAGTTGACAGCAACAACATTTCAGCTAAATGTTTAGGTAAAAACTTGCCCATCTAAACGTACCTTTACATTAGTGGATACAGGTATGAAAGACGTCTACACCGATCAGATACCGACCAAAGAGTGAGTAAAACTACTGTCTCGGTTCCGTCTTCTCGCTTGTTTTTATGTAAAAAATGACGAACGAAATTAAATTAGTTCCGTTGCGAGTCAGAGGGAAACGGGTGATCCTATTTACACTTCGGTAAAATCAGACGTCACGTCATTATGACGTATCCACACTATCGACGTCCAGAAGAGCGGCGCATCGACTTTTGCGATCGTTCGAGACGCTGGTTTTCGGTGGTACAACACGCTTAATTCGACATTCTTTCTGAACTGCATACTTTTTTCCTTCGTAGTTTGGTGACAAAACTAGGCCTTACTTAATATTGGTATCATGTTTTGGAAAGCACTGACGGAAATTTCAGTAAATGTAAATTGAAAATTATGTCAGAAATAACGCAGACCGAGCCTTAGAGATCGACAACTTCACACATTTTCAAAGAAAAGAACTAGCATGTGGCAGCAACTTGGCCGTAGATGAGTACCCAGTTTTACGAAATGTTTTACCTGATGTTCGCAGAGCCTCTGTAACAAATGACTGTATTAATATCCAGCTCATTTGATTTATAGTTTCGGCGAAAACATACATATACCTACGGCGACTGTATGTTCTTTTTGTATGTCGCATATTTTGACATGTCCAACTACACATTTTCGCTCCATAGCCTGGTAACCTTATTTTGTTTGTTTGTATAGTTTTATGGGACTTAACTACGGGGTCATCAGTCCCTTATTTTGTCCTCTTAGTTTAACGTAGACTCCGTACTACAATGCAACTCGGTATCATTTTTCGCTTAGACAAAAGTTTCCATTAGTTTTAAACACAACCTTCACAAATGGGCCACGATGACAACATCAGATTCGGCTGAATAACGTTTCAGACCTCACAGTGTAGGTCCTTTTTCGGAAAGTTTATAGCTTCCTACTTTCAGCTGTGGCACCGCGGCCATCGTCAAGTGGGGGGGGGGGAGGGGCAGGGTGGGAAGGGGAGGGGTGGGGAGGGGGGGGAGGGGAAGGGAGGGGAGGGGAGGGGAGGGAAGCGGCAGTTGCTGGCCTGCCAGGGCTCCCCCTCACCGCTCATCACGGCCTCTACAAAGGCGGATGTGCGCAGAGTACGCGGGGTATCTCTGTTACCAGATGTCGGAAGAAAACGAGATGCTTCCTTATGCTTGCATGTGGCGTGCAGTACTCTTACAGAAATTGCCTATTTTACTTTTTTCTGTTTCAACAAGCACAAAGACGGTACACGTATCTGAGACCGGTTGAGAACAATAACGAAATTTGTGGTAATTATTCAGCAATCAGTCGTCATAAATATAAATTCTTTATTTGTTGGCAAATCCGGATTTCGACCACTGTGTGGTCATTATCAATGCTAAAATAAATACAAGAGGGCCAGTTACAATAACATGCATGTCACATTATAAGGTAATTGTACAAGTTTCAGTTATAGTCAATGATAAAAATACATACCTTGAAAGCAATTAAAATACTTAAAACATCTCGACCTCCATGTTGGAGGTTGCGTTCGTACTGACGCAGCTGTTACAGTCCTTACACAGTTGACGTCAGCATGAGTCATTTGCGACTAAGGCGCCCTCTTTAAAGTTTCGTATGAATAACAAAATTACATGATGTATATTTATGGTAGAAAAAGTTACATTTTATTGTAATTTTAGTAGGCATTTTAACTTTAAACTGTTCTTTATTAATGAGTCTCGTTTACTGTTTATATATAATTGGTAGCAAAAGTGTATATATATATATATTGTAAGACACCAATTAGTACACAATTTTTCCATATTTTATCAATGTCTAAACCTTCCGTGAACTTCCACGAATGTGGCATGAACATTATCCTGGACATGTGTGCGTGATCCGCCCACTATGGAGCCGATACTTGGACTGTCTGATGATGCCTTTATAAAGCTACTGGGTCTAAAATACATATGATTTAAATTAGTATGGTTTGTATTAAGAGGTAAGTGATACGAAGTTCCCCGGGTCATCTAGTGCACCCGGCAATGCTTCGCAGTTGCTAGTATATACGTACTCTTGTTTTGAACGTCAAATGTGCAAAATTTTATCGCAATCGGACAAATGATATTGATAAAAATGTTCAAATGTTTGTAAAGCTTATTGGACTTAACTACAGGGTCATCAGTCCCTAAACTTACAAACTACTTACGAACTAGGACGGCACAAATATCCATGTCCGAGGGGGGATTCGAACCCCCGACCGTAGTGGCCGTGCAGACCGTGATATTGATATCCCATTGAAAAAAGCTCTTTCATTTTCTCTCGAATTTTCAAATTTTCCAGTAAACATTCCAAATTGTTTAGTTCAGCAGAACGTTCGTCTTTTATTGAACGTCAGATGATCAAAATTTTATCGCAATCGGATGAACTGTTCTCAACTTGAAGAACAAAACAAAAGAAGAATTATCCCTCTACGTCGTGCGACTAGTCAGTTATAGTGCTGAATTCAATCAAAAACAAATTGAAAAACGCATTTTCCAATTTTCCGGTATATTTTCTGAAAAATTTATTTCATGCAAACCTTCTCCTTTATACAAAAAAAAAAAAAAATCGGTTTCGGTTTTTCCTACTTTCCGGGCGACTTGTCCAAATTTTTATTTGATGTGAACCTTCCTCTTGCTTTCAACATGAAATTTCCACATTTTATCCGCGTTCAAAGCTCCGCCCTGGCTTAAGGCTGCGCCCACACTGCGAGCTGGCCTTGGCAGTGGCAGCATGACGCACCGGACTCGCATTCGGGAGGACGGTGGTTCGAATCCACCTCCTGCCGTCCAGATTTAGGTTTACCGTGATTTCCCTGGATGACTCCAGGCACGGCCGCTCCCCCCCCCCCCCCCCCCCCCAACACCACGCCCCTGATGACCAGGCTGTCGACGGGACGCTAAACTGCCACCAGCTCCCTCTCTCCCTCCTGCCCTTTTCCGATCTTCACATTGTACAAAATTTTGACTTCATATAAGACCACCCCACATCGTTTTATCACCTTATTGGCCCACATTAGCTTACGGTAGTAACACTAAAAGTGGGCCTTTCAAATGTCCAAATGTTTGTAGAGCTTATGGGACATAACTACGGGGTCATCAGTCCCTAAACTTGCAAACTACGTATGACCTAGCTAACACTAAGGACGGCACAAAGATCCGTGCCCGAGGGGGGATTCGAACCCCCGACCGTAGTGGCCGTGCAGACCGTGACTGGAGCGCCTCAGTCGCCTCGGCCACCGCGGACGGCGAACCTTTCATCTGACGCGAAAATTGAATAACCTAATTGGCAGAGGGGAAAGTTCTGAACAACTTTGTTTCCTGATAGTTTTTTCATATCTCGTATCGTTTGAGAGATATTTGCAAAAATAACGGAGTTTTGACACCTTCCATTCTCGAATGGCGCACGGGAAGAAAGAACACCTGAATCTCTTTGTTCGAGCTCTGATTTCTTGTATTTTATTCTGATGATCATTTCTACCTATGTCAGTGGCAGTCAACAATATATTTTCGCATTCGGAGGAGAATGTTGGCGATTGGAGTTTCGCAAGTAGCCCACGCCGCAGCGATAAGCGCCGTTGTTGTAATGATTCCCATCCCAGATCCTGTATCATTTCCGTGACGCTGTCTCCCCTGTATCGTGAGAATATGAAACGAGCTGCCCTTCTTTGGACTGTTTCGATGTCCTCCGTCAAACCCACCTGATAAGGATCCCACACCGGGCAGCAATACTCCAAAAATGGACGGACAAGCGCAGTGTATGCAGTTTCTTTAGTAGTTCTGTTGCATCTTTTAAGGGTTCTGCCAATGAAACGCCGCGCGATCTGCCGCCTCACACACATTCCACATGTCTACACACACTGACGAGTCTGCACAGTGACAACATCATGTAAATACCTGTTTCCTGGAGACTAAAATTATTTTGTAATTTTCTAGGTAAACTTTGTACGGTTTTGCCCACTTTAGGTTACGGTAGTAACACTAAAAGTGGGCCTTTGGGATCGTCTTTTGACAGCTCGAAATTTAAATGAAAATAACGGCTTAACTATTTATCCGACACGAAAATTGAATAACCTAATTGGTAGAGGAGAAAATTCTCTACAACTTTGCTCTGTTATGTCTTTTTCATATCTCGTAGCGTTTCAAAGATATTTGCAAAAATAACGGCGAGTTTGGGATATGTGTCTGTCTGTCAGTCCGTCTGTCTGTCCGTAACGTGTTCCCTGTTTTTAAGACGATCCGTTCAACCGATCAGCACCAAATTTTACAGACATGATTTTATGCCGCCAGAGACTAGAACCTCCCTTTTTCAAATTTTTCGGACAAAAAATACGGTAGTAATCCTAAAAAAGCCATTTGTAATATACTTGTAATTGCAAACGAACCGTTCATCTGACACGAAAGTTGAATAACCTAATTGGTAGAGGAGAACATTCTCTACAACTTAGCTCCCTTATGTTTTTTTCATATCTTGTATCGTTTGAGAGATATTTGCAACAATAACGGAGTTTTGACACCTTCCATTGAGTTAACGAAAACCAGCCGTTCGCAGATGTCACGTGACATTCCTCGTCCAGAACTCTCTCTGGCACACGCCATCTTGCGTTGCGTATTTGATGATTTTCTTATTGTAACTTACACGTTGTCATTTCAAAGCAATGGCGCACTGAAGAATTAACAAAAACACGTCGTTCTTCGTACGATAAATGATAATCTTACGTCTACAAATGCTATATTAGCATCAGTTAACAACGGCCATCAATAGTATAAAACTTTACCACGCTACTTCTAATTGTTATCTGCAGCGAAGTAGGCAATGCGTTGGACTGTGACGCTGAAGTCAGTGGTTCTAAATCTAACACTACCTAAAATATTTTTCCTAAAAGGGTTTCAGACACTGTTATTGATTATTTTTTTATTTTCGTTGTTATATTTGCCCAAAATGTTTGCAAAAACTTATAAAACTGCAAATCTGAAGTGGGCCGTAAAACACGTCTGTGAGATTATTTTTTCCCCCCCTTAAACGCTCCGGTTTGCCCGTGAAAAGAGAAAATATCCACTTTTCACGTGGCGCGAGTTTTTAGTTTCGTAAGCATTGTCACTCGATTGTGATTTAAGTATGCGGTTATGAAATCTGATTTTTGGCACATGGCAGTAAAACATCTCAGCTTTCTGATAAAACATTCACCTTTTCATAATGCATAACAGTCGTTTCCAAATGAAGCTATTTATCAAGTATGTGCACTCGATTTGCAAACAGTGTATTGAAAAAATTGGATAGCGGACAGCTTATTGTTCTGTGCGTTATAGACCGTACATTACAGCTAGTGAAGGAATCAAAATTCCTTAAGACCCAACCCTTCCAAAACTCAAGTCTGTGCTTTCCACCTTCGCACGAAAGAAGCCAAACGGAAACTCCAAATTACGTGGAACGGGAACACCTTAGAACACACAGACCAGCCTAAATATCTTGGCGTGATTCTGGATCGGTCTCTAACTTATAAACAGCACTGCATCAAAACGAGACAGAAAATAACGACGAGAAACAATATACTTAGAAAGCTAACGGGTAGCACATGGGGTGCATGTCCTGGTGTGCTACGAACAACGGCACAGACGCTCTGTTTCTCAACGGCTGAGTATGGATGCGCTCACAGGAGACAAGTAGATGTATCCCTCAATGAGACCTGCAGGACAGTGACAGGGTGCGTGAAACCGACGCCGGTCAGACTCCTGTACGAGGCAGCTGGTTTTGCAGATCCCACAGCTCGCAGAAACGCTGTAGAACATGTGGAGAACATAAAACCACTCGCAGACGAGCGGCATGTCCTCTACAGAGCTCGACCACCAGAGACGCGACTGAAGTCTAGGAGAAGTTTCCTTGGAACCGTCCAGGACGAACCGCCTGAAAATTTCCCTCTCCCCCAGGTTCAGTGGACCGGCCAAAACCTAAATTTTAAAACCTGGAGAACCTTGAATAGGCTCAGAACGGGGGTCGCCCCAGTAAAAGTACATATGTGTAAGTGGGGTATAATCGACCAAACTGATGCAACATGTGACTGTGGAGAAAGTCAAAATATGGAACACCTTCTTACATGTGAAAAATGTCCACAGCGGTGTACCCTCGAAGATTTGTGGCTCGCGAATACTAGTGGAATAGACGTAGTCCAGTACTGGGCTGATACCCTCTAAATAGTCCGGACACGATAAAGTAAAGGAGTTAGTGAAGCGGAGCTGAAAGTACTTTCACGAGTAACTGCGAGTTATCTGCCGTGACTGCAAGCCTTGGAACTAGGCGGCAGTTGAGCGTAGCGTGAAGATCTGCAATGAACTGCTCGCCACGTGTGATCTGTTTATGATCGATAACCAGAAAACAAGCATAAACTGTTTTTTGTAGGGTAGCGACCGATTACAACTGACAATGATCGCTATGATTTTACATGATGTCATACTTTATAAGAAGCATACAAATGATTTCTTGTCCACATTACACAATTAATGGAATATACATTTCGGTTGCACAGTGGTAGAGTGTCAGGCTACAAATCCAGAGGTCGCGCGTTCGATCCCCGCCAGGTCCTAGGATTTTTATCTGTCACTTTCCACATCTTTCACCTCTCGCAGTATTGCTCACGTGAAAAATACCGAGTAGCACCGTGGTTGGGAACCCACGTTAAACTGTAGGTCCCCCTATAACTGGCTGGGTAAGTCAGTTCCAAGGTCGGAGGAAGGCAACGGCATACCACCTCCAAACAGGACCGTGCCTAGCAAAGCACTGTGGTGTTCAAAACAGTCTTCCGATTGTTGACTGTTTTACCTTTTTTACATTCCGTATTTGGATCTAGAAGATAAGAATAAATTAATGTCAATTGCGACTTTCCTGTTCATGGACAGAAATAAAATTTTCTGAAAGGAAGAAGATGAAAATTATACTTAAATTTATAGGCTAAAAGTAGGCCACTGGTACGGAATAAAAGCTTAATTTTGGTTGGGGGTACCCATATAAGAATTGACTGTTATAAAAAAAGGTTAATTTTAGAAGTAAAATTAGCAAATAAGGTCCGCGAGAACTACTGGTTACTCCCTGCTACAAAGCCTTGTTCCCTGACCCAAACTGAGAACTGACTTGGTTGAAATTACTCTAATAACAGAAAGTTAACGATACAGTGGTCAATATACGTAGCAGGTAGCACGAAATTACACACAGGCATTAATAAACAAACCACCACAATTAAAATTATTTCATAAAGGTGGATAAGAAAACATTTATGGCCAACGGAACTTAAACAACAAAAAATTTGCATCTGAGTTTGTTCTCAGCACTGATGAAAACAATATAAAATAAAAGGGGGAAGGTGCTCGAAAACTGCAATTTATAGGCAAGTCAAAATGATACTGAACATTACTTGTTTATTCATGTTGAACGCAAGCAAAATGGGAAACCAATTTTGTTAATACAATAAAAATGCATCCCATTTACATAAGCTAATACTGAAGATGCCCAGCATTGAATTTAACATAAATTATACAGAACCTAACGCTACCGGGGAGAGGATTTACAAACAACACGCACTCGCTCACACACACGCAATGCAACAGCGAAACTCAGCAAAATCAGCGAGCTGAAACGAGGCAGAAACAGGCGCCGCTATCGTAGGCGGAAGTCAGCAAATCCGGAGGTACCACACAACACGATATACAATAAAACTGCGAAGATGGCTCTGGTCTGTCGTTCCTGGTTTGAGATGGTGCGTGAGTATAGCAGAGTTAAGTTGCATTTAGATTAGACCGCGGGCAAACACGCTAACGGCGACACACGGCTACGTTACATGATGGCACTCCACTGAAGGTGAAGTGGTTAAAAATCGGATTCATTACACAAAATCATGCAGACTCTTAAGTTGCATTCTGAGAGTAAACTATTTAGGCACTGGTTTTGTGAGAAGTGGCGTGATTCAGGTGACTAGCTGCAAACTCCTGAAGTCGGAGTTCGGACCCACGTGGTCCCGAAAATCGATAAAAATGAACAAATTAAATTTCCAAAAAAATAAAGAAAATTAACTACGGCGTGCAACCCCTAGAACTGCGTAGAATTTCATAAGGAAGCTACTGAAATGCAGCAACATGCGAATGGGAGCGTTCACAGAGACGGAAGAAATCCAGTCTCAAAGCCCGAAAAAGTTAAATGATTACAAAGTCCGAAAAATAAAAATAAAAACTACGGCATGCAGACCATAGAAATGTTTAGAATTACGTAAGGAAGCTATTGAAGGAGAGTTTACAAGACTCGGAGAGAATTACTGACCAAGACAGTGCATACTACAAGTTCGGAGAAGAAACAGCAAAATTAAAATAGGCGGCGAGAGAAGATCGCGAAATATTAGTGGAAATCAGAAGGATACACGCATAGTTGCTTTCCTGATGGGCATGGAACAAACAATAGTAGAAGCTGAAGGTTTTATTCTAAGAACCAACCACGTGGAACACATATCACTCATTGAAGGAAACCGTAAGAAAGATTTTTATATGCACTGTGCAAAAATAGACATATCCTCTTTTAGAAATCGGGCCCCACAAAGCTAGAAATAATTTACACAGAGTTCATACTCTGCCACATAAACACAAAAGGTTTCAATACACCAGACAGTTATCAAACTGCAACTAGTAACACATACACCGCATTTATCTGTTGGAAATCACTGGATTGAAAAAAAAAAAAAAAAAAAAAAAAAAACTAGAGCACATTTCCGCATACGATCGGAAGGATTATTCCAAAAAATTAATCTAAGTTCAAGAGTCTAAATGAAAGATGCTAGACAATGAATCGCTACCACCTCTGCAGGCACAAGAGCAGAAGCAACTTTACCTCAGCACAATCCCAGCACAAAAGTGACCACCGAGCGGCCAGGGGGTGGGAAAGCTACTGCGAGAAAACAGCGGTGGAGGGGAGGAAGATCTGAGACTTGCCCTGGAGAAGGCTCGTCGACTGGCTTGTAACCAAAGGGTGTAGAAACCTCTTTGGTCGCATCAGCAACAGGGGTCGATAACTTACTATCGACTCTGAGCCAGAGAGAACCGTGCGAAGTGAGCTATCACTACCCACATTCAGACAGCCAATAGAACCTCGCACATCCAATTAAAAGTAAAACAAGTATACATTCTCACGGGGACAGTAATAAATTATTAAAATAACAAAATGCTTGCAATTTAACTAACATTTCAGAAACTAATATCTTGAAACATGAAATAAAAATGCTATTCCTCGTGCCTTGAAAAGAGTGGGGTGTTAATTTAACAAAATGCTAATCTAGCGGCATTAAATAAATTACAATTTTATAAAAAATATATGGAAGACGACAGACGGTCGTCTTTCATCACCCCTTTGTAATTATATTACACCAGAGACAGCAAACTTTTCTAAGCTAACAAATGGCTGCCTCATGGGCAACATGTACAGCTGGGGCACGTCACTTATACACAAAAAATACAAACAACAACGTAACAAACACTCTGTAAAATACTAAGTCTAAATCAATCAAAATAAATAAAAAAACTAAATCAATGGGTATGCAAATGTGGCTAGTGAGACCATGGGATTGGGGCAATATGTATAGCAATCCAAAATTTACAAAAAACATAGATAGATGAATAACAAATATAGAACATACATGGCATTGAAAAACACACACACACACACACACACACACACACACACACACACACACACACACACAAAACATGGTTGAACGTGTCCTGTTGTGTTGTATCACATGATTAGCCAAAAGTCAGTAAAATTAGAGTCCTTGTTGGATCGCTCTGTCAATAAACTCAGTTGTCCTAGCCAAGATGTGAAATGTTAGTAAAAGTCATTGTTCGAAACAATGTATCTTCATAATGATGTCAAATGTAAGTAAAATTCATTACCTGAAACGATGTATCTGCATAAAGTTTTTGATACAAAAAGTGAAACGAGCCAAAATAAGGAAAGAAATGTCGTTCATTATTTAATAGACAAAGCGAAATCAGTAACACTAAGTTCAATGTGTATCGGTTTTCGTAGACATGAGACTGATTAATTCTGTTACAGACGCTCGATCCCTTGTTGTACTGCCCCGTCTATTAGTTATTTGCTGCCCTGCAGCGCCTCTATCGCTTGTTTGCTGTACTACGCAACCCATACTTAAAGCATAACCTACATCTAAAACAATTTCCCTGATACCACTTTTGAAACCAAGTTGCTCCATGCAAATCCGTGAAGTAGTTTAGAAGATTAGGTAATATGATGTAGCTTACACCATACATCAGTTAAATTCACCATTTAAAACATTTATTTCATGATCATTCATATCTCTGGGCTATGCGCTGAGGCAAGGAACGCTGAATTATAATAAGTAATAACTATTTCCTTAATGAAGGAGAAATATCACTGAAAACAATTATTATTCTTACGGTTGGCTCTGTTTCCGTTAGATTCGCTAATGTCGCTCCAAGCGTGAGACTTAAATTTCCATATCAGTTGTAGATATACGTTAGACTGTGATATCAGTATGTAAATATATGGATTAAACACGGTGAGGATTGTACCAGTTTTATATTCATTGCGTTGAATCATATTTGTAGTACATAGCAACTGGAATACACTCTTCCAAATTCTGAAATCAGCAGGGGTAAAATACAGGGAAAGGAGAGTTATTTAGAACTTGTACAAAAGCCAGACCGCAGTTATTAGACTCGAAGGGCATGAAAGGGAAGCATCAGTGGGTAAGGGAGTAAGACAGCGTTGTAGCCTTTCTCCGATGCTATTTAATTTGAACATCGAGCAGGCGGTGAAGGAAAGCAAGGAAAAATTTGGAATAGGGATTAAAGTTCAGGGGGAAGAAATAAAAACGTTGCGTTTTGCTGATGACATTGTAATTCTGTCAGAGACAGCAAAGGACCTGGAAGAGCAGTTGAATGGAATGGACAGTGTGTTGAAGAGAGCGTATAAAATGAACATTAACAAGAGCAAAACAAAAATAATGGAATGCGGTCTTAGAAAATCAGGTGATGCTGAAGTAATTAGATTAGGTAACGAAACAATGAAGGTGGTAGATGAGTTACTTGGGTAGTAAAATAACATGCGATGGTCGCAGTACAGAGGATATAAAATGCAGAATGGCAATGGGAAGAAAAGCATTTTTGAAAAAGAGAAATTTGCTAATATCGAATATTAATTTAAGTGTAAGGAAGTCTTTTGTGTGGAGTGTTGCCTTGTACGGGAGTGAAACATGGACGATAAGCAGTGCGGACAGGAAGAGAATAGAGGCTTTTGAAATGTGGTGCTACAGAAGAATGCTGAAGATTAGTTGGGTAGATCGCATAACTAATGAAGAGGTACTTAACAGAATTGGTGAGAAAAGGAATTTTTGGCATACCCTGACTAAAAGAAGGGATCGTTTGGTAGGACACATTCTTAGACATCAAGGAATCGTAAATTTAGCATTGGAGGGAAGTGTGTGGGGTAAAAATCGCAGAGGGAGACCAAGAGACGCGTATAGTAAGCAGATTCAAGTGGATCTGGGTTGTCGTTCTTATGAGGAGATGAAAAGGCTTGCTCAGGATAGAGTAGGGTGGAGAGCTGCATCAAACCAGTCTCCGGACTGAAGACCAGAACAACAACAACAGCAAGCAACAAAACGATTTTCAAAAATATGGTAAATTTGAAAAGTCAAAGAGTAAATAGTATTTTGAAAGGGTAATAATCCGCTCGCTGTTCCGAACATCACAAGAACATCCGCAGCGCTATCCATTAGTTCTCTGCTGCATTACGCCGTTCTTTCCAAGCATGAAATACACCTAAAACTTCCAATTACGATATCTTTTACTTTGCCGATCTGATTTTGATGAAATGAAGCCTATATGTTGCCCCATAATATTCTCTATTTATCTGGGATACCCCCCATGAATGTTCATTTAGTACTTTTGGAGATTAGTATCTACAAATAAACACTTGCGATTGCGTTGAGAGAAATGTTTAAATTGTGATATCTTACTGTTTCTGATCCGATTTTGTGAAAAGAAGCGTTTCTTTAACCGCAAGATACCCTCATTTATCCTGTGAAAAACCCCTGAAAATTCGTCTGCTAGTTTTGGACATGAAAGAGAAAGAAAGATATGACGGTTGTGGTGAAAAACGTTAAATTGTGATGTTCTTCTTTCCGTGATCCGATTTTTATGAAACTAAGTCGATATGTTGTCCAAAGATACGCTGAAGTTACCTGTGAAAACCCCATGCGAATTCGTGAAGTAGTTCTGGAGAAGTGGTTTCTAATAGATGAACAGACAGACACGACGGTCTATGGAAACTCTCAGTGATACTATTTTGATGAAATCATTCCTGCATCCTGAACCAATCTTCGCTCATGTTTCCAGTGGAGACAGCATGGAAAATCGTCCAGTAGTTTTGAAGATGGAAGCGAACAGCGACAGGCCTACATTACAGATTTATTATTAGTGTAGATATGTTGTAGAACTGTAAAATTTTGCAGGAATATACTGATTTGTATAAGTGCTGCATGCCGGCAAAATCTGTTGCGAATACGGTTAGTAGTAAAGAAGTAATAGGTTAAATCGTGATACTTGATGGAGTGGTTTTTCATGAACGTTACTCTTTACGTCCTCATATCTCATGAATTACGTGTCGTACTGTGATACAATTTCGAACGTACATTCAGCTTTAAGTGTGTATTCTGTCTCCAAGATTTCCTGCGAGTACAATTGGTAGTGTAGAAATTTAAAATTGTGACGTTATACCGAATTCCATAGTTTTACTCCATGAACAGCGGAAAAGTAGAAAGCGAGAAAGTTTTTCCTTGCATTATTTTGATGTGATTGTCTGCGAGAAAGAGTGTAATAAAGGTTTGAAATTATTATTAAAGTTTTGTCGCCAAGTACTGACATTGTCATATAGTGTGTTTATAAACTCTCGTCGCATTATGTAGCAGTTTTTGGAGATTCCTGTTGTTCATGACGTCATATCTGCTGAACCATGTGTCGTATGTGGTTCGTACCACTACCTCTCGGCAAGGCATATGTGTACCAGATCTGGTTGCAGTCGGTCCAGTGGCTTAGGAGGAAATTTGCAGCACTGCCGTTTGACGCAACAGTGTCTCGCGCATCTCATTGTTTATGACGTCATATCTCCTTACGTATGTGTCGTAGGCGCTTCTTACCCAGACAGCGATTGTTGCCTGATATTAAGGAACATGTGTACCAAGTTTGGCTGACACCGGCCCAGTAGTCTAGGAGGAGGTGTGGAACATAGATACATACATAGAAACATACAGCCTATTTTATACCCGGGCTGCTGAAACATTGCACTTGACGTTTCGCGTTACGGCGAGTTAAGTTGGCTACACTGCTTTAGCGACGTTGCAACACTGGCCTCTACACGCACAGTAGACGACACGATTTTCAGTTGTATCTCAAAAATGTAAGCTATTGAGCGATAAAAGTGCATATAATAATTCATTCTTGAACAGCAATTAATTAACGGCATATTAATGAAGACCAGAACACAAAAAAAATGTTTGTGAAGTCTATGGGACTTAACTACGGCGTTATCAGTCCCTAAACTTACAAACTACTTATGAACTAACTAAGACTAAGGACGGCACAAATATCCATGCCTGAGGGGGGATTCGAACCCCCGACCGCAGTGGCCGTGCAGACCGTGACTGAAGCGCCTCAGTCCCCTCGGCCACCGCGGCCGGCAACACAACAATGCACACGCTTTCAATAACGGAGCAAAACAATGTAGAAAATAAGCATTGAATCACGACAGATACGAAACAAACAATAATCAAGATAGTAATTTCTCTTTCTACGTTTTATAATCACAATGCTTTTCACTCACCAATTTACGGCGACAATGGTACAATTACATCCAGCTCCCCATCTTCACTGCTGTCGTCACTGCCAAAATCTTCATCATCACCAAGACAAATCATTAACCGTTGATTACTGATGATACCTTCTATTGTTTGCGCTACCCGAATCAGTTTTTCAACGTGCTCGACCCTTTTTTTTTTCCCCAAGTTGCAGCATCCACATTGGAAACAGCTTCATGCAACAGCTTTTCCACCTCTGTTATTGTGAAAGACGTATTGTTCCTTAAGTAAATCATCACGTCACTTCATACCAATTCTATGGGGTTAGAACGGCAGTGAAATGGAGGCAGATTTATTTCATTGTGACGCTGCTCCTTTGCGATTTCGTCTACTGCATGTGTGGGTGTAATAGGCTTAGTTTGTTTCACGAGCGATTATAAAAGAAGTTTCGACATTGACATATCTGCAGCAATATTTCTTTCTTGTAACCGCTGCACCAGAACTTCTTTCCGATCGTCTGAAGCGAGAATGAACCTTCTGCTCAGAGCATAAGCTTCGAAGTTTTATCCAATTACTTGAACTCGGAAAGTCAAGTAAAACCACTGACAGTAAAACAAATTGCAGCGATAAAAACGCAAACAACATAAACACACGATAAACACGATACACAGCGTTGTTTACGGTAGCACTGGACAGAGCCGGCAACGCGGGAACTAGAGCAGTCTATAGCACAAGCAGAACAATCAGCCATTTTGAATCCCGAAATGAAGGCGCGCATTTTAGGACTACGAAACACTTAGGCTTCTTCATATGCCCTGAAGGCCATTAAACATACTTTCCGAACGCAGAAAATATTACAGCATAGTAAATTTATTTGCTTACATCTGACTGTAAAAGGCAATCAAACTAAAGTTAGTGGTTAGATGAATATTGTATATTCACTTACCGGTACATTCCAAATTAAAGCATATGTTTCCGTTCTCAATATTTACCACAAACAGGCAAAATACATTACAATTATCGTATTTTCTGGTTTATAAACGGTATGTGCACATACGTTTACGGTAACTAAGAATTGCTTTCGAAAACAGTTAAATTGCGATACGGTACTGTACTTTCCATATTCCCCCCGTCTAATGTCTCGCATATTTTACACACGCCATATTTCAGAGTAGATTTTAGGTCAAAAATGTGTTTTAACAACTATGAACGTCTGGTTTCGCTAGCTAACGAATAAGTAAAGTCTCTTTGGCAGCATGCGCTTCGAAATAAAATTAATGTTTCATATTTTGAATTTAATGCCTTTGATGTATGACTTATGTCCTGTTCACACTCTTTGTGAAGTTCAGTTTATAACGGTTTTTTTTTTTTTTTTTTTTTTTTTTTTTTTTTTTTTTTTTTTTTTTTTTTTTCTATCGGACATCCTGTTCACAGCTTATCTTAGGCCTACATTTCCCGTGTTGAGAGTCACATTTAAATTAAAAACTGAACTGATGCGAAATAATATAATTTAAAAACCACTAGATGGGTAAAGCCAGCTGCTCTCCTGCACCACTTAAAATATAATTAACAGCCCTTAGAATAACTCCTTAGTTGGTCTAAATAAAATCAAGATAAGTAACTTACTTTAAACACACTGTATGTCGCCTTATGTTAACTATGTGTAGCAAAATCAAACCATTGATTCCATGTATATGCCTGTATTTTCATTACTACCTCTCTGTGAGCAGAACTACTTCTAATACAACTAAAACAAAGATTTTCTTCTTAACGGTACACAAATATTTACTCGACTTTTGGCGTCCTTACTTGGCGTCTGCAATTTACAAGCCACCTTTTACGCCGATCTATGTTTGAAATAAACCGATAAAACTTATAGCGACCATGTCTGCTATTATTTGAGCAGTTTGGAGCAGCACAACCAACTATTTCACACTGCGAAACAATAAAATAACGAAATATTCGTTGTTTCACTTCGCTACCCTCGACAAAGCATACAACGCTGTCGTCGGATTGGGATTCAAAATGGCGGATTGTTCAGCTCGCTATATCTAGTGCTTTAGCGGGAACGTTGACGTCACTGCACGCGACCACCGGAAGTGTTTACCGCGCTGTGATTGGACCGTTCCCAACGACTTCACTTGTTATTTCTAAACGTCAAGTGCAAAGCTTCAGCAGCCCAGGTATATAAGATGTAAGATTTGTGACTGGCTGGAAGACTTCCTAAGTAATAGAACGCTGTACGTTGTTCTCGACGGCGAGTGTTCATCAGAGACGAGTGTATCGTCAGGCGTGCCCCAGTGGAGTGTGATAGGACCGCTTTTATTTTCTATCTATATAAATGATCTGATGGACAGAGTAAGTTGTAATTTGCGGCTGTTTGCTGATGATGCTGTGGTGTATGGGAGGGTGTCGTCTGTAACTGACTGTAATAGCATACAGGATGACTTAGACAAAAATTTGTAGTTGGTGCGAAGAATGGCAGCTAGCTCTCAATGTAGAAAACTGTAAGGTGATGCGCATGAGTAGAAAAAACAATCCTATAATGTTCGAATACAGCATTAGTAGTGAGCTTCTTGATGCTGTCGCGTTGTTCAAATGTCTAGGCGTAACATTGCAGAGCGATATGTAATGGAACGAGAATGTAAGGACAGTTGTGAGTAAGGCAGAGAGCCGACTTCAGTTTGTTGGGAGAATTTTGGGAAGATGTACTTCACCTGTAAAGGAGACCGCGTATAAAACGCTTGTGCGACCACGTCTTGAGTATTGCTCAAGTATTTGGGACCCACAGCAGATCGGTTTGAAGGAAGACATAGAGGCGGTTCAGAGGCGAGCAGCTAGATTTGTTACCGGTAGGTTCGACCAATGCGCGAGTGTCACGGAAATGCTCCGGCAACTTAATTGGGGATCGCTGGAAGAAAGACGACGTTCTTTTCGGAGAATTTCTGTTGAGGAAATTTAGAGGGCCGGAATTTGAAGCTGAGTGTAGTACGATCTTGCTGCCGCCTACTTACATTTCGCGTAAAGATCACAAAGACAAGATAAGAGAATCTAGGGCTCGTACGGAGGCATATAAGCATTCTTTTTTTTTTTTTTTTCCTCGTTCAATTTGGGAGTGGAATAGGAAAGGAAATGCCTGGTAGTGGTACAGTGTACCCTCCGCCACGCACCTTACGGTGAATTGCGGAGTATGTATGTAGATGTAGAAGAGGACGTGCATACCACGTGCTGTGCCTGCTGCGCAGAACGACATTCACCTTACACGCCAATAGCAGCAAGGGCAGGCCGCGAGCGTGGGAAGGGAAGAGGCACTTGCTGTGCTGCTGGGTGCTGGGGCAGGCGAGCAGAGCTTGTGCAACGGGGGGGGGGGGGGGGGGAGGGGCGAGCGGACGCTGGGCATGTGGGGTGTGATGTGATGTGATGTGGGTCAGGGCCCCAGCGACCGGCGACCAGCGACCAGCACGAGAACCCGCGAGGACAGCCACTGCGGTCCACGTCTGCAGGTATTCACGTCTGCACTGGCTGTAGCAATAGCGCGGTGTGTAGCGGTGTAACTGCTGCTGTAGTGGTGATGGCGTGTTCGTGTTATAATCAAAATTGTAATAGCGATGATAATAGCTCAATACAGTGAAACTCCGTGGTGCAATGAGCTTCACAAATACTACAGTTAAAGTTCCCAATAATTTTGATAATATAGTTTAAAGCATTCATCTTCCTTATAAAACTTTACGTAAACTATTTTTTTTTAATTGGTTCCAGGCCCTGGGTAGCGTACGCATGTAACTGGCTGAGCAGAGTTTGGCATTTAACGTATTTCACAAAAAAATTACTTCAATCAAGTCTGGTTACTTTCTACATAAATGAAACCAAATTTACTTTACTTGCAAACTCTCTTGCACTTTAATTACTAGTCTCTGTGGTTGTAACACGTTTAGCAATTCTTTAACTCGTCTAGCAATTTCTTTAAAACTGATCGTAATTACTTTGCAAATGATTGAACTTGTTAGTCAATGTACAGGCTTGCATAATCAACATAATATAATAATGGTGATAATGGGGTGACTACAACTACTTACAAAATTAAGACTGGTTTCAAAATAAGTCATGTATAATTCAACCAAAGTTCTGATTGGGTTGACACTACATTTAGATGCACACAAAATAAAATGTTACAAAAGTACTCATCTGCTTTCGTCGTCTTCGTCGTGAAGTCCATACAAGACAGATATGATTACAATAGGTACTCTTATTACAACAATGATCACTCGGTGACAATAGACTTGATACCAAACAGTTACTTTTCTTGCACACATGAGAAAACATTACTCTGATCACTTTCGAGTATAAATAAACTTATTTCGCACTTCGTTCAACACATCAAACAGTCCGCCTCTCAGGCTTATTGCAGTTGCATAAAACTCGTGCCACACTGCGCCTACCGTACCTCTGCACCATCAACAAAACATTTTTGTGTTTACTATAGCGAGTCCACTCACAGCTACTACTTCTGTACCGAAGACAGTCTTTACAACAGGTTCAACATTTTCTCTGGCGCATTGCCAACTTACAGCATAAGAATGTCCGTGCATTCATGCGGGTTTACACATATAGTACATGTTTAGACTAAATGATTCAATATAGAAAATGAAGTTACATACGAAATACATCTAGCATACAACAAATGAAATATACATGAAATAAACAAATTTAAGACAATATATACATTACTTTAAATCAAACTGTAAGATACACCGACAGGTGTACTCTTACACTGTTTGCGACAACCTAACTACTTCTGACTAGGGATGGGAAAAACCGACCGGTTAAAACCGATACCGGTATTTTAGTCTTGAATCACCGGTTTTTTAAGTTATTGCCAAGAACCTAGTAAAAAACCTGTACGACTACTTCCTGTAGTAGTGGTTCAAAATGTGTTTTTTGGAAATAATTTAAAAAAATCAAAACTAGTAGACCCTAATATTTAGGGCTATTCCTAAAATTTTCACCGCTGTGAAATACTACATCATCGAAGTAACTAAGAAAAGCGATCAGTGATAATTTAAGAACAATCCCGGCAGTCAGAAACGCGTGTCATAAGAACTTACGGACTGGTGCAGCTACTGAGGCATCGACGCAGCTGTTGCCGTGTGGCGTGGCCTATTAGACGACGCGCGTGCACCGGCAGTGTACGAGACTTGCCTCCGTCTGGTCACGCGGCAGTTCCTTGCTGTCGTCGCCAGACATCGGTTGTCTCTTAAATGGCACCATCCCGAGTGTGGAAGTACTTTAATGTAGCAGTGACATACAATGCTCCATTTGCTTTAAAAAGCTGAAAACGGGTGGAGGTACTACAAACGTGCTGTGTCATTTAAGGAGAAAGCATTTAAAATGTTCCTTGGAAGAGAAGGTAAATTCGATTCATATACGTATTATGTAAGCTTGGAATAATAACTTTTAATGTATCATCATATTGTTATGCTAACAAGTTTTATTAATGTGATTTCTTGAAAGCGAGGGGCTTTTTTAATAACCAGTATGGGTTTAGGTAACATTGATCATGTGGTGCCTCGCGAGGAGGCCTTGGGGTCTGAGGCTCCATGTTACGGACTGCGCGGCTGCTCTAGTCGGACGTTCGAGACCTCCCTCCTCCCTCGGTCATGGGTGTGTATGTTGTCTTTAGCGTAAGTTAGTTTACGTTAGATTAAGTAGTTTTTAAGTGTAGGGACCTATGACCTAAGCAGATACGTCTCATAAGAACTCACACCCATTTAAACATTCTTTGATCAAGTGGTACACAGCTTTCCTAGTTCAATTTGCGTAAATTTACACTGACAACAATCATACTGTTAGTCGGAACTGTGACTTTATTTTTCGAAATACTTCTGCAGCACTGATTGAAGTTACTTTACTGACTGTAACTTATATATATTGTGTATATAGCGAGATATTCGTATGCGCTGGCTCACAAGTCCAACTTACGGAGAGGTTGGCTCAATATTCGTAACTGCCGGATGGAAATACTAGGCCAGTAAATCTGTATGCTTCGTATATCGTCTTCTACGGACTCCTGACTAGTCTTACACACACTCGAGAAGGCATAGTATTGGAAGGGGATCTTGCAAAATATGGAAAGACTAGTGATTTGTCGTATAACATAAATTTACCTAAATTTTAACTAAATTTCGTAAGTTTCGTTTTCGGCCGAAACTAGAAAAACCGAAAATTCGATTACGGTTCCTGTTTCGGCCGCAAATTATGTTTCGATCGATTTCTACTAGAAATAATAGCAATAAAGAACCGAAAACCGGTTATTTAAAAAACCGGTTATCCTGAGCAGTTTTTACAGTGCAGTTAAACTGGAGATGAAAAGAACCGGTATAACCGAAAACCGGTTGTCTCAGCGATAACCGCCATCCCTACTTCTGACTTCTCGAATCACCATCCAGCTCAGCGTGAAGGAGAACTTCGTACCTCGGTTCACAGGGCACATGTCATTTCAGAGCCTGAAAGTTTGTCAGCTGAGTAGTCTCATCTCGAGGAGACCTTTCGTCAGAATGGTTACAGTGAGAGGCAGATAAAACGTGCATTGCGCTATCAGCCTTCTGTGCAACGGGTGAGTGACGATAGTCATGAAGTGGCACCTAAATCTATGGCCTTTATATATATATATATATATATATATATATATATATATATATATATATATATATATGGCGTCTGTTCCGAGAGAACAGACGTCACTTCTGATCCTGCAGTTGTTATTATTCAACATTCATAGAATATATGACATCAACTGCGATTGGGCAAAGCTGAAAATGTGTACCCAGCCGGGATTCGAACCCGGGTCTCCTGCTTTCTAGGCAGTTGCGCTGACCCCGACACCACTGGGGACACAGTGATCACCGCACCTGCAAGGACTACCCAAGCACGCCTCCCGTCAGATACAAATTCCCAGCTCCGCCCTGCCCACAGTACTCAAACTCGTAGTTATGAACTAATTCCCGTAAGAGTAAGGGCTTCAAACTTTGCCCACCCCTCCCCACTAACGGTAGGATACACATTTTCAGCTTTGCCCAATCGCAGTTGATGTCATATATTCTATGAATGTTGAATAATCACAACTGCAGGATCAGAAGTGACGTCTGCTCTCTCGGAACAGTCGCCACACACACACATATATATATATATATATATATATATATATATATATATATATATATATATATATATATATATAATGCGCCGGTGACGGGCAATGATCCTATAGTTAGTGGGGAGGGGTGGGCAAAGTTTGAAGCCCTTACTCTTACGGGAATTAGTTCATAACTACGAGTTTGAGTACTGTGGGCAGGGCAGAGCTGGGAATTTGTATCTGACGGGAGGCGTGCTCAGGTAGTCCTTGCAGGTGCGGTGATCACTGTGTCCCCAGTGGTGTAGGGGTCAGCGCAACTGCCTAGAAAGCAGGAGACCCGGGTTCGAATCCCGGCTGGGTACACACTTTCAGCTTTGCCCAATCGCAGTTGATGTCATATATTCTATGAATATGGCCTTTTTGCCTCACGCAGGAAGTATTTCCAACAAGATTGATCGTATTTTGCGGTAATATGACGTGAAATGAGTTTTTCGACCACCTTCTAAGACAAACGCCGTGTTGGGGTCTGTAAAGGATGATCTCGGTTTGCGTAAGGCAGGAGTGTATCGCATTCCTTGCAGTTGTGGCATGTCATATATTGGTCAGACAGCCAGTACTGCGGAAGACCGGTGTACTGAACATAAACGTTACACGCGCATTGCTAGAGTGAGGTCGGGGTGAGAGTTTAAAATTGGGAATGATTAATTTTTATAACTCACAACCACCAGCTGCGAACCAAATTCCTAAACGTGCAAAAACACTGGAACTGTGATTGCGACTGTTTCACTCGTTTTCTACGGGAATGATATCACACGTTCGCAGCTTTCCTTCCCTGCATATGATTAACAAAACAAATTCATAATAAAGTCAAGTTCATGAGAGAAAAGGGTGTACTAACTACTATTTTTGAAAACACATGAGCCGGCCGCGGTGGCCGAGGAGACTGAGGCGCTTCAGCCACGGTCTGCACGGCCACTACGGTCGGGGGATCGAATCCCCCCTCGGGCATGGATATTTGTGCCGTCCTTAGTTGTAGGTAGTTCATAAGTAGTTTTTAACATTAGGGACTGATAACCCCGTAGTTAAGTCCCTTAAGCTTAACAAACATTTGAACACAAAACACATGAAAGTTCACTTTATGTTGTTTATTTCACAATATTAGAACCCTGTGGCTGATACGTCTGTACGTCGACACATTTATCAAATAAAGTTATAGCTCGTGAGCCCCCAGATAAAAATGAATATTTGTCGCAAATTGTTTTCACACCATGTGGCTGTCTCAAACACCGTTTATGTTCATGCCTATGCGACGAAGCGTGTTACATTAACAAAACACATTCACTTTAATTCAATGCGATGCACACCTTGTTCCACCGGCTAAATATTCACAACACACAGTAGCACTCGATTCAACCACACGTGGCGATTGCCATAGACAAATCTAAAGTCTCCACCTGGAGGTCCACATGCCGACTGATGCAGAGCGACGCCGCCCGCCAGCTACCCCACTTGCTCCTGACACCTCACTTCCTGCCCTCACACGTGCGCGCCAAAAGCCCAACTGCCGGATTTTTTCCCTACGTCATCAACTTCCCCATGTGAGCTGTTCTAACCGACTTCCAACGTACAGCGCTCAGCCAATACATTTCTAAAACTTTACTTAAAATCAAAATAATTACACTACACATTAAACAAATATCTTCTTATGTTTTTATATTAGTATAAACATCCTTTGTACTATTTATTATAATCGTGCAATTTCTTATATCACAGATAAGTGATTTAACTGTATATTTCAAGATAAAATACACAAGATTAATAGAAAATAAAATGAGAAATAGTTAATATATTATTTTTATAAACAAACATTGCCATGCTAGTTGTGTAACTGTCTTGTATTCATTGGTAATTTATTACTTTTCATTGTCAATTAAACATATTACGCCAGATGTGACTATATCAGCTAATGTATTGTTTATTTGTCAACAGGCCATTTTGTAATGAGGGCCTTAAAGGTTCCTAACTGCATCGTATTACTTCAAATGCCAGTAGTATTAGAATATTTTATTTCACGCTGTGCACTGCACTGTGCCTGGCACTCGCCATTGTCCCTCTCTCCCCTGGAAAATCCTAAGCTGGAACAAGCCACCAACGTCGGCCTGCTCGCTGGCCTCCCGTCAGCTACAAGCACACAGCAAATCTCAACGTGGAGAATTTCTGCCTATGGCCTAACTATAAATGTTGTCACCCAACTGTGTACATGCATTGCTACCATAATTAATAAGATTAAAATTGTGTAACATTTAGTGCGTTGGCATGGTCAATGTTTGCAGAGAACTTCATACTGTTTAATTATCCAATGCTATTAATTACCAGTATTTCTATTGGGCGGTAATCTCACACGTTGGCGGTCCGCGCCCATCTCACCCACCCCTACGCGTCCATAACTGGTCCGGCGAGTCTGCAACTGTGCCTGGGTATCGATTTCCATTTTTCCGCCTTCGGTTCTTCTATTTGGGGTACGCTGCAGCTGCCTACGACGCTTCTTAAGCAGGATCCCGGCTCTACCCAGTCGCTACCCAGTGTCGCAGTTCGTAAGGGGCCGAGGGGACTGAGGTGCTCCAGTCACGGTCTGCACGGCCACTACGGTCGGGGTTTCGAATCCCCTCTCGGGCACGGATATTTGTGCCGTCCTTAGTCTTAGTTAGTTCATAAGTAGTTTGTAAGTTTAGGGACTGATGACACCGTAGTTAAGTCCCATAGACTATACACACATTTGAAACATTTAGTTCGTAAGGTTTTCAGTCTATATCGCCTCTCTTATAATGCTGCCCCAAGACCTCGGTGTTTTTTCTACGATGTTGGCTTCGGGCATCGGACTGTTTCCTGTGGTTGCCAACTTTCTCGGGGAGATATTTGAGGAGAGGCATAAGAGACAGCCATATAAGCCCACGTTCTTTTACAGGTATGTGGATGTTACTTTTGTGATATGGGAAGGCTCAGTGAGTTCCTCGATCTCAAATGTTGCTACACCGTAGAACTAGAAAAGAATGGCCAGTTGCCATTTGTGGATGTACTGATGAAAAAGAAACCAGAAAGATCAATTGGCCACAGTGCGCATCAAAAAGCGTTATAGGTCCCCTACTCTTCCTCGTGTTTATAAACCATTTAGGAGACAATCTGAATAGCTCTCTTAGACTGTTCGCGGATGATGCTGTCGTTTACCGATTAGTGAGGTCAATTGAGGATCAAAAGCAACTGCAAAGCGATTTAGACAAAATTTCTACTTGGTGCGAAAATTGGCAATTGACACTAAATAAAGAAAAGTGTGAAGTAATACACATGACCACGAAAAGAAATCCGCTGAACTTCAATTACGCGATAAATCAGTCAAACATTAAGGTCGTAAATTCTACCAAATACCTAGGAGTTACAATTACGAACAACTTTGACTGGAGAGAACACATAGAAAATATTGTGGGGAAGGCGAATCAAAGGTTACGTTTCATTGGCAGAACGCTTCGAAGATGCACCAGCTCCACCAAAGAGACTGCTTACACCACACTTGTGCGTCCTCTCCTGGAGTACTGTTGCCCCTTGTGGGACCCTCACCAGGTGGGACTGACGGAAGACATTGAGAAGGTTCAGAGAAGGGCAGCTCGTTTTGTTTTATCACGTTACGGGGGGGGGGGGGGGGGAAGCGTCACGGAAATGTTGCACGAATTGGGGTGGAAATCATTAAAAGAAAGTCGTTATTCATTGCGGCGTGATCTGTTTGCGAAGTTTCAATCACCGACTTTTACTTATGAATGTGAAAATATTTTGCTAGCACCCACCTACTTAGGGAGACATGACCATCCCAATAAAATAAGAGAAATCAGATCGAAAACGGAACGATTTAGGTGTTCTTTCTTCCCGCGCGCTATTAGAGAATTGAACGGTAGAGAAAAGTTATGAAAGTGGTTAGTGAACCCTCTGCCAGGCACTTGAATGTGATTTGCCGAGTATCTATGTAGATGTAGGTGTAGAAAAAGCGACACACACTGATTTATACCTACAGGCCAGCAGCTTTGACCGCTCTGTGCGTGAGAATGGGGTTCTCAAGACATTGCTCCATGGAGCACATGCCATGTCAGACTATGAGAGCCTATCTGAAGAAATAGAGCTCCCTCTACAAGAGAGGATACACCAGCACACAAATTGAGGTGGTACTGCAGTCAGTGACTGCAGCACACGTCCAACGAGCAAGTGATGCAAAGGATGCGGCGTGCCTGCGCTACACTGGCTGCATCACTGCCAGAATGAGTAGCATCCTGCCTGCGGTCCATCCAGCAAGATCACGGATCTGGTTGTAAACGTCAAAGACGACCTGAGGTTACGGAAACCGGGGACATATGAAATTCCTCGTCAATGTGGCATGTCCTACATTAGCCAAATGACAATCACAGTCGATGTAAGATGCAAGGAAGACCAGAGACACAGTTCGTAACGTCACCGCTGCGTCCACCTAATTCTCGATGGGCGAAGTTGCCGTGATATTCTATTTGCTGCTTAATCATTTAATAATTGTTCCAATGATTTGACGGTATGGGATGCGGACAATTACTAGGTTGATCCGTAACAGTAAACGTTGTTAACTTCCTTTATTATGGAACGGCAAATGTTAAAAAACTCTTCCCTTTAAATACACCGATTAAATAACTGCGTGCCACTACGATGAATGTCTACAAGTTCACACTGAAACATTTCAATATGCAACTGCAACCTGATGCGATACGACGGAATGGCAAAAACTTTAGCCACCACTAAACGCAGGTTACGAACTCACGGCCGACATGCTACTGCACCGCCTCGCTCTGCGGTCGGCGGGAGACTGCCGCACACCGGCCAACAAACAAACAAAAAAAACATTCCAACCTAAGCATTGTTGCCAGCAGCTCTCGCTGCACACCAACGATAACAATCGTTCGACTAAAACGTACCATAGAGGTAACTAACCTACAACAGTATAACAATTGGCAGCAGGGAGCAGTGGGAGAAAATAGTTCGACACCGTACGGGGGATATTGTCTGGTTCACTGACGGGTCGAAATCAGACCGAGGCGTTGGGGCCGGGGTATACGGGGTGCAGCCAAGACTGGAGGGCGTCATCTCTCTAGGGGAACTGGCCTCAGTATTCCAGGCCGAAATCACTGCCATCAGGGCGTGTGTGGAGGAGAATTTGCGTAGATGCTACAACGATCGTAGCATCTATATCTATTCAGACAGCCAGGCAGCCCTGAGATCACTGGCATCTCCTACAACATGGTCTAAAATTGTTGCAGAATGTCACAGGGTTCTGGTGGAGCTAGGGGAAAGCAATAGAGTAAACCTATTGTGGGTCCCTGGCCACTCGGGGATCAGTGGCAACGAACATGCCGACAGATTAGCCAGGATAAGGGCAGAGACTCCATTTATTGGACCGGAACCTGTCCTGACAATCACCGAGGCAATGATCAAATTGGAGCTACGTAACTGGCTCAGAAGACAGCACATAGAATATTGGACCAAAGTCCATCAACAAAAACATGGCAAGGTAATGATGCCAAAGCCTTGTTTTAAAAGAAGCTCTGCAATCCTGGGTCTGAACAGGAGAGAGATTAGACTCATGGTTGGATTGCTGACAGGCCATGGGAATTTCAAAAAACACCTACATACAATGGGAATAATAGAAGAGGACCCTAAATGTAGGATCTGTGATGACGGTGATGAAACTGCATCACATCTGATCTTCGAATGCATTGCATTGGAGAGTAAAAGGCACAGAACATTTGGGACAACTAGACCTGAAGAAATTGTGTCTAATAAAGAACTGGTAAAGGGACTTATTGCACTGTTCAAGGGCATTGGTTGGCTTTACTAGACATACAGGGAGCGATACCGCACAATAAACTTAGTTTCGGTGCGGGCAGTGGCGGGTTAGACCAAGACTGTTTTGGCTTCCCTGAAAGAATGAAATCAAATCAAATCAAATCAACCTAAAACTCTGTATCCTCACGAGTTCATTAAACAGGTAACAAAATCTGCCATCACTGAACATTGTTTGGATGTGAATCACCCCATGAAGTATGATGAGGGCAAGATCATAGCCCAGGGACAGCATTAGAAGGGACTGGATAGAGATAAATACGAGTGGAAACCTTTTGAACAGCGACATGGGAATAGGGCGCGGGCCACTGACCGCGGGGCACAGGCGTCAGTCCAGAGGTGGAGAACTGCGGGGTGCGGACCTCAAAGCGAACATCTAGAGCCACAGCACGTTCCACGTCCTTCAGGCTGTTCTGTGAGCTGCACCCTGTGGGTCACAGGGAGCAGGCGCCCAGCACAGAGGGGCAGGGCGAACGCCACTGGACCAGACCCACTCGACGATCAGTCTCAAGGTGGAGAACTGGGGGGTGCGGACCTCAAAGCGAACATCTAGAGCCACAGCACGTTCCACGTCCTTCAGGCTGTTCTGTGAGCTGCACCCTGTGGGTCACAGGGAGCAGGCGCCCAGCACAGAGGGGCAGGGCGAACGTCACTGGACCAGACCCACTCGACGATCAGTCTCGAGGTGGAGAACTGCGGGGTGCGGACCTCAAAGCGAACATCTAGAGCCACAGCACGTTCCACGTCCTTCAGGCTGTTCTGTGAGCTGCACCCTGTGGGTCACAGGGAGCAGGCGCCCAGCACAGAGGGGCAGGGCGAACGCCACTGGACCAGACCCACTCGACGATCAGTTCAAATGTTCAAATGTTTGTAAAGTCTATGGGACTTAACTACGGGGTCATCAGTCCCTAAACTTACAAACTACTTATGAACTACTTACGAACTAGGACGGCACAAATATCCATGCCCGAGGGGGGATTCGAACCCCCGACCGTAGTGGCCGTGCAGACCGTGACTGAAGCGCCTCAGTCTCCTCGGCCACCGCGGCCGGCTCGACGATCAGTCTCGAGTTGGAGAACTGGGGGGTGCGAACCCCAAAGCGAACATCTAGAGCCACAGCACGTTCCACGTCCTTCAGGCTGTTCTGTGAGCTGCACCCTGTGGGTCACAGGGAGCAGGCGCCCAGCACAGAGGGGCAGGGCGAACGTCACTGGACCAGACCCACTCGACGATCAGTCTCGAGGTGGAGAACTGCGGGGTGCGGACGTCAAAGCGAACATCTAGAGCCACAGCACGTTCCACGTCCTTCAGGCTGTTCTGTGAGCTGCACCCTGTGGGTCACAGGGAGCAGGCGCCCAGCGCAGAGGGGCAGGGCGAACGCCACTGGACCAGACCCACTCGACGATCAGTTCAAATGTTCAAATGTTTGTAAAGTCTATGGGACTTAACTACGGGGTCATCAGTCCCTAAACTTACAAACTACTTATGAACTACTTACGAACTAGGACGGCACAAATATCCATGCCCGAGGGGGGATTCGAACCCCCGACCGTAGTGGCCGTGCAGACCGTGACTGAAGCGCCTCAGTCTCCTCGGCCACCGCGGCCGGCTCGACGATCAGTCTCGAGTTGGAGAACTGGGGGGTGCGAACCCCAAAGCGAACATCTAGAGCCACAGCACGTTCCACGTCCTTCAGGCTGTTCTGTGAGCTGCACCCTGTGGGTCACAGGGAGCAGGCGCCCAGCACAGAGGGGCAGGGCGAACGTCACTGGACCAGACCCACTCGACGATCAGTCTCGAGGTGGAGAACTGCGGGGTGCGGACCTCAAAGCGAACATCTAGAGCCACAGCACGTTCCACGTCCTTCAGGCTGTTCTGTGAGCTGCACCCTGTGGGTCACAGGGAGCAGGCGCCCAGCACAGAGGGGCAGGGCGAACGCCACTGGACCAGACCCACTCGACGATCAGTTCAAATGTTCAAATGTTTGTAAAGTCTATGGGACTTAACTACGGGGTCATCAGTCCCTAAACTTACAAACTACTTATGAACTACTTACGAACTAGGACGGCACAAATATCCATGCCCGAGGGGGGATTCGAACCCCCGACCGTAGTGGCCGTGCAGACCGTGACTGAAGCGCCTCAGTCTCCTCGGCCACCGCGGCCGGCTCGACGATCAGTCTCGAGTTGGAGAACTGGGGGGTGCGAACCCCAAAGCGAACATCTAGAGCCACAGCACGTTCCACGTCCTTCAGGCTGTTCTGTGAGCTGCACCCTGTGGGTCACAGGGAGCAGGCGCCCAGCACAGAGGGGCAGGGCGAACGCCACTGGACCAGACCCACTCGACGATCAGTTCAAATGTTCAAATGTTTGTAAAGTCTATGGGACTTAACTACGGGGTCATCAGTCCCTAAACTTACAAACTACTTATGAACTACTTACGAACTAGGACGGCACAAATATCCATGCCCGAGGGGGGATTCGAACCCCCGACCGTAGTGGCCGTGCAGACCGTGACTGAAGCGCCTCAGTCTCCTCGGCCACCGCGGCCGGCTCGACGATCAGTCTCGAGTTGGAGAACTGGGGGGTGCGAACCCCAAAGCGAACATCTAGAGCCACAGCACGTTCCACGTCCTTCAGGCTGTTCTGTGAGCTGCACCCTGTGGGTCACAGGGAGCAGGCGCCCAGCACAGAGGGGCAGGGCGAACGTCACTGGACCAGACCCACTCGACGATCAGTCTCGAGGTGGAGAACTGCGGGGTGCGGACGTCAAAGCGAACATCTAGAGCCACAGCACGTTCCACGTCCTTCAGGCTGTTCTGTGAGCTGCACCCTGTGGGTCACAGGGAGCAGGCGCCCAGCGCAGAGGGGCATGGCGAACGCCACTGGACCAGACCCACTCGACGATCAGTCGCAGGTCGCACCTGTAGAAGATAACAGCTACGTAGCCGCCATACTGTGCGAGTTGGACACTGCTTCCTGGAAGAAGACCCGACAGACCGCGATGTCCACGAGTACTCGGTCACAAGTGGCTGCGATACTCGAAAATGACAGTCTTCCATGCAGTGTCAGATGCACCAGATGCACATGTAATCGACAGTGGGTAAGATCGTGTCTCCTAGCAGTTTATACTCAGCAGCTGACAGTGAAGCTATGCAATTGAGCCTACATCTACAGAGCTACTCTGCAAATCACATTCATGTGCCTCGCAGAGGTTCATTAAACCATCATAACCTATCTGTCTGTAAATCTATCGGACCAAACTGCGTGGTCATCAGTCCGTAGCTTACAAACTACTTAAACCTAGGTAAACTAACCTACGGACAAACACACACACCCATGCCCCGAGGAGGACTCGAACCTACACGGCCAGCATACGCGCTCTGCGCAGCGAGGTGCTTTAGACCGCTCGGCTACTCCACCGCAGCATAACCTTTCTCTACCGTCCCATTCTCTAATAGCGCGCGGGAAGAAAGAACACCTAAATCGTACCGTTTTCGATCTGTTTTCTTTTGTTTTATTGGGATGGTCATGTCACCCTATATAGGTGGGTGCTAGCAAAATATTTTCACATTCAGAAGCAAAAGTCGCCGATCGAAATTTCGCAAACAGATCACGCCGTAATGAATTACGTCTTTCTTTTAATGATTTCCACCTGATTTATCGTGTAATTGAAGTTTAGCGGATTTCTTTTAGTGGTCATGTGTACTACTTCACACTTTGCATTATTTAATGTCGATTGTCAATTTTCGTACCGTGTAGAATTTTTGTGTAAATCGCTTTGCAGTTGCCTTTGATCCTCTGTTGTAGAGATGGGATAATTGAAACATCTGACGGTTTCGAAACCAATGAAATCGTATCATCTGTGGTTTCGAAATACTGTTTCGAAACCATGAAACCGTAAATCAATGTATGTTTTATCCTGAAATCTTCGTTCTACGACGGCAATATTTTTCACTATGTGACAAGCACCTGTCAACCATACAGTATATATTTACTTCTTGGTCTGTACGAAACATGTTGATAAAGATTTTCTCCCGTGTTGTTGATGTTGCCAACATAGTCACACGAGGCCGCCGGTATGGTAGGTAAAAGTTTACCCCGCTAGGAACTCACAAACTGCAATACGGTACGCATATTACAGTGATGGATCATAAATGCTACTTTCTATACATACTAAATAAATTATAGGGAATAAAGGGCACACTAAATAATCACAAATAATACTATGGAATTACAAAAATAATAAAATAAGAGACAAGTTCACCACTCCTACGTCTTGACCGTTACACCATCGACGCAATTCCTTGACAGTCGAAAAATTATAACGATTGGAGGTAACATCGTTTTCACTCGTAAGAAACTAACTCTTTAACACGAGATTAAATATGCGATTTACCCTTGTTCGTATAAAAATGTCATTTCAGGCTTCATGTTGTATCTTTTTTTTTTAAATGTAGTTTCTCTAGTGTTTTTAATATGGTAGATAAACCTAGAATTTAAGTGGTTATTTCAATGCTAATAGTGAACGTTGTTTTATTGTTCTTTTACATTTATAAAGCAGACATTATGTCATTTCGGAATACAGCAGTCTCTTGCAAACGAATCTTGATTTCAGTAATTATAAGCTGCAGACTCACGACTGTCAACTGCTATTTGACACTCTCTTCAGTAAAATGAAACACCACATTTCGATACCATTAGTCTGTTCCGCCTTTCTGCATTTGTGGTGTGAAACCCCGGTGTTGTGAAACCGACACGAAACCGTGAAACCGACACGAAACCGTGAAACCGACAGGAAGGAACGGTTTCAGTGTATCGACAATCGACCGCGTATGTGATCCGAAACAGAACGGAATGAAACCGTACGGTTTCGAAACCGTCGAAGATGCCGGTTTTGAATCACTGAAACTGTTGTGTGTATCGAAACCTGGTTCGAAACCATGAAACCGTAGCCAACTCTACTCTGTTGACTTCACTAAACGATAAACGACAGCATCCTCTGCGAACACTCAAAGGGAGCTATTGAGATTGTCTCCTAAATCGTTTATAAACACGAGGAAGAGTCTGGAACCTATAACGCATCCCTGGGGAACGCCAGCCATCACTTGTGTTTTGCTGTCCTTCCACCAGAAGCCGCTGGTGAGGCGCGGCGCCCGCCCGCCCAGTTGCAGAGCCGCGATGCGCTTCGCTGTTCTGCCGCTGCTGCTGGCGCTGGCGCTGGCGTCGCCGGCTGCCGCGCGCCGCGGCCGCACGCGCGGGAGGACCAAGTCGCGCGCGCAGATCGGCCTGCCCGTCACCGGCCAGTACCGCGACGCCGAGACCGACAAGTACTACAACAACAACAACGTGAGTGTGGCGGCTGCCAAAGTACTACAACAACAACAGCGTGAGTGTCCGAAACCGCAGCCCTCCTTAGTACATTACGTAGCCGACGCGTAGGGGCTGCAGTTCGTTCACATTTCGATTCATTACTAGTGCTCAATTGTCCCCAGCGTACAAATCCCATCGATTACAATCTGCAGGACGAGGTACGTACATTCCACACATTGTTGTTGTTGTTGTGGTCTTCAGTCCGGAGACTGGTTTGATGCAGCTCTCCACAATACCCTATCCTGAGCAAGCCTCTTCATCTCCACATAAGAACGGCAACCTACATCTGTCCGAATCTGCTTACTGTATCCATCTCTTGGTCTTCCTCTGCGATTTTTACCCCACACACTTCCCTCCAACGATAAATTCACAATCCCTTGACGTCTAAGAATGTCTCCTACCAATCTATCCCTTCTTTTAGTCAAGGTATGCCAGAAATTTCTTTTCTCCCCAATTCTGTTCAGTACCTCCTCATTAGTTACGCGATCCACCCACCTAATCTTCAGCATTCTTCTGTAGCACCACATTTCAAAAGCCTCAATCCTCTTCCTTTCCGCACTGTTTATCGTCCATGTCTCACTCCCATACAAGGCAACACTCCATACAAATGCCTTCAGAAAGAACTTCCTTAGGCTTAAATCAAAATTCGATGTTAACAGATTTCTCTTTTTCATAAACGCTTTTCTACCCATTGCCATTCTGCATTTTATATCCTCTATACTGCGACCATCATTTGTTATTTTACTGCCCAAGTAACAAATCTCATCTACCTCCTTTATTGCTTCGTTTCCCAATCTAATTCCTTCAGCATCACCTGATTTTCTTACACTGCACTCCATTACCCTAGTTTTGCTCTTGTTAATGTTCATCTTATATGCACCTTTCAGCACACTGTCCATTCCGTTCAATTGCTCTTCCAGGTCCTTTGCTGTCTCTGCCAGAATTACTATGTCGTCGGCAAAACGCAATGTTTTTAATTCTTCACCCTGAACTTTAATCTCTTCTCCAAATTTCTCCTTGCTTTCCTTTATAGGTTGCTCAATGTATATATTGAATAACAATAGAGAATGATTACAACCCTGTCTTACTCCCTTTCCAACCTCTGCATGCCTTTCATGCCCTTCAACTCTGACAAACGCTGTCTGGTTTTTGTACAAGTTGTAAATAACCTTACGCTCCCTATATTTTACTCTTGCTTGCTTCAGAACTTGAAAGAGTTTATTCCAATCAACATTGTCAAAAGCCTTCTCAAAATCTACAAAAGCTAGAAATGTAGGTTTGCCTTTTCTTAATCTATCTTCTAGGATAAGCCGTAAAGTGAGTATTGCCTCCCGGGTTCCTACATTTCTCCTGAACCCAAACTGATCTTCCCCGAGGTCGGATTCTACCAGTTTTTCCATCCTTCTGTATATAATTCGTGTTAACATTTTGCAACAATGACTTATTAAACTGTTGGTTCTGTAGTTTTCACACCTGTTCCACATTAATAATAAAAATTTAAACAGTTTGTGTGAGGAATACTAAAGTTTGTGGTGTGTTGCACAGTTATGCATCAATCACGGTATATATACTTTCTACACGCCTAATACTGAAGACGTTTTAACATAGTCTTCACAACTGAAGTTCAAAGTGACGAGCATTGTGCCACAGATACGTCACATTACACGACGAAACAATCCTCATTTACACTTGACACGCATTTCGTAGGGAACATGAGGCAGAATTTAAGTATGTAGTGTGAAGGGAGACGTGCTGTAAGACAGTCCGTGTAGTCGCTTTGGCTGCAACGCTGTGTTAGCTGAGTGGTCTAAAGCGCCTCTCTAGGAAGCAGGAGGTCCCAGGTTCGAATCCCGTCGACACCACAAATCTTAATTCGATGCCTCTACTTATATTTAGTATTTACGTACGTTTTCAAATTGTTACTTGTGATAAACGGTAATTATGCTGAAACTAATGAGAGCAAAACTTTCCTAAGATTACAACAGTAATACCTATTTTAATATTATGAAAAAATAATTTACTTAGTTTTATCAAAAATAATAATTAGCAGACTATCTAAAATATAACAACATATCCCTGGCACGAAACTTCTGCAACGCCAAGTAATACAAAATAATTTTAGCTAGTCACATTAGAAAATTTAATAAGAAAAGTTTTCAAAAGAAAATGGTACTGGACTAATTACGTTCATATGAATTATTATACAACAGTGGTTTCGGGAGGTTCTGCAATGCAAGCAGATGGGAACAAATCCCAACGTGCTTCGTTACACGAAAATGATAACAATGTGCGTATCATCGTAATAACAGCACTAGTAGAACAATGAAAATGATAGCAATGTGCGTATCATCGTAATAACAGCACTACTAGAACAATGAAAATGATAGCAATGTGCGTATCATCGTAATAACAGCACTACTAGAACAATGAAAATGATAGCAATGTGCGTATCATCGTAATAACAGCACTACTAGAACAATGAAAATGTGTGTACGAACATCAGCACGACAACATCATAACTATCACCACAGTAATAGTACTACGAGAACAAGAAAAATGTGGGCAACCCGCATGAGCCACATTGGAATGGCCGTGCACTATAAGCCCTCTCGTTGCAGAGCAAGCAGTTGCTCCTATTTCGAAGTTGCAGTCCTCCCTCAGGCATGGGTGTGTCTGTCTGTGTGTGTGTGTGTGTGTGTGTGTGTGTGTGTGTTGTCCTTATATTACTTTATATCAGTTTACAGACTGATAACCACAGTAGTTAACTCTCATAAGTTTACAAACATTTCGATATTTTGAACTAGCGTGAGCTCAACAACAACAACGTAAGCCTTTTCACAACAATGAGCACAAGGTCAAAGATATGACGACAACAAAACATTCACGACAACAACTAAATTGACAGAAGATCAACAATGCACCAACAACAACATCACCAACAACAACAACAAAAATGCCTGAACCATTAACGACACCAGCAACAAAGCTGACAGCAGAAAACGATCATTAATACAATATTGCACTCTTAGATTAAATTAGATTAGATTAGTTATTCGTCCCGTAGATCCATGTTGATTGAACCCTCATGGATGTGTAACATGTCAAGAAACAAAATTTACAAGTTGAGTAATAGATAATACTAATAATATAAATACAAATACATACACTTATAATATAAATACAGATACATAAATTTTTAAAGTTTTTATTTATTTATTTTATTTATTTTTTGCTGATAATATAATAATACTAATATAGTATGAGTGCATGCATCATTTGGTACAATTTAGAAATTCACTAATGGAGTAGAAGGAGTTGGCCACTAGAAAGTCTTTTAGGTTCCTCTTAAACTGATCTTTATTTGTAGCTAAATTTTTTATACTAGATGGTAAATTATTGAAAATATGTGTTCCTGAGTAGTGGACCCCTTTTTGAACTAAAGTAAGTGCTTTTAAGTCCTTGTGTAGATCATTTTTATTCCTAGTATTGTATGTATGAACTGAGCTGTTTGTTGGGAAAAGGATATATTATTTATGACAAATTTAATTAAGGAATAAATATACTGAGAGTCAGTAGTTAATATACCCAGTTCTTTGTAGAGGCTTCTACAGGACGTCCATGAATGTACTCCACAAATAATACATATTAGACGTTTTTGGACTCTGAAGATCTTTGACTGACTTGAAGAGTTACCCCAAAATATTATACCATACGACATTAGGGAATGAAAGTAAGCAAATTATGCAAGCTTTGTTATTTTTATGTCCCCTATGTCTGATAACAGTCGTATTGAAAATACAGATTTGTTGAGTCGTTTTTGCAGTTCTGTGGTGTGCTCCTCCCAACTAAATTTATTATCAAGCTGTAACCCCAGGAATTTAATACTGTCAACTTCTTCTATCTGCTCCTCTTCATACTTAATGCATATGCTGATGGGAAATCTCTTACATGTTCTGAACTGCATGTAGTGAGTCTTTTCAAAGTTTAATGACAACAGAAATGTCAGTACCAGAACGCCAGAACGACAATTACACGGCACTGTTACAACCTTCTTCCCGCGGCTTCCAAAACAAAAAAGAAACGAAACGGCGCGACACTGCCGTAGAGCCCGAGCAGGATAAGTTGGCCAGCGGATGCGCCGACTGCTGGGCGAGCGCAGTGGTGGGGGAGGCGGCCGGAAGTGCCGGAAGTGCCTCCCCTCCCCAGAGGAGGAACGCGCTCGCCCGGCCACCTCATCTCGTGCAGATTCTACGCGCGCTGCATTTTACGACGGACGTCTTCTGGTGTTTGTTCTGTGGCATCCAAAAAACAACAGCTTCGTGCATGTTCTCTTTCCGTGCATTTGGTACCCGTATTATCGTACTACACTCTTCCACTTTTATTCTACACTCGTGACGTCAGTAATCGGTCGCATACTCGATAGTGATTATACAACTGTACGCGACACGTGGTATGTAGAATTTAGTGGCAAGTAGAAATATTTTGATTACAGCTTATACATTACATTAATGCTCACTTTGAGTGTGTCACTATTTTCAAATGCATGTGATAAAAAAATAAAGAAAAAAATATAAACGAGAGGTTGACCTGTTAGTCCTGTTTGGTTAAGGTGCCAGACAATGTGGCTGAAATCTTCAACTCGTCCTGTCAGAGTTCTGGGAGCTGTCTCGTCTGTACCCAGTTCGCGTTTCTACAAACTGAGGTCCTCGTGTATCCTGTACCCTTTTAGTGGTTGTTTAGTGGAAGAAACAAATGTGGGATTGTATTTCACTGTAAGGTCTTTAAAATAAACGCCGTTTGCTACTGCGAATGAAGGGTTTTATTTCTATATTTTGAAGTCACCCGTACGCGTTTCGCCTTTCTTTCAAGGCATCATCGGTGGGGGTCAGCACTTGCTACTCCACTTTAGTCTTATTCTGGCAACCAGGTCAAAATGTTACACTGTTTTTTTTTTTTGAGACACATTGCAGTTCCCCGGTTCTACTGTCACCTGCTGCCATACTTTGTCTACTGCTGTACCCGATACAAGGAACACATCAGGGCATTGAAATACGGAACAAACCACTTGTATTGGGTACAGCAGTAGACACAATATGGCAGCAGGTGACAGTAGAACCGGGGAACTGCAATGTGTCTCAAAAAACAGTGTAACATTTTGACCTGGTTGCCAGAATAAGACTGAAGTGGAGTAGCAAGTGCTGACACCCACTGGTGATGCCTTGAAAGAAAGGCGAAACGCATATGGGTGACTTAAAAATATAGAAATAAAACCCTTCATTCGCAGTAGCAAAAGGCGTTTATTTTACAAACCTTACAGTGAAATACAATTCAGCTGCTGCTCAAAATGGCCACTGCAAGCAACGCATTAAATGTGGGATTAATTATCCTGCCCGACGTCCGCTTTAGCAGACACACCCGGCTGGCGTGACCGTCGCGACCTCAGACAGCTGCCTGAGTGGACTGGGTCCAGTGCCTGCTTCCCCCTCCACTGACGGCACCCTCTGTGGTCCGCGGCCATCAGACTCTGGGGCGCCACGTTCAGTTTTCCGTCTGTTGCAGCCCTAAGTGCTCCGTCTGTGGTCCGCGCCCATTCTACCTGCCTCTGAGAGTTCCGACCTCTGACTGGCGCTCCCTATGTGGTCCACACCCGTTGTGCTCGCTCCAGGACATTTTACCTTCGGTCCTATTATCCTGGTGCTCTGCTCGGGGATCGTTTTGCGTATCCACGCCTCGAGTCCTTCGTGCTATGCCAGAGCTGTCCTCACTGCTTCTCTGACAATTCCAGAGCAGGGTGCCGGGCTCTGCTCGGCTGGCAACCCTGCCTCACTTCGTGAGATTGTGAGCCACTTTGATCTCTATCGATTCTTTGATAATACTGTCCCAAAATCAGGAAGTCTGTACCTGAATGTCGGTGTCGTCCTAGCTCGGCACCGTAGTGGTTTCGTCGTAGTTCTCGACAGTGGCTCATATCGTCGTCTGTCTTCGTCGGGCGTGTTTCTGATATTCTTTGCATCTTATGTCCACTGTTCTGGTGGCCTGGCCAATGAAGGCAGGGAAACTATAAATCCCCGGTTTCCGTGACCCCAGGTCGTCTTTTACATTTCCCACGAAGCTCCCGATATTACAGGCTAGTCACAAGGCACACTTGATGTTTATGTAGAATCATACTAATTATGGCAGAAATAGAACCGACATAGGGCAGATACGGCATCTTCTTTGCTTCCTCTTCCTCTGCTTTTGGAATCTCTGGTGTGGTGGCTGGTTGGGCTGCTATCTCAATTTGTTTTGTCATATACCCATTTTTGTAGAACACTCTTTTGCGGTGATCTATTTCTGCAAATAGGCTTTCTCGGTCTTACAAGACGCATGCTCTGTGGACTAATGTCTTGAAAACCCCATTCTTTTGCACACGATGGTGGCAGCTACTAGCCAGCAGGTATAAATTACTGTGTGTGGGCTTTCTATTCACACTGTGGCCAATTGATCCACCTGCTTTCCTTCTTACTATAACATCCAGAAATGGAAGCTGAACATTCTTCTCAAGTTCCATGCTGAACTTGATGTCGGGGTGTGTTCGAGACACTCATTGACCGTGTCCATCCCAAGAGGACGGAACACGAACGTATCATCCACATACCTCAAATGTACGGGACCCGAAGCAGATCAGATTAAAGGGAGACATGGAAGCAGTTCCGAAGCCAGCAGCTAGGTTCGTTACTGGTAGGTTCGACCAAGGTGCGAGTGTCATGGAAATGCTCCGGGAACTCAAATGGGAATCGTTGGAGGAAACACGACGTTCTTTTTTTGAAATTCTGTTGAGAAAACTTAGAGGGCCGGAATCTGAAGCTGAGTGTAGAACGGTCTTCCTGCCGCCTACTTACATTTCGCATAATGATCAAAAAGACAAGACGAATTAGGGCTCATAATAAACATTATATAAACATTATACTTTCCCTCGTTCTATTTGGGAGTGGAATAGGAAAGGAAATGCCTAGTAGTGGTACAGTGTACCCTCCGCCACGCACCTTACGGTCGATTGCGGAGTTTGTACGTAGATGTAGGTGTACCTATGTGCGTTTATATATGGCTGTGCCCAAAGCCCTTTCCTCAAATCTGTCCACGAACATCTCGGCAACCACAGGAGACGGGAGGCTGCCCATGGCTACACCTTCCGTTTTTCATAGTATTGGTTACCATAAAGGAAATATGTGGAGGTCAGCATATGTCTAAACAGGTCCAATAGAGCGCCATCATATTTCTCTGCAATCAGTTCCACCGAGTCTTGCAGTGGGACCCCGGTGAACAGCAACACCACATCAAAACTAACCACGACGTCCGAGTCTATGACGCGTAGTCGCTTGAGACGTTGCAGGAAGACTTCGGAGTTACGGATGTGGTGAACACATTTCGCCACATGTGGAGAAAGCAGACTTTCCGAGTACTTGGCTATTTCATTTGTGGGTGCCCCAATGTTACTGACAATTGGGCGCAGGGACACGCCCTCCTTGTGTATTTTAGGAAGACCGTAAAGTCTAGGAGGTGTTGGTGCTTTTGCCCTAAGTTGTCTGATTATCTTGTCAGACACCCCTGTCTGCTTCAGAAGAGCATTTGTCTTGTTGCCCACCTCATCTGTGGGGTCACACTCCAAAGTTCCGTATGCCGGGTACCCGAGAAGGTGGCACACCTTCTCACGCTGGCCGTGGAGTCCCCTCTGTCTGCTGAGAGTATTAGACAACCGCTGCCTTCCCAGAGCTTCGTGAGCTGCAAGTCTGTGACGTTCGATTTTGGCGTCTGGCGTCGGTGAGTGCGCTGCAGGTCTCTCGGCGAACTTCCTCTGCCGCGTTGGGTGGCAGTGTGACTGCGACCTGTTCCACTGCACTGATGAATCCCGAGATGGGCACGTTCCTAGGAGTTGAGACTCTCGCTTAGAACCTGTGCCACTTAGTGCGAATTTCTTCCGCCTGTTGTCCTTACTCGGTCACCCAGTCAAACTTGGCAGATGACGAGGACGATAATGGCGATGAGGATAACTATGATGATGATGATGATGATGATGATGGCGTCATGACAGTCGACCCCTGTCGGCCAGGTGGTCCCCAGAGCCTGCGGCCAGCCCGACTGTTACTGGAGCTACCGTCCAGCCAGCAGCCGTCAACACGGGGGACTCAGGTCAAGACCGGCACATCTGTGCAGTCTAGATCGCAGTTCCTCTATTTATGTTCCTGGTAAGCGGTTTCGATCACTTGCAGACCATCTTCGAGCCACAGTGATGTTGGCCACCGGGTGTTTTCAGCTGGAGCTGCTTAGAAGGTTTAATGTTGAAAGACGGCTGTCTGTCGTCTTCCCTAGGTTTTTAACTTTGTAAGTTATCTAAGCTCACTAGACGTGCTTTTCTCCTAAACGAGAACCCCTCTCGTTTGGAGGAATGGGGAATAACATTTCATTTCATCTTTTTAAATATTAGTTTCTGTAATGTTGCTGGGATTTTATTATACTAAATAGCTTATATGCCCGTGCTTCGCAACGGTTGTTAAAGAAGGTCCTGTGTATATCATGGTTCTCTGGGTTCCGGACGTAGGTCAGCAAAAACACAATCCTTGTTGGATCTCTCTGTCAATAAACTCAGTTCTCGTAGCCAAGATGTCAAATTTAAGTAGAAGTCATTGTCGAAAACGATGAATGTTCATAAAGTTTTTCATACTAAAAGTGAAATTAATATAAGTCCGTGCTTCGGAACAATGTAAATTCAATGATAGGTTGTGTTCATAAAGTTACACATTGCAACAGCAGCGCCGAAAGCGGCTGGCAAATTACATTTCTGAAAACGATATTGCATAAGTGCGAATATTGGTTTGTAACAGTTTTCACAAATATCTTCTTGAATAGGAATTTGGAATAAATTGTAAGACTGTGTGAATCATGAGACTCTATACATAACAATTTCGCGTGAAAGTGCTGGTCATAATGAGATGTGACAACAACGGATGTATCTGATTCGGTACAATTTTACTTTCTATCCTGGCGGCCTCGTGTTTTTATGTTGGCAACATCAATAACACGATATAAAATCGTTGCAAAGATGACCGAACCACATAGAGTGTAGATAAATACTGCTGTATGCTTGATTTCACGACAACATATTTGCGTGTCACGCGATTGGCTTATGACGATGTCACGTGATTCTCGTTATCCAACATCTGTTGCCAACATTATCACAGGAGGCCGGGATATGAGTAGGACTACGTCGCATAGTTTTTCTTGACCCAGCTGTCAAACGATAACACCTTTCACAGAAGAGAGTGTCGCGGCTATATGTATCAGAGATCACTGATTAGCACAGACCAGTGAGCTTACTGGCACAGGCATATCAATATCTACGGCCTAAGAGACATTCATTAATGTATGTCTGTGTTTCCACCACGCTTCCACGACAGTGGTCAATGTTCCACGAGTATTTTTATCTTTGAGTCTACGTGGATTTTTATCTTTGTTTTGTGTCTCTGTTCATAGTCGGTAATGTGTGGTAGACGGAAACATGTGATCTATTTTTAAAAATGTGTATTTGATATTCCTCATCGTTATTAAAGTCTGAAAGGACCTCATTGTCTGATGATTAAAAGAATAAACAGATTTTGACTCGTACCGTAAAGTTCGTAAGTCACAGAGCATATAGCTTATCCTAAGAGTCTTTTATTATATATTTTGCGAATTTTTGCTCGTCACACTCACCCACTGCCACGCACCACGACCAAACTCCCTTACTGACATCATTAGACCAAGGGCTATCTACCACCACAACCACGAGTGGGTGGCAGTATGTGGTCATGGAGAAAACACACACACAAGCCTTTCATATATAGATATAGGTAATTTATTATTGTGTCTATGAATGTGGCAAGATGAACAGTCTGCCCATGACGCCACTGTCCTGTGAGAATGTGTACTTGCTTTATTCTGTATGTGCATGTATGAGAATCGTCGGGCATGGCAGTCTGAGTGTATGTATGAGAATTTTCGTCGTCGGCTGCTGGCTGCTCGCTACTATTGTTTCTCTGGCTTCGTATCGATAGGTAGTCGATACCGACCTCTGCTTTTGGTGCTACCAAAGAGGTTCCTCCGACCTTTGGTTACAAGTTGGGTTGGCAATGCCCAGTTAGCGAGTCTCGGCAAGACGCGTGAGTTTCAGCTCTCCCCCACCGACACGCTTTTCAGGAGTTTTTCCGATTTCCGTCGGATTTCCGGCCGCTGGTGGCGGGCTCGTGGGCCGTCTGGTCATTCTGTGGCTGCGCTTCGACCTGGTAACACGTTCTGACTTTCTTTCCTCCCTTGCGATTCGTTTTCTGGTTTCTTAGACTTCAGATCTTAGGTTCATTTTTCGGGATAAGTTTCTCCGATCATGTATGGAAATGTATCAAATTTCATTTCGGTGATTTTGCATAGGTAAACGCGGTGAATATGCAGCTAATTCGGTTTGATAATGGTTGGCAATCGGTAACCTGTGTGAGACTAGCTGGCGGTATATGAACTCTCGTTTCATTTCCTTCTAGTTTTATGGGTTGCAACAATATGCGGGAATATTTTTATTCTGTATAGTGCATGTGAAATATTCTTCTCCGTTTTCTCCTTCTGCAAGTGATATGTACTACAGAAGGTGTGTTCTTAGAAAAAAGCCTTCAGCTATCCCTTTGTCTGTTTCTATGCCCTTCAGGCAAGAAATTATGTATCTTTCTGATTTCCAATAGTATCTCGCGATCTCTTCTCCGCCTATTTTAAATTCTTTTTTCGTTTCCAAACTTGTACTTTGCATTCAGACTCCCCCAGTAAATTCCCTTCTACCGTTTTACGACCACCTTTATTAGCTTGCTTATGAAGTACTACGTATTTCTAGGGGCTGCATGCCGATTTTCTTAGTTGATTTTCTCCGACTTTGAATTTATTCCATTTTTTCCGATTTTTGAATACTGGACTTCGTCCATCCGTGAATAACCTTCCCAATCGCGCCTAACTGTATTTCTTTAGCTTCCCTCTGATATCCTACGCATTTCTAAGGGTTGCATGCCGTAGCTATTTTTCTTTATTTTTCTCAAATTGAATTTTTGTATTTTTACTGGTTTTCGGAACCACGTGGCTCCGAACTCCGACTTCAAGGGTTTATAGCTAGTCACTTGAGTTCTCGCCGCTGCTCACACACCAGTGCCTTCCTATTGTGTATTCTTGCTTCGTAATCTGTGATTCCGTTGGTTTGTGTTGAAATTAATACAATCTTTAGGCACTTCGCCTTCAGTGGGGTGCGAATATGTAATGTAGCAGACACGTGCCATGCGTCTCAATAATTCCGCATGCTCATGGTTTGATTTGAATGGAAATTGATCTGGCAGGAATCTACCAGGAATATAAATATACTAGTTGCAATAATTAAGATCGCTGTTAATCCATTTATATATCTCTATATATAAAAGGAAGTGTCCCGATTGACTGACTGATTGACTGACTGACTCATCATCGCCCAGCCCAAACCACTGACGACAGAAACTTGAAATTTGTGGAGGGTGTTGATCTTACTCTGTAGGTGTCATTTAAGAAGCGATTTTTCGGTATTCTGTCAGTAAGGGGGTGAAAGGGGATGAAACGTTTTTTTGAAAATACGTAGCTATTCGGGCAATTTTTAAGCTAGAACTAAAAATTTTCGGATTAGTTCAGGGTTTGAATTTAAAACACACGTGTTTCAGCATTTTTTGAAATTCGACAAATAAGGGGTAAAATAGAGGACGTAAAAAATTGATGTTCAAAAATATGTTGCTGTTAACTCAAATTTTATGTTACAACAACGGAACTTCGGATATGGAATCTTGGTAAGAATTAAAAATCCATGATTTTTAGTATTTTTAGAAATTCAACAAGTAAGAGGGTTAAATAGAGGATCAAAAATTCTTTTTGAAAACACATTGTTGTCAAGACAATTTTGAAGCTATAGCTACAAAAATTGGTATTTGTATTGTTCGTTAGAATTTAAGAAATACGTTTGCAGTATTTTTGGAAATTCAACCATCAAGGGGGTTAAATTGGAGAGGGGATGTTTTTCAAAAAACTTTTGCTAATAAGGCAATTTTGAAGCTACAACGACAAAAATTGGTATATGTTTTCTTGGTCAGAATTAAAAAGACACGTGTTTCGGTATTTTTGGAAATTCGCCCAATAAGGGGATAAAATAGGTGACGCAAAAACTTGGTCAGGATTAAAAATCCACGATTTTTAGTATTTTTGGAAATTCAACAAACTTCGAAACTTGGTCAGGATTAAAAATCCACGACTTTTAATATTTTTGGAAATTCAACAAGTAAGAGGTTTAAATAGAGGTTCAAAAACTATTTTTGAAAACACGTTGCTATTGATACAAGTTTGAAGATAGAGCTGCAAATATTGATATTTTTTAGTTGGTTAGACGTTAAAAAATACGTGTTTCGGTATTTTTTTGGAAATTCGACCAATAACGGGGTGAAATACGAGATGCAAAAATTGGTTTTCAAAAATATGGTGCTGTTAACTCAAATTTAAGAAAACTTAAGATATGCATTCTTCATTAGGATTAAAAATAAACAACTGGTGCAGACCAACCAGCCTACGCATGCGAAGCAGCGGGGGTTCAACTAGTATATATATATAAAGTCCAACGACAGCTTGGTGATTATAGACGTAGCTTACTCTCGAAGTGTTTGGGTAAGGATGTCTAAGGAAAATCGTCCGTGCCCCTTCAAAGGAGTGATTTAGGAAATCACGGAAAACCTAATCTGGATGGCCGGAGGTGGATTTGAACCAGCGTGCTCCCGAATGCTAGTCCAGTGCGTTAGCACTGCTGAAGCCATCTTCCTCGGTACTGCTGTGCGGTAGTTTAGCTAATAGTCGGAAACGGCTCTACCGATTTTAATGTTTGTGTCGTTCTTTTTACTTTAATGCAGGGGAGATTCTCAAGTAAACATAGGGGCGAAACAAAAAGGAAGAGCTGAAAATTCGATAAATCTGGTAACTTTTTATGGGCTTTGGCACTGCAAATTTTATTTGTATTTTAAGAGCTGCCATGTTGTTCACATAATCTATATCTATATATAAAAGGCTTGTGTGTGTTCGTGCTGACAGACTTTTCCCCATGACCACATACTGCCACCCACTCGTGGTTGTGGTGGTAGATAGCCCTTGGTCTAATGATGTTAGTAAGGGAGTTTGGTCGCGGTGCGTGGCAGTGGGTGAGTGTGACGAGCAAAACTTCGCATCATATGCAATAAATACTCTTAGGAGAAGCTATATACTCTGTGACTTACGAACTTTACGGTACGAGTCAGAGTCTGTTTATTCTTTCAATCGTCAGATAATGCGATCCTTCCAGACTTTAATAACGACGAGGAATATCAAATACGCAATTTTTTAAAATAGATCACATGTTTCCGTCAACCACACATTACCGACTATGAACAGAGACAGAAAACAAAGATAAAAATCCAGATAGACTCAAAGATAAAAATACTCGTGGAACATTGATCACTGTCGTGGAAGCGTGGTGGAAACACAGACATACATTAATGAATGTCTCTTAGGCCATAGATATTGATATACCTGTGCCAGTAAGCTCACTGGTCTGTGCTAATCAGTGATCTCTGATACATATAGCCGCGACACTCTCTGCTGTGAAAGGTGTTATCGTTTGACAGCTAGGTCAAGAAAAACTATGCGACGTAGTCCTACTCATATCCCGGCGGCCTCCTGTGATAATGTTGGCAACAGATGTCGAATAACGAGAATCACGTGACATCGTCATAAGCCAATCCAGTGACACGCAAATATTTTGTCTTCAAATCAAGCATAGAGCAGGAACAGCAGTATTTATCTACACTCTATGTGGTTCGGCCATCTTTGCAACGATTTTATGTCGAGTTATTGATGTTGCCAAAATAAAAAGACGAGGCCGCCAGGATAGAAAGTAAAATTTGAATCAGATACATGCGTTGTTGTCACATCTCATTATGACCAGCACTTTCACGCGAAACTCTTTTGTATAGAGTCTCATGATTCACACAGTCTTACAATTCATTCCAAATTGCTATTCAAGAAGATATTTGTAAAAAACGTTACAAATAAATATTCGCACTTATCGAATATCGTTTTCAGAAATGTAATTTGCCAGCCGCTTTCGGCGGTGCTATTGCAATGTGTAACAAAATTGAGAATAGCGACGCTTATCAGATATATAAGTTTTTAATTTCTCAGCGCGTTTTCCTCAATCACACTTTACCGACGATCAACAGAGACAAAGATGAAAATGCAGATAGGATAAAAAATGAATACTAGAGCGCTACACTACAGTCACGGTCAGACTTCTGTTAGTTGGTGTGGGTAATTTAATTATTACTCATCGCATAACTTCATCAAAATGCCAAAGCGTAAGACAGTGTTCACACAAACTGAAGTGAATTCGAAACGAAGAAAACTAGGACGACGAAACGAAACGGAAGAGGAAAGAGAGGGGACACTTACAGAATTGCGCGAAAGGATGCAACGAATTAGAGGCGGCGGAAGTGAACAAGAAAGAGCAAACGATTCCGAAGCAAAGCAGAGAGACAGAGAGACGCAAGTCGCCGGACTGTATAACCCTACCCGTCCTACACCACCATTTAGTATACGATAATGATAAAAAAATGACCCGTTTGAATCGTTTTCGACAGTGACTTCTACTTAAATTTGACATCTTGGCTAGGAGAACTGAGTTTGTTGACACAGGGATCCAACAAGGAGTCTGTTTTTGCTGACTTAGGTCCGGAACCCTAAAAAACCATAATATTCACAGGTCCCTTTTTAACAACCGTTGCGAAGCACGGGCATATACGCTATACCCGGGCCGCTGAAACTTTGCACGTGACGTTTACAAATAACAAGTGAAGAGCGAGAAGCGCAAGGCGACAGTCGCTGGGAACGGTCCAATCACAGCGCGGTGAACACTTCCAGTGGTCACGTGCCGTGACGTCAACGTTGCCGCGTTGCTGGCTTTGTTCAGTGCTACCGTAAACTAGTGGCGTAGCTATAATAGGGCTAGGTGGGGCAGTGCCCCGGGACCCCCGAGTTCAAGGGGCCCCTCGGCCTACGTGAGCGACGTTCGAAAAAAGTTACCGTAGATCCTTGAACACTTTCATGTCCCCCAATTACTTCGGATAATTGAAGTTCTACTGTATATAATAATTTAGTTGAATGAAGGTTTTCCGAGTTTGAACTTTTTGAACCCTGACCAAAAAACCTCTAACGCACGAAGTGAAAACCAAAAATTATTCTCACCCCAGAATATAAACATAACAAGGTCCTTTGCTTGTCCGCTAAGACGTGGACCCTACCATCGTCAGCGTATTGTCGGTTGAAGTCGGAGTTGCCGTGCCTGCCAATCTTTGCGAAATAACAGTGAATGGCGCTGAATTACTAGCACAGTGTTGGGCAGTAGACAGTGTGACCATATTTGAATATGAAGTCTCTACAATGTATTACTACAGAACGGTATTATTATGGTAACTCAACTGTCTGTGTAGTAAATTTCCCAAGGGTGTGCTCCATAATCATAGATCCCAATGAAGAGCTGTAACCAATTGTACTCTGAAATTCGTGCTAGAAGAAGAGAAAATATGGTTACTTTGTCACAATAGTAAATTGTGGATTCGAGTCACTACCCTGTACCCCACTGCCAGTATAATAAGTGAAGATGTCAACTTAGTTATTTTACTTATCACTTTTCTCCTGGCCAGACATTAATATATACTTCATGAAGCCTGGTAGGGGCATGGATCAAACCAAAGTATCCGGCAACTTTCTTTTCTGAAACCATTCTACACGAATAAAAAATGTCTGTAAATCTATCGGACCAAACTGCGTGGTAATCAGTCCGTAGCTTACAAACTACTTAAACCTAGGTAAACTAACCTAAGGACAAACACACCCATGCCCCAGGGAGGACTCGAACCTCCACGGCGAGCAACCGCGCGCTCCGCAGCGAGACGCTTTAGACCGCTCGGCTACTCCACCGCGGCTACACGAATAATTCCCCTATTTTCCTCCTTTGATTGGGCTATCAACGAAATTAGGCTGATCGGTACGGAGCAGTGACCTAACAACGAGGAGATTAGCGACAGTCAGATGTCAGATGTCGGCACTGACAACAGTAGTCCGCCTGCTGTCACCGCGGACTAGACTGTTCTCGGTTTGCTTCGCGGCAGGGGGCCATGTTTTCGTTGTTAAGTAATACTTCTTATTTATTGTTTATTTTTTACTAGCTTATGCCTGCGACTTAATTCACCTAGTGTGGAGCATGTTCGGAAACTATCCCAAGAGGACGTTTATCTTAATGTCCTACCCAGGTCCAAATCTATCCCTCTGCAAAATTTCATTCAAATCCGCCCAGTAACTTTTGCATGAAAGCATAACAAACAAACCAACTTTCATAGTTATAATTATATATGAGAGTACAATTAAATATTATCTGCTGCATGACACATAATAATTTACTTAATAGTATTTAGGTTTGTCTTATTATGTCTTCCAGTGGGCGGTAAGGAGCCGATGAAGTAGTTTTGCATAGGTTTATTTTAAAGAGGGCCCCGAAGTCATTTTTGCCCCGAGGCCCTTGGTGACATAGCTACGCCACTGCCGTAAACAACGATGTGTATCGTATCTACCGCGTGTTTATGCTGTGTGTGCTTTTTTCGCTGCCATTTGTGTTTACTGTGAGTGGTTTAACTTCACTTTTCGAGTTTGTCTAGTGACGTTTTCTGACTAAGTTCTCAATTTCGTATGAATAAAAACTTAGAAGCTTATGCTCTGAGCAGGAAGTTCATTCTCGCTACAAACGATGAGAAAGAAGTTATGGTGCAGTGGTTACAAGAAAGAAATATTGTTGCAGATATGCCAGTGTCAAAAATTTTCTTTTATATTCGCCCGTGAAACAAAATAGGCCTATTACACCCACATATGTAGTAGACGAAATCGCAAAGGAACAGCGTCACAATGAAATAAATCTGCCCCTAATTTACTGCCGTTTTAATCCTATAAAACTGACATGGTGTGTTGAAAAACTGATTCGGTCAGCGCAAACAATGGAAGGAATCGTGAACAATTAATGATTTGTCTTGGTGATGACGACGCTTTTGGCAGTGACGACAACAGTGACGATGGGGAGCTGGATGTAATTGTACCATTGTCGCTGTAAATTGGTGAGTGAAAAGCATTCTGATTATAAAACGTAGAGAGAGAAGTTACTAACTTTATTATTGTTCATTTTGTATCTGTCATGATTCAAATGCTTATTTTCTATACCGTATTGCTTTGCTCCCTTATTGAAATCGTGTGCATTGTTGGCTCTGGTCTTCATTATTATGCCGTTAATTAATTGCTGCTCAAGAATGAATTATTATATGCACTTTTATTGCTCAATAGCTTACATTTACGAGATGCAACTGAAAACCGTTTCGTCTGCTGTGAGTATAGAGGCTAGTGTTGTAACGTCGCTAAAGCAGTGTAGCCAACTTAACTCACCGTAACGCGAGACGTCAAGTGCAATGTTTCAGTGGCCCGGGTATAGTTACAATAACATTTTACACACCTTACCTTCGAAAAAGGAGGAACTTGAGTTTCTACATGATATTTCATACAGGGCTCGGCTGAGGTTATCTTATTTCCGACTCGAACACAGTTTGACTGTACACCATCAAAGTTGGCAGACACGTACGCATAGGACGGAGAACATGGACAGAGAGGCGCGGTGGACGGAGGGGCCCTCCGAGTGCAGTCGCTGTTGTGTTGCAGGGCGCCAAGATCGTGACGTGGTCGCACTTCGACCTCGAGTACACGCTGGGCCAGAAGATCGTCTTCGTGTGCGTCGCCAAGGGCAACCCGCGACCCGCCATCACCTGGTTCAAGGACGGCACCGAGCTGTACGCGCACTCCTACCTGCACGTGAGTACCACGTGGCTCTCCAGCTACACGGCTACTCTGAAAATCACATTTAAGTGCCTGCCAGACGGCCCATCCAACCACCTATTGTACCATTCATCTCCCATTCCATTCTCTGATAGCGCGCGGCAAGAAACGACACCTGAATCTCTCCGTTCGAGCTCTGATTTCTCGTATTTTATTCTGATGATCATTTCTACCTATGTAAGTGGGAGTCAGCAATATATATTTTCGCATTCGGTGGAGAATGTTGGCGATTGGAGTTTCGCAAGTAGCCCACGCCGCAGCGATAAGCGCCGTTGTTGTAATGATTCCCATCCCAGATCCTGTATCATTTCCGTAACGCTGTCTCCCCTGTGTCGTGACAATACGAAACGAGCTGCTCTCGTTTGGACTGTTTTGATGTCCTCCGTCAAACCAACCTGATAAGGATCCCACACTGGGCTGCAATACTCCAAAAATGGACGGACAAGCGTAGTGTATGCAGTTTCTTTTGTAGTTCTGTTGCATCTTTTAAGGGTTCTGCCAATAAAACGCAGTCTCTGGTTCGCCTTTCCCACGACATTATCTACGTCTTCTTTCCAATTTAAGTCTGAAATAATAGTAATTCCTAGGTATTTTCTGGAGTTTACGGCCTTCACTTTTGATTGATTTATCTTGTAAACAAACTCTAACGGATTTATTTTCGTACTCATGTGGACGACTTCACATTTCTCATTATTTAGAGTCAATTGCCAATTTTTACACCATACTGATATCTTATTCAGATAGTTCTGCAGTTGGTTTTCATCTTAAGATGATTTTACTAGACGTTAAATGACGGCGTCATCTGCAAACAATCTAAGAGAGCTACTTAGATTTTCCCCTGAATCGTTTATGAAAATAAGGAACAGCAGATGACCAATAACACTACCCTGTGGAACGCCCGATATCACCTCTGTTTTAGTCGATGCTTTATCATCGATTACTACAAACTGTGTCATCTCTGACAAGAAATCCCCTATCCAATCGCAAATTTGTGGCGATATACCATAACCACGCAATTTGATTAAAAGCCTTTTGTCAGGTACGGTGTCAAAAGCTTTCTGGAAATCAAGAAATACGGAATCGATTTGCGAACCCTTGTCGATAGCACCCATCACCTCGTGTGAATAAAGAGCTAGTTGTGTGTCGCATGAACGATATTTTTTTCTGCCACACCACTCCAAACAGTGCACGACAAGAGACAACACAAAATCTCTCAGCTCCCATCTCCCCTACTTCATTACGATCCCCATTCCCGCCTATATAGGGGTGCGTGTCGAAATTACGTCGCATTCGTAGGAAAAACTGACCCATAAATATTTCGCAAGTACATCTCGCCACAACTAAAAACGCTATTGTTATTATGAATCCCATTCAAATTCGTGTGTAATTTCACTGACACTTTTTCCCTTGTATTGCAAGAATACTAAACGATCTACCCTTCTTTGTATTTCTTCGACGTACTTAATATAGATCCCATCCAGCAACAAAACGTGTACAGTCTCTTTAGTAATTATGTTACACCTCATAACCGATCTGCCAATAACAGGGAGTCTTTTGTTAGACTTCCCTACAACTTACGCTCGATATGTTGGCAAAAATACATGTTCCAAGCCGGAGGCAAACATAAAACATTGTCCGATATTGTACTGAACGCATTATCCGAAAATTATCTGGAGCAATTAGTTCCTGAACCCACTAGAATAGTAAATGATTGTGAGAACGAACTTGACCTCCTAGCAACAAACCATCTGGAGATAATGAAGAGCGTCAAACCAGACACAACGATTGTAGGTCCCCTACTCTTCCTCGTGTTTATAAACGATTTAGGAGACAATCTGAATAGCTCCCTTAGACTGTTCGCGGATGATGCTGTCGTTTATCGGTTAGTGCAGTCAACAGCGGATCAAAAGCAACTGCAAAGCGATTTAGACAAAATTTCTACTTGGTGCGAAAATAGGCAATTGACACTAAATAAAGAAAAGTGTGAAGTAATACACATGAGCACTAAAAGAAATCCACTGAACTTCAATTACGCGATAAATTAGTCAAACCTTAAGATCGTAAATTCTACCAAATACCTAGGAGTTACAATTACGAACAACTTTGACTGGAGAGAACACATAGGAAATATTGTGGCGAAGGCGAATCAATGGTTACGTTTCATTGGCAGAACGCTTCGAAGATGCACCAGCTCCACCAAAGAGACTGCCTACATCACACTTGTGCGTCCTCTCCTGGAGTACTGTTGCCCCTTGTGGGACCCTCACCAGGTGGGACTGACGGAAGATATTGAGAAGGTTCAGAGAAGGGCAGCTCGTTTTGTTTTATCACGTTACGGGGGGGGGGGGGGGGACGTCACGGAAATGTTGCACGAATTGGGGTGGAAATCATTAAAAGAAAGACGTTATTCATTGAGGCGTGATCTGTTTGCGAAATTTCAATCACCGACTTTTACTTCTGAATGTAAAAATATTTTGCTAGCACCCACCTACTTAGGGAGACATGACCATCCCAATAAAATAAGAGAAATCAGATCGAAAACGGAACGATTTAGGTCTTCTTTCCTCCCGCGCGCTATTAGAGAATGGAACGGTAGAGAAAAGTTATGAAAGTGGTTAATGAACCCTCTGCCAGGCACTTGAATGTGATTTGCAGAGTATCTATGTAGATGTAGATGTAGATTAGCGAACAAAGAGTTGTCGCAGCGTGACCGACTATCGGATCTTCCAAATGCACTTCCTTACGCTTAAATTAATACTTCATGTTAACAAATTTCTCTTTTTTAAAAACGCTTTTCTTCCCATTGCCATTCTGCATTTTATATTTTCTGTACTGCGACCATCATGTGTTATTTTACTGTCCCAGTAGGAAAACTGTTCTGCCACCTTCATTGTTTCGTTACGTAATTTAATTCCTTCAACATCGGCTGATTTTATAAGCCAACATTCCATTGCCCTTACTTTGCAACTGTTAATGTTCATTTTACACTCTCTCTTCAACACACTGTCCACTCCTTTCAATTGCTCCTTCAAATCCTTTGCTCTCTCTGACAGAATTACAGTGTCATCCGCAAAACGCAATGCTTTATTTCTTGACCCTCAACTTTATATAATTCCTTCTTCAAATTTCTCCTTGCTTTCCGGTATAGCTTGCTCAGTGTAGAAATTTAATAACATCGGACATAGGCTACAGCCCTGTCTTACACGTTTCGCAACCAATGCTTTCCTTTCATGCCCTTCGACTCTAATAACTGCAGTTTGGCTTTTGTACGAGTTGTAAATAACTCTCCTTTCCCTGTATTTCACCCCTGCTAATTTCGAATTTGAAATAGTGTATTCCAATCAACATTGCCAAAAGCTTTCTTCAAATCTACAGAAGCTAAAAATATAAGTCTGTCTTTCCTCAAGTACATCAGCACTCCTGATAAAGGCAACGTGGTTAATGCCAAAATATTTTGTCCTATGCACTCTCATACCTGACTGCTCACCCGAGATGTATTTCGTTACGCAGTGTTGTTGTTGTGGTCTTCAGTCCGCAGACTGGTTTGATGCAGCTCTCCACGCTACCCTGTCCTGAGCAAGACTCTTCATCTGCGAATACGTTCGACAACCTACATCCTTTTGAATCTGCTTACTGTATTCGTCCCTCGGTCTCCCTCTACGATTTTTACTCCACACGCTTCCTTCTAATGCTAACTTGACAATTCCTTGATGTCTCAGAATGTGTCCAACCAATCTATCCCTTCTCTTAGTCAGGATATGCCAGAAATTCCTTTTCTCCCCAATACGGTTAAGCACCTCTTCATTAGTTACGTCATCTACCCATCTAATTTTCATCATTCGTCTGTAGCACCACATTTCAAAAGCTTCTATCATATTTTTATCTAACCTCCTTATCGCCCACGTTTCACTCCCACACAATGCTACACTCCAGACAAATGCTTTCAGAAAGGACATCGTAACATTTAAATTAATATTGGATGTCAACAAGTTTCGCTTCTTTAGAAACGCTTTTCTTCCCATAGCCATTCTGCATTTTGTATCTTCTTTACTTCGGCCATCACAAGTTATCTTGCTACCCAAGTAACAAAACTCGTCTAGTACTTTTATTGTCTCATTACATAATGTAATTCCCTCAGCATCACCTGGTTTTCTGACATTCCATTCCATGACTATCGTTTTGCTCTTGTTAATGTTCATCTTATATCTTCCTTTCGAGACACTGTCTATACCATTCAACTGATCTTCCAGATCCTTTGCAGTCTGTGACAGAAGTAGTATGTCATCAACAAACCTCAAAATTATTATTTCTTCTCCCTGAACTTTAATTCCTTCTCTAAATTTCTCCTTCCATTCCTTCACTGCCTGCTCGATGTACAGATTGAACAACATTGGGGAAATGCTACAACCCTGTCTTACTGCCTTCCCAACTGATGCTTCCCTTTCTTTCCCCTCGAGTCTAATAACATCTGTGTGGTTTTTGTACAGATCGAATACAACTCTCCGCGCCCTATATTTTAGTTCCGGTACTTTCGAAAATCAGGCGTTGCTGAAGGAATTAGATTAGGTAACGAAACAATAAAGGAGGTAGATGAGTTTTGTTACTTAGGCAGTAAAATAACAAATGATGGTCGCAGTACACGGGATATAAAATGCAGAATGGCAATGGGGAGGAAAGCGTTCTCGAAAAAGAGAAATTTGTTAACATCGAATATTAATTTAAGTGTAAGGAAGTCTTTTCCGAAGGCATTTGTGTGGAGTGTTGCCTTGTACGGGAGTGAAACATGGACGATAAGCAGTGCGGACAGGAAGAGGATAGAGGCTTTTGAAATGTGGTGCTACAGAAGAATGCTGAAGATTAGGTGGGTGGATCGCATAACTGATGAAGAAGTACTGAACAGAATTGGTGAGAAAAGGAATTTTTGGCATATCGTGACTAAAAGAAGGGATCGCTTGGTAGGACACATTCTTAGACATCGAGGAATCGTAAATTTAGCATTGGAGGGAAGTGTGTGGGGTAAAGATCGCAGAGGGAGACCAAGAGACGCGTATAGTAATCAGATGCAAGTGGATGTGGGTTGCCGTTCTTATGTGGAGATGAAGAGGCTTGCTCAGGATAGAGTAGGGTGGAGAGCTGCATCAAACCAGTCTCCGGACTGAAGACCATAACACACACAACACACACTTTCAGAATTTGAAAGAGTTTATTCCATTTGACATTGTCGTGTATAGACACCATTTGCTAAACCGACACGTTGCACATCGTCTACGTGATGTACTGACGTCGCGGTGGTGTGTTGGCAGGTGCACGAGTGGGCCATCGGGAAGGAGCAGATCAAGTCGAAGCTGGAGATCGACCCGGCCACGCAGATGGACGCCGGCGTGTACGAGTGCTCGGCCGACAACATGTACTCCATCGACCGGCGCAGCTTCAAGACCGACTTCAGCATCGCCTTCGACTAGGCGGCCGCGGCCGTCGCTCCAGTCCGTCTGCGCGCGTGGCTGTCGTCTGCTTTCCTGCCCGACGGGACTTCAAAGTCCCAGCCCTTCACAGCGACCTGAAACAGAGTGAAAAATGATGTCTGACGTGTATTCCTGGCGGGACGTTAGTGTAGGGTTGCCAGACTGAACTCGAGGCAGGCCCGGAGACCAGACGTGCCCCCCTCCCCCTTGGCCAAAGACTCACCCCCCCCCCCCCGCCAACTGCGACCAACTCTCTCCCCCCCCCCAACCAGGATATCGCCTCCCTCCCAGAAAATATTCCCGCATCTTACTTTCGTTGCCACTGAGGAATCTCTACAAACATAAGGATATAGCTTATTACCGCAATATTGAGAATTGTAAGAATCGCGGTGTTTGACACCATGCTAAGACAAAGTTAATTCCGTTGCACTGACTTTGTCGTCTTCTGCAGAAAATTGTTTCGGCAAGAATTTAAGAAGCGACTGATTCTTCTTTTGTGTGGTAATATTCGCTTTGTGTCTTTCTGATTGTAAATGTTTATTCACAGCTTTCATTCCGTCGTACTTAACAGTAAATAAGATATATTCTGCACTTACACATGCACTCATCAGTATCGACTTTTTGTAGCCACTCTTTATAATTTTCTTCCTGCAACCATTCTTCACTGAATGAACTTAGATATCGTCTCTTCATTTCACTGTTCTTACTCACTAATCTGAGTTAATGTAAGCTTGTCTGTTCACACACGATCCGAGTATTCCAAAAATTGCCGGTAAACTGATAACAAAGAATGAACGATCGAACAGAAATAATAGACGTCGCCAGTTGACACGTTGCCGCAGCAGTGTTTGCTTAATAATGCGCTAGCTCATTACTACCGACGCAACAATGAAAAGTTTTCAGAGGAAGAATAGAAAAGTAGCGTTTTGTTGCAATAAGAAATTGACATTCATATAAAGTTATTCATAATTACTAGAGAGGGGCCGGCCGAGAATGGCCGAGCGCACTGAGGCGTCTTGCCACGGTGCGCGAGGCTGCTCCCGCCAGAGGTTCGAATCCCCCTCCTAGGGCATGGATATTGTGTTCGTCCTTAGTTTACGTTACGTTAAGTTCGATGAAGATCGTCGTTACATGAGCATAGAACTTAAAAAGCGTCGTAAAAAAAAAAAAAATAAAGTTAAGATGAAGGTTACATTGAAGCCCGGAGATGAGTCATTGTCCCGTAGACCCGGAGAATTCATTTCAAGCCCGGGCACTCCGAGCGGCGCCCGGAGATCTGGCAACCCTACGTTAGTGTCCCTGTGATTTATCATATGACACACTCCCTGTCCGAGATCGTTCAGTCTGACTGGTCACAGACAGTAGTAAACGACCGACTACCTCATGCCAGTGTGCACGATTTCGTCAGGCGAAAAAGACACTGCTGTGTGTTCTCACGTTGGAAATTTTGTTGTCTATTACTTTAGCCAATGAAAACTCGTATTATTCAATGAATAGAGCTCTTTCTATTCACACAGTTTCAAAACTGTACCTGCAAGTTTTCTGTACTGACAGTCTCTCAAAGGCATTTTGTGCATTCTATTTTTGTAGTTTGCTTTGTTGCTAGGTGTCAGTAATAAATGGTAGTAATTTTGTTTTGTTTACGAAATACGAAACATGAATACGGTTCAGGGATGACTACTCTGTGCTTCCCACCCCCTCTTCAGATTAATATGTAAAATATATACATGTGGCGTCTGTTCCGAGAGAACAGACGTCACTTCTGATCCTGCAGTTGTTATTATTCAACATTCATAGAATATATGACATCAACTGCGATTCGGCAAAGCTGAAAATGTGTACCCAGCCGGGATTCGAACCCGGGTCTCCTGCTTTTTTTTGGGATTTGCGCTGACCCCTACACCACTGGGGACACAGTGATCACCGCACCTGCAAGAACTACCTAAGCACGCCTCCCGTCAGATACAAATTCCCAGCTTCGCCCTGCCCACAGTACTCAAACTCGTAGTTATGAAACAGACGCGACATGTATATATATAATATGCCGGTGACGGGCAATGATCCTATCGTTAGTGGGGAGGGGTGGGCAAAGTTTGAAGCCCTTACTCTTACGGGAATTAGTTTCATAACGACGAGTTTGAGTACTGTGGGCAGGGCGAAGCTGGGAATTTGTATCTGACGGGAGGCGTGCTCAGGTAGTCCTTGCAGGTGCGGTGATCACTGTGCCCCAGTGGTGTAGGGGTCAGCGCAACTGTTTAGAAAGCAGGAGACCCGGGTTCGTATCCTGGCTGGGTACACATTTCCAGCTTTGCCCAATCGCAGTTGATGTCATATAGTCTATGAATGTTGAATATCTAAAATGGCATTTCGACATAAGAATTTTGCTATCTGTTTCTTGCAGGTGAATCCTTTTCTTAACAGAGATAAGCATCTCATAATGTCTCCAAATTACATTACCTCCTCTCGGATGTTAAAAATTCCAATTTTTTACCTTTTTTATTTTATATTTTTTGCGTGAAAAAAGGAAAACAAAAATGTGTGAATACACTAATGTGCTTTTATTCAATCTGCTAGTAAACTATCCAAATATGAAGTTATATGCTCGAATATTTGACAGCGTGGACAGGAAAGGGTTAAACATAAGTGACGAGGGAAACTGACCCTCAGATTTTGTGAAGAGATGGCTCGTCCAGCCCTAAAACAGGAAGCAGTTTTCCGGAACTGTGAAATGAGAAAGGGAACTAGAAGTAGTTTTCCGGAACTGTGAAATGAGAAAGGGAACTAGAAGTAGTTTTCCGGAACTGTGAAATGAGAAAGGGAACTAGAAGTAGTTTTCCGGAACTGTGAAATGAGAAAGGGAACTAGAAGTAGTTTTCCGGAACTGTGAAATGAGAAAGGGAACTAGAAGTAGTTTTCCGGAACTGTGAAATGAGAAAGGGAACTAGAAGTAGTTTTCCGGAACTGTGAAATGAGAAAGGGAACTAGAAGTAGTTTTCCGGAACTGTGAAATGAGAAAGGGAACTAGAAGTAGTTTTCCGGAACTGTGAAATGAGAAAGGGAACTAGAAGTAGTTTTCCGGAACTGTGAAATGAGAAAGGGAACTAGAAGTAGTTTTCCGGAACTGTGAAATGAGAAAGGGAACTAGAAGTAGTTTTCCGGAACTGTGAAATGAGAAAGGGAACTAGAAGTAGTTTTCCGGAACTGTGAAATGAGAAAGGGAACTAGAAGTAGTTTTCCGGAACTGTGAAATGAGAAAGGGAACTAGAAGTAGTTTTCCGGAACTGTGAAATGAGAAAGGGAACTAGAAGTAGTTTTCCGGAACTGTGAAATGAGAAAGGGAACTAGAAGTAGTTTTCCGGAACTGTGAAATGAGAAAGGGAACTAGAAGTAGTTTTCCGGAACTGTGAAATGAGAAAGGGAACTAGAAGTAGTTTTCCGGAACTGTGAAATGAGAAAGGGAACTAGAAGTAGTTTTCCGGAACTGTGAAATGAGAAAGGGAACTAGAAGTAGCGAAACGTGTGGCGCATTGGTCGTCAACTCTGCTGTCATTAGCATCTGAGTTCTCTCTTTATAGCCTTGGAAATCGTCTAATTATACACGAGTCATGTTTGTAAGTGACGATTGCAAATATATATGATGACAATGAAAAAAAAACGAATAACACACATGATAAACTTTACTGTTAGAAACTCCAAGACATGTTCTGATTGGGTTACAAACATACTGAATTCGATGGTATACGTACGACAAAAAAAAAAAAAAAAAAAAAAAAAAAAAAAAAAAAAAAAAATTAAACATGGCCTTACGGCAACGGTAGATTACAGCAGTACAAGTAACAGCCCACCAGTTGCAAATTAAAGTTTAATAAACTTGATCGTAGTTTCCATTGATAGAAATTAAACATCTTCAGAAGATACATCGACCTATTCTGAACAACAAAGTTACAATCAGACTAAGTGCAAACCGTATTTAAAAAAATCGCTCTGACGTGTTTTTCTGCCCACTTTAGATTTGTAGTTTTATAAGTTTTTGCAAATATTATGGACCAAAATAATAATCTAAATAGTACAAAATTAATTAATAAGAGTGTCTGAAAACCCTTTTAGGAAAAAAAATTGGTTGTGGCGGGTTCCGAACCACCGACCTTCAAGCGTGATAGTCTAACGCCTTGCCTACTACGTGACGGCTATCAATCAAAAGATAAGTCCTATAATCTCATGCTATTGATGGTCGTTGTTAACTGATGCTAATATAGCATTTGTAGACGTAAGATTATCATTTATCGTACGAAGAACGACGTGTTTTTGTTAATTCTTCAGTGCGCCATTGCTTTGAAATGACAACGTGTAAGTTACAATAAGAAAATCATCAAATGCGCAACGCAAGATGGCGTATGCCAGAGACAGTTCTGGGCGAGGAATGTCACGTGACATCTGCGAACGGCTGGTTTTCGTTAATTCAATGGAGGGTGTCAACACTCCGTTATTTTTGCAAATATCTCTCAAACGATAGGAGATATGAAAAAAAAACATAAGGGAGCTAAGTTGTAGAGAATGTTCTCCTCTACCAATTAGGTTATCCAACTTTCGTGTCAGATGAACGGTTCGTTTGCAATTACGATTATATTACAAACGGCTTTTTTTGGTATTACTACCGTATTTTTTGTCCGAAAAATTTGAAAAAGGGAGGTTCTAATCTCTCGCGGCCTAAAAGCATGTCTGTAAAATTTGGTGCTGATCGGTTGAACGGTTCGTCTTAAAAACAGGGAACACGTTACGGACAGACAGGCAGACACACATATCCCAAAATCGCCGTTATTTTTGCAAATATCTTTGAAACGCTACGAGATATGAAGAAAACATAACAGAGCAAAGTTGTAGAGAATTTTCTCCTCTACCAATTAGGTTATTCAATTTTCGTGTCGGATAAATAGTTAAGCCGTTATTTTCATTTAAATTTCGAGCTGTCAAAAGACGATCCCAAAGGCGCACTTTTAGTGTTACTACCGTAACCTAAAGTGGGCAAAACCGTACAAAGTTTACCTAGAAAATTACAAAATAATTTTAGTCTCCAAGAAACAGGTATTTACATGATGTTATCCCTGTGCAGACTCGTCAGTGTGTGTAGACATGTGGAATGTGTGTGAGGCGGCAGACCGCGTGGCGTTTTATTGGCAGAACCCTTAAAACATGCAACAGAACTACAAAAGAAACTGCATACACTGCGCTTGTCCGTCCATTTTTGGAGTATTGCAGCCCAGTGTGGGATCCTTATCAGGTGGGTTTGACGGAGGACATCGAAAGAGTCCAGAGAAGGGCAGCTCGTTTCGTATTGTCACGATACAGGGGTGACAGCGTTACGGAAATGATACAGGATCTGGGATGGGAATCACTACAACAACGGCGCTTATCGCTGCGGCGTGGGCTACTTACGAAACTGCAATCGCCAACATTCTCCTCCGAATGCGAAAATATATTGTTGACTCCCACTTACATAGGTAGAAATGATCATCAGAATAAAATACGAGAAATCAGAGCTCGAACGGAGAGATTCAGGCGTTCTTTCTTCCCGCGCGCTATTCAAGAATGGAATGGAAGATAAATAGTATAATTGTGGTTCGATGAACCCTCTGCCAGGCACTTAAATGTGATTTGCAGATGATGGAATGCGGTCTTAGAAAATCAGGCGATGCTGATGGAATTAGATTAGGTAACGAAACAATGAAGGTGGTAGATGAGTTTTGTTACTTGGGTAGTAAAATAACATGCGATGGTCGCAGTACAGAGGATATAAAATGCAGAATGGCAATGGGAAGAAAAACATTATTCAAAAAGAGAAATTTGCTAACAACGAGTATTAATTTAAGTGTAAGGAAGTCTTTTCTGAAGGAATTTGTGTGGTGTGTTGCCTTGTACGGGAGTGAAACATGGACGATGAACAGTGCGGACAGGAAGAGAATAGAGGCTTTTGAAATGTTGTGCTACAGAAGAATTCTGAAGATTAGGTGGGTAGATCGAATAACTAATGAAGAGGTACTGAACAGAATTGGTGAGAAAAGGAATTTTTGGCATACCCTGACTAAAAGAAGGGATCGCTTGGTAGGACACATTCTTAGACATCTAGAGATCGTAAATTTAGCATTGGATGGAAGAGGAAGACCAAGAGACGCATACAGTAAGCATTATCCAATGGATGTAGGAGGAGATGAAGAGGCTTGCTCAGGATAGAGTAGGTTGGAGAGCTTGAAAGACCACCGTTAATTGTAAAATTAACTCTAGCTGAAGGGAGCCAGTTAAAAGCTTACTTTAAACATACAACTCTGGTCGTAAAACCAGCTAAAAGATTCGCGTGAACTACTGAATACTTCCTGCTACAGAATCTTGTCCCCTGACACAGAATTTAGAACTGACTCAAACTTTACTTTAGTGGCAGGAAGACAAAGAGACGGTGGCCAGCACACGTCGTACATCACGAGAATTACACACAATCATTAATATACAAGCAACAAAACAATTTCATTAAGGTGACTGAGAGAACATTTATGGCACAACGGAATTAAGAAAATCATAATATGCATCTGAATTTGTTCTTAGAACTGGTGAAAAACAACATGAAATAAAAAGGGAAGGTATTCATAAACTAATATTTATAAGAATGACAAAATTTCACGGACAATAAATTATTTATTCGGTTCAAACATGAGCAATTGGGGGCACCAATTTTGTTAAACAATAAAAATGCATCCCATTTCAAATAAATTTAAAGTAATCTAACTGAACATCGGCGAAGAAGGGGTTTACAATTAACAAGCATTCAGCCACTCACACGTGCGAAGCAAAGCGAAACTCACCCAAGTCAGTTTGTAGGAGAAATTCAGCGAACCAGGATGTACCACACAACACAAGAAAAAATAAACTTCGTAGGTCGCTCTGGTCTGTCTTTCTTTACTTGAGATGGTACAAAATAATAGGTAGATCAATTTCCATTCAAATCAAACCATGACCATGCGGAATTACTGAGACACACAGCACGTGTCTGCTACATTACATATTCGCACCCCACTGAAGGCGAAGTGCTTAAAGATTGTATTCATTTCAACAAAAACTAACGGAAACACAGATTACGAAGCAAGAATACACAATAGGAAGGCACTGTGTGTGAGCAGTGGCGAGAACTCGAGTGACATTAGAAGAAGCTAGGCAATTAATGGAACGGGTTGTACCTAGACAGTTTGATACAATGAAAATCCCACCCACCTCTCAAACTCAAATTAGGAAATTAATAAACTCTCTCAAGAGTAAAAGCTCTCATGGCATTGATGGCATATCCAGCAGGGTATTAAAAGCTTGTTCCCAAGAAATATGTAGGATTCTTAGCCACATTTGTAATAGCTCACTGGAGCAGGGTATTTTCCCTGTAGACTGAAATATGCTATTGTCAAACCACTTCATAGAAAATGTGATACATTGGATGTCAACAACTACCGCCCAATCTCACTTCTGACCACCCTATTAAAAATTCTTGAAAAAGTAATGTATTCCAGAGTAACTTCATATATTAATAAAAATAAAGTTCTAACAAAATGTCAGTTTGGTTTCCAGAAACGCTTTTCAACAGAAAATGCAATACATATTTTCACTAATGAAATATTAAATGCTCTGGATAACCGTAAATCACCCATTGTGATTTTTTGTGAAGGCCTTTGATTGTGTTAACCATGGAATCCTTCTAGATAAGCTTAAGTATTGCAGTATGAGTGGGAAAGTGCACAAATGGTTTAAATCATACCTAACTGGAAGAGTTCAGAAAGTTGATATAAGTAATTCACATAATAAACAAAAAACAGCCGAGTCCTCAAACTGAGAAACTATCAAGCATGGGGTGCCACAGGGTCGGTACTGGGACCTTTGCTGTTCTTAATATATATTAATGATTTGCCTTTCTATATTCATAAAGATGCCAAGCTAGTTCTCTTTGCTGATGATACAAGTATCGCTATCACACCCGAATCACAGGAATTAACTGATGAAATTGTCAATGAAGTATTTCAGAGAATTATTAGGTGGTTCTCTGTAAATGGACTCTCTTTAAATTTTGAAAAAACACAGTATATTCAGTTTCACACAATAAATGGCATCACACCATTAATTAATATTGACTTCAACCAGAAATCTATAGCTAAGGTAGAATATTCAAAATTTTTAGGTTTATGCACTGATGAGGGGTTGAATTGGAAGAAACACATTGAAGACCTGCTGAAACGTTTGAGCTCAGCTACTTATGCTATTAGGGTGATTGCAAACTTTGGTGATGTACAACTCAGTAAACTAGCATACTATGCCTATTTTCATTCTCTGCTTTCTTATGGCATATTCTGGGGCAATTAATCGTTTAGTAAGAAAGTATTCATTGGCCAAAAGCGGGTCATCAGAATAATTGCTGGAGCCCACCCAAGATCATCCTGCAGACATTTATTTAAGGATCTAGGAATCTTCACAGTAGCTTCTCAATATATATATTCACTTATGAAATTTGTTATTAACAATCCAACTGAATTCAAATGTAACAGCAGTGTGCACAGCTACAACACTAGGAGAAAGGGTGACCTACACTATTCAAGGTTAAATTTAGCTCTGTCACAGAAAGGGGTTAATTATTCTGCCACAAAAGTCTTTGGTCACTTACCAAGTAGTATCTAATTCTGACAGATAGCCAACTAGCATTTAAAAAGAAATTAAAGGAATTTCTGAATGGCAATTCCTTCTACACATTAGATGAATTTCTAGATAAAAGTTAGTACTTTAGGAAAAAAATAAAAAGAATAAAAAAATAAAAAAATATAAAATAAAATAAAATATTAAAAAATTGAGTGTCATGTAATATTATGTATTGACACATTTCATTTAACTGACACGTTCCACATCATTACGAAGTGTCGTATTCATGATCTATGGAACAAGTATTAATCTAATCTAATCTAGTTATAAACCGTTGAAATGGGAGCTCAGAGCCACGTGGATCTGAAAACCAGTAAAAATACAAAAATTCAATTTCGGAAAAATAAAGAAAAATAGCTACGGCATGCAACCCTTAGAAATGCGTAGGATATGAGAGGGAAGCTAAAGAAATACAGTTAGGCGTGATTGGGAAGGTTTTACACGGATGGATGAAGTCAAGTCTTCAAAAATCAGAAAAGTGGAATAAATTCAAATTCGGAGTAAATTAACTGAGATATACGGCGTGCAGCCCCTAGAAATACGTAGTACTTCATAAGAAAGCTAATAAAGGGGGTCGTACAAGGCTAGAAGAGAATTTACTGACGGAGTCCGAATGCAAAGTAAAAGTTTGGAAACGAAATAGCAATTAAAAATAGACGGAGACGACATCACGATGTACTAATGGAAATCAGAAAGATACATACATAATATCTTGCCTGAAGGGCAAAGGAACAGACACAGGGGTAGCTGAAGGCTTTGTTCTAAGAACACACCTTCTGTAGTACATATCACTTGCAGAAGGAGAAAACGGAAAAGAATATTTCACATGCACTACACAGAATAAACATATTCCCACATATTGGTTGCAACCCATAAAAGTAGATAGAAATTAAACAGAGTTCATACACTGCCAGCTCGTCTGACAAAGGTTACCGAGTCCAAGCGGTTATCAAACCAAATTAGTTGTATATTCACTGCACTTATCTATGGAAAATCACCGAAATGAAATCGAATAAATTTCCGTACGTGGTTGGTGAAACGCCACAAAATGAACCTAAGATCTGAAGTCTAACAAACCAGACAACGAATCGCTACCATCTCAAGGGAGGAAAGAAAGTCAGAACGTGTTACCAGGTCGAAGCGCAGCCACAGAATGTCCACCCGCCTCACGAGCCCACCACCAGCGGCCGGAAATCCAACGGAAATCGGAAAAACCCCGGAAAAGCGAGGTGGTGGGGGAGAGCTGAAACTCACGCGTCCTACTGAGGCTCGCTAACTGGGTATTGCCGACCCAACTTATAACCAAAGGGTGGAGGACCTCTTTGGTAGCACCAAAAGCAGAGGTCAGTAACGACTACCTATCGATACGAAGCCAGAGAAACACCAGTAGTGAGCAACCAGCAGGCGACGACGAAAATTCTCATACATACACTCAGACTGCCATGCCCGACGATTCTCATACATGCACATACAGAATAAAGCAAGTACACATTCTCACAGGGTCAGTGGCGTCACGGAGAAACTGTTCATATTGCCACATTCATTGACACAATGATACATTATTAGCATAATAAAATCCCAGCAGTATTACAGAAACTATTTAAAAACATGAACACAATGATAAATTATTAGCATAATAAAATCCCAGCAATATTACAGAAACTAACATTTAAAAACATGAGCAATATCATAAATTTTTAGCATAATAAAATCCCCAAAATTTTACCGAAACTAACATTTAAAAACATGAAATGAAATGCTATTCCTCATGCCTCCAAACGAGAGGCGTTCTCGTTTAGCCAAAAAGGTCATCTAGTGAGCTTAGAAACTTTACAAAGTTAAAAACTTTGGGAAGAAGGCAGAAAGCCATCTTTCAGCACCCCCTCGTCGATTGAAAATTTTGTTGGAGGCTGAGGCAATTTCATTGATGCAGTGACAGCAAACTTTTCTAATCTAACAACTGGTCTCCTTATGAGCAAAACAGAAAAGCTTGGGAATGACACTCAAAATTTATACATTAAACACAAATAATATCACATTAAAATACCAAGTCAATGGAGATGCAAATGTGGCTGGTGAGACCATGGGGTTGGGACAACATACATAAACAATCCAAAGCTACAAAGAAACATAGATAAACAAATCACAAATACATAACATAAACGACATTGAAAATAACACACTTTGTAAATGAAAACACACAAAACATTCCATATGCAACAGTAACAGCAAGCATAATAAAAAATTTCACTTGATAAGTTGCTGAAGGCAAAGTGAAAATTCAACAAGGCAGAAATTGCTCAAAACACAAATTGATAGAATGACACTTAAACAAGCAAACAAAATGTGTGAAATGTTGGTAGAACCAAGTAAAATCGAAACCTAGTGGAAGTTGCAGTCTTTCATTTTCGAAATTTAAACAAGATAGTCAAGAAAACGTAAATTTTGTTTTAAAAATTTGCAGTTGGCAAACGTCAACACTGCTCTGAGTGAAGGAGCTTCAGTCCTTGACGTTAGGAGCACAATCATATAAAAATCAAATTTAATGACTAATTTTTTTGTACGGAATAACAGAGAGCTACCAAAATTGATACGTTCACTAAGAGGATCTTAGCAGGTGAGTTATATTTCGCACTCTCAGAGCGTTCACTGTTTTGACTGCTAACATCACTTTAACACTCATTGATGCACATTTTGTCATTGTCGTAGACGTAGCACTGTTTTTAAGACATGAACACTGTTTTCCTTGGCTCGAATCGTAGACTTGGGCCTTTGAAGGGGGAGGGAGACGCTCTTCCATAGGCGACTCGGAGGACACTAAGCCCTACATACAAGGAGATACCTTTGCTTTTTGTTTCTTCCTGGGCTGCAGTTCTTGTTCCTCCTCCTCCAAAGAATGGTTGGCCCCTGGTAATGAGGCTACTTTCCTCGTCTTCTTCTTCAAGGTGGTTCGGTGCATTTTGCAACGCCGACCGTCTCGACAGTCCTTGAGCACCATTGGGCTCGCTACTCACATAATTTGTAGAAGGAGGTTCATAACACTGTCCTTCCAATGCCCATTTCTCGCATACGCAGCACGGAGATATTTAATGTGCCGAGCACAAAATGAAAGACAGTACGCCGCAGCGTTAGTTGAGATGGGACCTCTAGTGTGAGGAATTACTCAGTTTCTTCCAGAAGTGCTAGTCTTGCACGGTTCGCAGGAGAGCTTCTGTGAAGTTTGGAAAGTAGGAGGCGAGGTACTGGCGGAAGTAAAGTTGTGAGGTGGCATCGTGAGTCTTGTCGGGATAGCACAGTCGGTAGAGCGCTTGCCGGCGAAAAGCAAAGGTCCCAGGTTCGAGTCCCGGTTCCGACACACAATTTTAATCTGCCAGGAAGTTTCATATAAGCGCACACTCCGCTGCAGAGTGAAAGTTTCATTCTGGAAACATCCCTTAGGCTGCGGCTAAGTTTCACCCAGTTAGTAGTTTAACAAGGCTCCTCGACAGGACGGGGGTGTCACAGCCAAAGAAGGAAGTTCTTTTGACACCCCATTCACGCCACTGAGCTCGGCACAAGTGAGTGGTCCGGTGCACACATTGCGTGTTTTCTTCCCTTCTGCAGCTATTGAAATGTTTTGCAGAGTAATGTGAAGGGTGTGAGGCTTGCGCCCCTGTTCCTTCGGCAGGTGGCGGCTGCCGTGTGGCCAGCCACCAGCCAGAAGTCCGCGATGCTTTTGTACACGCTGCTGCTAGCGTGCGTGGGGGGCGTGGAGTCTGGCTGACGCGCTGCTCCGGCGTGGGCACAGTCACTCTCACTGTCTGTCAACACTCTGGTACACACTATTACCGAGAGAAAACGTACACTAAAGAAACTCCAATGACTCACAATTGTGCAGAGTCCAATCTTAAATGTAGATGGGTGAATACATAAAGCTCCCAAAATTAATACAAAAACCAAAATTAAAGGATCATATTAAATTTAAACACACAACATCAATAAACATTCAGTCGTATAACAGGTAACTGCTTAATGAAACATCAAGGATCCAAGTCTACATCTACATCTACATCTACATACATACTCCGCAATGCACCGTAAGGTGCGTGGCGGAGGGTACACTGTACCACTACTATGCATTTCCTTTCCTATTCCACTCCCAAATTGAACGAGGAAAAAAAGAACGCCTATATGCCTCCGTACGAACCCTAATTTCTTTTATCTTGTCATTGTGGTCTTTACACGAAATGTAAGTAGGCGGCATCAAGATCGTACTACACTCAGCTTCAAATTCCGACCCTCTAAATTTACTTAACAGAAATTCACGAAAAGAACGTCGTCTTTCTTCCAGCGATCCCCAATTTAGTTGCCGGAGCATTTCCGTGACACTCGCGCATTGGTCGAACCTACCGGTAACAAATCTAGCTGCTCGCCTCTGAACCGCCTCTATGTCTTCTTTTAAACTGATCTGCTGCGGGTCCCAAACACTTGAGCAACACTCGAGACGTGGTCGTACAAGCGTTTTATACGCGGTCTCCTTTACAGGTGAAGTGCATCTTCCCAAAATTCTCCCAATAAACCGAAGTCGGCTGTCTGCCTTACTCACAACTGTCCTTACATGCTCGTTCCATTTCATATCGCTCTGCAATGTTACGCCTAGATATTTGAACGACGCGACAGCATGAAGAAGCTCACTACTAATGCTGTATTCGAACATTATAGTATTGTTTTTTTTCTACTCATGCGCATCACCTTACATTTTTCTACATTGAGAGCTAGCTGCCATTCTTCGCACCAACTAGAAATTTTGTCTAAGTCAACCTGTATGCTATTACAGTCAGTTACAGACGACACCCTCCTATACACCACAGCATCATCAGCAAACAGCCACAAATTACAACTTACTCTGTCCATCGGATTATTTATATAGATAGAAAATAATAGCGGTCCTGTCACAGTCCCCTGGGGGACGCCTGACGATACACTCGTCTCTGATGAACACTCGCCGTCGAGGACAACGTACTGCGTTTTCTATTACTTAGGAAGTCTTCCAGCCAGTCACAAATCTGTGAATCTATTCCATAAGCTCGTATCTTCGTTAGCAGTCTGCAGTGTGGCACCGCGTCGAACGCCTTTTTGAAGTCGAGAAAAACACAATCCACCTGTTGCCCTTCGTCCATGGCTCGCAAGATGTCATGTGAGAAAAGGGCAAGCTGAGTTTCACATGAACGATGTTTCCTAAACCCGTGCTGATTTATGGAAAGAAGCTTTTCCGTTTCAAGACTGTGTCTTGCTTCAAATTAAATTAAAGCGCAAAACACAAAAAGAAGGAAAAAAAAGAAAATTACATATAAAATACTCAATTAGTGAATGGAACATCACGGTTCCAAGTCCATATGATTCACATATTAAAACACACAATATATTTGGCGAATGGAAGGTTCCATGTCCATGTGAATCACATTACATTAAAACACGCTTCACTGGTAAAATCGACACATAATACAGGCCATTATTTAATGGAACATTCAGGTTCCAAGTCCATCTTGTCCTAATAGTAACCATACCTGAGTGGATACATATATAGTAAACAAAACAAGGTCCTGTAAAACAGCTGTGTTATAGTTCAGCCCACAAAGGGCATGTCCACGGTCACGTGCGAGGCACAGTCTGGGATAAGGCGCACTGGTTCAGGAAGTGAGGAGAGCACTGCAGCAGGCAGAAAATCTCTGCGACTACTGCGCGAGGTCCGATTCCACACGCTGCGAGTTCCAGCTTCATGCCTGTCAACATTGATTTGATTTGATTTGATTCTTTCAGGGAAGCCAAAACAGTCTTGGTCCAAACCGCCACTGCCTGCACCGAAACTAAGTTTACTGTACGGTATCGCTCCCTGTATGTCTAGTAAAGCCAACCACTGCCCTTGAACAGTGCAAGGAGTCCCTTTACCAATTCTTTATCAGACACAATTTCTTCGGGTTTGGTTGCCCAGAATGTTCTGTGCCTTTTACTCTCCAATGCAATGCATTCGAAGATCAGATGTGATGCAGTTTCATCACCGTCATCACAGATCCTACATTTAGGGTCCTCTTCTGTTATTCCCATTGTACGTAGGTGTTTTTTGAAATTCCCATGGCCTGTCAGCAATCCAACCGTGAGTCTAATCTCTCTCCTGTTCAGACCCAGGATTGCAGAGCTTCTTTTAAAACAAGACTTTGGCATCATTACCTTGCCATGTTTTTGTTGATGGACTTTGGTCCAATATCCTACGTGCTGTCTTCTGAGCCAGTTACGTAGCTCCAATTTGATCATTGCCTCGGTGATTGTCAGGACAGGTTCCGGTCCAATAAATGGAGTCTCTGCCCCCATCCTGGCTAATCTGTCGGCATGTTCGTTGCCACTGATCCCCGAGTGGCCAGGGACCCACAATAGGTTTACCCTATTGCTTTCCCCTAGCTCCAGCAGAACCCTGTGACATTCTGCAACAATTTTAGACCTTGTTGCAGGAGCTGCCAGTGATCTCAGGGCTGCCTGGCTGTCTGAATAGATATAGATGCTACGGTCTTTGTAGCACCTACGCAAATTCTCCTCCACACACGCCCTGATGGCAGTGATTTCGGCCTGGAATACTGCCTGTGAACATACTCCCACACATTCCTCTCTCGCAGATGCGACCAAACAAGGCTACACATGTTACTCTGTACGTAATAAAAACCACAAAATATCACATATTAAATAAAATAATACATCTTATTAAAAAAAGTAAAAAAAAATTATCAAATGCACGCTGAAAGGTTAGCCGTCGTCAAATTAGTGACGAAAAAGATAACACCCATTCGGATTGAATTTCATACAAATCAAACTGCTAATGGCAACAGAGACAACACAAAGAAAAACGTATAAAATAAACAATACAACTCCATACATGTAAAAACAATCCTAAACTATGATGGGTAGTTGGGTGTTTGAGACAGTAACCTGATGAAGGTTACGAGTTACGTAGCCGAAATATTGTGCAGAGCAGACACTGAACACCCGACTACCCATCGTGTCACTAGATCGCCGGGAAAGCCTGAAGAGTTAAATCCTAAACTAATCGAGTGACATCTAAGATAAACAACTAAAAACATAACACATACATTCTTACCCAATTTATGTCGCCAAAATTTTAAAAATCAGATTCGCAGGTTTACTGTCCTATTGGCGTTGGGGATCACCTCTTTTCTGTCGTTCATCTGAAACGGTCAGTCACATGACATGGAGTTTGCCCTTCTTGAACTTCTTTTTCTCATTTTTCCTCTTCTGAATGTTATTGGCCTCTTCCACACATCACGCTCTGTCCTTTAATTTATAAAATTGTCCTGTAAAACTTATCTGAAGGAAAAATGTAAGTTGGTTCTGTTAACAGGTCAGGGTATATATTGTCAAATAAGATTTAGGGGAACCCCTTCTCCAGCGACCTTCTACCGGTCAAACTGCACATCTTCTGAAACTTCCTGGCAGATTAAAATTGTGTGTCGGAACCGGGACTCGAACCTGGGACCTTTGCCTTTCGCAGTCGGTAGTGCGCTTGCCCGCGAAAGGCATAGGTCCCAGGTTCGAGTCCCGGTTCCGGCACACAATTTTAATCTGCCAGGAAGTTTCATATCAGCGCACACTCCGCTGCAGAGTGAAGTTTCATTCTGCACATCTTCTGTTACTCGAGCGGACAATCCTTAGACAAAATTATCTAGGCCCCTAAGCGTCGACACCGCAGTGCATCATCGTGGAACTAAAATGCCATAAATAACGGCGTTGGCGGCTACCACGGCATCTTATTAATATGCTATTCAAAGGGAGATTGCCGGCACAAAATCTACAGTAAGGGTGGCAATTGTGGCACTCTATTCACAGGGCCGACTCCACTCACTGTGAAGAAGAGCATACACAATTTACACGACAAACAGGGAACAAATTACGGAAACAAAATTACACAATAATATACCTAAACATGGCCTACAATACTTAAATCACATTCCATCAATTCACGACAGCAAACATACAAATGACACGGACAGGAAGTACAATAAGCGATATAGTGAGGTGGGCAGTCTTATTATCCAACAGAGACGCTCGGATGCGTCACACTAAGAAATCTTAAAGAAAACGGAGTGCCGAGATAGCCACTTCAAACAGTCGAACCAGTAGAACTGGCAAGTTGCTGTTCACTACGCCAATAACGGCGTGTACCATCTACATCTACATCTACATATATACTCTGCAAATCACATTTAAGTTCCTGGCAGAGGGTTCATTAACCACTTTCATAACTTTTCTCTACCGTTCCATTCTCTAATAGCGCGCGGGAAGAAAGAACACCTAAATCGTTCCGTTTTCGATCTGATTTCTCTTATTTTATTGGGATGGTCATGTCTCCCTAAGTAGGTGGGTGCTAGCAAAATATTTTCACATTCAGAACTAAAAGTCGGTGATTGAAACTTCGCAAACTGATCACGCCGCAATGAATAACGTCTTTCTTTTAATGGTTCCACCCCAATTCGTGCAACATTTCCGTGACGCTTTCCCCCCGTAACGTGATAAAACAAAACGAGCTGCCCTTCTCTGAACCTTCTCAATGTCTTCCGTCAGTCCCACTTGGTGAGGGTCCCACAAGGGGCAACAGTACTCCAGGAGAGGACGCACAAGTGTGATGTAGGCAGTCTCTTTGGTGGAGCTGGTGCATCTTCGAAGCGTTCTGCCAATGAAACGTAACCTTTCATTCGCCTTCCCCACAATATTTTCTATGTGTTCTCTCCAGTCAAAGTTGTTCGTAATTGTAACTCCTAGGTATTTGGTAGAATTTACGACCTTAATGTTTGACTGATTTATCGCGTAATTGAAGTTCATCGGATTTCTTTTCGTGGTCATGTGTATTACTTCACACTTTTCTTTATTTAGTGTCAATTGCCAATTTTCGCACCAAGTAGAAATTTTGTCTAAATCGCTTTGCAGTTGCTTTTGATCCGCTGTTGACTTCACTAACCGATAAACGACAGCATCATCCGCGAACAGTCTAAGGGAGCTATTCAGATTGTCTCCTAAATCGTTTATAAACACGAGGAAGAGTAGGGGACCTACAACGCTTCCCTGTGGAACGCCAGATATCACTTCTGTTTTACTCGATGACTTACCGTCAATTACAGCGAACTGTGTCCTTTCTGATAGGAAATCGTGAATCCAATCGCACAATTGGGAAGATATTCCATAAGCACGCAATTTCATTAGAAGGCGCTTGTGGGGTACAGTATCAAAAGCCTTCCGGAAATCCAGAAATATGGAATCGATTTGAGATCCCTTGTCGATGGCACTTAACACTTCATGTGAATAAAGGGAAAGCTGTGTTTCGAAAGAGCGATACTTTCTGAATCCGTGTTGACTATTGGTTAATAGGTCGTTCTCTTCGAGGTAGTTCATAATATTCGAACAAAGCATATGTTCCAAAATCCTACTGCAAATCGACGTCAATGAGATAGGCCTGTAATTTTGGGGATACGATACATAAGACACGCAAACAACCTACAACGTATTGTTGTGAAGTGAAAATCGCACAACAAACACATATACAAAATACACAGGTAAAAATTAAAATAAACCACTGAACGAAAACATTGCAAAAGGCATACAAAATACAGGATACGTTTGTAACACCAAGAACTTGATTGGTAAGAATATTATTAAAACTATGCCCGTGCTTCGCAACGGTTGTTAAAGAAGCTCCTGTGTATATCATGGTTCTCTGGTTTCCGGACGTAGGTCAGCAAAAACACAATCCTTGTTGGATCTCTCTGTCAATAAACTCAGTTCTCCTAGCCAAGATATCAAATTTAAGTGGAAGTCATTGTCGAAAACGATGAATGTTCATAAAGTTTTTCATACTAAGAGTGAAATTAAGTCCGTGCTTCGGAACAATGTAAATTCGATGTTAGGTTGTGTTCATAAAGTTACACATTGCAACAGCAGCGCCGAAAGCGGCTGGCAAATTACATTTCTGAAAGTGATATTGGATAAGTGCGAATATTGATTTGTAACAGTTGTCACAAATATCTTTTTGAATTGGAATTTGAAATGAACTGTAAGACTATGTGAATCATAAAACACTGTACAAAAGAGTTTCGCGTGAAAGTGCTGGTCATAATGAGATGTGACAACAACGGACGTATCTGATTCGGTAAAATTTTACTTTCTATCCTGGCGGCCTCGTGTTTTTATGTTGGCAACATCAATAACACGATATAAAATCGTTGCCAAGATAACCGAACCACATAGAGTGTAGATAAATACTGCTGTTCCTGCTGTATGCTTCATTTCACGACAAAATATTTGCGTGTCACGCGATTGGCTTATGACGATGTCACGTGATTCTCGTTATTCAACATCTGTTGCCAACATTATCACAGGAGGCCGCCGGGATATGAGTAGGACTACGTCGCATAGTTTTTCTTGACCCAGCTGCCAAACGATAACACCTTTCACAGCAGGGAGTGTCGCGGCTATATGTATCAGAGATCACTGATTAGCACAGACCAGTGAGCTTACTGGCACAGGCATATCAATATCTATGGCCTAAGAGACATTCATTAATGTATGTCTTTGTTTCCACTACGCTTCCACGACAGTGAACAATGTTCCACGAGTATTTTTATCTTTGAGTCTATCTGGATTTTTATCTTTGTATTGTGTCTCTGTTCATAGTCGGTAATGTGTGGTTGACGGAAACATGTGATCTATTTAAAAAGTTGCGTATTTGATATTCCTCGTCGTTATTAAAGTCTGAAAGGATGAAATTGTCAGACGATTGAAAGAATAAACAGGTTTTGACTCGTATCGTAAAGTTCGTAAGTCTCAGAGTATATAGCTTTTCCTAAGAGTATTTATCGCATATTTTGCGAACTTTTGCTCGTCACACTCACCCACTGCCACGCACAGCGACCAAACTCCCTTACTAACATCATTAGACCAAGGGCTATCTACCACCACAACCACGAGTGGGTGGCAATATGTGGTCATGGAGAAAAGTCTGTCAGCACGAACACACACAAGCTTTTTATATATAGATATAGATTAACCGTCATCACATAATAATCGAGTTATCCAAGGGTCGCCACTATTTTTTTTATTATTATTTAAAAAAAATAGAAAAAATTCTTAAAATATGAAACTAACTGAAAGTAGTCGCGACCAGTAGTCTAATCTCACTTATATTTATTTATTTATTTTTATTTATTTATTTATTTCTTTATTTTTTTGAAAGTGCGTGTTTCCATACAGTGTTGTTGGAGGGACACAAATCCCCTGATCTACATAACATAGACGAGAGATAACCTCTCCAAGATATATGAAAGGTGGCTGAAATCAGGCACACAATGTTCATAAATAGTTACTGTATTTAACAAAAAAATTATGTGCCAATTTATCAAAAACACGACATGCGTGAAAAAGTGTCATTTCCTTTAAAACAAATCGTACAAAAATAATGACTTGAAATAGCACAAACAAAATTATCTAATGATCAGAATACTTTTTACAGAATAAACGACAAAATTTTAACACCAAAAGAAAAGGTACAAATTCGACTGGCTATAGTCATAAATTTGGTGTGTCAACCTATCAAAAATGTATGTAGAAAATCAGTAGAAGGTTAAGTTCTGAAACAGACACGCTCAATTAAAAATCGACTATGACGACCTGGCAAACTCACACCTACATTCCACCTATCGACCACCATTCAATAATCTTTTCACTATTTATGCGTCGGCGATACTTTACCGTATTCAGTCGAACAGCGTCACCGATCTCGATGGGCCGCTGACGGAAGAGCGGGCCGACGAATGCGATCGCGGACGGGAAATTATCTACCCGATCGGCGCGACAATTACCAAAGTACAATACGGCAATTTTACAACACAGTGGTGTATTCTGTAATTCGAGAACAGTCAATTATCCTGATTACGAGTGAGCTTGTTCTAAAACAACACTCACTTCAGAATATTTACAAGTTTCTCAGTGTAACTGTGAATGCGAACACCAATCACACAGACGCCATCTAACACTGTACAATGGGCACAAAAATTCCAAGTCCACCGACTAGCGAGGTCCGGAAACTTCAGAGTCCTCGCCGCCACTCCTCACTGCTACCGAGAGGTCCGAACCGTCCAGTGTCCTCCACACTTCTTCCCTTTTTTCTCCCTCACCCCACACCCTCCTCAAGAAAAAACTTTCTTCGACTGCCAGACTCCACCCACATGTGACGACAAGCCAGTGAGAGAGAGGACTTAATGGTCTCGCCAATCAAATCAATTTGCTACTGTTAGCGCTACTAAGCTCCTCCACCTCGTATGCCACAGTTCCCAGAAACAGCGTGAAATTTGGTGTTTCTCGATACGCATCTCCAGACGGCTAAATTACTTTATTAACGCACGGGCGCCCTCCCCCGTCGTGAGAGCCCTCAGCAACCCACGCCTCGCCGACGTGGCGCCGGCAAAAGTCGTAGAGTTCGGCGCCAGGGTCCGGGCAGCGTACACAATGCTGCCGGCCCCGCGTTCCCTTCGACTACCCGTAGCGACCGAGCGAGCCCGGGGCGCCTTTCTCTCCCCGACCCCCGCAGCTGGGGCGACATCCTGTTCCGTACCTTTATACACCGCTGGCCGCCAAACAAGTGCAGCATTCTCTCCCGCGTTTTTCGCTGGTGGCAGCAAGCGCCTAAAAACAATTACCCAGGTGGCTTATTCCCAATGTACCAAAATCGTGGAATGATCATTTCTATCATCTGGCATTATGAATTTGGAGAAATTAAAATACAAAGAACCCAACATCCAATTAAATCGACAGACTAAATGAAATTGGAAAATATGAATATAAATAGTATTACTACCTCTCTAGATGACACCGGAAACAAGTGCTCCCATTCGGCGTTCACACTCTAACAGCCTGTTAGAAAAACTCCGGAATACGTGGTGTAGCAAATCTTGGGGAATGGCAGTGATTTCGTTTTCAGAGAACGTTCTCCTTCAGTTCGTGGATTGTTGCAGGACGTTTACAGTACGCCTTGCCTTTAAGATATCCCCACAGGAAGAAGTCGCACACACTACGATCAGGGGATCTCGCAGGCCACGTAATGTCACCGTTATGTGAAACAATGCGTCTTCCAAACAATTGACGAGCTGCTGCCATCGATTGTCGAGCAGTGTGCGACGGGGCTCCGTCTTGCTGAAACCACATGTTTTCGATGTTAAGATTAAGCTCGTACAGTCTCGGTGTAAAGAATTTTTGAAGTTTTTGAAGCATTTCAACATATCGAGCGGATGTTACTGTCACTGCACTACCATCCTCACGTTCAAAAAAATAAGGGCCAATAACACCATGACATGATACAGCACACCATATTGTGACCTTGGCGCTATGTAGTGATCACTGGTGAAACTCACAAGGATTGTCCTGTGCCCAGTAACGGAAATTCTGTTTGTTCACGAATCCGTTCAGGTGGAAATGGGCTTCGTCTGATATCCATAAGTTACCAAGGAAATTCGTGTCCTCGTTGATTTTAGCCAATATCTGGCTACTGAACTCCATACGTGACGCTGGGTCTCGTTCCTGTAAGTGTTGCAAAATCTGCAACTCATAGGGATGGCAGTCTAATTCTTGCAGTATTCTTTGTAAGCTCCGTCGCTTAATCCCTAGCGAAGATGCACGCTGTCGAACGGAGCGGCGAGGACTTGTCTCGATTGCAGCTCTATTATAGCAGCTGCAATGTTCTCTGGGGTACGTACCGTTGGAATGCCACCTGGAGGTTTCTTTTTCAAGGCAGATCCTGTTTCTTCACAATTACGCACCCACGTTGTAATCGCATGCGCAGATGGGACACGTCCATGACGTCCAAGCTGGTAACGTTCTCTGCACTATCACCATTTCTGTAAAACGCTCTCACAGCTACTGCACGTTCCACACCAGTGCTATTCTCCATGATTACTAAATGGCAGTGCATTCACATCAATTCTGCAAAGTTTCGCTCATCTGCCGGCGCTACAGTGCTGCCAACTGTAACGTTCAAAATTTCCCGTTACCCTGCGCCACCCTGTACTATTATACAACTAATTGGAGAGAAAGTAATAGAAAAACTGTAGACCCTGAACTCGGGGACTGTCAGTTTACGACTTGTCTTAGAAGATCAGGCAAGGAAAGACAAACGTACATCGTTCGCTTTCGTGAATTTCGAAAAATCTTTTGGCAAAATACACTCTTTCAAACTCAGATGGTAGTAGGGGTAAAATATGAGAAACGAAAAGTAATTTTCAACCCATACAAAAAAAAACAAATAGCAGTTTTGAAAGTCAAAGGACAACAAAGGAATGCAATGGTTGCGAAAGGAGTAACACAGTGTTGTAGTCTTTGCCCGATGTCATTCAATCTGTACCTGGGACAAGCTGTGAAGGAAAGCGAGGAGAAATACGGAGAAGGAATTAAACTTCAAGAAGAACAAATAAAAAACTTTGCAGTTTGCCGATGACATTGTAATTCTGTCAGCACCTAGAAAACCAATTAAAAGAAATGCAGAATGTCTTCAATGGGGAGTACAACATGAAAAATAACACAGGTAAATAACTGTAATTAATTGTAGTCTAAGAAAATCGGGCATTGCTCAAGGAATTAGATCAGGTAACTACTGATAGCTGAAATAAAGAGGACAGTAAAAGCATATTGCTATAGGAATAAAAGCATTTCTGAAGAAGGGAAATGCATTGACATCCAACATTAAATTAACTGTTAATACTACTTCCAGAAAACATTTGTCTGGAGTGTAGCATTATATTCTAGGGAAACGTGGACCATTAACAGTCCACTTCGAGAGAAGATAGCTTTTTAAACGTGGTGCTACAGGAGAATGCTGAGAATTACTGGGTAGATGACATAAGTAGGAGGAAGTACTCAACAGAATTGTGGAGAAGAGGTATTTCTGTCAAACTTGGATTAAAATAAGGGATCGATTGTTGAGCCATTACATGAACAGTCAGTTTATCACAATAGTCGCGCCGTTGTTGTTCGGAGGAGAAGAGGCTGCACGGGACAGGGGAGCATCAGACCAGCAGCAACAACGACACAGTATCATGTGCTATAGCGAGAAGTCAATGCCGTTGACGTTTTTATTCCACTCTTCCAACTATTTATATTGTGTATTTACATAGATCTTACCTATAGTAATTGTACCTGTAAGGGGGACGTCAACAGCATGCCACGTAGATGTTGGGAGATGCTCCTTGCCTGTCTACAATTGGTCAAACTTTATCAATTACGCAAAGATCTACATCTACATACATACTCCGCAATGCACCGTAAGGTGCGTGGCGGAGGGTACACTGTACCACTACTAGCCATTTCCTTTCCTATTCCACTCCCAAATTGAACGAGGAAAAAGAGAATGCCTAAATGCCTCCGTACGAGCCCTAATTTCTCTTATCTTGTCTTTGTGATCTTTACGCGAAATGTAAGTAGGCGGCAGCAAGATCGTAATACACTCAGCTTCAAATTCCGGCCCTCTACATTTACTTAACAGAAATTCACGAAAAGAACGTCGTCTTTCTTCCAGCGATCCCCAATTGAGTTGCCGGAGCATTTCCGTGACACTCGCGCATTGGTCGAACCTACCGGTAACAAATCTAGCTGCTCGCCTCTGAACCGCCTCTATGTCTTCCTTCAAACCGATCTGCTGCGGGTCCCAAATACTAGAGCAATACTCGAGACGTGGTCTTACAAGCGTTTTATACACGGTCTCCTTTACAGGTGAAGTACATCTTCCCACAATTCTCTCAATAAACCGAAGTCGGCTGTCTGCCTTACTCACAACTGTCCTTACATGCTCGTTCCATTTCATATCGCTCTGCAATGTTACGCCTAGATATTTGAACGACGTGACAGCATCAAGAAGCTCACTACTAATGCTGTATTCGAACATTATAGGATTGTTTTTTCTACTCATGCGCATCACCTTACATTTTTCTACACTGAGAGCTAGCTGCCAGTCTTCGCACCAACTAGAAATTTTGTCCAAGTCATCCTGTATGCTATTACAGTCAGTTACAGACGACACCCTCCCGTACACCACAGCATCATCAGCAAACAGCCGCAAATTACAACTTACTCTTAGTTACTTAGATAGACGTAGACGGCATCTCCTGTAAGAAAAAATCTTAAAATTAACAAAGTGTAACTAGTGAGGATCAGTTCAGGTACTAAAGTGATTCAGGGTTATTACTTTTTTTTTTTTTTTTTTTTTTTTTATTAACTTTTTAAAGAAAACTCAAATTAAAGTTCTGGATAGGTTTACAGGATAGATAAATAGTATAAACAATATCAAAATAAAGTAAAGTTGGTAGAATGGCTGAAGAAGCGAGCCTATTTTACCTTAAAATTAATTTACGTTTGTCAGTTTACATTCAAGGCTGTCGGAATGTCAGAAATGTCATGCAGTGGTAAAAAATGTGTTTGTTATTGCTGTTTCGAAGTGGGTGCAGTTCGCCTAAGGCATTCGCACACAATACTGTTAACTGCGCCGGTGGCCGATAGCTGCGTATTAGCTGAAATCTAAACTAAATATTTTCTCATAAAATGGATTTTTTTTTAAACCATCTGCTGTTTATTCAAAACCTTATATGTCTACCAGTTTCGTCTCAATAGACCATCTTCATGGATAAAAATGTGTTAAAACTGAATGGTAAAATTCGTCAAATAAAATACATCTCGCTGAGACATACAGGAGTCAGTGTAACTAGAAGGATTAACCACTTTATTTTCAACCCTTTTTAGTTACACTGACTCCTGTATGTCTCAGCCAGGTGTATTTTATTTGATGAATTTTACCATTCAGTTTTAACACATTTTTATCCATGAAGATGGTCTATTGACCGAAACTGGTAGATATATAAGGTTTTGAATAAACAACTGATGGTTTTCTATTCCATCATCTTTCGGAAGTGCACCCGGGACAGCGACAATTCTTCGTCCGATATTTCGGCTGCAAACCCTAAGCCATCTTCAAGGCGAGTCCAAGACTGAGTTCTCAGCGTCTGTGCGTGCCTATTTATACGGTAAATCACGTGATCCAAGCTACTGAGGATTAGACTGCGCATGCTCAAAGATATCACATTCGTAACTGCTGCGCTAATCATAGATAAATATATACTTCAAAGATAATCTGTGAGCAGTGAGTGCAAACATAAACAGAGCTGTTACGTATCCACAGTGCTTGCAAATGAATAAATTAATCATTAAAAGTGGTAACATTGATCGGAAGTGAAGACGCAGACATTCTTTCAGAACGAAGGCGTGATATAGGTGGCTTCCATGCATTGTCAAGATGAAATCCGTCGTCACGATTTAGCAGGTGGTCCGCCAGTTGTATGTGTACGTACAGCTTCCTTTACAGCTGAGTCCCAGAAAGTGGAAGCTGTGCTTAAAATCTTTACTCCTTTGTAATTCATGGAATGGCCAGTAGAAATGCAATGTTCGGCTACTGCAGACTTGTTGGACTGGTGGTGCTCAACGCATCGTTCCTGCACAGTGCGCGTGGTTTGACCTATGTACTGATGGTTTTTAAAAATGCATTTTATGAGACGTATTACGGCTGTTGACACTCCGGACTGATGGCCACGCAGTTTGGTCCGATATATTTACAAGTGAAAAAAATAATGTTGACACTGGCCTCAGCAAAGCATTCTACGTGTTGTCTGTCTTGGACGACTGCTGCCGGCCGCGCTTTCCCTGCGTCTCGATGAAGACGAGAACGACCTGTAGACGCTGCTCTGGCTGTAAACTGGCGTGGTATGTCAGTCTCGGACTAACACACCGTGCTGCCCCTCAAAGATGCGCCCGCAAGCATTAACTAATGCTTTCTGTGCGGGAATAGAAATCTCACTGGATATTTATTACTTCTATTACTTTATTACTATTTCTGTGTCGTTTACCAGTCATGACTGGACAGACTGCGTCAAGATTATATACATACATACATACATATATAAAAGAAGAAGAAAAGAGAAAAAAAGTTTACAATTTGGACATATACAACACAAATATTATCATTTTGTCCAGTCACTTTCATCACTGTTGAAAAATTCACCAATTGAGTACAGTGGGTGCTCTTTCAGGTTCTGTGCAATTTTCCTCTTGAATGGTTCTGGTGGCAGGGATTGCACCTCTTTTGGCAGCGAGTTAAACATTTTCAGTGCAGCCACTGGAAAACTGTCTTGTGTTCCAGTCAGACGACAGCTTGGTATTTCAGTGCTCCTCTTGTTACAGGTGTCATGGTTATGTATATCTTGGCTCATGCTGAACTCCCCTTGGTTTTCTTTTATGCTCATGAGGCATAAAAACACATACTGGCTGAAGATCGTCATAATACCTAACCGTTTGAATATTGGCTTGCAGTGGTCCAATCTTCTGCTTGATGTAATTATTGTGACAGCCTTTTTTTGTAGCATTAACACATCTTTACAACCTGCAGCATGTCCCCATAGCAGTAGGCCGTAATTAATATGGCTATGAAATAGCGCATAATACACTGTTACGAGGTATTGGTCAGTTAATGTACCTTTAAGCCTTCTCAGAAGGAGTATTACACGGGAAAGCTTGGAGCATACATACACTGTGTGTTCATTCATTGTAAGTTTGCTGTCAATCATGAAGCCTAGAAGTCTAACAGCTTCCATATTCTCGTGACAGCCAATTTTGCTAAGGCTGCATATAAGATGTTGTGTTTTTCCTTCATTCAGTTTCATTTTATTTTTGATGAACCATTCTTTTGTGTATTCGAAGAGGTCGTCTGTTGCTTGAAGAGCTTGTGCTGCAGTTTTTCCTTTGGCAAGAAGAGTGGTGTCATCAGCAAACTGTAACATGTGGTTGTTGCAGCCCATATCATTAACATATATTAGGAACACGAGAGGACCTATGACGGACCCATGGGGTACGCCATGTTCCAACTTTTGTTCTTGTGTACTGACACCACCTGCTTTCGGTTTTCCAGATAAGATTGGAGAGTTGCCAGAAAAGCACCTCCAACACCATAACAGTTTAATTTATTGAGGAGTATCTTGTGTGAGATGCAGTCAAATGCCTTGCTCAGGTCACCGACTGTCAGTGCCACACTTTCTCTATCTTCAAATACCTGTCTTATCTTTCTAGTCAAGTCTAGTGCTGCCGTAAATGTCGATTTTCCCTTGTGAAAACCATGCAGTATCCCGGTGGACACCACGAAGGACGTGCAGCTCCAGTGCTCCCCCCTGGAGATTCGCTCAGACGCTCTCCACGACAGACGTGCAGTACTGTACAGGAGCCCGGTGCCTGTCCTAGAACGCCGTGTTAGTCTAGTCAAATGGTAGTTTGAAGTAGGGTTGCCACATTGAACTGGCCCAGGCCCAGGCCCAGAGACCAGACCTGCCCCCCCTCCCCCTTGACCAATGACTCACTCCTCCCCCAACTGCGACCAACTCCCCTCCCCCAACCAGGATTACACGTGAATTCTAAAAGAAAAAAAAACTAATCATCTCCTCCCTCCCAGCAAGTATCCCCCCTCCCCCCCCCCCCCCCGGTGGAACATTCCTAGGGGTGACCTTCGGTTTCTCACATATTTACTCGAGTATGTTCCAACTGTAATTCGTCGTTACCCGATCATTTGTAGGGCGACAAGGAAATCCAAAAAATTCCAGAAAAATAGAAACACCGCAATAACAACTTAAGGTGTCGCACCACGGAGAGCGCATTGTAAGCTTTTTTTTTTTACCATATATACTGTCTTTTTAACACACAATAAGCTCATGTACCGTTATAACCGTTTGTAATTCCGCCTTGTAATTTTGTGTAAATTCTGTCACGCAGATAATCTGAAGATGACCTGCTAAAGGACGAAACGCGTCATTAACTAATAAAATAATTTGCAATCAAGACAGTTTGAAGGAATACAAATAATAGATGTCGCCAGTTGACACGTTGCCGCAACAGTGTTTGCTTAATAATGCGCTAGCCGATTACTACCGACGCAACAATGAAAAGTTTTCAGAGGAAGAATAGAAAAGTAGCGTTTTGTTGCAATAAGAAATTGACATTTATATAAAGTTATTCATAATCACTAGAGAGGAGCCGGCCGGGAAGGCCGAGCGCACTGAGGCGTCTTGCTACGGTGCGCGAGGCTGCTCCCGCCAGAGGTTCTAATCCCCCCCCTAGGGCTTGGATGTTGTGTTCGTCCTTAGTTTAAGTTACGTTAAGTTCGATGTAGATCGTCGCTACATGAGCATAACTTAAAAAGCGTCGTAAAAAACAAGTTAAGATGAAGGTTACATTCAAGCCCAGAGATGAGAGTCATTGTCCCGTAGACCCGGAGAACTCATTCCAAACTCGGAGATCTGGCAACCCTAGTTTGAAGTCGAAAATTTTGGCGTAATTGTTTTTAGGTTGTTTTGTGTGTGTGTGTGTGTGTGTGTGTGTGTGTGTGTACTGAACACGAATCTGAAGTTTTCCAACAAAAATTCCCTCGGCAAATATGATAAATCAACAAAAAATCACTAAAAATCACATTTGTTTGCGGTTATCAACTTATATCTCATAAAGCAAGCTATGTACTCAAAAAGTGGACGAGTAGTACAATAAAGAGGAGAAAATTACCCACAATTTATGTCTGTAACATTCTTCTGTAAGTCTACATCTACATCTACATATACATACATACTCCGCAATTCACCGTAAGGTGCGTGGCGGAGGGTACACTGGCACTCCCAAATTGAACGAGGAAAAAAAGAATGCCTATATGCCTCCGTACGAGCCCTAATTTGTCTTATCTTGTCTTTGTCTTTCTTCCAGCGATCCCCAACTGAGTTGCCGGAGCATTTCCGTGACACTCGCGCATTGGTCGAACCTACCGGTAACAAACCTAGCTGCTCGCCTCTGAACCGCCTCTATGAATTCCTTCAAACCGATCTGCTGCGGGTCCCAAATACTTGAGCAATACTCAAGACGTGGTCGTACAAGCGTTTTAGACGCGGTCTCCTTTACAGGTGAAGTACATCTTCCCAAAATTCTCCCAATAAACCGAAGTCGGCTGTCCGCCTTACTCACAACTGTCCTTACATGCTCGTTCCATTTCGTATAGTTTCCACAAAAAACAGTGGTAAAGTATCAGGAAAATCAGTCATTTTTTGAAAACAGCAAAACTGAACATAAATATATAGTTTTTATTTCATGAAATTAAACATTATTGTAAATCCTTATAAAAGAGACCGAGTTCCGTACAATTTTATACGATTTATGTGCTGATACGAGCCTCCTCAGACACGGGTTGCGTAATTTCTTCTGAACAGCCCTTCATGTCTTAAATACCTAAAACAAACAATCAATGCCGTAATTCATTGAATAGGTATGAAAGCAATACTTATTATGAAACCTTTTTTCAATGACAAATCTGTAGTAAGTGGAGAAATAAAGGTGCGATACAATTATTTCTGTATAGTGCTCTAATGGCTCTCGAATAGATGTGTCCTGTCAGGATTTTCTCTGTTGACTGCTGGGCATAAATAGTATTGAACAACTCCTTCAATCCATGAAGTAGCCTACAGCCTTCAAGAACGACATCAGGAGATGAAACCCACCTATTCTAATGATGACATTATCAAACTCCCACTAAACTACAGGCCTATTTCATTGACGTCAATTTGCAGCAGGGTTTTGGAACATATCCTGTATTCAAATATTATGAATTATCTCGAAGAGAACGATCTATTGACCGAAGGTCAACATGGATTTAGAAAATATCGTTCATGCGAAACACAACTAGCTCTTTATTCACACGAAGTGATGGGTGCTATCGACAAAGGTTCGCAAATCGAATCCGTATTTCTTGATTTCCAGAAGGCTTTTGACACCGTACCTCACAAATGGCTTTTAATCAAATTGCGTGGTTATGGTATATCGCCCCAAATTTGCGATTGGATAGGGGATTTCTTGTCAGAGAGGACACAGTTCGTAGTAATCGATGGTAAGGCATCGACTAAAACAGAGGTGATATCGGGCGTTCCACAGGGTAGTGTTATTGGTCCCCTACTATTCCTTATTTACATAAACGATTTAGGGGAAAATCTAAGTAGCTCTCTTAGGTTGTTTGCAGATGACGCCGTCATTTACCGTCTAGTAAAATCATCTGAAGATCAGAACCAACTGCAGAACGATCTGAATAAGATATCAGTATGGTGTAAAAATTGGCAATTGACTCTAAATAATGAGAAGTGTGAAGTCGTCCACATGAGTACGAAAAGAAATCCGTTAAACTTTGTTTACAACATAAATCAATCAAATGTGAAGGCCGTAAACTCCACAAAATACCTAGGAATTACTATTACTTCAGACCTAAACTGGAAAGATCACGTAGATAATATCGTGGGAAAGGCGAACCAGAGACTGCGTTTTATTGGCAGAACCCTTAAAAGACGCAACAGAACTACTAAAGAAACTGCATACACTGCGCTTGTCCGTCCATTTTTGGAGTATTGCAGCCCAGTGTGGGATCCTTATCAGATGGGTTTGACAGAGGACATCGAAAGAGTCCAAAGAAGGGCAGCTCGTTTCGTATTGTCACGATACAGGGGAGACAGAGTTACGGAAATGATACAGGATCTGGGATGGGAATCATTGCAACAACGGCGCTTATCGCTGCGGTGTGGGCTACTTGCGAAACTCCAATCGCCAACATTCTCCTCCGAAGGCGAAAATATATTGTTGACTCCCACTTACATGGGTAGAAATGATCATCAGAATAAAATACGAGAAATCAGAGCTCGAACGGAGAGATTCAGGTGTCGTTTCTTGCCGCGCGCTATCAGAGAATGGAATGGGAGATGAATGGTACAATAGGTGGTTGGATGAACCGTCTGGCAGGCACTGAACGTGATTATCAGAGTATCCCATGTAGATGTAGATGCAGAAAATCGGGATCTCATTGTTGGCAAGCGACAATAAATCTTGGCTTTAGGTAAAGAGGCTGGTCGAAGGTGTTCACAGTTGCTTGTTTTGTTGATTCATTGATTTGCTCTGTTCTAGGGATGCGATTAAAGCTATATATATTGAATTGTGATCAGATGGTGGAGCGTTTATAAATGGCAGACAAGCAACATAGGTTGTATGAAAGGGGAGACTACTTGTGATTTGCTCCATGAAGCCACTCCATCCTGAAATTCCAGGCAGATCTTCCCACTTGCCATAAAGCCAAAGTCGATCTGATAAAGGGGGCATTATTGTATCAGGTGATACAAATAGCTGTTTGAGATCCCCAATGTTGATATTCTTTAACCCAAGAGAAAGTGTCTTCTCAAAATGTTTTAAGGAAACAGCTCCCTTCTCACCAATTAGTGGAGCTGGTATTGGTTTCTTTACTCGGACAATTCTTTGATCCGTAGCAATGGCATTTCTAGGAGTAATCAAATGTATTCCTCCCATTGCATGGAAGGTATAATATCCATAAAATGTACGTGTGTTTAAATCAGCGTTGTCATGAACAAATTGATGGAAAGCTGTCGGATCTATTTGTGGTGGTGGCCTCAAGATTGCTAACACTTCAAGACGAACAGCTTCGGAATAAGAGGCGCAAAATCCCAAGGACGACACAACATCAATCAGTTTTCGTGATCCATACTTATAAAAGAAAGCTGATAGCCCAATTTGTAACGGGGAAAGGAAAGAATTTGGCCTGACAGCACTAATAACAATGTGTGAAATGCTAAAACTTTCTTTTTTTTTTTTTTTTCATTTTCGTCCATGAAAGAGTCTGGAGGAGGATAGTCGCCCATAGCATGCGGTATTGATCGTATCTCTTCAAGAATTACATCAGCTGCTATCTCAACTACTCGAAGACGTTCTTCCCGTTCTGACGAACGTCTTTCCATATCAAAATCTTATGGCCTGCATTTTTGAAACATACGACTGTATTCTGTTTAATCTTTGATTCGATAATATCTTCCACATATCTATCCAATAAATGTTGTATTGCAGTTCTTCTTTCAGGATTGAAGTCGCCCTCTATCTGAGTTATTAGCTGATCTAATGAAAACTGACATTCCTCGTCATTCCTTTCCATAAAATTGAAAATGTCATTCATAGCTCTCTGAATCTCTTCAGCATAAGAGCCAACGATTTTTTTTTATCAGCCTCGGGCCTACTAATGTAAAGATTTTTTAAACATTTATCGTGTTACTTACAGTCAGCAGCCACCATGTATGTTATCGGTTGGATCCCGTTAATAACTGCTGCACCGAAATCATCTCCACGTTGTTGAGCCTGTTTCACAACTGTGTCTTTCATCTCAGTTTTCGTCACCAGATGCACCAAATTACGTTTATGAGGAGGCAGTCATTGTCGTGACCTTGCTTAATCTTCAGGAATACCTGTTCCACACACAAAACAATGTGTTTTCCAATGGATATAGTCAGAGGACGATCTTAATTTTCCTGAAGATGTGCTCGGTTCAGCAGCTTTCTTCAACTAGGCAGCTATCATTCTTTCATTTATGTAACTTTTCTGGCTCTAAACATGTACGCTGACAGATGTTTTACCCGCTGAAACAGCTACCTTCCTACCATTTCTTTTTTTTTTTTTTTTTTTTTACTAGCATCACGTAAAGTTTCTATTCCTTTTTCCTCGACCACTATCACTGCACCCTCACCTAAACCTTTTTCACGAATAAAACACTTATCACTTGACATTGCGCCAGAGTTGTTGAGCTATATCTCAACGAAAACATTCAAACATATACCCGGGCCGCTGAAACATTGCACCTGACGTTTCGCGTTACGGCGAGTTAAGTTGGCTACACTGCTTCAGCGCTGTTGCAACACTAGCCTCTATACGCACAGCAGACGAAACGGTTTTCAGTTGCATCTCGTAAATGTAAGCTACTGAGCAATAAAAGTGCATATAATAATTCGTTCTTGAGCAGCATATTAATGAAGGCATATTAATGAAGACCACAGCACAACAATGCACACGCTTTCAATAACGGAGCAAACCAATATAGAAAATAAGCATTGGATCACGACAGATACGAAATGAACAATAATCAAGATAGTAACTTCTCTCCCTACGTTTTATAATCAGAATGCTTTTCACTCACCAATTTACGGCGACAATGGTACATTTACATCCAGCTCCCCATCTTCACTGTTGCCGTCACTGCCAAAATCGTCATCATCACCGAAACAAATCATTAACCGTTCATGATTACTGATGATCCCTGCCATTGTTTGCGCTGTTTTTCAACGTGCTCGACCCTTTTTTTCCAAGATGCAGCATCCACATTGGCAACAGCTTCATGCAACAGCTTTTCCACCTCTGTTATTGTGAAAGACTTATTGTTCCTTAATTTTATAGTGTTAAAACAGCAGTGAAATGGGAGCAGATTTATTTCATTGTGACGCTGTTTCTTTGCGATTTCGTCTACTGCATGTGTGGGTGTAATAGGCTTATTTTGTTTCACGAGCGATTATAAAAGAAATTCTGACATTGACACGTCTGCAGCAATATATCTTTCTTGTAACCACTGCACCATAAATTCTTTCCGATCGTTTGAAGCGAGAATGAACTTCCTGCTCAGAGCATAAGCTTCGAAGTTTTTATTCATATGAAATTGAGAACGTCCTCATAAAACGTCAGTAGACAAACGTCTTTTCGGTGATGTATCCAATTACTTGAACTCGGAAAGTCAAGTTAAACCACTCAAAGTAAACAAATCGCAGCGAAAAAAGCACACACAACATAAACACGCGATAAACACGATACACGACTTTGTTTACGTTAGAACTGGACAAAGCCGGCAACGCGGCAACGTTGACGTCACGGTACGTGACCACCGGAAGTGTTCACCGCGCTGTGATTGGACCGTTCTTGGCGACTAGCGCCTCGCGCTTCTTGCTCTTCACTTGTTATTTGTAAACGTCAAGTGCAAAGTTTCAGCGGCCCGGGTATAGCTTCACTTCTTTGAGAGGAAGGGAAGTAACACGATCATGGCAGCGAACGTACTGAAACTGGAGAATTGATGACAGTTGGGCGTTTCGGCAGGAAGACCCCCCTCCCCCCCTTCGCCTGTCATAAATGTAAGGGCAGCGGCCGCAAGGGCGGGACGGAGGGGCGGGCCGCAGCCACAGAGGACACAGACATGGCGTCTTCGTAAAAACAATTGAAACACGACGTAGCCTATGATACATTGTTTTGGAGGTTAGGTGGCACCAAACAGATCTGTTTCCCAAGGTGCGACATGGACGCGAATTTATATCAGTGATTCATTTTGTAATTAAATATACTTATTTACGCCAATGATCACAAAATTTCTCGTCGTTTTGACGACCGGTTTCGGTCAGTGATGACCATTTTCAAGTTTACCACAAATCGGAAACATGACAACTTTAGTAATAGACTACGGTACCTTATAAAACATAAATAAGGCATTACAGTCATCAATATAAAAAAACGTGTTAAAAATATTATACATCATACCTGTTGTTACATTCCTTAATGAAGATACACTTATGCTGTGATGATGCCATATGGCTATATTACATGTATTCACGGCTGTAATGCATTATTTGTTTTCTAAGGTAGTCTAATACTTGATGTATTCTTCTGTTTCTGATTTGTTGTAGACTTGAAAATGGTCATTCTGACCGAAACCAGTAGTCAAAACGTAGAGAAATTTTGTGATAATTGACGTAAATAAAGATATTAAAAGTTCTGTATCCCACCAAACAAAATATGAAGTGGAAGTGTAATCAAATTTCTGAAAATTTATCCAAGTTTTCCAGTATTATGGACCATTAAAAATAAGGATTATTTAAATTTTATTCTTGGCGAAATCGCCATCCTCATGATGGTATTCTGTTTCCTTATTTTATCCTCTATCATTTACAGTAATCTATCAAAATTTTCTTATGTGATCCTCATTATATTTCTGTAGGCAGAAGGACGTTCACACGATAATTCACCCAAAAGATTTGCAGAAGCACCATATTTATCCCTCCTCGCAATCCACCTTCTAATCCATTTTCTTTTATTCTTTTCTCCTTTTCCGTTTTGGTTTTGGTTCATTAATTGTTCTTTTAAAACTGTTGCGAGAAACACAACGCCAGCATTTACGATTTCCTTCGACACTCTGACTCGACTGGTGGCTACTGTACTTTAGACGCTCCCGTATATGACACGGGGCGACCAAACACGCCAGCGACCACCATCTGAAGTACTGTAGCCCACCCTTCAACTTCAGACGCTCGCGTTTCGGAGCAGCGACTTTGTTCTCTGTCGCTGTTTACACGGAGCGAATTTAGAAGCTGCGTCCAAATACGCCAGCGACTAGCGACCAAATTCGCTCCGTGTAATATAGCCTTAAGGTAGACACGTTGAAAGGCAAGGAACTGCTGATGAAATAATCGACCCGCAAAATCATGCTATTTTTTTCTATTTCTCAAAATTTACTGATTTCATCGCTTTTTCAACGCTGTTTAACATGGAAACCATAAGACTTACAGAAGAATGTTACAGACATAAATTGTGGATAATTTTCTCCTCTTCATTTCATCACTGGGCCACGTTTTGTGTAAAATGTTTGCTTTGCAAGTTATAAGCTGAGAACCACTGATAATCGTGATTTTTAGTTGTTTTTTGACGATTTCTCATTTTTGCCGATGGAATTTTTGTTGGAAAACTTCAGATTCGTATTCAGAACCCCAAGAAACATAAGATAAGCCACTAAAAACAATGGCACCAAATTTTTCGACTTGGAGCCCTTTTTGTGCACGATTTGACTGGACTAGTGGCTGTGGGTGCTGAGGGCCTTTGCAGGTGTCCGTCGTGGAGCCCTTCCGCCCACCTGCGCTGGCCTCCGCCTTACCACAACTTCCCACGTTTGTTCAGTAGAAGGCATCAGCCTCGGTTATCTTGAAAACGTGATCTCGTAATTTGCACGCTCACGCTTATCTTAGAAGATAGATTAAGAAAAGCCAAACCTACATTTTTAGCTTTTGTAGATTTGGAGAAAGCGTTTGACAATGTTGACTGGAATACACTCTTTCAAATTCTGAAGTCAGCAGGGGTAAAATATAGGGAAAGGAGAGTTATTTACAACTTGTACAAAAGCCAGACCGGAGTTATTAGACTCGAAGGGCATGAAAGGGAAGCATCAGTTGGGAAGGGAGTAAGACAGGGTTGTAGCCTTTCTCCAATGTTATTCAATTTGTACATCGAGCAGGTGGTGAAGGAAAGCAAGGAAAAATTTGGAATAGGGATTAAAGTTCAGGGGGAAGAATTAAAAAACATTGCGTTTTGCTGATGACATTGTAATTCTATCAGAGACAACACAGGACCTGCAAGAGCAGTTAAATGGAATGGACAATGTGTTGAAGAAAGCGTATAAAATGAACATTAACAAGAGCAAAACAAAAATAATGGAATGCGGTCTTAGAAAATCAGGCTATGCTGAAGGAATTAGATGAGGTAACGAAATAATGAAGGTGGTAGATGAGTTTTGTTACTTGGGTAGTAAAATAACATGCGATGGTCGCAGTACAGAGGATATAAAATGCAGAAAGGCAATGCGAAGAAAAGCGTTTTTGCAAAAGAGAAATTTGCTAACATCGAATATTAATTTAAGTGTAAGGAAGTCTTTTCTGAAGGCATTTGTGTGGAGTGTTGCCTTGTACGGGAGTGAAACATGGACGATAAGCAGTGCGGACAGGAAGAGAATAGAGGCTTTTGAAATGTGGTGCTACAGAAGAATGCTGAAGATTAGGTGGGTAGATAGCATAACTAATGAAGAGGTACTGAATAGAATTGGTCAGAAAAGGAATTTTTGGCATACCCTGACTAAAAGAAGGGATCGCTTGGTAGGACACATTCTTAGACATCGGGGAATCGTAAATTTAGCATTGGAGGGAAGTGTGTGGGGGAAAAATCGCAGAGGGAGACCAAGAGACGCGTATAGTAAGCAGATTCAAATGGATGTGGGTTGCCGTTCTTATGAGAAGATGAAAAGGTTTGCTCAGAATAGAGCAGGGTGGAGAGCTGCATCAAACCAGTCTCTGGACTGAAGACCATAGCAACAACACAATTTGCATATCACACTGTAATTATCATCATTGAAAATGCCCATACTCTATCGAGTTTATTTTCAAAAGATTCGTCTCGACGAGTGGAGTGTGATTTTGAGGTCGGAATATGCAGGAAATGACAGTGAAGAAAAAATTGACTCCTTACATATCCATCTCCTTGTGACAAAATTTTTGTCTGGGGTTTTGTTAGTGTCGAGGAAAACATTAACAAAACAGGCAAAAATTCCCAATTTAAAATTATCATTCAGTCATTCCTCACAATTTTATCTTATTTTCTATATAGATTTAACTACTATTTATACAGTTGTGTTTTGTTTTATAGCAAAAATTTGCTTTTAAAATTCCGTTGTTTTTCTTTCGTTGCCATTAACTGATTCTGTTTTTCATAATTCAACTTCACAATGGATTTATATCTCTAAACTCCTTCGTGTGTAGTATTAGTGTACGTGCAATTTTATGGTTTAATTTTTTAGTTCGCTTTGCATCAAGTCTGTAACAACTGTTTAATTTTTGAGTTAGTTTTACTTATTTGGGTCTCTGTACTTCAATCGAAGAATGAAAAAGTGCTCTGTTTTGCTATTCATCATTAGTAGTTATTTTTACATAGAACACAGAAAATTGTTTGGTAAGTTTACAAAAAAAAATCTGATCTTAAATTTACATACAAATCAGTACAATAAATTATATATGTAGACAGTGGAATGTTACTTTCCGTAGATAAATTACATAACAAAACCAATTGTTGCTGTTGTTGTTGTAATTATTATTATTATTATTATTGTTGCACAAATTACTGATTATTAAAGTTTCATATATGTCTTTTAATAATGAAACTTTTATGTTTATTTTCACTATCACTCTTTTTTTTTTATTTTCACACAGTTTATTGGTCTGCTACTTTCGTTGATTTCTTGTCTGACGATCCATTGAAGTACTGGAATTTCGTCGATTGTCTTTAGAGTAGTGTACGTCATGAGAGTAGTAATGTGGCATGCAATCTACATCTACATCTACATACATACTCCGCAATTCACCGTAAGGTGCGTGGCGGAGGGTACACTGTACCACTACTAGCCATTTCCTTTCCTATTCCACTCCCAAATTGAACGAGGAAAAAGAGAATGCCTATATGCCTCCGTACGAGCCCTAGATTCTCTTATCTTGTCTTTGTGATCTTTACGCGAAATGTAAGTAGGCGGCAGCAAGATCGTACTACACTCAGCTTCAAATTCCGGCCCTCTAAATTTACTTAACAGAAATTCACGAAAAGAACGTCGTCTTTTTTCCAGCGATCCCGAATTGAGTTGCCGGAGCATTTCCGTGACACTCACGCATTGGTCGAACCTACCGGTAACAAATCTAGCTGCTCGCCTCTGAACCGCCTCTATGTCTTCCTTCAAACCGATCTGCTGCGGGTCCCAAATACTTGAGCAATACTCAAGACGTGGTCGTACAAGCGTTTTATACGCGGTCTCCTTTACAGGTGAAGTACATCTTCCCACAATTCTCCCAATAAACCGAAGTCGGCTGTCTGCCTTACTCACAACTGTCCTTACATGCTCGTTCCATTTCATATCGCTCTGCAATGTTACGCCTAGATATTTGAACGACGCGACTGCATCAAGAAGCTCACTACTGATGCTGTATTCGAACATTATAGGATTGTTTTTTCTGCTCATGCGCATCACCTTGCAGTTTTCTACATTGAGAGCTAGCTGCCAATCTTCGCACCAACTAGAAATTTTGTCTAAGTCATCCTGTATGCTATTACAGTCAGTTACAGACGACACCCTCCCATACACCACAGCATCATCAAACATCCGCAAATTACAACTTACTCTGTCCATCAGATCATTTATATAGATAGAAAATAATAGTGGTCCTATCACACTCCCCTGGGGCACGCCTGACTATACACTCGTCTCTGATGAACACTCGCCGTCGAGAACAACGTACTGCGTTCTATTACTTAGGAAGTCTTCCAGCCAGTCACAAATCTGTGAACCTATTCCATAAGCTCGTATCTTCGTTAGCAGTCTGCAGTGTGGCACCGCGTCGAACGCCTTTTTGAAGTCGAGAAAAACACAATCCGCCTGTTGCCCTTCGTCCATGGCTCGCAAGATGTCATGTGAGAAAAGGGCAAGCTGAGTTTCACATGAACGATGTTTCCTAAACCCGTGCTGATTCATGGAAAAAAGCTTTTCCGTTTCAAGGAAATTTACTATATTCGAACTGAGAATATGCTCCAAAATTCTACATGAAACCGATGTCAACGATATTGGCCTGTAATTGTATGGGTCAGTTCTCTTTCCTTTCTTATACACGGGAGTCACCTGCACCTTTTTCCAATCACTAGGAACTTTGCGCTGAATTAAAGATTCGCTATAAATGCAAGCTAAGTAGGGGGCCAATGCCGCAGAATAGTCTTTGTAAAACCGAACTGGTATTCCATCCGGACCAGCATACAGTGTTGGGTTCTACCCTTGTTGAGATGCCATGTAGTGGAATTGTCCGCTAATGTATTGAAGAGACGATGTTACTCTTCTGTCACACCTGAAGCAGTATGACACGATCTCAACGTTGGTTTTGTGGTGGAAGAATCTGCTTTGCAGCAGAATTTCATGTTTCTTGTTTTTCATAACGAGTGCGACAATTACATAACTTGGTGGATCAGTTTGCATTCAGTTAGCGATGCAAATGTATCGTCGAGATAGATTAGTGTGGTGACCACTCTACGGTGATTGTGGAAAGACTTTTATTAATTGTTTTAGGATAGCAGAGAACGATATTTTAATCTTCCGCCCACCTTCAGTCCTCTTGCGACCTTGGTTACTGCTCATCTTCTTTCTTTGCTTCGTTCTTCTTTTCTTTGTGGACCAGGAATAGTGATTTATTTATGGAATATAAAGGATTTGGGATCTTACTGTCTTTCCAATGGTGTATTGACATGATGATGCTTCTCAATATACTGTAGCTTTGCTATACTATTGCAACATTACTATTCTTCTCTGGGAAGCATAGATTATGAACGTGACTTATTACAATGTTTGTGGTATCTGTTGTTCTGGTCAACCTCCCTTCACTTTTGTTTCACCCTCAGTGCTGACTCAGTAGGACAATACTCGCTGCTTTTATCTCGAAATCGTAATTGCCGAACAAGATGGAGGTGGTCTCTGACGATCCTCCTTCGTGTCGTTGTGATGTGTAGGATGGATTTACAATTTTTTTTATAAACAAGGTTTAAATTCTTCTTATCTTACACAATGCAAAATTCTAATTTTCATGTTGTGGCTTAATTTATATTTATTTATTTAAATTTTCATTATTTTTTTAATTATCTTGGAGTAGTGTGTTATTCACCTAACACCATATGAAATTCTTAGATCGAAATTTGTTTGATTTCTTTATTTTTATTTAACATGTTCTCTTTGTACTTTGCAATGTTTTTATTTACATGATTTATCATCATATAAACATATTTCAAATTTTACCACATTTAGATTTTTCCTCTTCATTCCTGCTATATTCCTTAGATATCTTCATAGTTTAGTCATATGCTTTCAAATTACTTGTGTGGTAAATTCCTAAAATCACCTGTTTTTGGGTTCATAAGCTCCACTGCATTAGCGTGTGCCATTCTAGTTATGATTAATAGTGTTTTGTGGACAGTAAAAAACTTGAAGCATTTGTTTTGCCTGTTTGTGACAGGTAATGTGTTTTCCTCAAATACCCTTTGACCTAAAACCAAAACGTCATTTTGTAGACATTTGTCTTGTGTGACTTTACGATTCATTGCTGCTAAGCGAATGTTTTGTAAAGCACTGGTAATAATTTGCTCGTGTCGTTTTCGTGGTATGATCGGAAATCTAATTATTTCTTTAATTTTTCTGGTGGATCGATGTTCTTCAATACTGTCACTAGTGGGTAAGTTGCTGTGCTGTGGGGTGTTTCTTTAATTATGTCCTGAAAATTGCGAAGATACAAATCCCACATACAATTTTTTTTCTACATAATTTCTACACAGTGTTCCTAGATCTTTCATGCTACGTTCTGCATGGTTTCCACTTGGTTTGTATTTGGTAATAAACATAGGTTCGATGTGTAGTTTGTTTAATGTATTTTTCCAATAGACTGATCTATATTGAGTCCTTTGTCCTTTCCCACTTGCTGCATGAAATCCTTTTGAAATTCCTTGCTGGTTGTGAATCCTGTTGCCTTCTTTAGTGGTTTTAATGTAGTGTACTTGGGTGTCAGTTCAACTACAGCGAAGGTAAAGGTGAAACCTTTTCTCGTTCTGGAAAGTGGGCCCTACAGGTCGGTTGCTGGTATGTGTTTTAATGTGTCTGCAAAAATTACAAGCATTGGTGGCCTAATTTGATAGAAAACAAGTTTGGATTGGTATACATGTCTTGCAAATTTTGAGGACACGTCAAATATGGCACTCCATGTTAAGAAAATAAACAGTTTGTTTCATTTTCAAATAACATTTCTTGGGACCAAAATGTCCGCTACTAAAGTGTGTATACCAGATGTATTTGTTAATCAATTCCTCTGGAGTACATACTACATAATGGGCCGTATGAATAAAACGGAGTATCTACTTTATACTCTGGATTCCAGAGAACAAACTCAGGTTCGCAGGAATAAAGTGAGTCGGAGAATATACTTCAGCCGAGTATGTTCTCGGCGTGAGTAACGGGGTGGGAGAAGTTGCTCACAGCAGAGAACATTCTCCAACTTCGTATGAATAAAACTACACAAGTTTCTCACGACGGGAGAACATTCTCAGATTTCTGAAGTGAACTTTCTAGCATACTCCGTGTTGAGTAACTTCTACTAAGGTTACATTTTACTGTGGTTTATATAAGAATGACAACAATTTTGTTATTTAGAAGGCAAAAACAGGTTCCTTTATACATAGTCTTTAAGAAATACTAGGCGAACTAAAAAGTTAATACAAATAAAAACATTTTGTTGACAAGTACCTTCCTTCAGAAAAATCGTGTGACACTTGTAGCATTTTATACAGTGACGATAGTGATGTAAGAGGTGTTTTCATTACCGACATGAAAATGAAACACAAATGGATTCAGCTGCGTGTTTACTCATTTGTTTGGCGTGTATATTTACAGTTTGTAAACAGCTACAAAGAAAAGTAATATTGTGTTTTTAAATAGGGTCTATTAGTAAGACCTTATGCTGTTAGTTCCAAATAAAGTGTATCCGAGGACTTGACAGTTTCTATCACAAAATAAATATTGCTGCAATACCAGGTAGGCCTACTGAAGTACTGTTTCTATCCAAACCGGTTCGCCTGTTTGTGATGCGTTTTCTGACTTCGTAATCGTAACTTCTGTGATGTTAGAAGTATGTAAACACGACAGGAAAATTAATAACTGATTAATTACATACCTAGCAGCGTGTTTCTTGTTCAAAATCGCATGGCCTAACGCTTATGAGCAAACCATTGGGTGTCATATTTAACAAGGCGTATCTCATGTTAGAATACTGCGACAGCATTCCACGTTGTAACAGATGAATATGTGATGCGTTCTCAAAATATCGTTCGCAAATTGTACTAACCCTATTTCATTAACAAAAGAGTTTCTCGCGTGACGAAAATTTTGTATTGTCAGGAGAATACATTTTTGTAAGAAGTGCACATTTAGTCTTAATAACATGCTCCTTCACAACAAACTGATATCTGAACACAGTCCAGTTCTTACTGAACACGTCGATGCCTACTCCACATTTGTACACTTAATAATTTGCCTGACTGGGCTAGTTTAAAGAAATACACGACTGGACAGCTGATCTGTGGCGGACATGACACGCGGAGAACTTAAGGAGGGGAGGTAGCGAGAATGAACTACCTGCTCAGAGCGTATGCTTCCAAGTTTTTATTCACACGAATTTGAGAACTTACTCAGAGAACGTTCTTTTGTTCTGAGAATCTTCTGTGGAGCATGTGCTCTGTTTTATTCATACGACCCAATGTGATGTGTCTGGGTTACGTTTGAAAAATAATATGTTGTCCTTTAACAAATAATTCTTTCTAATTTCTGAATTGGTTCTGACGCTAAGCTCGTGTTCGATTGTTAACAGATTTGGGTTTTCGTCCTGTTCTATACATATATTTCCCAAAGCAACTGTTGTGAAGTGATATATTTTTTAAAATAATGAGTGGTGCGTTCCTCTTCTTCACTGTCGATGTTCTGGTGGTCTGCCACGCCTTGTGGGGAACGAGACAACGCGCCCACTGACGTGCTTTCAGGTCCTGGTGCACAGTCCTGTGAAGTTGGCACCCATTTTTGGAAAATGTACATTTTTTTCAGAGTTCTAGACAGATATACAATAGTTCTTGAGTTCTCTGTACAAATTTTAAATAGTTCTGCAAAATTTCGCCGAAAAAATACGAAAAATTACCACAAAATTTAGTTTTTTCAAAATAAATTTTTGCGTAATTGTACAAACATAGTTCTGATCACAGTTCTAAATAGCTCTCAAAGAGTTCTACAGGAAATCCTAATGACATTTTTCTGTGCAGATTATACTTCATGAGATTGCAATAATGGGGAATCCATTTACACGCCACTGTGAAGTTGGCACCCCGTTTCTCAAAAATGAGCATTTTTTTTTCAGAGTTCTAGTCAGATATGCAATAGTTCTGGAGTTCCAAAAAAGGGGTGCCAACTTCACAGGACTCTGGTGCACGAGTGACGGAGAACCACACTGCTGTCGTCTCTGCGCCCACCTCGCCACCTCGTCCACACACGCAGGGCAGCGCCTCAGCTCGACAATGTCCGTTGTGATAGTTTTTGCGTTTACTATTGTAAGCAAATAGTCGCCCCTTCACTGTATCTGCTTCCGTAACCACAACTGAATTCACCGCCTCGAAATTTGATTCTCCGAAAACTGTCTTGGGCAGTTAAACCGGCAACCCACGCGCAATGGAAATATTCTAGACCTTATAACCACAAACAGGCCTGACCTTATTAACGATGTCTGTGTAGAGACAGGAATTAGTGATCATGATATCGTCATAGCGTCGATGGTGACCAAAGTTCATAAACCAATCGAGAAGGCTAGGAGCGTGTTTTTGTTAGGAAGAGCCGATAAGCAAAAGTTAGGACCGCACTTAGAAAATGAATGGGCATCGTTTAATTCCGGGACTATACCTGGGCCGCTGAAACTTTGCACTTGACGTTTACAAATAACAAGGGAAGAGCAAGAAGCGCGAGGCGCTAGTCGCCAGGAACGGTCCAATCACAGCGCGGTGAACACTTCCAGTGGTCACGTGCCGTGACGTCAACGTTGCCGCGTTGCCGGCTCTGTTCAGTGCTACCGTAAACAAAGTTGTGTATCGTGTTTACGTTGTGTGTGCTCTTTTCGCTGCGATTTGTTTTACTGTGAGTGTTTTAACTTGACTCTTCGAGTTCACGTAATTGGATAATGTCACCGAAAAGACGTTTGTCCGGTGACGTTTTCGGAGTAAGTTTTCAGTTTCGTATGAATAAAAACTTCGAAGCTTATGCTCTGAGCAGGAAGTTCATTCTCGCTTCAAACGATCGGAAAGAAGTTATGGTGTAGTGGTTACAAGAAAGAAATATTGCTGCAGACATGTCAATGTCAAAATTTCTTTTATAATCGCTCGTGAAACAAAATAAGCCTATTACAGCCACACATGCAGTAGACGAAATCACAACGGAGCAGTGTCACAATGAAATAAATCTGCCCCCATTTCACTGCCGTTTTAACCTATAAAATTGGTATGGAGTGACGTGATGAACTACTTAAGGAACAATAAGTCTTTCACAATAACAGAGGTGGAAAAGCTCTTGCATGAAGCTGTTGCCAATGTGGATGCTGCTTCTTGGAAAAAAAAGAGTCTAGCACGTTGAAAAACTGAATGGCAGGGATCATCAGTAATCATTAACGGTTAATGATTTGTCTTGGTAATAACGACGATTTTGGCAATGAAGATGAGGAGCTGGATGTAATTGTACCATTATCGCCGTAAATTGGTGAGTGAAAAGCATTCTGATTATAAAACGTGGAGAGAGAAGTTACTATCTTGATTATTGTTTATTTCGTATCTGTCGTGATCCAATGCTTATTTTCTATATTACTTTACTCTGTTATTGAAAGCGTGTGCATTGTTGTGCTCTGGTCTTCATTAATATTCCGTTAATTAATTGCTGCTCAAGAAAGAATTATTATATGCACTTTTATTGCTCAATAGCTTACATTTACGAGATGCCACTGAAAACCGTTTCATCTGCTGTGCATATAGACGCCAGTGTTGCAACGTCGCTAAAGCAGTGTAGCCAACTTAACTCGCCGTAACGCAAAACGTCAAGTGCAATGTTTCAGCGGCCTGGGTATATGGATGTAGAGGAATTGTGGACGACATTTAAGTGCATTGTAATTAAAGGGTTAGAGAAATATAAGACGATTAAGGATGGAAAAGATCAACCGTGGTATAATAATAATGTTAGAACGCTGCTGAGAAAGCAAAGACTGTTGCACTCCCGATTCAAAAAAGAACACGCAAATGATGACAGGCAAATTTAGTAGAGATTCGTGCGTCTATAAAAAGATCGATGCGCGGAGCACACAATAATTACCAAAGCCATACCTTGGCAAAAGATCTTTCTGTGAACCCGAAAAAATTCTGGTCCTAATGTAAAATAGATAAACGGGTTAAAGCCCACTATCCTATCACTCGCTGATCATTCCATACCAGTTTTATAGGGTTAAAACGGCAGTGAAATGGGGGCAGATTTATTTCATTGTGACGCGCTTTTAGTCTACTGCATGTGTGGGTGTAATAGACATTTTGTTTCACGAGCGATTATAAAAGAAGTTTTGACATTGACATATCTGCAGCAATATTTCTTTCTTGTAACCACTGCACCATAACTTCTTTCCGATCGTTTGAAGCGAGAATGAACTTCCTGCTCAGAGCATAAGCTTCGAAGTTTTTATTCATACGAAACTGAAAACTTACTCCGAAAACGTCACCGGACAAACGTCTTTTCGGTGACATTATCCAATTACGTGAACTCGGAGAGTCAAGTTAAAACACTCACAGTAAAACAAATCGCAGCGAAAAGAGCACACACAACGTAAACACGATACACAACTTTGTTTACGGTAGCACTGAACAGAGCCGGCAACGCGGCAACGTTGACGTCACGTCATGTGACCACTGGAAGTGTTTACCGCGCTGTGATTGGCCCGTTCCTGGCGACTAGCGCCTCGCGCTTCCTGCTCTTCACTTGTTACTTGTAAACGTCAAGTGCAAAGTTTCAGCGTCCCAAGTATAGTTTGCGGTAATTTATTGTAACAAACAAATCTATATCTATATATAAAAGGCTTGTGTGTGTACGTGCTGACAGACTTTTCTCCATGACCACATACTGCCACCCACTCGTGGTTGTGGTGGTAGATAGCCCTTGGTCTAATGGTGTTAGTAAGGGAGTTTGGTCGCGGTGCGTGGCAGTGGGTGAGTGCGACGAGCAAAAATTCGCAAAATATGCAATAAATACTCTTAGGAAAAGCTATATACTCTGTGACTTACGAACTTTACGGTACGAATCAAAATCTGTTTATTCTTTCATCGTCAGACAATGCGGTCCTTTCAGACTCTAATAACGACGTGGAATATCAAATACGCTATTTTTTAAATAGATCACATGTTTCCGTCAACCACAATTCCGACTATGAAGAGAGACACAAAAGAAAGATAAAAATCCAGATAGACTCAAAGATAAAAACACTCGTGGAACATTGATCACTGTCATGGAAGCATGGTGGAAATACAGACATACATTAATGAATGTCTCTTAGGCCATAGATATTGGTATGACTGTGCCAGTAAGCTCACTGGTCTGTGATAATCAGTGATCTCTGATACATATAGCCGCGACACTCTCTGCTGTGAAAGGTGTTATCGTTTGACAGCTGGGTCAAGAAAAACTATGCGACGTACTCCTACTCATATCCCGGCGGTCTCCTGTGATAATGTTGGCAACAGATGTTGAATAACGAGAATCACGTGACATCGTCATAAGCCAATCGCGTGACACGCAAATATTTTGTCGTGAAATCAAGCATACAGCAGGAACAGCAGTATGTGGTTCGGTCATCTTTGCAACGATTTTATATCGTGATATTGATGTTGCCAACATAAAAACACGAAGCCGCCAGGATAGAAAGTAAAATTTTACCGAATCAGATACATCCGTTGTTGTTACATCTCATTATGACCAGCACTTTCACGCGAAACTCTTTTGTACAGTGTTTTATGATTTACTGTCTTACAATTCATTTCAAATTCCTATTCAAAAAGAAATTTGTGAAAACTGTTAAAATCAATATTCGCACATATCCAATATCGTTTTCAGAAATGTAATTTGCCAGCCGCTTTCGGCGCTGCTGTTGCTATGTGTAACTTTATGAACACAACCTAACATTGAATTTACATTGTTCCGAAGCAGGGACTTAAATTAATTTCACTCATAGTATGAAAAACTTTATGAACATTCATCGTTTTCGACAATGACTTCTACTTAAATTTGACATCTTGGCTAGGAGAACTGAGTTTATTGACAGATAGATCCAACAAGGATTGTGTTTTTGCTGACCTAGGTCCGGAAACCAAAGAACTATGATTTACACAGAACCCTCTTTAACAACCGTTGCGAAGCACGGGCATATAAGCTAGTCATATCTAAAATGACACGTTTTCAAAAATTCCCTCAATTTCCTGGCACTCTAAACAAGATCGTACATCGTACACTTCAACGAAAGAAGGCTCGAAACACAGAGTACCGTTTGCAACATGGTGGCTCAAAAGTTGTGCTCGTCACGTGGAAACCTGGTCGCTTCTCACTGGCCGAGTTCCACTCCACGAAGCAAAAGTCTGACACGCCGCATCCTTCATTCCGCGTTTAGCAGGTGTGAATGGGCGGCAGTTGTGTTGTTTTCGCTTTACATTTGGCTTCAGCTTGTGACTTTTAAGCTGTAGATTACGTCTTGATTTTCACAGTTGTATTGGATCTATAGGTTCAAAATTCTATTTGTCACCTCAATATGAAAATTAAGTTGGTAGACCTGGTACTATTTCGCAGTTAATAAAATTTATTTCTTTGTTGAATTTTTCACTGTAAATATTGGTTCTGGATTTTATTTAAACTTAAAGACCTCGTTTAATGTTTGAGCATGATAATCTGTTTCTCAGGGGCTGATATTTAATAAACCAAAGAATAAATAATTGAATCATCGAGTCCCTGTAGCTCAGATAATTGATGCCCGTCACAAAGATACTGTTTTTGCCTGATCCTTTTCCTTTATAGAATTATTCCTTAGATAATTTCACCATAAGTTTCTCCTGGCCAAAACTGTTAGATATATTCCTTCACTTTTAGAATATTCTGGGACACTATTAGGGAACTAAATACTCGAATAACTGTTTAAGACTTTTTTCTGTTCCACAGGACCCAATTGAGGAGTGAGACTCCATGGTCATGGAACAAGTCAATACATTGTTACACAAGAATGGTACTAGATAATTTTTAAGAAGACCTTTGCACACGACAATCTTAAGACAAAGTGAAAAGAATCAATAAAGAAAAAAATGAATTACTTTAATTGTTTAACTTTTCTAGGAGTTCATCGACAGAATAAAAGGAGTGAGCCATGAGGTAACTCTTCAATTTAGATTTGAAAGCGTGTGTATTAGTGCTAAGACTCTTTAGTTCTTGTGGCAGCTTATTGAAAATGGATGCTGCAGAATACTGCACCCCTTTCTGCACAAGTGTTAAGGTGGTGTGGTGCAAATGTAGATTAGACATCTGTCTAGTATTCACCGAGTGAAAGCTACTAACTCGTGGGAATAAGCTGATATTATTAACTACAAACGACATTAAAGAAAAAACGTATTGTGACGCCAGTGTCAAAAATCCCAGACTACTGAAATAACGTTCGCGACTTACACCAGATATTGCTCGAACCGCCCGTTTTTGAGCCAGAAATATCCTTTTTGCATCAGGTGAGTTACCCCAAAAAAACAATGCCGTACGTCATAAGTGAGTGAAAGTAAGCGTAATAGACTACTTTTCGTGTTGAAAAATCACTTATTTCATATATTGTTCTAATGGAAAATATAGCAGAGTTTAGTTTTGGAACAAGATCCTGAACATGGGCTTTCCATGACATCTTACTATCTATATGAACACCTAGAAATTCGAACTGTTCAGTCTCACTTATCGTATGCCCATTATGTGTAATCAAAATGTCAGCTTTCGTCAAATCATGTGTTAGAAATTGTAAAAACTGAGTCTTACTGTGATTTAACATCAACTTGTTTTCTACAAGCCATGAACTTATTTCTTGAACTGCATTATTTGATACTGTGTCAATATTACGAGCAACATCCTTCACTACCAAGCTGGTATCATCAGCAAACAATAATATTTTACAGTCACCTGTTATACTCGAAGGCATATCATTTATATAAATAAGAAACAGCAATGGTCCCCAAAGAGACCCCTGGGGCACCCCATACTTAATTGTGCCCCATTGGGATTGCACGTCATAGCTATTTTCTACACTACGGAGAATTACCTTCTGTTGTCTATTATTAAAGTAAGAGGTGAACCAGTTGTGGGCTACTCCCCGTATTCCATAATGTTCCAACTTCTGTAACAATATTGTCACGTTGAAATGGGAGCAGGCTTGACTTGGAAGGCAACTGAACACAGCACTTATACTGAAAGCACGTTTATTTCGAACTCAACATACATGCAGCACTGACTGCCTCTCAGGCAGAGTGCTCTGGTATTTCACACAGACAGAATTTACCAGAAATTAGAAGAACAGTTAACATAAGAAACAAGTAGAATTTACAAGTGAACATAAGAAAGATGTAGAACCGTCTGGAATTGTAAATTACAAAGATTGAACCGGCTACCTTCTGCTCTGCAGTCCGTGACGCTATCCCCTGCGCCACGCCGGCAGTTGATCTCTCGCGGCAATATTTTTCACAGCATCCTTCTTCCTCACGTTCCAGTACCCTTGGTGGAAAGGCTTTCATTTTTTGCAGATGTCTTCAATTCCCCCTCGTCCTGCAGCAATGTCCTCTTTAACGCTGGTCTCATTTTAGCCATCGCCGATGTTTCTAGTTCGTCTTCGACTGCAGTGCCAGTGTGACTTCTTTGCAGCTTTTGAACAGGTGTCGGCCACAGGTGTGGAAGGTGAGCCACATGTTCTGAGGGAGAGGTGTCCCACAGGCTGCTGCATAATGTAGTCACAAGCACTGATAGAATAGAAAATGGGTTTTTTAAAACCATTCCACTAAAACTGGGATTTGGCTAAGCGAATTTGTTCGCAAAGATAGTTAACTTGGGTATTTCCTAACTTCAACTCACAGAACTGAATGCTTCAGCTCTATATTTCTTAGCTGTGGTCGTGCGTTTCTGCGGCATCCTTTCCGCCTGGTAGCAGGCATCGCCGTTACTTCCCTGCTGCCAGTGCCAGTGCAAGGAGGACCTGCTGTTCGCCGCTGCCGTCGCCGCCCAGCCCTGCCCTGCCTGGAGGCCCTGCCGGACCTGCTCGCCGCCCCGCTGCCCCAGTCCAGCCCGGGGATCGTCTCGCCGCCGCCGCCGCCGCCGCCAGAGGTTCTGCCCCGGGGGTCCCGTTGACCGCCGGACCGGTTCGCCGCCCCGCCGCCCCGTCGCCGCCGCTACGGAGCCGCCCCGATCCCCTCGGGTCGGTGCTCGCCGTCCACCCGCCTCCGCTGCCGCCGCCGGCGTCGTCTCCGCCGCCGCCGCCCTCCAGCCAGCTGCCGGTGGTCTCCCGCCACTCCACTGCGGCCCGAGGCTTCCGCCAGTTCCAGCCGGCCACCTGCAGTGGCCGCCACCTTTACCTTGAACTTTCCACCTTTTCTTTCTCTTCGTCTTCTTTCCCTCTTTGTCCTTAGCAATGTCCAATACCCCAGTCACCGTCACCACCGCCCCCACCGTCACGACTCGGAGCTCCACGCACGCCTGCCCTTCCCGCGACATCCCCCTCTCCGTGCTCCTCTCCACCGCAGCCGCCTCCCACGTCTCTGCTCCACCCCCAGCCACCGTGTATCTCCCCCTCACCTCCCCTGCAGACTTCCCCCCCATCTCACCAGCACGGATCACCCATCGCTGGGCCACGGTGGCAGACACCCCCAGTCGCTGCCTTTTACCGCCGCACCGCAACGGGACCCCGCCCCCCGCCACATTCCCATCGACCCCGTTCCGTCTTTCTCCTCCTCCTCCACTGGCGCCTGTAAAAAGACCACCAAACGTGGAAGCGCGGATCCCGTCCCTTCCGCCTCCAAGAAGGCTCCTCCTCCCCCTCCTCCTCCACCTCCACCTCCACAGCCTGCCGACATCGTGGACACTGCACCCGTCCCCACCCAACCGCATCTATACACCTACCTCCTCTCCCGTCCAGATCCCCGCTTCCTCGACAATCGTACCCTCTCCCTAGAACTCCGAAAGTACTTCCCTGCCGCCCCTATCGCCCAACTCATCCCCCGTAGGGACTCTGTCCTCATCAAATCTCCCAGCCCTACTTTCCACACCGACATGCTTCGGCACCTCCCTGCCATCCACCTCGGCCCCCACGCGACCCTCACCCCGTACTATACCTCCTCCTCCCCCAATCGACCTCTCCCTCCCCACCGTCCGCCCACCCTCACCGCCGTGATAACCGAACTTAGTCCGGTTATCACGGAGGAGGAGGTGTTGGGCCAACTCGACGCCCACCCGGACATCTCCGTTCGCTCTGCCAAGCGAATCCATAACGCCACCAGACCCACCTACCTGATGCGGATTTTCACTGAATCCGCATCCTCCATCGACCGCCTCCTCCTCGAGGGGGCCCTTATCTATGACCGCCGCCACAAGGTAGAACCCTCCCGCTCCCCACCCCAATCCTACCACTGTGCCAGGTGTCTAGTTTACGACGACCACCTGACACAGGACTGCCGCAACCCGCCCACCTGTCCCCACTGCAAGTCCAATCACCTCCACAAACACTGTCCCAACCTCGCCTCCCCTCCCGTCTGCAACACCTGTGGTGGCCCCCATCCCACCTACTCTTATAAATGCAAATCCGTCCCCGCCCCCACCACTCCCGAACTTACCGTCCCTGTTCGTCCTGTTGATCACCCTCTCCATCCCAACAACTCCCTCTGCCCCCCTCCAACCGTAGAGGACGTCATCCGATTTGTCACGACCGTCCTCCAGAACATCCATCCCTTCCAGCGTTCCCATACCCTCCAGCAGATCGCCCTTGCCGCCCGTTCTGTTTTTCACCTTCGCCACCCTCTCCCGTGCACATTCCCACTTCACCTTCTCCCGGCAAGTTACCCTAGTCTAGACACACCGTACCCTCTTTTCCCGTCGCTCCCTCTCCCCCTCTCACCCCTCCCTTTCGGCCCCTATGGCAACCCCTTCCTATACCTTCCTCTATCATAATGTCCGCTCTCTTCCTGCCAATAAACACCTCCTTATGCACATCCTTTCCCACCACCGCGTGGATGCCTTCCTCCTGAACGAGACCTTCCTCCAACCCCGCCGTCCCATCAGCACCGCTCCCTACGTCCTCCACCATACCGATGGCCCCCCACCCCTCGCCCGAGGCGGAGTGGCGATCGGCCACCTCCGCCACCACCCCGTCCGGGTCCAACCTCTCCTTAATGACCCCACTGAACACCTGATCCTCAGCCTCTTCCTCCCATCCCTTACTGTCACCCTCGCTACCATCTATATCCGCAGCACTGCTCCCCTCCCCTATGCCTTCCTCTCCCACATAGACCGCTCCTTCACGACCTATGTGATTGCTGCCGACCTTAACCTTTCTTCCCGTCCGCCCGCTGAACTCCGGCGGTGGCGTCAGTTCGTCACCACCTCGCTCCGGGGCGACGTCCTTCCTCTTCCCCGCCCAACCCGCCCCGAAAGCAACACCACTCCCGACGTCGTCCTGTCGTCTCCCAACCTCCTAGGGCGCATCACGGCAGATATCCTCGACCTTATAGGCAGTGACCACGCCCCTGTCCTACTTACCTTTGACCACTGCCCCCGCCCTGCCCGTGCTCCCCGTCCTATGCCCCCTCCCAAACTCGTTCATGATTATTCCCGTGCCGACTGGGATGCCTACCGTCGCTCCATTGACACCTCAGTCGCAAGCCACCCACTTCCCCTCCACACTCCCGTCGATATTGATCATGCCTCCTCCTTCCTCCAGCAGACTGTTGCTGACGCGGTCCACGCCCACATCCCCACCCGGGCGATTTATCCTCACCGTCCTACCCTTCCTCCACAGGCCGTCCTTCTCCTTCGCGAATCCCGTCGTCTCTACCGCTCCTTCCTCCGGACCCGTGACCGGGACACACTCCAACGCCACCGGCAAATCCAACGCCACATCCGAAACCTCTTGTCCGCGAAAAAACGCCGGGACTGGCGCCAGACATGCACCCGCCTCAATTCCACGCTCCCTGTCAACTCCTCCAAGTACTGGCATGCCTTCCGCCACCTTACTGGCGGTCATTCCTCCCCCCACTACCCGCTTCTCCATGATGACCGTCCTTTTCCTGACAACGCCAGTAAGGCAGAACACTTTGCCTCCTACCTCTCCGAAGTCTTCTCCATTCCTGATGATCCTCTCTTTGACTATTCTCTCTTCCCGGACGTCCATGAGCGAACCGATACCTCCACTCCTCCGCTCGCCCCCGGCTTCCAGTACTTGGACCACATTCCCCCCTCAGAACTGAACACACCCATTACCGCCCGTGACATCATTGACACTCTTTGGACTAAACGCAACACCGCCCCTGGTCACGACCGGCTGACCTGCCGTCACCTCTGAGCTTGCCCCCCCTCCTTCCACGAAGCTCTTGCTACCTTATATAATGTCATCCTTTTCACCGGCTTTTACCCCAACCTGTGGAAGACCTCCCGTATTCTCATGTTCCTAAAACTGGATAAGCCCCCATCCCAGACCTCATCCTACCGTCCCATCAGTCTTACCTCCGTGTTCAGCAAGGTCCTGGAAACCATCCTCTCCCGTCGTATCCATCAGCACCTCCATCGCCACCAGTTCCTCCCCCTTTCCCAATGTAGCTTCCGACCCTCCTTCTCTGCCGATGACCAGCTCCTTCGCCTTACTCATCTCCTTTCTGTCCAACTTAACTCCCGTCGCTCCGCAATTTTTGTCTCCCTTGATATCCAAAAAGCCTACGACCGTGTACGGCATTCCGGTCTCCTCTTCAAGCTCCAGTTCTACGCCCTTCCTATTAATTACGTCCGCCTCATTGCTTCCTTTCTCACCCGCCGCCCCTCCTATGTCACTGTCTGCAACTCCGACTCCCGTTTGTTTTACGCCTCTGCCGGGGTGCCCCAAGGCTCCGTCCTCTCTCCTCTCCTTTATCTCATCTACTCCGCCGACATGCTCTAACCCGAGCCTCCCGTTTACCTTCTACAATATGCTGACGCCACCGCCTTCCTAGCCCTCGCCCCTCCCTTGCCCGCTCCCAGTTTTTGCTCCAGTCCCACCTCACCGAGTTCGCCTCACGGTGCAACCGGTGGCTCCTCTCCGTCAATCCTGACAACTCCCAGGCAATTATCATAGGTCGTACCACCCGCTCCTTCCGTCTCCATGATTTCTACCTCACCCTCCACAACCGCCCTATCCGCCACACCCCCACCCTGAAGTACCTCGGCCTAACCCTCGACCGTAACCTCTCCCGGACCCCCCACCTCCGCACTGTGCGACAGAAAGCCCTCTCCCGCCTTAACCTCCTCAAACTCCTCACCGGCCGGACGTGGGGTCTCAGCCCCTCCACCATTCTCTACACCTACCGGTCCCTCATGCGTCCTGTCCTTTGCAGCTTCCATCCTGCCTGGATCTCCGCTCCCACATCCTACTATAAAACCCTCCAAGTCCTCGAGCGCCACGCCCTCCGCCTCGCCTACCGCATCCGGCTCCCGTCCCCCACGCGGATCCTGTATGACCTGATCCCATTTCCCCACCTCCTCGAATATCTCCAGCGTATCCATATCCTCTATACCACCCGTAAAATTGACTCCCGCAACCCCCTGGTCCACCCCATCCTTACCAACCCTGGGCCTCTGCCACGCCTCTACCGCGTTATACCCCTTCCCTTCATCTCCACACCCTCCATGTCCTCTCCCAGGGTAATTTCCGCTGCCTCCCCCTTCCTGATGACGTCCTCCGTTCCGACATCTACCCGTCCTACCAGCTCTGATCCCCCACCCATAGATAAAGTGCCCCCTCTCCTCCCTCCCCTTCCGCTCCCCCGCTTGGCTACCCCCTCCCTGCCCTGGAGTCCCTACGGCTCTTCCCTGCCGCCCCCCTTTTCTTCCCCGCCGTTTTTTTTCTTTTTTCCCCCCTCTCCCCCACGCTTTGCTCCGTCCCCTTTTTATCGGGGTCCTGGACCGACAGTTTTACAAGTGCTACTTCAAGTGTTGTGTATTGTGCTGCAGTGAAGTGTGTGTTTTTTAACTGCGTCCACCGCAACCAGACAAGCGTCGCACCGTGTATTTTCCTTAGTGTCTCCGTGTACTCGCCGTCCTGTGTTCTTGTCGTCCAACATGTGCTTTTTAAGTCACCGTGGCTCCTCGTTTTTAACTGACTACATCCGGTTTTTGTTCACCTGTCAACTGTTTGTACCTCCAATTGTCGCCATGTATGTGTCATTGTTCCTCCGTTGATTTTTCGACTGTCATGTATTTTAAATTTCATCTCATCCATGTATTTTAGTCTCTCGGCTGAAGAGCAGCCTCTGGAGCTGCTGCCAGCCTACTGGTGTAATCGCTGGTGTAGAAATACAATAAAGAAAAAAAAAAAAGCATTTCTGCAGCATAAACTTCTTAAATCCATGTTTCTCTGCACTTCGTCGAATGCTCCCCCCTTTTTAACAGAACTCCTCTTACAGCTCTCTGAACTTTTCCTGCAGCAATATTACCTCTCACAGTTATTCGGATGCGCTCGCCACCTACAGCATAAATATTTCACCTAAAATAATTTTAACAGTAAACATTTTTGATATGACACCAAACACTAACGAATCTATTTTATTTAGATGGAGTATTGCACATAAAAGATAGGATACTTTTTATATATTCTTAAATCACAAGTTTTAATACTCTCAGTACTAACCTTTTGGACATTCTGGAAGTTTGTTCATCACCAAAATCGAATACAAAAGTACTGAAAACATATTTCCACTTCTGTTGCCTGCAGCAATGGCCGTATTGGCGTCACATTGCAGCGAGTATATCACTGAAATAAATGTATGTCCACTTTTACCCCATGTCCTTTCTAGTCCCACTCTCCCTATACAAATAACGACATCGATTCCACTTTTGAATGCTTAAAGATGGATAATAAATAAATAGATAAACATCAGAAAGCGAGAACCGAGGACTTGCCAAGGCTGGCGGTAGCGTGATGGCAGAGACATCTATTGCGGCGTTCGGTAGTTGCTGGGAGGAATTTAAGGGCGGCCATAGTTTCGGAGGCAGCGCGTCGTCCTGCCATCTGTCGACTGTCTTAAGTAACATTGAAGCAAACGTGGGGAGCATATTGTCTTTCGTAATTATCAGTTTTGCAGGACAATATTAGAAACCAGTACCGCCTGCTGTTGGAAATCAATTACTTGTATTTGTGGTATCATGAAAATTTCTGTAAGTTTCCGCGTATTTTGGGTATTCTTAAGGAAATTCCTCTATTTCCTGCAAATTCCGGTCAAAAGTGTTCTATATTAGTCACACTCTCTGTGACCAACATCGGAATATGAGTTATATCGTTATTTTTGAAAGGCTCGGGTCTCAAGATTCCGCGCCATCACTCCAATGTAAAATTCGTTCGGTAGGTGAATGCTTGGGTTATGCTATAATTGGTATCCCTGGTTCGTGGTCGTCCTTGGCGTACTCTTGAGTTCGTTATACGTCAGCGCTGGAGGGAACAGATCAACAGATGCAGTGGTACCTCCCAAAGGCTTTCATATTTTTTTATTGTTTTATGTTTATAACGGGCCAGCACCGGATGTTTGAAGTAGTACACACGTAATAAATGACGACGTATCTATACTTGGGCAGGCTCAAGTGGACGCGGCAGTGGGTGGATATCGTCTGCTGGTGTTGTACCCACAGACATATTGTCTGTGGTTGTACCACAGTCTAACATCTACGGTCGCGACACTCACTGCAGTGAAAGTTGTTACCAACTGACAGTTGCAACGACACTAGCGCTCCTAGCGGTGGGCAAGCCGCCGACAGAGTGACGTTTGTTTATAATTATTTGTGTGCGTAATTAATGAAATATTTGGTATATTTTTTTGCGTTACAAGCATTAGTAAAATATTAAGAGATATACATAACACGGTCATTAATGCAAAAACAGCCGAATTTAACTGATTGAGGCCGGCCGCGGTGGCCGAGGGGATTAAGGCGCTCCAGTTACGGTCTGCACGGCCACTACAGTCGGGGGTTCGAATCCCCCCTCGGGCATGGATATTTGTGCCGTCCTAGTTCGTAAGTAGTTCATAAGTAGTTTGTAAGTCTAGGGACTGATGACCCCGTAGTTAAGTCCCATAGACTATGCAAACATTTGAACATTTGAACTGATTGAGAGGTATAATGAACAACTTCGTCATGAACAAATACTTAGGAATATGTGATATGTTGCATCTTATTCCTCTGAAAGTAATTAGAATATAAACATAAGGTAAATATAAATTTGTAATATCGTGTGTTCTTACTATGACAAAGAGTTTTTTGACGCATATCAATTCGGTGTGTAGTCTAATGATTCGCACATTTAAGGCTTCACTCGTCTTACTGATACGCGCATATTCGTTTGAGTGTGATTACTTTAGTTTAAGAGGACAATGTCTTTAAGATTCTTGCCGTTTGTGGTTCAGTTGTAGCAACACTTGTGGAATTGGGTTCTTCTTTGTTGAAAACAGTTGATTGCTTTTTCCGTTTTCTTGCCAGATCTGTGACGTTTTCCTTTCAGCTATAGCTGCGGTGGTTGCTTAGGTACGTTAAATACTGTAGTTACTGCATTCTATATGCGTTTCCTACGTTCCACTCTCAGCGATTTTACAGGAATTGTAGTGAAGAAACACTAACGTTCCTGAGTAGAAAAGTGACGACTTTTTGCCAAAGGCGGGTCTTCTGGTGTTTCTTATTTTTAATAGAAAGTTATATTATTCAGCAAAAGCCTGTAGGTTACAAATTAATTGTAAATAAACTGTCATGCAATGTACCTTTTCGCACCTCACCAGGTATCTCAGCAAACCTTATAAAGGCAAAGGTGGAGCTAATTTTAAATTATTACCTATTTTATGGCCCTACATACGTTCCCAAGTGTGAAAAGTCTGTAAAAATCGATATAAACGATGCTATTCGCACTCATCCAATACCGTATTCAGAAATGTAGCTTCCCGGCCGCTTGGAGCGCAGCAGTCGTAGTGTATAAAAAAAATATGCGGGAGTGTCGTGACTGTATATGTTAGACTGTGGTTGTACTATGAGCGGGTCTGTCTCTGCTGTGCTGGAGACGAGAGCCCACCGTTCACATGCGGCCAAAGAGCCGAATGTTATGAGCAACAGGAGTGTTACTATAGTTCAAGTTATACACAAAGAGTCTACCTTTCTCTTTGGTTAGTAACGTAGACGCTGCTTAATTATTTTATGAGCTCATTATATACACTACCATTTCCATCACGTTGCTCCTGTTCCACTTTCAAATTAATGCGAGCCTACTCATTTTATTTCTTGTGCTACTGTTTTCGTAGCATAATCGGTTAAATTATAAAAGGTATGAAAATAAGTCATATATCAATAAATTGAATAGGCTTTATGAGTTCGCCCCCACATTAAACTCTACGGCTTTCTTCCTCGAGGCAGTCGGCAGCTGTGGCTAGCAGTCCTCGGTTCACCGCTGCTTCTTGGAAAGCCAGGGTGTCTTATCTTGCTTTTTGACGCAGCAGAGAGCTGACGGCCACACGCCGAGGTGTAACGAGTTTTCGAGAATATGGTGAGAGACAAAACTATGGGAACGTTTACATTACTGGTACCTAAGTGAAATGAGTATCACTGGCATTTAGGCCTACACTGTCTGCTAGTCAGAAAGATAAGGTAGGCTATTTATTTCCGAATACCTCGTGATTTCCGAGAGTATGGAAAGACTGAAGCCGGACGCGGTGGCCGAGGAGACTGAGGCGCTCCAGTCACGGTCTGCACGGCCACTACGGTCGGGGGTTCGAATCCCCCCTCGGGCATGGATATTTGTGCCGTCCTAGTTTGTAAGTAGTTCATAAGTAGTTTGTAAGTTTAGGGACTGATGACCCCGTAGTTAAGTCCCATAGCCTCTACAAACATTTGAACATTTTGAAAGGCTGATGATATTTCTTGTTCCTCCACAACTTTCTGTGCATTCATTATATGTAACGTTTCATGATCTCGCTTTCCATTCGAATGTGTCCTGATTCGTCATCAATTAATAAAACCTATTCACTAAATCATACAAAATTTTTCTCCGAAATAAATAAAAAAATCGAACGAACCGAACGAAAGCGGTCGGCGCCGCTCGGTCGGCTTCGTTGCCGAGGGCGAGGCGAACAGCGCTTCACAGGACGTGGCGGGAAGAGCTGCGGGTGGCGCTGCTCCTGCCCTCTGCCGGTGGCAGGCCGCACTAGCAACAGCTGCTGCCGCCTGGCGCCGCGCCTGCCCTCTGCCGGCGGCAGGCCGCACTAGCAGCAGCTGCTGCCGCCTGGCGCCGCGCTGCGGAACTACGTCCGGCTTCGCCGCTCTGCGCCACCTCCTGACCATCCCTGCGGCCCTGCTCTCACACAGCTTCCAGGATGCATGCAAAGAGCAAGCCGAATGTTCTCGAGGCGCCCTTAATCCTAAAACAAAAAGTGACCCTCTGCCAGCACCCCATTCATCCTAATAGCTAAATAAAATACATGACTGCTGGCTGTTAACAAATAATACGTGGTTGGTTGGGTTGGTACTTGTCATATCACAGTCATGAAGCACTTAAAAAAGCCATTTTTTTTAAATAAGTCATCCATCGAATCCCCCCAACTGTAGATATTGCTGGGCTGATCTCAGTTACTTCAGTTGGTTCCCCTGTCTCCCATTACTTCCTCCCACTATTGCGTCGGAATAGTCCGCCGCCGCCGCCGCCGCCGCCGCCGCCGCCACCACCACCCAGGCCCAGCACCTGGTCCGCCGCCCAGCAGTGCCGTCGCCGCCGCCCAGCAGTGCCGCCGCCGGCGCCGCCGTCGTAGCAGCACCAACATCCGCGCCGTCGTCGCCGTCGCCGCCGCCGCCCAGGACCAGCCCCTGGTCCACCGCCCAGAAGTGCTGCCGCCTCCGCTGCCATCGCCGCACTGCAGTGCCGCCGTCTTCGTAGCAGCACGAACCTCCACGCCGCCACCGCCGCTGCTGCCGCCCAGGCCCAGCTCCTGGTCCGCCGCCGCCGCTACCGCCCAGGCCCAGCCCCTGGTCCGCCGCCCAGCACTGCTGTCGCAGCCGCCCAGCAGTGCTGCCGCCGCCGCTGCCGCTGCCGTCGCCGCCAAGCAGTGCCGCCGTCGCTGTCGTAGCAGCACCAACCTCCACGCCGTCTCCGCCGCCACCCAGGCCCAGCCCCTGGTCTGCCGCCCAGCAGTGCCGCCGCCACCGCTGCTGTCGCCGCCCTGCAGTGCCACCGCCGCCGCCGTCGTAGCAGCACCAACCTCCACGCAGACGCCACCGCCGCCCAGGCTCAGCACCTGGTCCGCTGCCCAGCAGTGCCGTCGCCGCCGCCCAGCAGGGCCGCCGCCGACGCCCCACCCCTGACCCAAGGCGGAGTGGCGATCGGCCATCTCCGTCACCACCTCGTCCGGCTACACCCTCTCCTCAATGACCCCACTGAACACTTGATCCTCAGCCTCTTTCTTCCCTCCCTCACTATCACTCTCGCCACCATTTACATTCGCCCCACCTCTCCTATCCCGTACGATTTCCTCTCCCATGTCGACCGCACCTTCCCGACCTATGTCAGTGCCGCTGACCTCAACCTTCATTCCCGTCACCCCGCTGAACTCCGGCGGTGGCGTCAGTTCGTCACCACCTCGCTCTGGGGCGACATCCTTCCCCTTCCCCGCCCAACCCGCCCCGAAAGCAACACCACGCCCGATGCAGTACTGGCGTCTCCCAACCTCCTGGGGCGCATCACGGCGGACGTCCTAGACCTAATAGGCAGTGACCACGCCCCTGTCCTACTTACTCTTGACCACCGCCCCCGCCCTGCCCGCGCTCCTTGTCCCTTGCCCCCTCCCAAACTCGTCCATGATTATTCCCATGCCGACTGGGATGCCTACCATCGCTCCATCGACACCTCGGTCGAAAGCCACCCACTCCCCCTCCATACTCCCGCCGATATTGACTGTGCCTCCTCCTTTCTCCAGCAGACCGTTGCTGACGTGGTCCATGCCCACATCCCCATCCGGACGATTTGTCCTCACCGTTCTACCCTTCCTCCACAGGCCATCCTCCTTTGCGAATCCCTTCGTCTGTACCGCTCTTTCCTCCGGACCCGTGACCGGGATACTCTCCAACGCCACCGGCAACTCCAAAGACACATCAGAAACCTTTTGTCCACATAGAAACGCCGGGACTGGCGTCAAACATGCACCCGCCTTAACTCGCTCCTCCCGATCTATTCCGCCAAGTACTGGCGTGCCTTCCGCCGCCTTACTGGCAGTCACTCCTCCCCCCACTACCCACTCCTCCATGATGATCGTCCTTTCCCTGACAATGCCAGTAAGGCAGAACATTTTGCCTCTTTTCCATTCCCAATGATCCCCTTTTTGATTACTCTCTCTTCCCGGACGTCCATGAGCGCACCGACACCTCCTCTCCACCGCTCGCCCCCGGCTTCCAGTACTTGGACCACATTCCTCCCTCAGAATTGAACACTCCCATTACTGCCCGTGACATAATAGACACTCTTCGCACGAAGCGAAACACCGCCCCCGGTCACGACCGGCTGACCTACCGTCCCAGACCTCATCCTACCGTCCCATCAGTCTTACCTCCGTGTTCAGCAAGGTCCTGGAAACCATCCTTTCCCGTCGAATCCACCAGCACCTCCACCGCCACCAGTTTCTCCCCCCCTCCCAATGTGGCTTCCGACCCTCCTTCTCTGCCGACGACCAGGTCCTTCGCCTGACTCATCTCCTCTCCATCCAACTCAACTCCCGTCTCTCTGCAATTTTTGTATCCCTCGACATCCAAAAAGCCTACGACCGAGTATGGCATTCCGGTCTCCTCTTCAAGATCCAGCTCTACGCCCTTCCCATTAATTACGTCCGCCTCATTGCTTCCTTCCTTACCCGCCGCCCCTCCTATGTCACTGTCTGCAACTCCGACTCCCGCATATTCTACCCCTCCGCCAGGGTGCCACATGGCTCAGTCCTCCCTCCCCTCCTCTATCTTCTCTACTCTGCCGACATGCCTCAACCCAAACCTCCCGTCTATCTCCTCCAATATGCTGATGACACCGCCTTCCTGGCCCTCGCCCCCTCCCTTGCCCATTCCCAGGTTTTGCTCCAGTCCCACCTCACTTCGCCTCCTGGTGTAACCGGTGGCTCCTCTCTGTCAATCCAGACAAATCCCAGGCAATAGTCATAGGTCGTACTACGATTTCTATCTTACCCTCCACAACCGCCCAATCCACCACACCACCACCCTAAAATACCTTGGCCTTACCCTTGACCGCCAACTGTCCTGGACTCCCTACCTCAAATCCCTCCATGAGAAAGCTCTGTCCCGCCTCAACCTCCTGAAACTCCTTACCGGCCGGACGTGGGGCCTCCACCCTTCCACTGTCCTCCACACCTATAAATTAATCATGCGCCCTGTCCTTTGTTCCTTCCACCCTGCCTGGATATCGGCCCCTCCTACTTTCTACAAATCCCTCCAGATCCTAGAACGCCACGCCCTCCGCCTCGCATACCGTATCAGACTCTCTTCCCCCAAGCGGATCCTCTATGACCTCATCCCATTCCCTCCTCTCCTACAACACCTCGAACATCTCCGGCTCCTTTACACATCCCGCAAAACTGAGTCCCAAAACCCTCTGGCCCACCCTATTCTCACAAATCCCGGGCCTCTGCCGCGCCTCCGCCAAACCGTTCCTCCTGGTCTTCACCTACATACGCTCCGTATCCTCTCCCAGGGTAATTTCCGCACCCTTCCTCTACCGGATACCGAACTTCGTCCCGATATCTACCCCTCCTACCATCTCTGATCCCTTCCTCGTAGCATCAGCACCCCTCCCCTCTCTCCCGTCCCTTTTCCTTCCCGCCCGCTTGGCTACCCCTCTCCCATGCCCAGAGTCTCGTCATTCCTTCTCTCCCCTCCTTTCTCTCTCTTCCCTCCCCTTCTCCCCCTCCCCCACGCTTCCCCCATCCCTGTCCCCCCCTTCCGCCGCCTTCCCCACCCCCTGCGGGGGCGACTTGACTTTTTACCGTCATGTACAGTGCCAGTGTGTCCAGTGTCCTGTGTTTTTTAAATCAGTGCCTCTGTGTTCGCCGTCCACAAGTTTTATTCTGTGCTCCGTCCAGTGTCTTCGTGTTCTGTACTTAGTGTTTCTGCAATGTACTTTTAACTCGTCACCGTGGCCAACTGTTTTTACTGACTATGTGTGTTTTTTATTACTCCTCGTCTGTTCATCGTTCCCTGTTATGTTTGTCCCGTTTTATCCATGTACGTTTTAGTCTGTCGAAAACTCAGCGTGTCAATTGTTTTAACATTCCGCAATTTTGTTCCTCTTTTTATATTTTATCTCTTATTGTCAATACATGTATGTCACATGGCTGAAGGGCAGCCACCGCAGCTGCTGCCAGCCGGCCAGCTATTTTTACAGTTGGCTTTAAAAAACAATAAAGGAAAAAAAACTGCCTGAGAGGCAGTCAGTGCTGCGTGTATGTTGAGTTCGTAATAAACGTGCTTTTAGTATAAGTGCTGTGTTTGGTTGCCTTCGAAGTCAAGCCTACTTCCATTGCAACGTGACAATATTCCAGAATTTTGTGAAACTTTTAAGGACAGAGATCTCCCATTATCGAGCTTTCTGCAGCCGCCGCGTTGCCAGAGTAGGCGTCGACGTCTGCGTCGCCGATTCTGCCGGCCGAGACGAGAACAATTCGCGGAACCCGTCCGCAGTTCTGCTTCGAGGGCAGAGAAGACGACGCGTAGTTCTGCGGTGTCGGCACTGAATGTTGCTGGGCACGAACCCACAGTCAGCATCACTTGTTTCCGTCTTGGCAACTGAGAAACGGTGAAGGCCGTGGCGGCAGCTATGGGGAACAGAGAGAGCGCAGTGTGTTTACTGCCACTGTTCGCTCGCGTGGGAAACAGCCTCGCGAATTTGTGTGTGGACGAACCAACAACAAAGTGCAAAAGGCGGGAGCAGTCGTCGGGTAGCTACCAGATGGACAGGGCTGTTCGCACTCTCCTTTAAACGCGCCTTTCACGTCTGACTGTTTGCCGCGAATCCTGTCCACACTCTCGCAAATGGAAAAGCAGGAATTTCTTCAAACTTACCCTGACATTTATCACTGAAACCTTTTTTTCGTCGATATTTCTTTAAAGGGGAATATTATCAGTAACAGAATGACACGCGCCAGTTCTCTAAATGACACAGAACGAGAGATATTGGACCACTGCAACTCGCCTGACAGAGGTCTTTTTACGAAACATAATCTGTATGTATTCCACTAAGTGACTTCTACTCTACGTTAAGGTTAAGCAGTCAACAATCCGAAGATTGGTTTGAACACTACTGTGCTTTACTAGGCATGGTCCTGTTTGGAGGTGGTATGCCGTTGCCTTCCTCCGACCTTCAGAACTGACTTACCCAGCCAGTTATAGGGGGACCTACAGTTTAACGTGGGTTCCGAACCACGGTGCTACTCGGTATTTTTCACATGAGCAATACTGCCAGAGGTGAAAGAAGTGGAAAGTGACAGATAAAAATCCTAGGACCTGGCAGGGATCGAACCCGCGACCTTTGGATTTGTTGTCTGGCACTCTACCACTGTGCAACCGAGGCGCAACCTACTCTACGTATCAAAAGGTAGATTCTTCATGAAAACATATTCCTCTTTACTTCATTACATTATAATTCGACAGCGTGACATATTCGAGCATTTCAAAATACGGGGCGGTTGCTGCTCCCTGGCTAGGCGTCCGTTGCAACTGCCAAACGACTTCTTGCGCCACACGCTCTATGTATTCTTACCGCCTCAGATCTGAAAAAGCAAACAAGTTTGGGACCGAAAGTCTCCGTACTGTTTTGTGAATTTTATAGCCTACTTCAGTTGACCATACAGTAAAGCTAAATCATTCCCTTCGCATCATTTGTGTATTACTTAGGTAGCGTTACATACCTAAAACTCACCACTGTCTAACAAGCATAATAAAACGCTTAATCATACGTGTAACTATTCTTTGGCTAAGGACTTTAAATGACTGGTTTCCGCTGCTAATTTATGCCTCTCAACTGAAACATGCTGCAGATTTGCCCCATTAATAAAATTTACTTGCGCATCGCTCACAGTTGCGTAACAATAACGTCTGCTGTCGGGAGAAGTAAACTGCAATCAAAAAGAGTAATTTCTTTCATGAAGTAATAGATCCAAGTATTATTACACGTTTTCGTAGATTACTAGTTGTAGCATGGAGGAGGAACGTTAAAGGTAAAAGTAATACACTGATTGTCTCTGTGAGTCGAAGAAGCGACATATTGTTGACTTTTGACTTTCGTGTCGATTGTGGCACAGATTATATCAAACTAAATTCATCACTCGAGCATACTGCTTCAAATCGTGCTTTACGAAAAACCGATTTCCAAAATTCCGTTCTGCTTCGTTATTAATTGGCCTAACTTTTCCTTGCTTTATCTCAAATGGTTACATGTTGCTCAATAATTAAATAGGAATGTGTCGAGCAGGGTTGCCAACGAGGTCATGATAAAAACCACCGAAGTGACTGTAAAATCCCACCAAAAACCACTGAACTTTCCGAAGTTCCCATGCAAATAAAAAAAAAAAAAAAAAAAAAAAAAAAAAAAAAAAAAAAAAAAACACTGTCTACTCGTTTCTTCTTGACCGATTGATTTGAAATCAATACTAGTATATCTGTATACACACTAGACGGAAATACAAAAAAAAAGTTGTTTATTCAAAAGCACTTCAGTAAATATGTTATATATAAAAACAAACAATAATTACTTTGAGCCATTGCAATGCTTGTCGGGTAAAGACAGCAAATTGTGAAATATTTGAACTTGAAAACAGAAAGTAATCCTGTCTGGAAAGGAGTTCAGCGTCAGTCATACTATTGTCTTTATTTTATGTCAGAAGATCTAGATTTCAGCTATATTCCAATGTAATCACATCTGAAAAAAAGTCATTTTCACAACAAGAAAAATCTGATAAAGTTCTGTAGCAACAAATACATACCATTATCACAATGTCAGTTCTTCGTCCTCGACGTCATCACCATCATCTTCGACAGCATCGGCGCCCAATGTATATGCAGCTGTAGTCATATTAGCGATATCTTTTAAAACATTGTCAGGAAATTCATGATCTCGACAGCATTTCCCCAGTCTTCTTAAGGCTGCACGGATGGTCAGAATGGCATTAATCATTCTGTTTCCCATCCTGTTTCCAAGTCTCGTCTTCACCAAATTAAGCTGACTGAATGCCCTCCCTACTTCGTCGTTTGACCATGGCAATACTAGTAAACACATGGCAAGATTACACAGTTTTTGAAAGGGATTTTTGCCACTCGCATCTTTCCATTGTAACACTTCACTCCACAATGATACAGTGTTGTTAACATTTTTCCACTCAATTAAATTTAACTTAGCCCACTGAAGTTCAATTTTGAAGTGTTTTCGGGAGGAAAATGCATCAGTTCTGAAACGGGGACGATTGACTCTTTATGCACTTTCAAACAGTTTTCTGGTCCTAGGTTGGAGATCTTGCTCAAGACATCTACATTTGATGGCAAGCGCTGTTGCAGCTGTGTTACAAGAGCAAATAAAAAAAACGCACATCTTCCTCTGAGGACAGCTTCTGTTTCCGATGACATAACTCCCGACTTTTTTAGAAAACGATTTTATTAAAATCCACCAACATTCCCACCTCCCACTGACTCAGATTTTTTACCACCGTCGGCTTTAAAAAACCACCATATTCGGTGGGAAACCACTGACGTTGGCAACCCTGGTGTCGACCATTCTTGTGAAACGAGAGATCACAAGCCAAATCACTGCACAAACTAACAATAAATTTCAAATTTCTGGATACACGGCGGAAACTGCTGTGGGCCAAACCTACTGGCGACGACAGTCCTGTCTGCCTCAGAGTGTGAACGAAACCTCGAGAATCGGGACAGGTCAACAGGCCACGCCGAGCTGCCGGACAAGGCGTCCATGTCCGCCAGAACAATGGCGAAGGAGGTAGTGGAACATGTGCGGAACAAAACGGAGTCCATTCTTTGTTTCCGTGGCAGAAAGAGTGTCGCGAATTCACTCCTGAACAAGACAATAACCAAGTCTGCTAGATATCCACACGTAGGATTACCAGATGTCCGTCTTCAGAAAACAGGACATTTCTAGGTTCATAAAATAACCTTCTCTCTGTCTCTCTCTCTCTCGTATTGACAACTCAAATTCTAGTGATGTCTCTACTGTATTATCAGAGTCTTGTTTGTAATACATGTTACGCGTCTTACGAAATTTGTTCATCTTAAAAATTAAGAAGAACGATATGTTGAGACCTGTACAACGAATTACATGACTTCATAGCAGTGAAGCCCTAATATTTCATCACTTCACCACTCGTAGTCATCATACTTACACCTTGCCGATCACCCCTGTTTTCACCTGAAATTTTTTACGATGCATCGTTTACGGAAACCGTAGTACTGTTGACTGTAAAATCGACCTGAATAAAGTAACTGCAAAAATTGTATTAGCGTACCTTGATATAGCTATGCTCCCCTTTCGGATCAGACCGACGTGATTATATGCATGATTTGCATCTAGATTCTAGTGAGTGAATGGAATATGTAAGGCCTAGGTGAAAAAAGCAGTGAATAAAAATTTTGAAAGCATTTTTATTTTTATTTTTTTTATTTTTTTTTTAACAGCGATCTTGAAAATTTTCATTAAATGAATAAAATAAGCTTTTAATTTACCATACAAAGTCTCCCAATTATTAAAAACTACTCAGTTTTTAGGATAAAAACTTTAAATCGATGTTTTCAAAACACTGTTTATGTAGTTACGTCTCGTTGGTTTTTAAACAGTCGAATGGTGAAGCGGCAATGTTGACTGTGGCATCTGCCCTTATTTGTATGAAGTTTTGAACAAGGATTTAACTGATGTATAACGAACATTGCACTAGCTTTTGATCTTAAAGACATAAGTGTGGTTGACAGACAACACACGGAACTGCCGAGTCCCAGGACGAAGACTGATCGTCTTATTTTTGGGTGTCACACAACACCACGACCGGTGGAAGGGGGGGGGGAGAGTTTCATATTATACTATGTGTATTGCACTGGCTTGCATTGTTGCAGACGTATATTTTTAATTGGCGGCCTTGAAGCTCGACAATTGCCACGCCAATTATTTCAGTTGTTCCGAATAGCTTGACCTCTGAGCAGCGACGGCACAGAAACGATAAAATTCAAAAATCACATTGTTTCAAGAAAGGTTAAATTGTCTAGAGTTAGTGATTGTGACATTTCAGAGAGTTATATTTACATACTTTCAAGTTGAAGCAGTTTCACAACGCAAAAAAAAGAGGACATTTCCCCATTTTGGTAAAAACCCGGCCGGACCATTTTTAGGGTCCAACCATTATTCTTGCCTCTGTGTTGCTAAATATCGTCGGTAACTGTGAACTGACGGAAAATATTTGTCACGGATGACTAAACTGCAGTCTAAATTTGATTTATTCGAAAGGCTGACAAGAGGAACGAACTCGATCAGGTTTCACTCTGATTCACTGCATTATACGCTATGGAATTTTCGGAAAGGCGGCACATTATACTGCAGACACGTCCGATATTTTACTAGGTTTATCTCGAGTCCAAAAGATAGTCCCATCGGAGGTCGACCCCCGTTTTGTTGTCGTATTACTAAAGTACGAGGTCGCAGCTTCGTTTTCTTCAGCCACGATTTTTTGCTGCAGTCTGTTCTCTCGCCAAAGCGGTACCTCGTAGGCCAACCGAAAAAGAGTGATGTAAAACGTTAATAATGACTACAGAGCTTGTGGGTACAACGGTTAACCGCTACAGGACACCGAGAGCAGCCTCTGTTCGTCGGCATTGCCATAAGAAACAGCGACCTCTGTCATCGTGATTTCAGAAACCACTCTTTCGCATAGTACTAAGGAAATAGAAAATAAAACATGCTGTTCTATTGTGTTGACAATGAGAGTGACAATGTCTAGTTACGAATAATTTTTGTTTCTCTGTGTTCACGCATTCCAATAGGAGCTGCCGACGTAAGAGACAATATCTTCTTATTCGCAGAAATATCATCGTGTAACACGAGAAACAAGTTTTATGCCACCTGACTCCACGTGGCGACACGAATTCCCAGAATGTCGCCACATTTTAATTTCCATAACTTCGACTTTGTATTTTTTCCGTAAGTTGAAGGTGATGGTCGCTACGGATGTTTACCCTCGTTTCATTCCTAGTAAAATAGGAACCAAAATGCTTACAGAAGATGGCGGTTTTCCGTTCTCTCTTAGGCACCGAAGGCTAATGTGGCTGTGACGATTCACAAATAGGGTTGCCAGATCTCCGGGCGCCGCCCGGAGTGCCCGGGTTTGGAATGAATTCTCCTAGTCTACGGGACAATCACTCTCATCTCCGGGCTTCAATGTAACCTTCATCTTAACCCCCCTTTTTTTTAACGACGCTTTTTAAGTTCTATGCTCATGTAGCGACGATCTACATCGAACTTAACGTAACTGAAACTAAGGACGAACACAACATCCATGCCCTAGGGGAGATTCGAACCTCTGGCGGGAGCAGCCTCGCGCACCGTGGCAAGACGCCTCAGTGCGTTCGGCCATTACCGGACGGACGGCTCGTCTCGAGTAATTATCAATAACTTTATATAAATGTCAATTTCTTGTTGTAACAAACGCTACTTTTCTATTCTTCCTCTGAAAACTTTTCATTGTTGCGTCGGTAGTAATCGGCTAGCGCATTATTAAGCAAACACTGTTGCGGCAACGTGTCAACTGGCGACGTCTATTATTTGTGTTCGTTCGATCATTGTTTGTTATCAGTTTACCGGCAATTTTTGGAATACTCGGATCGTGTGTGAACAGACAAGCTTACATTAACTCAGATTAGTGAGTAATAACAGTGAAATGAAGAGACGATATCTAAGTTCGTTTCGTGAAGAATGGCTACAAAAAGTCGATACTGATGAGTGTATGTGTAAGTGCAGAATATGCAATATCTTATTTACTGTTAAGTACGACGGAGTGAAAGCTGTGAATAAACATTTACAATCAGAAAGACACAAAGTGAATGTTACCGTAAAAGAAGAACCAGTCGCTTCTTAAATTCTTGCTGAAACAATTTTCTGCAGAAGACGATCATTCTTACAATTCTCAATATTGTGGTAATAAGCTATATCCTTATGTTTTTAGAGATTCCTGGTAGTTTCACAGATAGGTAAAAAAAACGTTCTCACGAAATGTCAGTTTGGTTTTCAGAAAGGCTTTTCAACAGAAAATGCTATATTTACTTTCACCAATGAAATATTAAAAGCTCAATAACCAGACGTCACCTGTTGGGATTTTTTGTGATCTCTCCAAGGCTTTTGATTGTGTAAATCATGGAATTCTTCTAGAAAAACTAAAGTATTGTGGTATGAATGGGACAGTGTACAAATGGTTTAAACCATACCTAACAGGAAGAGTGCAGAAAGTTGACATAAGTCTTTCACATAATATGCAAAATACAGATGAGACCTCACACTGGGTAGAAATCAAAAATGGGGTGCCACACGGTTCGGTCTAGGGCTCTTTGCAGTTCTTAATATATATTAATGACTTGCTATTCTGTATTCATGAATATGCAAAGCTGGTTCTTTTGCTGATGATACAAGTATAGTTATTACACCTGACAGACAAGAACTAACTGATGAAATTGTAAACAACGTCTTTCAGAATATCATTAAGTGGTTCTCAGCAAATTGACTGTCATTAAATTTTGATAAAACACAGTACATACAGTTCCATACAGTATGTGGAATGACACCATCAATAAATATAGACTTTGATCAGAAATCTGTAGCAAGTTCATAGCTCCGAAGAAAGTGTAACATTTCTTGTGTTGACCTACCGCATTAAAATTTCCCGTCACCTATTATTTTATAAGTTACAAAGGCAAACACACTTAGTGAAACACCCTGTATATCATACTTACAATGTCGTACTGTTTGGAAAAACTTCCATGACACGAAGTTCTATTAAGTTCGTCGACATATTTGTATCTCGCCTGTTAAAAATGAAATAAAATGTTTCCTGTTTTTGCAACAGAGAAGTTTGTTTTGCACCTGCATCAGAGTGACAGCAGCCCTCTCGTATACGCTTCCTCGTGTTGGCCCACGAACCGAAAAAATGGTTTCTGTTCATCGAAAGAAGTTACAGAAATTCAATAGAAATTGAAAAATTTCTCAGGATCTGCTCGAAGTGTCCCGTGAAGGCAATGGAAATTTTCTAAGCTTAAACCTGAAGTAATATTTGGGTGGTACCATTGGTTTGTTTCTGTACTCAGCTTTTCTTCATAGCAACTGCTGCAGTGCTCAACAACAATGACCACTTCCCCTAAAATAAACGTTTCGTCAGTATCTGGTTCTAGAAACTGCCCGGCGACAGCAGCAGTTACACACCTACCACCTGACCTCGTGGGGGTCAGCTCTGACCGCCAAACACCAGTGGGTCTCCACATCCCGTGTCAGAGGGGCCTTGTGGGGGAGCTGTGCAATCGACAAAACTCTGTTATTAAAATTTTACTCGGGGTTTGCCAACTTGTTGGGTCTCTCTGTGGAATCTAATTTCGAATTAATTTATTTATCAAATAGGTATAATATGAAGACTAGTATCAACTAGCAGGAGTGAAATATAGGGAGCGTAAGGTTGTTTACAACTTGTACAAAAACCAGACAGTGGCTGTCAGAGTTGAAGGGCATGAAAGGGATGCAGTGGTTGGGAAGGGAGTGAGACAGAGTTGTGGCCTTTCTCCAATGTTATTCAATTTGTACATTGAACAAGCTATAAAGGAAAGCAAGGAGAAATTTGGTGAAGGAATACAAGTTCAGGGGGAAGAATTAAAAATATTGCGTTTTGCCGATGACATAGTAACAGCAAAGGACCTGGAAGAGCAATTGAACGGAATGGATAGTGTGCTGAAAGGTGCATATAAGATGAACATTAACAAGAGCAAAACTAGGGTAATGGAGTGCAGTGTAAGAAAATCAGGTGATGCTGAAGGAATTAGATTGGGAAACGAAGCAATAAAGGAGGTAGATGAGTTCTGTTACTTGGGCAGTAAAATAACAAATTATGGTCGCAGTACAGAGGATATAAAATGCAGAATGGCAATGGGTAGAAAAGCGTTCTTGAAAAAGAGAAATTTGTTAAACTCGAATATTGATTTAAACCTAAGGAAGTCCTTTCTGAAGGCATTTGTATGGAGTGTTGCCTTGTATGGGAGTGAGACATGGACGATAAACAGTGCGGGCAGGAAGAGGATTGAGGCTTTTGAAATATGGTGCTAGAGAAGAATGCTGAAGATTAGGTGGGTGGATCGCGTAACTAATGACGAGGTACTGAACAGAATTGGGGAGAAAAGAAATTTCTGGCATACCTTGACTAAAAGAAGGGATAGATTGGTGGGACACATTCTTAGATATAAAGGAATTGTGAATTTAGCGTTGGAGGGAAGTGTGTGGGGTAGAAATCGCAGAGGAAGACCAAGAGATGGATACAGTAAGCAGATTCAGACAGATGTAGGTTGCTGTTCTTATGTGGAGATGAAGAAGCTTGCTCAGGATAGGGTATTGTGGAGAGCTGCATCAAACCAGTCTCCAGACTGAAGACCACAACCAAAAAACCAGTATTAACGGTCAATATAATTTTTGTCCCTGGGGCGCCAGTGAACTTAGAAGTTATTTGTTTATTATGTCTGAAGTCACTTAGAAACCAGTACCAGCACAACATCTCTAATAAACCAGACCACAACTACGCCTCGGCAGGCTCAAGTGGCCGCGGCAGTGGGTGGGTATCGTGTGCTGCGGTTGTACTGTGAGCGGTTCTGTCTCTGCTGTGCTGGAGGCGAGAGCCCACCGTTCACATGTGGCGATGATTGCTACATTGCAAAGGCCCCGCAAATAATATGTAATACAATATAATATAACCGACAGTTACGTCCGTCTTTAAGTCAAGTTGTCTGATTGCCAACACACAAACGTAAACCTACACAGTCTCAAACTGCGACACTCTGTCCATCACCACAACACACGCAGTCAGCCACACATTGACGTCACAGGTGCTAGACATGCAAAGATACGACACTGTTGGGAATACAGGGGATAAGACTGTTTAAGATGTTGCTGGAAGAAGCTCACAATGCGTCGTCGAGTATGTTTAAAAACACCGTGTCGTAATGGCTAAAAGAAAAAGTATTTTATACATTTGAATAATTCTCACCATGCCCTAAATATGTGACATGGTTGTGAATGGTTCGAGTAGGATTAAGGCATTTATAATATGATGTAAAATTTTTATCACGATAACGAAAATTGGTCCAAACTCTTTCGGGTCATTTATAGCACGCAATTACACCCGTCAGCTTTGAGCTGCGTGCGTGTTTGTAGAAGGCGTGAGTAATTGTGTGGTGACCGGGTTAAAGGCGACAGTTTGTTTACAAACAGAACAGATCAATATTTTGTGTTTAAAAAGATGTAGGTGTAGGGTAATACAAAGTTGTTTTTTTTTCGTGTGTGAGCGCCTAAGCCACGAATGTTTGGCGTGAGACCTGTGATCGATGGTACATTCTGTTATTGTAATTTACGAGGGTAACTATAGATTATTTATTATCTACTGTATACAAGTAATAAGATATCCCGTATACGGGTTTGGCGACACGTTGATGATTTCATGGATCATACCAGATGGGTGAATCGTGTCGGTAAAATATTGCCGCTCTTTCAAAATATGAGTGCCATTTATGTAACTGCATGTTTAAGCTTATGGTGCTTACGTAATTGTACATTTGAGTGTGTGTGTAGGGCAAAGTGGGGCTAGTGTGGACACTTTTTATGTTTCGTGTTTTGTCTTACACCAAACTGGTGCAGATTTAGAAACCTTAGCATTAAGCAGTTTCCACTCTAAAAGAAGCATTGAAGTAATTCTTCATACCTTCAATATTTTAACCACAAAAAAAAATGTCTGCAATCACATGTACCCCATGGTGGGCTAAGTGTGACCAATGGCTGAAATTCCGTAGGCTTAAAGTGGACATTACGCTTTTTGTGTAAATAAGACCAAAATTACCACAAAAGTTTCATTTACACCTTAATAAAATGAACATTAACTGGAACATTCTCCCTTGTCTTTGTGTTTTTGTTGAAGGCAGGAGACAAGCAATGTCAGACCTCTCCAAACTGATGCATCTGGTACAACAGAGAACCCAAATCCAGAGTCTTTTTTCCGCAAATAGGAAACGAACACTTCCTTTTCCCAACTGTATGGTTAACTTGGCCTACATAATATCTATGTCAAACAAACCAAAACAAAATCTCCAAACCTCACTTCCTCATCATCTGCCAACTTTGTTAGCTTTTGGCTTCATCATATTTTTCACAGCATCCTTCTTCCTCACTTTCCAGTACCCTTGGTGGAAAGGCTTTCATTTTTTGCATATGTCTTCAATTCCCTTTTGTCCTGCAGCCATCGCCGATGCTTCTAGTTGGTCTTCGACTGCAGCGCCAGTGTAAACTGCTGACTTGTTTGCAGCTTTTGAACAGGTGTCGGCCTACACCCTGGGCCACACCTCCAGTGGAAGGTGAGGGGGAGGTGTCCCACGGCTGCTGCCTGCTGGCTGCTCAGGCTCTGCGTAATGAAGTCACAAGCTCGCCATCTACAGCATAAATATTTCACATAAAATAATTTTAACAGTAAACATTTTTTATATGACACCAAACACTAACGAATCTATTTTATTTAGATGGAGTATTGCACATAAAAGATAGGATACTTTTTATATATTCTTAAATCATGCCGCCGCCCAGGCCGCAGCCGCCGCCGCATCCGCCCAGGCCCAGCACCTGGTCCGCAGCCCAGCAGTGCCGTCGCCGCCACCCAGCAGTGCCGCCGCTGCCGCCGCCGCTGCCATCGCCGCCCTTCAGGCCGCCGCAGTCGCCGCCGCCGTCGTAGCAGCACCAACCTCCACGCCGACGCTACCCAGGCCCAGCTCCTGGTCCGCCGCCCAGCAGTGCCGTCGCTGCCGCCCAGCAGTGCTGCCGCCGCCGCTGCCATCGTCGCCCTGCAGTGCCGCCGCCACCATCATAGCAGCATCAACCTCACGCCTCCGCCGACGACGCCCAGGCCCAGCCCCTGGTCCACCACCCAGCAGTGCCGCCGCCGACGCCCAGCAGTGCCGCCGCCGACGTCCCACACCTAACCCAAGGCGGAGTGGCGATCGTCCATCTCCGTCACCACCTCGTCCGGCTACACCCTCTCCACAATGACCCCACTGAACACTTGATCCTCAGCCTCTTTCTTCCCTCCCTCACTATCACTCTCGCCACCATTTACATTCGCCCCACCTCTCCTATCCCGTACGATTTCCTCTCCCATGTCGACCGCACCTTCCCAACCTATGTCAGTGCCGCTGACCTCAACCTTCATTTCCGTCACCCCGCTGAACTCCGGCGGTAGCGTCAATTCGTCACCACCTCGCTCCGGGGCGACATCTTTCCCCTTTCCCGCCCAACCCGCCCCGAAAGCAACACCACGCCCGATGCAGTTCTGGCGTCTCCCAACCTCCTGGGGCGCATCACAGCGGACGTCCTAGACCTAATAGGCAGTGACCACGCCCCTGTCCTACTTACCCTTGACCACCGCCCCCGCCCTGCCCGCGCTCCTTGTCTCTTGCCCCCTCCCAAACTCGTCCATGATTATTCCCGTGCCGACTGGGATGCCTACCGTCGCTCCATTGACACCTCGGTCGAAAGCCACCCACTACCCCTCCATACTCCCGCCGATATTGACCATGCCTCCCCCTTTCTCTAACAGACCGTTGCTGACGCGGTCCATGCCCACATCCCCACCCGGGCGATCTATCCTCACCGCCCTACCCTTCCTCCACAGGCCGTCCTTCTCCTCCGCGAATCCCGCCGTCTGTACCGCTCCTTTCTCCGGACCCGTGACTGGGATACTCTCCAACGCCACCGGCAACTCCAAAGACACATCAGAAACCTTTTGTCCGTGAAGAAACGCCGGGACTGGCGCCAAACATGCACCCGCCTTAACTCGCTCCTCCCGGTCTATTCCGCCAAGTACTGGCGTGCCTTCCGCCGCCTTACTGGCAGTCACTCCTCCCCCCACTACCCACTCCTCCATGATGATCGTCCTTTCCCTGACAACGCCAGTAAGGCAGAACATTTTGCCTCCTACCTTTCCGACGTCTTTTCCATTCCCAATGATCCCCTTTTTGACTACTCTCTCTTCCCGGACGTCCATGAGCGCACCGACACCTACTCTCCACCACTCGCCCCCGGCTTCCAGTACTTGGACCACATTCCTCCCTCAGAATTGAACACTCCCATTACTGCCCGTGACATAATAGACACTCTTCGCACGAAACGAAACACCGCCCCCGGTCACGACCGGCTGACCTACCGCCACCTTCGCACATGCCCCCTCTCATTTCATGAAGTCCTTGCCAAACTCTACAACGTCATCCTTTATACTGGCTTCTTCCCCGACCTGTGGAAAACCTCCTGTATTCTCATGTTCCTCAAACCCGACAAACCCCCATCCCAGACCTCGTCCTACCGTCCCATCAGTCTTACCTCCGTGTTCAGCAAGGTCCTGGAAACCATCCTTTCCCGTCGAATCCACCAGCACCTCCACCGCCACCAGTTTCTCCCCCCCTCCCAATGTGGCTTCCGACCCTCCTTCTCTGCCGACGACCAGCTCGTTCGCCTGACTCATCTCCTCTCCATCCAACTCAACTCCCGTCGCTCCGCAATCTTTGTATCCCTCGACAGCCAAAAAGCCTACGACCGAGTATGGCATTCCGGTCTCCTCTTCAAGATCCAGCTCTACGCCCTTCCCATTAATTACGTCCGCCTCATCGCTTCCTTCCTTACCCGCCGCCCCTCCTATGTCACTGTCTGCAACTCCGACTCCCGCATATTCTACCCCTCCGCCAGGGTGCCACAGGGCTCAGTCCTCCCTCCCCTCCTCTATCTTCTCTACTCTGCCGGCATGCCTCAACCCAAACCTCCCATCTATCTCCTCCAATATGCTGATGACACCGCTCTCCTGGCCCTCGCCCCCTCCCTTGCCCGTTCCCAGGTTTTGCTCCAGTCCCACCTCACCGAGTTCGCCTCCTGGTGTAACCGGTGGCTCCTCTCTGTCAATCCAGACAAATCCCAGGCAATAGTCATAGGTCGTACTACCCGCTCCTTCCGCCTCCACGATTTCTATCTTACCCTCCACAACCGCCCAATCCGCCACACCCCCACCCTAAAATACCTTGGCCTTACCCTTGACCGCCAACTGTCCTGGACTCCCTACCTCAAATCCCTCCATGAGAAAGCTCTGTCCCGCCTCAACCTCCTGAAACTCCTTACCGGCCGGACGTGGGGCCTCCACCCTTCCACTGTCCTCCACACCTATAAATCAATCATGCGCCCTGTCCTTTGTTCCTTCCACCCTGCCTGGATATCGGCCCCTCCTACTTTCTACAAATCCCTCCAGATCCTAGAACGCCACGCCCTCCGCCTCGCATACCGTATCAGACTCCCTTCCCCCACGCGGATCCTCTATGACCTCATCCCATTCCCTCCTCTCCTACAACACCTCAAACATCTCCGGCTCCTTTACACATCCCGCAAAACTGAGTCCCAAAACCCTCTGGTCCACGCTATTCTCACAAATCCCGGGCCTCTGCCGCACCTCCGCCAAACCGTTCCTCCTGGTCTTCACCTACATATGCTCCGTATCCTCTCCCAGGGTAATTTCCGCACCCTTCCTCTACTGGATACCGAACTTCGTCCCGATATCTAACCATCCTACCATCTCTGATCCCTTCCCCATAGCATCAGCACCCCTCCCCTCTCTCCCGTCTCTTTTCCTTCCCGCCCGCTTGGCTACCCCTCTCCCATGCCCAGAATCTCGTCATTCCTTCTCTCCCCTCCTTTCTCTCTCTTCCCTCCCCTTCTCCCCCTCCCCCACGCTTCCCCCATCCCTGTCCCCCCCTTCCGCCGCCTTCCCCACCCCCTGCGGGGGCGACTTGACTTTTTACCGTCATGTACAGTGCCAGTGTGTCCAGTGTCCTGTGTTTTTTAAATCAGTGCCTCTGTGTTCGCCGTCCACAAGTTTTATTCTGTGCTCCGTCCAGTGTCTTCGTGTTCTGTACTTAGTGTTTCTGCAATGTACTTTTAACTCGTCACCGTGGCCAACTGTTTTTACTGACTATGTGTGTTTTTTATTACTCCTCGTCTGTTCATCGTTCCCTGTTATATGTTTGTCCCGTTTTATCCCTGTACGTTTTAGTCTGTCGAAAACTCAGCGTGTCAATTGTTTTAACATTCCGCAATTTTGTTCCTCTTTTTATATTTTATCTCTTATTGTCAATACATGTATGTCACATGGCTGAAGGGCAGCCACCGCAGCTGCTGCCAGCCGGCCAGCTATTTTTACAGTTGGCTTTAAAAAACAATAAAGGAAAAAAAACTGCCTGAGAGGCAGTCAGTGCTGCGTGTATGTTGAGTTCGTAATAAACGTGCTTTCAGTATAAGTGCTGTGTTTGGTTGCCTTCGAAGTCAAGCCTACTTCCATTGCAACGTGACAATATTCCAGAATTTTGTGAAACTTTTAAGGACAGAGATCTCCCATTATCGAGCTTTCTGCAGCCGCCGCGTTGCCAGAGTAGGCGTCGACGTCTGCGTCGCCGATTCTGCCGGCCGAGACGAGAACCATTCGCGGAACCCGTCCGCAGTTCTGCTTCGAGGGCAGAGAAGACGACGCGTAGTTCTGCGGTGTCGGCACTGAATGTTGCTGGGCACGAACCCACAGTCAGCATCACTTGTTTCCGTCTTGGCAACTGAGAAACGGTGGAGGCAGTGGCGGCAGCTATGGGGAACGGAGAGAGCGCGGTGTGTTTACTGCCACTGTTCGCTCGCGTGGGAAACAGCCTCGCGAATTTGTGTGTGGACAAACCGACAACAAAGTGCAAAAGGCGGGAGCAGTCGTCGGGTAGCTACCAGATGGACAGGGCTGTTCGCACTCTCCTTTAAACGCGCCTTTCACGTCTGACTGTTTGCCGCGAATCCTGTCCACACTCTCGCAAATGGAAAAGCAGGAATTTCTTCAAACTTACCCTGACATTTATCACTGAAACATATTTTACGTCGATATTTCTTTAAAGGAGAATATTATCAGTAACAGAATGACACGCGCCAGTTCTCTAAATGACACAGAACGAGAGATATTGGACCACTGCAACTCGCCTATCTGACAGAGGTCTTTTTACGAAACATAATCTGTATGTATTCCACTAAGTGACTTCTTCTCTACGTTAAGGTTAAGCAGTCAACAATCCGAAGATTGGTTTGAACACCACTGTGCTTTACTAGGCATGGTCCTGTTTGGAGGTGGTATGCCGTTGCCTTCCTCCGACCTTCAGAACTGACTTACCCAGCCAGTTATAGGGGGACCTACAGTTTAACGTGGGTTCCGAACCACGGTGCTACTCGGTATTTTTCACATGAGCAATACTGCCAGAGGTGAAAGAAGTGGAAAGTGACAGATAAAAATCCTAGGACCTGGCGGGGATCGAACCCGCGACCTTTGGATTTGTAGTCTGGCACTCTACCACTGTGCAACCGAGGCGCAACCTACTCTACGTATCAAAAGGTAAATTCTTCATGAAAACATATTCCTCTTTACTTCATTACATTATAATTCGACAGCGTGACATATTCGAGCATTTCAAAATACGGGGCGGTAGCTGCTCCCTGGCTAGGCGTCCGTTGCAACTGCCAAACGACTTCTTGCGCCACACGCTCTATGTATTCTTACCGCCTCAGATCTGAAAAAGCAAACAAGTTTGGGACCGAAAGTCTCCGTACTGTTTTGTGAATTTTATAGCCTACTTCAGTTGACCATACAGTAAAGCTAAATCATTCCCTTCGCATCATTTGTGTATTACTTAGGTAGCGTTACATACCTAAAACTCACCACTGTCTAACAAGCATAATAAAACGCTTAATCAAACGTGTAACTATTCTTTGGCTAAGGACTTTAAATGACTGGTTTCCGCTGCTAATTTATGCCTCTCAACTGAAACATGCTGCAGATTTGCCCCATTAATAAAATTTACTTGCGCATCGCTCACAGTTGCGTAACAATAACGTCTGCTGTCGGGAGAAGTAAACTGCAATCAAAAAGAGTAATTTCTTTCATGAAGTGATAGATCCAAGTATTATTACACGTTTTCGTAGATTACTAGTTGTAGCATGGAGGAGGAACGTTAAAGGTAAAAGTAATACACTGATTGTCTCTGTGAGTCGAAGAAGCGACATATTGTTGACTTTTGACTTTCGCGTCGATTGTGGCACAGATTATATCAAACGAAATTCATCACTCGAGCATACTGCTTCAAATCGTGCTTTACGAAAAACCGTTTTCCAAAATTCCGTTCTGCTTCGTTATTAATTGGCCTAACTTTTCCTTGCTTTATCTCAAATGGTTACATGTTGCTCAATAATTAAATAGGAATGTGTCGACCAGGGTTGCCCACGAGGTCATGATAAAAACCACCGAAGTGACTGTAAAATCCCACCAAAAACCACCGAACTTTCCGAAGTTCCCATGCAAAAAAAAAAAAAAAAAAAAAAACCACTGTCTACTCGTTTCTTCTTGACCGATTGATTTGAAATCAATACTAGTATATCTGTATACACACTAGACGGAAATACAAAAAAAAAAGTTGTTTATTCAAAAGCACTTCAGTAAATATGTTATATATAAAAACAAACAATAATTACTTTGAGCCATTGCAATGCTTGTCGGGTAAAGACAGCAAATTGTGAAATATTTGAACTTGAAAACAGAAAGTAATCCTGTCTGGAAAGGAGTTCAGCGTCAGTCATACTATTGTCTTTATTTTATGTCAGAAGATCTAGATTTCAGCTATATTCCAATGTAATCACATCTGAAAAAAAGTCATTTTCACAACAAGAAAAATCTGATAAAGTTCTGTAGCAACAAATACATACCATTATCACAATGTCAGTTCTTCGTCCTCGACGTCATCACCATCATCTTCGACAGCATCGGCGCCCAATGTATATGCAGCTGTAGTCATATTAGCGATATCTTTTAAAACATTGTCAGGAAATTCATGATCTCGACAGCATTTCCCCAGTCTTCTTAAGGCTGCACGGATGGTCAGAATGGCATTAATCATTCTGTTTCCCATCCTGTTTCCAACTCTCGTCTTCACCAAATTTAGCTGACTGAATGCCCTCCCTACTTCGTCGTTTGACCATGGCAATACTAGTAAACACATGGCAAGATTACGCAGTTCTTGAAAGGGATTTTTGCCACTCGCATCTTTGCATTGTAACACTTCACTCCACAATGATACAGTGTTGTTAACATTTTTCCACTCAATTAAATTTAACTTAGCCCACTGAAGTTCAATTTTGAAGTGTTTTCAGGAGGAAAATGCATCAGTTCTGAAACGGGGACGATTGACTCTTTATGCACTTTCAAACAGTTTTCTGGTCCTAGATTGGAGATCTTGCTCAAAACATCTACATTTGATGGCAAGCGCTGTTGCAGCTGTGTTACAAGAGCAAATAAAAAAAACCGCACATCTTCCTCTGAGGACAGCTTCTGTTTCCAATGACACAACTCCCGACTTTTTTTAGTTCAGCAGGTTTTTTTTTTTTTTTTTTTTAGAAAACGATTTTATTAAAATCCACCAACATTCCCACCTCCCACTGACTCAGATTTTTTACCACCGTCGGCTTTAAAAAACCACCATATTCGGTGGGAAACCACTGAAGTTGGCAACCCTGGTGTCGACCATTCTTGTGAAACGAGAGATCACAAGCCAAATCACTGCACAAACTAACAATAAATTTCAAATTTCCGGATACACGGCGGAAACTGCTGTGGGCCAAACCTACTGGCGACGACAGTCCTGTCTGCCTCAGAGTGTGAGCGAAACCTCGAGAATCGGGACAGGTCAACAGGCCACGCCGAGCTGCCGGACAAGGCGTCCATGTCCGCCAGAATAATGGCGAAGGAGGTAGTGGAACATGTGCGGAACAAAACGGAGTCCATTCTTTGTTTCCGTGGCAGAAAGAGTGTCGCGAATTTACTCCTGAACAAGACAATAACCAAGTCTGCTAGATATCCACACGTAGGATTACCAGATGTCCGTCTTTAGAAAACAGGACATTTCTAGGTTCATTAAATAACCTTCTCTCTGTCTCTCTCTCTCTCGTATTGACAACTCAAATTCTAGTAATGTCTCTACTGTATTATCAGAGTCTTGTTTGTAATACATGTTACGCGTCTTACGAAATTTGTTCATCTTAAAAATTAAGAAGAATGATATGTTGAGACCTGTACAACGAATTACATGACTACATAGCATTGAAGCCCTAATATTTCATCACTTCACCACCTGTAGTCATCATCTTATGTGCTGAACATTTTCTCCATACTTACACCTTGCCGACCACCCCTGTTTTCACCTGAAATTTTTTACGATACATCGTTTACGGAAACCGTAGTACTGTTGACTGTAAAATCGACCTGAATAAAGTAACTGCAAAAATTGTATAAGTGTACTTTGATATTGCTATGCTCCCATTTCGGATCAGACCGACGTGATTATATGCATGATTTGCATCTAGATTCTAGTGAGTGAATGGAATATGTAAGGCCTAGGTGAAAAAAGCAATGAATAAAAATTTTGAAAGCATTTTTTTTTTTTTTTGAACAGCGATCTTGAAAATTTTCATTAAATGAATAAAATAAGCTTTTAATTTACCATACAAAGTCTCCCAATTATTAAAAACTACTCAGTTTTTAGGATAAAAACTTTAAATCGATGTTTTCAAAACACTGTTTATGTAGTTACGTCTCGTTGGTTTTTAAACAGTCGAATGGTGAAGCGGCAATGTTGACTGTGACATCTGACCTTATTTGTATCAAGTTTTGAACAAGGATTTAACTGATGTATAACGAACATTGCACTAGCTTTTGATCTTAAAGACATAAGTGTGGTTGACAGACAACACACGGAACTGCCGAGTCCCAGGACGAAGACTGATCGTCTTATTTTTGGGTGTCACACAACACCACGACCGGTGGAAGGGGGGGGGGGAAGAGTTTCATATTATACTATGTGTATTGCACTGGCTTGCATTGTTGCAGACGTATATTTTTAATTGGCGGCCTTGAAGCTCGACAATTGCCACGCCAATTATTTCAGTTGTTCCGAATAGCTTGACCTCTGAGCAGCGACGGCACAGAAACGATAAAATTCAAAAATCACATTGTTTCAAGAAAGGTTAAATTGTCTAGAGTTAGTGATTGTGACATTTCAGAGAGTTATATTTACATACTTTCAAGTTGAAGCAGTTTCACAACGCAAAAAAAAAGAGGACATTTCCCCATTTTGGTAAAAACCCGGCCGGACCATTTTTAGGGTCCAAACAAAGAGGACATTTCCCCATTTTGTTAAAAACCCGGCCGGACCATTTTTAGGGTCCAAACAAAGAGGACATTTCCCCATTTTGTTAAAAACCCGGCCGGATCATTTTTAGGGTCCAAACAAAGAGGACATGTCCGGGTAAAAAAGGACGCCTGGTAACCTTACCCACACGGGAACTTAAACACAGGGTGGCAAGTACAATTACACTGCTTACTAGTGCCTAGTTATCCATTATTCTTGCCTCTGTGTTGCTAAATATCGTCGGTAACTGTGAACTGACGGAAAATATTTGTCACGGATGACTAAACTGCAGTCTAAATTTGATTTATTCGAAAGGCTGACAAGAGGAACGAACTCGATCAGGTTTCACTCTGATTCACTGCATTATACGCTATGGAATTTTCGGAAAGGCGGCACATTATACTGCAGACACGTCCGATATTTTACTAGGTTTATCTCGAGTCCAAAAGATAGTCCCATCGGAGGTCGACCCCCGTTTTGTTGTCGTATTACTAAAGTACGAGGTCGCAGCTTCGTTTTCTTCAGCCACGATTTTTTGCTGCAGTCTGTTCTCTCGCCAAAGCGGTACCTCGTAGGCCAACCGAAAAAGAGTGATGTAAAACGTTAATAATGACTACAGAGCTTGTGGGTACAACGGTTAACCGCTACAAGACACCGAGAGCAGCCTCTGTTCGTCGGCATTGCCATAAGAAACAGCGACCTCTGTCATCGTGATTTCAGAAACCACTCTTTCGCATAGTACTAAGGAAATAGAAAATAAAACATGCTGTTCTATTGTGTTGACAATGAGAGTGACAATGTCTAGTTACGAATAATTTTTGTTTCTCTGTGTTCACGCATTCCAATAGGAGCTGCCGACGTAAGAGACAATATCTTCTTATTCGCAGAAATATCATCGTGTAACACGAGAAACAAGTTTTATGCCACCTGACTCCACGTGGCGACACGAATTCCCAGAATGTCGCCACATTTTAATTTCCATAACTTCGACTTTGTATTTTTTCCGTAAGTTGAAGGTGATGGTCGCTACGGATGTTTACCCTCGTTTCATTCCTAGTAAAATAGGAACCAAAATGCTTACAGAAGATGGCGGTTTTCCGTTCTCTCTTAGGCACCGAAGGCTAATGTGGCTGTGACGATTCACAAATAGGGTTGCCAGATCTCCGGGCGCCGCCCGGAGTGCCCGGGTTTGGAATGAATTCTCCTGGTCTACGGGACAATCACTCTCATCTCCGGGCTTCAATGTAACCTTCATCTTAACCCCCCTTTTTTTTAACGACGTTTTTTAAGTTCTATGCTCATGTAGCGACGATCTACATCGAACTTAACGTAACTTAAACTAAGGACGAACACAACATCCATGCCCTAGGGGAGATTCGAACCTCTGGCGGGAGCAGCCTCGCGCACCGTGGCAAGACGCCTCAGTGCGTTCGGCCATTACCGGACGGACGGCTCGTCTCTAGTAATTATCAATAACTTTATATAAATGTCAATTTCTTGTTGTAACAAACGCTACTTTTCTATTCTTCCTCTGAAAACTTTTCATTGTTGCGTCGGTAGTAATCGGCTAGCGCATTATTAAGCAAACACTGTTGCGGCAACGTGTCAACTGGCGACGTCTATTATTTGTGTTCGTTCGATCATTGTTTGTTATCAGTTTACCGGCAATTTTTGGAATACTCGGATCGTGTGTGAACAGACAAGCTTACATTAACTCAGATTAGTGAGTAATAACAGTGAAATGAAGAGACGATATCTAAGTTCGTTTCGTGAAGAATGGCTACAAAAAGTCGATACTGATGAGTGTATGTGTAAGTGCAGAATATGCAATATCTTATTTACTGTTAAGTACGACGGAGTGAAAGCTGTGAATAAACATTTACAATCAGAAAGACACAAAGTGAATGTTACCGTAAAAGAAGAACCAGTCGCTTCTTAAATTCTTGCTGAAACAATTTTCTGCAGAAGACGATCATTCTTACAATTCTCAATATTGTGGTAATAAGCTACATCCTTATGTTTTTAGAGATTCCTCAGTGGCAACGAAAGTAAGATGCGGCCGAACAAGAAGCGAGGCATTAGTAAAAAATGTGCTTCTGCCTTATGCTAAAAAGTAGCTACTAAGCGAATTAAAGCAAAATGTCCCGTTTTCATTAGGCATTTTTTTTCCTTTTAGAATTCACGTGTAATCCTGTTTGGGGGGGGCGGAGTTGGTCGCAGTTGGGGGGGGGGGGGCGGTGAGTCATTGGCCAAGGGGGAGGGGGACACGTCTGGTCTCCAGGCCTGCCTCGAGTTCAATCTGGCAACCCTATTCACAAACTGGCCAGCCACGCATTAGCGAGAAGTGGCTTCCTGGAATTCTAGCGGTGTCCGCATCTTCATTCTCCTCTTCCCTCACAGTTTTCTTTCACTTTTAGTAACAATTTCTTCCCAGCGATGGATGTCGTGCGGATAAAAAGATTTTATTTATTTCACTGTTTTTTCTTGATGTTATTGATATATATAATATTACGAGCAGAACAAGTAATAACAAAGTTAACAGCATCACCTGTTTCGTGTCGATTCCGAAACTAAACACAATGTGAAAAATAATTTTACTTCATAGTAAGCAGATTCAAGTGGATGTGAGTTGCCGTTCTTATGAGGAGATGAAAAGGCTCGCTCAAGATAGAGTAGGGTGGAGAGCTGCATCAAACCAGTCTCCGGACTGAAGACCATAACAGCAACAATAATTTTACTTCCTGACAACATAAAGTTTCCAAATTCCGTTCGTAGATTGCTAGAAATCTATCGAGCGCCTAACTGCACTTGGCTTTGAGGAGTAGAAGCGCAGCCAAATAAAAAAATCAGTTCAATGAAAATGCAGCAAATATGGACACTCTATCTATAGCCGTCCAACAGCGGTCGCGAGAACCGAGACAACACGACGCGTCATTCGCCGCTCTTTGGAAAACTCTGGACAGGCGCCACGAATCATACTTGGGGCCACAGAGACACACACGTAGACTGAGCACGCCGTGGACTTCCTGCCGTGTTGGGATCTGAATTCAGAGGAGAAAATTCTCTACAACTTTGCCCCCTCATGTTTGTTTTTATCATATCTCAAATAATGTTCAAATTTTTGTATAGTCTATGGGACTTAACTTACAAACTACTTATGAACTACTTACAAACTAGGACGGCACAAATATCCGTGCCCGAGGGGGGATTCGAACCCCCGACCGTAGTGGCCGTGCAGACCGTGACTGGAGCGCCTTAGTCCCCTCGGCCACCGCCTAGCGTTTCAAAGATATTTTCAAAAATAATGACGATTTTGGGATGTATGTCTGTCTGTCTGTCCGTAACGTGTTCCTTTTTTTTTTTTTTAAGACGAACCGTTCATCGAGCAGCACCAAATTTTACAGACATGATTGTAGGCTGCCAGAGACCAGAACCTCCATTTTTCAAACTTTTCGGACAAAAAATACGGTAGTAAAACAAAAAAAAGCCGTTTGTAATATAATTGTAATTGCAAACAAACCGTTCATCTGCTACTAAATTGAATAACCTAATTGGTAGAGGAGAAAATTGTCTACAACTTAGCTCCCTTTGTGTTTTCTTCATATCTCGTATCGTTTGAGACATATTTGCAAAAATAACAGAGATTTGACACCCTCCATTGAATTAACGAAAACCAGCCGTTCGGAGATGTCACGTGACATTCTTCACGTATTTGATGATTTTCTTATTGTAACTTACACGTTGTCATTTCGAAGCAACGGCATACTGAGGAATTAACAAAAACACATCGTTCTTCTACGATAAATGATAATCTAATGTCTACAAATGCCATATTAACATCAATTAACAACGGCCGTCAGTAGTATGAGATAAAAGGACCCTCGTTTTGATGTTTGACCGTAGCGTAGTGGGCTATGTGCTGGACTCTGACATGAAGGGTCGGTGGTTCAAAACCCGCCAGTACCTAAACTTTTTTCCCTAAAAGGGTTTCAGACACTCTTATTAATTAATTTTTTATTGTTTAGATTATTATTTTGGTCCAAAATGTTTTTAAAAACTTATAAAACTACAAATCTAAAGTGCGCCGTAAAACACATCAGTTCGATTTTTTTATATAGTTAGCAAATGATAAGCTGTAGTTTATGCCAGTTTTGTATGGACCGGACGTGTTGCGCACTGATGGTTACTTGCTATTAAAATATTATGTTCTCAGTTTCAGACAGTAACCAACTGTACTTAATACTCCCCTGTTCCAATACATGTTAGCCTGCCAGAATCCATGGCATCGAACCTGCAATTTTATTAATCACCGCACTAAATATGGGCTCAGGGCATGGAATTAAAAGGAAACGGCGTTGTTGCCTTCCACACGTAACTAATAAGGTAATTATGTATTTTTACGGCAAAAGGGGTGTTATAAAATACAAAATCAGTTATAGGTATTATAAGAGTAAGACTGATAATCACTAAGAAAATAGGAATGCGGGTAAATTACTAAGAAGAGCAGCACAGTGATCGCATTATCGTAGTCGAGACAGATACAAAGCTAACACCGACCACAGTGGTACAGATTTATATGCCAACTAGCTCTGCAGATATGAGGAGATTGAAGTTGTGTATGAGGAGTTAAAGGAAATTATTCAGACAATTAAGGGAGAGGAAAACTTAATTGTTTTTGGAGACTGGAATTCGGTAGAAGGAAAAGAAGAGAAGGAAATATAGTAGGTGAATATGGACTGGCAAAAGAAATGAAAGAGGAAGCCTTCTGGTAGAATTTTGCACAGAACATAATTTAGTTATAACAAACACCTGGTTTAAGAATCACGAAAGGAGGTTGTATATGTGGAAGAGACCAGGAGACACCGAAAGCTAACAGATAGATTTTATAATGGTAAGACATAGATTTCAGAACCAGGTTTTAAACTGTAAGGCATACCCACATGCAGATATAGACTCTGGCCATATCTTATTGGCCATGAATTGTAGGCTGAAATTGATAAAACTGCAGAATGGTAGGAAAGTAAGGAGATGGGACCTGCATAAATTGAAGAAACCTGAAGCTCTAAAGAATTTCAAAGGGAGCTCTAGGCAACAATTGACGGAAACAGAGGGAAATAAAAGAATGGAAGAGGAATTGGTAGCATTGAGAAATGAAATAGTGAAGGCAGCAGAGGGCAAAATAGGTAGAAAGGCAAGACCTACAAAAAATCTTTGGATATCACAGGAAATACTAAACTTAACCGATGAAAGAAGAAAATATTAAAATTCAGTAAATGAAACAGGCAAAGTGGAGTACAGACAACTAAGAAATGAGATTGAGAGGAAGTGCAAAATAGCTAGGCAGGAGCGTCTAGAAGGCAAATGCAAGTCTGTAAAAGAATGTATAAATAGGGAAATTATATATAATGCATACAGGAAAATAAAACAGACATTTGGAGACAAGAAAAACGGCCCTATGAATACCAAGAACTCAGATGAAAAACCAGTTCTCAACAAAGAAGGGAAATCTGAAAGGTGGAACGAATATGTAGAGTGGCTCTATAAAGGAAATGAACTTAGAGACAATATTGTAGGAAGGGAAGGAAAATAAAACAGACATTTGGAGACAAGAAAAACGGCTCTATGAATACCAAGAACTCGGATGAAAAATCAGTTCTCAACAAAGAAGGGAAATCTGAAAGGTGGAACGAATATGTAGAGTGGTTCTATAAAGGAAATGAACTTAGAGACAATATTGTAGGAAGGGAAGAAGAAATAGATGAAATAGGAGACACTATACTGAGTGATGAATCTGACACAGCACAAAAAGACCTAAATCGAAACAAGGCCCCTGGAGTAGATGACAGTCCCTCAGAGCTACTGAAGTCTCTGGGAGAACCAGCCATTCCAAAACTATTTCACCTGGTGTGTAAAATGCATGAGACAGGCGATGTACCCTCAGACTTTAAGAGAAACGCAATAATCCCCATTCCAAAGAAATCAGGCGCAGACAGGTGTGAAAATTACAGAATCATCAGTTTCATAAGTCACGGTTGCAAAATTTTAACACGAATTATTGCGTGCTTATGGAATATCTCCCCAATTGTGCGTTTGGATTCATGATTTCCTATCGGAAAGGACACAGTTCGTTGTAATTGACGGTAAGTCATCGAGTAAAACAGAAGTGATATCTGGCGTTCCACAGGAGAGTGTTATAAGTCCCCTACTCTTCCTCGTGTTTATAAACGATTTAGGAAACAATCTGAATAGCTCCCTTAGACTGTTCGCGGATGATGCTGTCGTTTATCAGTTAGTGAAGTCAACAGAGGATCAAAAGCAACTGCAAAGCGATGTAGACAAAATTTCTACATGGTGCGAAAATTGGTAATTGATACTAAATAAAGAAAAGTGTGAAGTAATACACATGACCACTAAAAGAAATCCGCTGAAATTCAATTACGCGATAAATCAGTCAAACCTTAAGGTCGTAAATTCTACCAAATACCTAGGAGTTATTATTATGAACAACTTTGACTGGAGAGAACTCACAGAAAATATTGTGGGGAAGGTGAACCATAGGTTAGGTTTCAATTGGCAGAATGCTTCGAAGATGCACCAGCTCCACCAAAGAGACTGCCTACATCACACTTGTGCATCCTCTCCTGGAGTACTGTTGCCCCTTATGGGACTCTCACCAAGTGGGACTGACGGAAGACATTGAGAAGGTTCAGAGAAGTGCAGCTCGTTTCGTTTTATCACGTTATTGGGGTGGGTTGGGGAGCGTCATGGAAATGTTGTTAAATTGGGGTGGAAATCATTGAAAGAAAGACGTTATTCATTGCCGCATGATCTGTTTGCGAAGTTTCAATCACCGACTTTTACTTCGGAATGTGAAAATATTTTGCCAGCACCCACCTACATAGGGAGACATGACCATCCCAATAAAATAAGAGAAATTAGATCGAAAACGAAACGATTTAGGTGTTCTTTCTTCCTGCACGCTACTAGAGAATGGAACGGTAGAGAAAAGTTATGAAAGTGGTTAATAAACCCCCCTGCCAAGCACTCTAATGTGATTTGCAGAGTATCTATGTAGATGTAGATTTACAGGATGGTAGAAGCCGACCTTGGGGAAGGTCAGTTTGGGTTCAGGAGAAATGTAGGAACAGGGGAGGCAACACTCAATTTATGACTTATCTTACATGATACATTAAGGAAAGGCAAACCTATATTTCTAGCTTTCGTAGATTTGAAGAAAGCTTTTGACAATGTTGATTGGAATACTTTCTTTCAAAATCTGAAATCAGCAGGAGTAAATCATAGGGAACAGAAGGTTATTTACAACTTGTACAAAGATCAGACGGCAGCTATCAGAGTTGAAGGACATGAAAGGGATGCAGTAGTTGGGGAGGGAGTAAGACAGGGTTGTAGCCTTTCTCTGATGTTATTCAATTTGTACATTGAGCAAGCTATAAAGGAAAGCAAAGTAGAAATTTGGAGAAGGAATTATAGTTCAGGGTGAAGAAATAAAAACATTGCGTTTTGCCGTTGACATTGTCATTCTGTCAGAGACAGGAAAGGACCTGCAGGAGTAGTTAAACGGAAAAGTTAAAAACTGAGTCTAAAATGAACATTAACAAGAGCAAAACAAGGGTAATATAGTGCAGTATAAGAAAATCAGGAGATGCTGAAGTAATTAGATTGGGTAATGAAACAGTAAAGGTGGTAGATGAGTTTTGTTACTTGGGCAATAAAATAACACATGATGGTCGCAGTACAGAGGACATAGAATGCAGAATGGCAATGCGAAGAAAAGTGTTTTTCAAAAAGAGAAGTTTGTTAACATGGAATATTAATTTCCACATAAGAAAGTCCTTTCTGAGGGTATTTGTGTGGAGTGTTGCCTTGTATGGGAGTGTAATTTGGACGATAAACAGTGCGGGCAGGAATAGGATAGAAGTTTTTGAATGTGGTGCTGCAGAAGAATGCTGAAGATTAGGTGGGTTGATTGTGTAATTAATGAAGAGGTACTGAACAGAATTGGGGAGAAAAGGAATTTCTGGCATACCTTGACTAAAAGAAGGGATAGATTGGTAGGACACATTCTTAGACATCAAGGAATCGTCAATTTACCATTGGAAGGATGTGTTCATGGTAAAAACCGCAGAGGGATATCAAGAGATGAATGCAGAAAGCAAATTCAAACGGATGTAGATTGCCATTCTTAGGAGGGGATGAAGAGGCTTGCTCAGGATAGAGTAGGGTGGAGAGCTGCATCAATCCAGTCTCCGGACTGAAGGCCACATGGGATGGAAAACGCTTTTCTCTCTATGCCTAAGAAGATAATTAAATTTAAGAAATAAATCGCAAGTTATGTTTAGATGGAATACCAGAGTGCGGTGAATGAAAATTTGTGCCCAGCCAGGATTCGACCCTGGTATCTCCTGCTTACTAGGCAGAGGCGCTGAGCACTCCACCACTGAGGACACCATGACCAGCCCGACTGCAGAGGACTCTTCCCTGCATGTCTCCCGCCACCCCCAAATCTCCAGATAGGCTGTGGTAATAGGAATGAGACAGCGTGGCGAATGGAGATTTGGGTGTGGTGGGAGACGTACAGGGAAGGGTCCTCTGCAGTTGGGCTGTTCACTGTTTCCTCGGTGGCGGAGTCGTCGGCACATCTGCCTAGTAATCAGGAGATCTCAAGTTCGAATCCCGGCTGGGCACAAATTTCATTCATCGCACTTTGGTATTCCATCTAAATCTAGTACAGTGAAGCCATAACAGATCGCAATTTGCGATTTATTTCATTCACTTAAACACTGTAACGTCGTCAAAAACATATATAATTATAATTAAATTTGTGTACACACCATTAAAACTACGAAATCAGTTGCTTTCTTGACCATTCTATATAAACTAATTGCTAACAGAGGAAAACATGTTAACATTATACAGACAACATTGGGAAAGGATCAGGTTGTCAAAGTAATAACATGTAAACATTACATTTTATTTTATATTTATTGTTTTTTGGCATTTGTGACATGTCATGCATTGGCAAATGTAATAATCTTTACTAATCACTATATTTCCAAAGCGAGGAATGTTTGTGGACTATTTCATTTATAATTTGAAATTCGAAAATAGACAATGAAGATCATAAGCCAGATTCTTCGAAAACACTACGACCATTACAGATACTTTCGGTTATGTCGTCAATGAGTTTTCTTTTGTGACTAAAGAACATCAACAACTGAATAAGTACGAAATGAGTCTCATTGGGCACGGCACCATCACGTCAAGTTGTATTCACACTGTCTGTTAGTGTCCGTCACGTCAATTCGTCCATTGCAATACGCCTAGTTGATAGTGAGGTTATGAGTGGCGATCTGTTATGGCAAAAGTCATAGTTTAATACTAGAATTGAGGGAACAACAACGCTAAATGTTATTGACGGCCAAAGAAAACTTTACAGTGTATGTTTTTGGCCGACTTACTGGGAGCTGAAACAACATTTCAAAACATCGCCATCTATTTTCATGCGAAAAAATAAACATGTGAAAACATCAAATACTTATAAGAGCATAAATAGCGCCTGTTTACTTTATCCATTACCATTTGTCCGCTGACATTGTTAATACCGTCGTAACAATTGAAATTTTGTCTTTCATTAGAACTGACTTTTTCATTTAAAACGTTATTTAATGAAAAAGGCGTCATCATATTACAATATTATTCAAATAAACAGTTTGCTTCAGTCTTTTCTGTTATAATGTTACGTAACATAAACCTTTTTTTGGTTACAGATATCCAATCTCTATTTTAGGGGGGCACTCAATTGACAAAAATATTTAAGTCGTCATGAAACGTTTGAGATTTACCTCTAAAACGAAGTATAACAACAAATAAAGATAAATACGACACATTTGCTTATAAACAATGCAATCGTCAACTGCAACATGTCGAAAATATGTTAACGGCGGACGGCCGTTCCGTCAAATCATTCTTCTCGAGAAAGCTTGACGTGAAGTTGACGTGACATGACGGTCCGGTGACGGACAGTGTGGATGCCGCCATTAGAAATACATTGTGGAATGTTCTGACGGACGGTGACGTGACGTGACGGAAAGTGTGAATTGGTCTTCGATGTCCATTCCACCTTCTATTTTAATTACTACAACTCGTTCACTTGTTATTTGTCTAAAGTTTTATAAATTTCTTATAAAACCCCCACAAATTATTTTTTAAGTTTTTACTAATATAGTAAATTGCAAACACAGGTATCTCACTGTACCAAACACATTCAATTCCTAGTGAAACATTATATCAAGATATTTTACTCAGAAATATCATTTTACAAGCATCTCGTTTGACATCGTGATGTTATCTCTCTCTCTCTCTCTCCCTCTGGAGTGTTTGTTGTTAAAGGCCAATTCACACTGTCCGTCACGTTAACGTCACGTCACGGAACCGTGACGTCAAGTTGTATTCATACTGTCCGTCCGTGTCCGTCACGTCAATTCGTCCATCTCAATTCGCGATGTTGAAAGTGAGGTTATGAGTGGCGATCTGTTATGTAGAAAGTCATAGTTTAGTACTAGAAAGGGGCAACAACAACGCTAAATGTTATTGACGGCCAAAGAAAACTTTACAGTGTATGTTTTTGGCCAACTTACTGGGAACTGAAACAACATTTCAAAACATCGACATCTATCTTCAAGCAAAAAAATAAACATATGAAGACATCAAACCATACTTGTAAGAGCATAAATAGTGTCTGTATACTTTAACCATTACGATTTGCATGCTGACATTGTTAATACGTCGTAAACAACTGAATTTTCGTCTTTCATTAGAACTGACATTTTCATTTAAAGTGTTATTTAATGAAAAATGCGTAATGAAATTACAATCTTATTCAAATAAACAGTTTTCTGCAGTCATTTCTGTTACATTGTTATGTAACATAAACCATTTTTGGTTTCAGATATCCGACCTCGATTTTAGGGGGACGCTCAATTGACAAAAATATTTAAGTCGTCATGAAACATTTGAGATTTACCCCTAAAACGAGGTACAACAACAACACAAAGATGAATAAGACACATTTGCATATAAACAGTGCATTCGTCGACTGCAACATGTAATTCGCGTGACGAAAATAGGTTAACTTCCGATGTTAGCAGACGGCCGTTCCGTCAAAAGATTCTTCTCGAGAAAGCTTGACGGACGTTGACGTGACGTGACGGTCCGGTGACGGACAGTGTGAATGCCGCCATTAGAAATACATTGCGGAATGTTCTGACGGACGGTGACGTGACGTGACGTGACGTGACGGACAGTGTGAATTGGCCTTAATGCAAATGCAAGCACACAAATCCGAGTAATTTTTCGAAACACGTTTATAATGATGTAAATCAAACTATTGCTTAATGAATATAAACATAAAAAAGTAAACAGAAAATCGTTATGACCTATAACTGTCTACTGCTTGCTAATGTAACGATTATTGATGTATTCTATTTTTAAATTGAAGTATACTCAAATGTTGTAACTTATTTCTACTTTATATATATATATATATATATATATATATATATATATATATATATATATATATATATATATATATTATTCATAAAGGCCAATTCACACTGTCCGTCACGTCACGTCACGTCACCGTCCGTCAGAACATTCCGCAATGTATTTCTAATGGCGGCATTCACACTGTCCGTCACCGGACCGTCACGTCACGTCAACGTCCGTCAAGCTTTCTCGAGAAGAATGTTTTGACGGAACGGCCGTCTGCTAACATCGGAAGTTAACCTATTTTCGTCACGCGAATTACATGTTGCAGTCAACGATTGCACTGTTTATATGCAAATGTGTCTTATTCATCTTTGTGTTGTTGTTGTACCTCGTTTTAGGGGTAAATCTCAAATGTTTCATGGCGACTTAAATATTTTTGTCAATTGAGTGACCCCCTAAAATCGAGGTCGAATATCTGAAACCAAAAAATGGTTTATGTTACGTAACAATGTAACAGAAACGACTGAAGCAAACTGTTTATCTGAATAAGATTGTAATTTGATTACGCATTTTTCATTAAATAACACTTTAAATGAAAATGTCAATTCTAATGAAAGACGAAAATTCAGTTGTTTACGACGTATTAACAAAGTCAGCATGCAAATCGTAATGGTTAAAGTATACAGGCGCTATTTATGCTCTTACAAGTATGGTTTGATGTCTTCATATGTTTATTTTTTCGCTTGAAAATAGATGTCGATGTTTTGAAATGTTGTTTCAGTTCCCAGTAAGTTGGCCAAAAACATACACTGTAAAGTTTTCTTTGGCCGTTAATAACATTTAGCGTTGTTGTTCCCCCTTTCTAGTATTAAACTATGATTTTCTACATAACAGATCGCCACTAATAACCTCACTTTCAACATCGCGTATTGAGATGGACGAATTGACGTGACGAACACGGACGGACAGTGTGAATACAACTTGACATGACGGTTACGTGACGTTGACGTGACGGACAGTGTGAATTGGCCTTAAAGCAATTGGTATGGAAACTGGAAGTTGTAGTGAGCAAAAGTTTTTGTAATGTCTTTGAAAAATCGTGATATATATCTTTGTACAGCGTCCTTCCTTAACCTCCTTGGTCCTTCCAGCAAATTGTAGATAGTCTGTTGTTTGCGTGAGTTGTGGAAAAGTGATAGTTGGCTTCGTTGAAAAGGTTGTGATTCCATAATAATGGCATCAGCGCTAACTATGAAATACCCCGTTGAAAGTATTCGTGCAGGTCCAGCGAATGAGGACTGGATGAATGCCGAACATATGACAGGAGTAAGTAATATTTTTTAGACTCAAAATGAATTAAGACAATATGAAGCGTCGTTACGGTGCTGACTCATTCTCGCAGCAACACAGTTGTCTTCTAAATATTATTCAATATGTCATTTTTCTGTTGTCTGGGTATATAAGTTGCTGGACACATGAAGAGTAGAAAATAGTTGCTTAAGGTAGCCGATAGAAACCTCGACACCCAGTGCGACATCTTGCATTGTTTTTCGTGTTCATTTATTTCTATTACATTGCCCATATTAAAGCTGTTTTCCCGCAGTTTTTGTAGTAACAGCAAATTTTAGTCTGTATGATTGTTAATCGTAGACAAGGAAAAAAAGTCTAATATCTGACGCGGCGATGTAATTTAGTAATGTTGGCAACGAAATGATTGCAGTGCGAAGATAATGTACTCAAGTGGCAAGATAAATACCAGAACCTGTTGACCATAGAGCCGAATCAACTTTGTTTTACAGACAACGCAGAAGATTCTTTTATTCTATGTGATTGGGTTTTGAAAAGGCATTGAGAGGTCGTCTCCTACATCTAGGCCTACACGCTACACCACCATTGTCACACGTAAAGTTTTTTAGTTGGAAAAACCTAGCTACACTTCAGTGAAATTTAGCTTACTTTTCTTATTCAGGAGCAAGCATACGCGGTAACATAGGAATCCTGTTCAAAGTTAGGAATGTGCTTGTAAGATTTGTGTAGACCGACCCCGTGCGTTATAATTCCCTTGTTCATAATTGAAGACTATCCAGACTTATACATTAAAACTCTTGACTGTTGTTTAATAGTTTGAGATTGCTGAAACATTAGATACAACCCATGAGCATTTACCAATAACGTAAGGTAAATAAACCCAGTCAATTTAAATTACATAACACCTGTTACTACTGTATTGATTGGTTCTCGATGTCATATAATTAAAAGAAGAAAGCTATCTTGGCTGAAAACCTTTTATTAAACAATTCTGGATCGCCCCAACAATGTGTTCCTTATATTTATAAATTCGTCTATGACAGATGCCATTTGTCAAAACTGACAGGTTGCACTCCGTGCTTCAGTTGTCATAATAGTTTTGCTGAATTTACTTTATTTCCTTAGCAAGTGTATTAATTTTGCTGCAAATATTGGCCATAACAACTTATGCCCTAAATTTTAAAATGACTGAATCTTTAGAGCACCACTCCATTAGGCTGTACCAACATACATGCCCCACCTTCAAAATTTTGCAGTTGTACTTACATACTTAGGTGTAACACAACACGAGGGCTAAATTTAGTTGTAAGGTAATAATGAGATTTTAAATAGAACAACAAATGAGGATGGCTGATACGTTAGGAATACTGTTTATGCAGCTGGCCTTATAAACCAGGTTGGAGAAAAGACGACTTACCTTTGTATGACACATTGGGCTAAACTGCAGAGTCTGTTGCCCAAGCTCTGCAAATGTTGGCAACACACAGCAGTCAACCATAGAGCAGGTATATGTTCTATTTATTTTGTGATCTTTACTAAACAGTTAAAGTTAGATTAGGTATAGGTTAAATAAGAAGTCTTTTTTTTAGTATGAGGGCGCGTAGCGCCCGAATCTCCGGTCCAGAAACGATCTATTTACTGTTGCCAACATACGCGCCATACTAAAATCACGGGCAACAGACTCTGCAGTTTTACCAGACATTGAGAAAGCTTTTGATAGTGGTGACTGGTAGGTGCTTGACATTTCAAAATAGTATAGAAAAAGGTATTTTACAAAAAACCTTGTGAATTGATGCCAGAGCGATACATCATTCTTACTCCAAACGCAATAAATTATCTGTGTTGATGACAGAAGTGTACATGGGTCATTTCATGTCAATTCAATGCACCTCTCAACTTGAGCCTCGCAGATTTCTTTCAAATCTGGTGCATTCAATGGCCCAGATAAGAGATGGAAGAATACCAATTCGCAGAGCTGTATTACAACTGCGAAGAAAGTTGCAGGTCTGGAAAGATTGGAACTTGTGCGAAATTTACATGTGTCTGTCTCAACACAAAGACTGTAATTCTGGTTCTAATTAAGTTACAGCAATGAGAGTGGTGATCAAGCGGTGAGCGTGCGGCGACTGTTCCGTCTACAGAGAGAGGTCTGAAGACGATCTAATCTTAGATCGAAACCGGTTACCTATAGTAATAAATTGTAAAATTTTGTGAACTAGACTGTGTTATTTTTATCTTGGAAAGAAAATATCAGAAATCTCTACAAGCACTGCAGATGTTGGCTCAGTTGAGCCAGGTACTTCCAGAGAGTTAAGTGAAGATGAAGTAGCTTCAGATCTGGCACTCGATTCTTTAAATAGCAGCCTTTAGTATTTAGGTGATGACAAGCTTCCGCAATTGACGTCCGCTTCTTCAGGAGAGGAGAAGGATACAGGTTAAATTAAGGAAGTGAAAAATGAGTGACTCCAATCCCAGGAGTGGAAGGAAGGACTTACCTTGGCTGGTGGGGGGGGGGGGGGGAGTAAAAGGTAAAAAAAAAACACCCACACACATACACACCAAGGCAGACATTTGTAGAAAGCAAATAAGTTGGACAGAGATACCAGTTGAGGCAGAAGTTTTGTCCAGAGAACAGATGCAAAGCTGTTATAGAATGGTGGGTGGGAATTTGAATTTAGCGGAGGTTGAGACCGGTGAGCAATGGGAAGAGAGAATATGCTGAAGGGCAACTTTCCCTCTCCTGAGTTCTGAGAGATTGGTGTTAGTGGGAAGTATCCAGATAACCTGGACCGTGTAACACTGTGCCAAGATGTGCTGGTCGTGCAACGAGGCATGTTTGGCCACAGGGTGATCCTCATTACTGACAAACACTGTCTGCATGTGACGGTTCATGCGAATGGACAGTTTGTTGCTGGTCATTCCCACATAGAATGCTTCACAGTGCAGGCATGTCAGTCGGTAAATCACATGGGTACTATAGCTAGTGACTCTGCCCTCGATTGTGTACCCCTTCCGGGTTACGGGACTGGAGTAAGTGGTGGTGGAAGGGTGCATAGGGCAGGTTTTACAACGGAGGCGGTTGCATGGGTAGGAGCCAGGTGGTGGTTTTGTGGTTCATAGGAATGAGCTAGGAGGTTACGAAGGTTAGGTGGGCGGCAGGAAGGTGTGTGTGTGTGTGTGTGTGTGTGTGTGTGTTTCTAAAAAATAGAAATCGAATAACTTACCCAAAGCACAGGCTCGTAGATAGATACAAAACACAAATAAAAAAAACACATACAAACACAAGATTCAGGCTTTCGTAACCGTTGGCCGCTTCTTCAGGAAAAGAGAAAGGAAGGAGGGGAAAAGGGAAGGATGTGGGTTTTAAGGGAGTGGAAGAGAAGTCATTCCAATCCTGGTAGTGGAAGGACTTACCTTGGGAGGAGGGGGGGGGGAAGGTAAACAAGTGCGCACGCGCACACACACCAGTCTTTGTGGGAATGAAAGGTTGATAAGAGTGAGGTACATTTCTAAGCTATGCCTCTGTTTGTGGGAACACTGAACGTGCCACAAAGAAAACACATGACAAATTTGGAAATGGAATTGAAGTTCAGTGGATAAAGATAAAATTATTTCAGAATGACATTCTAGTTGTCAGACAGAAAAGAAGTTTGAAGATCAGTTGATTGAAATGAATGTTGTTGAATAGTCTAAAAGGTGAACAACAGTAAGAGGGAAGTGTGGGTAATGGCATCCAGCCCAATACAGTACACTGAAGCTGGCATCGTAAGTAAAAAGGGTATAAAATGCAGACAGATAATAGTGCTGCGAGACCCCACGATAACACTGCTGGTGTAGCACAAGGGATAGCGTTACAGATTGGGTGCTCGAGGTCGCCGGTTCGATTCCGTCCACCGGCAAAAATTTATTTCTTTGTAATTAACATTTTCAGAATGTTCTCCATGTTTCTTATGTTTACTTGTAATTTCTACTTATGATGTTGCCTATTGTTCTAATTGCTGGTACATTCTGTGTATAAATAGCAGAGCACTCTGTTCGAGAGGTAGTCGGTGCTGCGTGTATGTTTCAGTTTGCAATAAACCTGCTTTCAGTATAAGTGCTGTGTTCAGTCTACAACCCTGCCTTCAAAGTTGAGCTCGCTTCCATTTCAACGCGACAATAGTGAGACGAGTGTTCCTAAAACGAAAGATTAAAAATTAAAGTTCATTTGTTACATAAACCAGATGTTACTGCACATCATAGCCTTTATTTTGTTGTGCTGTTAATTTCTCGGTCTAGCCTTACAACTGTAAAGCATTGAGAGCTCTACGGTACCTGTCTCAATAATGTACTTAAAAATATTAATAGAACTTGTGTGTCTTTCACTTTTTCAGATCGATGTAACCTTAGACTACCTCGACGCAAATCTAAAAGTGACTAATAGACCAGTGAGCAGTGACAGGATCAATAGGTTTAGATGTGCACTTGCTTATCAGCTGGGACTTTTAGTAGGCTCCATCATTCTTCTTTTGACATTGATTAGGTGCTTTTCCTCTGTATTTCAAGGTGTATACACCCTGGAACATTTAGATCTGAAAAATGCACCACATTGTGACATAATTGAAGACCGCGATACAGCCTGTCAGCTTTGACCGAGAACATCGTATCGCAAGTCTCACAAGTTAATGCTACATTGATAAACAGACTAACAAAACACCGTCGACAGAATTAAACATGTGGGATAATATCGTAATATTGTGTTGTAAATAATAAATAATCAGTGACTATTCTCATAAATTACAGATTACCTTAACAGAATGTACCACTGATCTCGGCCCTATCTAGAAGGGCACAGCGTTCCGAAAGATTGGAAAATGGCGCAGGTCATCCCCGTTTTCAAGAAGGGACCTCGAACAGATGTTCAGAACTGTAGGCCTATATCTCTAACGTCGGGCAGTTATAGAATTTTGGAACATGTATTTTGTTAGAATGTAATGACATTTCTCGAGACTAGGAATCTGCCCTGTAGGAATCAGCATGGGTTTCGAAAAAAGGCGTTCGTGTGAAACCCAGCTCGCGCTATTCGTCCACGAGACTCGGAGGGCCATAGACACGGGTTCTCGTGTAGATGCTGTTTATCGTCTTCCGCAAGGCGTTTGATACAGTTCCCCACAAACGTTTAATGAACAAAGTAAGAGCATATGGTCTATCAGACCAATTGTGTGATTGGATTGAGGAATTCCTAGATAACAGAAAGCAGCAGGTCATTCTCAATGGAGAGAAGGCTTCCGAAGTAGGAGTTATGTCAGGTGTGCCACAGGGGAGTGTCGTGGGTCCGTTGCAGTTAAAGATATATATAAATGACCTTGCGGATAACATCGGAAGTTCACTGAGGCTTTTTGCGGATGATGCAGTAGTATATAGAGAGGTTGTAACAATGGAAAATTGTATTGAGATGCAGGAGGATTTACTTCGAATTGATGCATGATGCAGGGAAAGGCAATTAAAGCTCAATGTAGACAAGTGTAATGTGCTGCGAATACACAGAAAGAAAGATCCTTTATCATTTAGCTACGCTATAGCAGGTCTGCAACTGGAAGCAGTGCATTCCATAAATTATCTGGGAGTAGTCATTAGGAGGGATTTAAAAGGAACAACCGGATATAAAATCAATTGTCGGTAAAGCAGATGCCACACTTAGATTCATTGGGAGAATTCTAAGGAAATGCAGTCCGAAAACTTAAGTAGGTAGGTTACAATAAACTTGTTCGCCCACAGCTTGAATACTGCTCACCGGTGTGGGATCCGTACCAGGTGGGATTGATAGAGGAAGTGGAGAAGATCCAACGGAGAGCAGCGCACTTCATTACAGGATCATTTGGTAATCGTGAAAGCGTTACGGAGATGATCGCTAAACTCCAGTGGAAGATTCTGCAGGAGAGACGCCCTGTCGCTCGGTACGGGCTTTTGTCGAAGTTTCGAGAACTTACTTTTGCTGAGGAGTCTAGCAGTATATTGCTCCCTCCTATGTATATCTCGCAAAGAGATCGTGGGGATAAAATCAGAGATTAGAGCCCACACAGAGGCATACCGACAATCCTTTTTTGCGCAAACAATACGTGACTGGAATAGGAGGGGAAATCTATAGTGGTACTGAAGATACCCTCTGCCACACACCGTCGGGTGGCTTGCGGAGTATGGTTGTAGATGTAAAACATTCGCTTGTGAGGGGGGTGGGGGAAAACCCTCTCTGTTGACCTATACCTGCCTATCAGAGAGAAGCTACATATCACTTTCTAAACACAACATTGTAATTTATGTTCTGCTTGTAAACAAGCTGTTGTCTTTCTCATATGACATCATTGGTCAAAGCCAAATGGTCGTATCGCGACTTAAATTGACGCATTTGATAGAATAAATCATCATAAACTCATGGAAATTCTCAAAAGAATTGATGTAGATGAGAAAGATATCTGCTGTATAGAGAATTTATATTGGAATCCGACAGCACAGGTTAAATTTGATAATGAGATCACAAACTTGATCAATACATGTAGAGGAATCAGACAAGGATGTGTACTGTCACCCCTGTTATTTAACTTAGACTCTGAGAGTATTTTTCAAGAGGCACTTGACAATGTAGAAAAAGGCATAAAGGTCAACGGAGTGTATATCGACAACATTTGCTACGCTGATGACACGGTATTGATTGCTGATAATTTAGATGACCTTAAACAACTTGTCAACATAGTAGGAGATTACAGTATAGTACTCTAGGTCTGAATAGTAAAAAGACTAATTTTATAATTGTCAGAAGAGAGTCCAACTCACTTAAAGATGGATCTAAAATTTTAAGGATCTGTAATACAAAGAGTGAGCAATACCTCGGCACCTGGCTTTGTGAAGACTGGCGAACAGATATGGATGTCGCATAGAGAATGCCCGAAACGCCTTCATAAAATTTAAGAATATTCTTACAAGCACAGATGTAGACATAAACCTTTGTCCGATTTGTAAAATGCTACTTTTGGTCCGTGCTTCTATATGGCTCTGAAGGATGGACACTAAATATGTCAACAACGAAGAAGTTAGAGGCCTTCGAAATTTGGATATATCACAGAATACTTAAAATACCGTGGACTGCACGAATACCGATACCATAGTTCTGGAACGAATGATCAAGCAGCGAGAATTGTTGAGTGTCGAAAAGAAGAAAAACTGCGTACCGAGAACATACAGTACGAAATCCCGAATTTATTGTTCTGCAGAGAAGGAAGATGAGGATGAAGAAGGAACATTCTGGTTGGATGATATACAGCAGTGGACAGGACTACGAAGGGTAGACCAGCTACTTCATACTGCGATCCACAGAAGGAAAAATGTGCCGTGTGGTCGCCGACATCCATTAATGGATAAGCAGCAGCAAAAGAAGAATATTTTGTAATTTTGACTGGCAAGAACTTTACGTAAAGTCACTACTGCTGAATGATACTCCAGCAAGAAAATATAAAATCAAGACAATAAGACAAAAATAAAATTTTAGTTAAAAAGAAAATGCAAAATTTTACAACAATAAAACACAGTTTTTCAAAGGCAGTGATGCCAGATTGAGAGAAAATTCACACAGATTAGGTAAAAATTAAACAAAAACTTGGTCTTGTGGGGGGGGGGGGGGGCTCTGCAAGGCAAGTTTAATTTCACAGCAGAGGATTCGTCGAACCGCTTTTATAATGCTTCTCCAGAGTTTCATTTTCTAATAGCTCGCGGAAAAAAGGAACATTTTCGGACTGATTTCTCTTATTTTGATGATCGTGTCTTCCTATGTAGTTGGGTGCTATCCCAACTCGTGCATTATTACTGTGACACACTCTCCCCTCTATTGTGATAATACAAAATGAGCTGCCCTTCTCTGAACTTTCTCTAAATCGTTTCAGTCCCACTAACCGTTTGAAAGACTTCTTAAATATGCATTCTTCACCAATTGTGCTCCAAATGCACCTCCACCTTTCCTTTCCCTCAGACAGCTTTTTCTGCTACAGACTTCCATCATGGCAGTGGAGTACGACGGCGGCGTGGTGATCGGCGCGGACTCGCGCACGACGACCGGCACATACATAGCGAATCGCGTCACCGACAAGCTGACACGCATAACGGACACCATCTACTGCTGCCGCTCTGGCTCCGCGGCCGACACGCAGAACATCGCAGACATCGTGGCCTACCACTTGGACTTCATGCAGTGAGTGCTGAACCAGTATAAATTTTTATTGAAGTAAAATTGATTAGGTAAATCTGATAAATTTGAGGTGGAGAGTGTTTCCCCGCTAGTGGTAAAATGTTTGGTTTTAAAAATATGCTACATTCATAGTTGTGTGGTGCCCAAAACTGTCTAGACAGTTGACTCGTGAGACGCACACATTTTGATTGTATCTGCAGTCGATTACGTGTTGACGATCATTGATTCGCCACAAAGGTATAAAAGTTCTCGGTACCTTCTGTGTCTGGTATGGGAGATGGTGATACACAGCCAGGTCTTCGTTGTGGTTGTCCCAGAGACAGTACAGAGTTGCTCAGAAGTCTGAAGGAAACTTTACCGATTTGTCTCGGTGACGTGTTTGTGTCCAGATGAGTGACGTCTTGGCCCAATCTCCTGTTTCTTACTTTGTATTCCTGCTGCCATTCTCCTTTTGATATCTCGAGATGCTACGCCCGACAGGTAGTGTATTTTATCGACGGGGGTAGGCGTGTTTCATCTAGGGCAATTTTTACCTTTAGAGCGTGGGTGCTCTGCCACACATTCGGCAGTGGAGAAGCGCAAAGACGGAACATCCCGAAGTGCCACTCCCACCCTTTTGTTGTCTCTCAGTTCATGAATTTTATTATTCCTTCAACAGACTTCCATTTGTATAACCATGAAGTTGACTCTGAAGACCAGATATACTCACAGATATTTTGCATTTGGTATCTAAATGGGTGAGTTTAGTTTCCTCCTAAGCTCTCCATTATGTAAGTGGAACCTATGCCCTCAGGTCTAGGGTTTAGCTTCAGGTAGTTCACGACACGTCATATAGTGTCTCAAGATCATTTGTCAGTTTTCTTCCACTTCCTCAAAATTTCTTTCATGGGCAGCAACTGCCTTATCTGTGCAAATGAAAGATCTTAGGATTAATTGGTTAGTACTTTGTATAAACAGTTTTTATTTTATTTATTTATTTCTGTTTCGTAGAGTAACAAGAAAATCTGTTTTGTAGTAGGCATATTGTCAAATGTTCTTCATTCGAGAGTAAAATCGCAACACGCCAAAGGTCTAGTCCACATTAGTATCTTTCTGTGTTCTGTCAGATTCGAGATCTGTCCACAGTAAGATCTCCCAGAATGACAATCTGATTGTTCTCTAATCAATAGTTGGTCGTCACAATCTGAGATTATATTGAGGAGTGTGCTCCCTAAAATATTGAGATGGCACAGTTGAGTGATAGTGTGTCTATAGAGAAGTACAATACTCCCAACAGATAGCAATAGAGACATACCACAACCAGGACGACCTTGTAAAATGGCTAAAGGTGATGATAAAATATCATAATTACCAGTAAGAGAAGTAGAGTAATAACATCTCCCCCAGTTTCTGCAGAATTCATAAAAATGAACACAATATGTTGCAACAGTAAAAAGGAGACTAATTGAAGCCGTCTTGAAAGTGTGTCAGGAGGGGGGTGGGAGGAGACCTTCTAAGGCCAATACACAGAAGAGATTTGAATGGGCTACAAAACATCATAATTAGATATCGGAACAGTGGACAAAGGTGTTAATCACCGCCGAATTGAAGTTAGAGATTTTTGGAGCGGGACATTTGTTCAGCAATTTGTAAGGGATAGGGTAGCCCAGCGTGTGTTAAACACGGTGGAGGTTCTATTACAGTGTGGGGATGTTTTGCCAGAGATACAGTTGGCAACATTGTGAAAATGGGATGTAAGCATCGTAAGCAGACTGCTGCATACTTCAGTACCATGCAGTTCGAAGTGGATTGTACTTCATAGGAAAGGGTTCACCTTAAGGTAAGGTAAAGCTGTCATCAATCCGAAGATTGGTTTGAACACCACAGTGCTTTACTAGGCACGGTCCTGTTTGGAGGTGGTATGCCGTTGCCTTCCTCCGACCTTGGAACTGACTTACCCGGCCAGTTATGGGGGACCTACAGTTTAATGTGGGTTCCGAACCACGGTGCTACTCAGTATTTTTCACATGAGCAATTCTGCCAGAGGTGAAAAGAAGTGGAAAGTGACAGATAAAAATTCTAGTACCTGGCGGGGATTGAACCCGCGACCTGGTGGGATTCGCCTTACGACAGGATAATGACCCAAAACATCAATCTGTGAACTTTTTTTGAACATAACTGCTATTGTCAGCAACCGTTACATCAGGTATTAAAAATGCAGCCCTCTGTCGCAAAATTAAAATTATTTAACCTGGTTTCGGCAATAACTAAGATTGTGTTCATCAGAAAAAACTAAAACGAGTCACATAGTAAAAGTTAAAACTCGGCTGTAATCTTACATCAAAATTTAAAAAGGAAATTTTTAGACAGAGATAGCCACTACGGGCTGCACGCCTGCACGGAGGCATCGAACTGGCGTGTGCGAAGTGAAGTTGAGCAGGTAAACGTTACCTCAGTACTGCCGTCTACTAGCCGCATCTAGGAGTCGAATCTGTGAACTGCATAAACTACATCTCATAAGAGTAAAAAAAGTTATGGCATGGCTGTCCCAAATCCTCGATTGTAATCCTGTTGAAATGGTCTGGATGAAGTGGACAGATAAGAGGGAAGTTAATATATCCAGCAAGGAACATCTCTGGAATATTGTTAAGGATGTGTGGAATCGTATAGATTCGTGATACTTACAAAAACTAATTGCCTGCATGCCTCGATTTTGTGAGGCAGTCATTGAATCCACAGAAGTAAATTTTGATGGAAGTAAAATATACTGATTGTCACATGTGTAAGTTAGTATAATTATTTCTCTCAAAATATGAATTTTGATTTGTGTATTAAATCTGAAATACCAGGGTGTATTGAAGTCATTTGGGCCTGTTAAGTTTTCTAGAGGAATGAGTGGTCAGTTCTTTGTCTTACACAAATCGAATAAGATTTTTATTTGTATTTGCCGGCGTATAAGACACTTTTTTCCTACAAAAATTGGTCCAAAAACTGGATGCGTCTTATATGCCAGTTAAAGTAGTTATGCACAAGTTTTTGTTTTCAAAGGACTTCAAAAAATGCAGGAAATAATGTTTTAAGAGAAATATTTGCTTTGTTTCTCATACATTTTCGTAGTTTTTATGTGATATATGTACATAATATGCTCCAAATACCCATCAGGAGCTTCATTATGTAGTAAAGGTTTTCTAAATTTTGTACTGTTTTTAGTGCTAAGTGTAAGTGAAACTGGTAACTTTATAGGAAGTAGAAACTTTAAACATAGTTTCATTCATCGTAAATGGTCTCGTTCGTTATTTGAATAATGGAAATGCTGCTCACGTATTTGTCCGTGTCTCGCCTGACTATATTTGAGAATTAATCTCATTCTTAAGTGCAAATATGAACGAGAGTATTTTTTGTGATGTTTGCACGGCTTCTGCATCTCACAGTTGTTGTATTTTTGATGTTTATAACATACTGTGCCCCATACAGTGTGCTGACCGATACAGACGCAAATCGTCCATCGTTCTCACAGTTTATGGAACATCGTAGGACTACTTAAATATTTTCGCTTCACAATAAATTCTCAAAAGGTGGCATTCAAAACACGAAATCTCCAACTCGTCGTGCGAAGTTTGCGTACCGATATTCGGAGCGATCGTAAGCGGGGTCACGTAGGTGTCGATGTCGTAAGTCTCAGACACACTGTCGTCGACCGTCGCACCGTAGTCAGCGCACACTGCAAACTTCGGCAAGTGAAATATGTTTGAATAAGTGCGAACTGTCCAAAAACTTGATTGCATAAATACTTGATGGCACTGTCGTAGATATTTGATGTACGTAAACAGATCTATTAAAATTACATTGCAATAGACATATTAGGTGTGGTTTATTTATTTATTTTCCTAAAAGTCTTAAAAGTGGGGTGCTTCTTATATGCCAGTGCGTCTTATATGCCGGCAAATGTGGTATATTATAAATCGAAGAGGCTTTCTTTAACCCAGCTCTTACTTTGTACAGAAGAGCTGGATTAGAAAAAGAGCCTTTTTAATTTATAACGGAGTGTAACGACCAGACGGTGGGAGTATCTGATGTCGGAATTGATCCAGACTTCAGCTGCTACTGGGCGTAGCCTGTACGAGTTGCCACGTGTTGTGGTTTTTAGGAGGCCCCTGGAGTGTACAGATGTCGGAGACTCCGGACGACCTTTCAGGTGACAGCGTTGTAGCTTTTGGTACTATTTGCTGCAGCCTCGGGGAGGAGAAGGCGGAGGACGGGGAGGGGATGGGCCAGTGTGCTGTGATTAATGGAGCACTGTTATTGTTGTGTGGCATTTTCACAATTTTGTTGAAATTGAGGACAGGAACTTTGACTGCTGCCTCTTCACCTATCAACACTACCTATCCTCCTTAAGGACCCTTTCTCGAACCATCCTCTCTTGTATCGGATCCAACGCTCCCTCCAGTTGCTAGCAGATGACAGCTGTTATTTCTTTCCTGTGGGTGTGCCCGGGAATGAGACCGTCGACATAGCAGCCAAGGCAGCAGCTCTTTTGCCTCGCATAGCTACCTTTTGCGTCCCATCGGAAGACGTTCAATGGGCTCTTCTCCGGAGTATCATGTTGTCCTGGCAGAGTGCGTGGTTTTCACTGTACGACAATAAATTGAGAACTGTAAAACCGATCCCGACCGCTTGGAGGACCTCCTCACGCCCCTCTCGGCGGGAGGAGGTCATCCTGGCCCGGTTGCGGATCGGTCACTGCCGATTCAGCCACCGTCATTTGCTAACCGCCGACCCTGCACCGCTGTGCTCTTGCGGTGAACTGCTGACGGTGCAACATGTTTTACTGTCTTGTGTTTATTATAATCATCGAAGCGTAGCCCTTCACTTTCTGTCTACTCTGGAGGTAATTTTAGCTGATGACACACGAGCAGCTGCTCGAGTTTTGCGTTTTATCCACTTGGCCAATTTATCAAAGGATATTTAACCCCTTTAATTGTTTTTATCTTTAGTTTTCAGCCTCCTCCTTGATTCTAACTGGCAGTTGCCAATTTTTTTTTTTAGATCTAGCGAATCTCTGTTCTTGTCTGGGCACTAATGACCTTAGCAGTTGTGCGCCCTAAAACCACAAAAAAGGGATACCCCCCCCCCCACACACACACACACACACACACACACACAGAGGGAGAGAGAGGGAGGGAGGGAGAGAGAGGTAGGTAGGTAGGTAGGTAGGTCTGCATATTGGCAAATTTTCTTTGCTTGTACTTGCTCGACCGCGCCGCGCTTGGTTTTTGCTTGACCGATTGTGAATGCGTGCGCAGCCAGTTGTGCTCACTCAGCGCTCAGCTGTGGCCCACACTGCAGCCCTGGGTGCCCACGCGCAGCTGCCTCTTCAGCTACATTCCTACCGGGTGACGGCACTACACTCGCATAATTATATTTACGCAATAATCTTACGTTCTAGCAGGGTCACAATGAATAATACGAAACGCGAAAATCTCTGAGAAAGACTATAAACTTTTGTAATGTGGACATTATGGGAATGGAAAAATTAAATTTCGTACCTCAGTAAGAAAAGTGACACAATTTTAAAACCGTCAGTTTTTAGTTTATCATTGAAAAATATGTTTGACGAGCTCCGACCTGGACAAAAGTCACTTTTTTTTAATTTTAATTTTTTTATATTTTTTTACAGCAATTTATATGCTTGAGGAGAATAGTATAATTTATATTGTAGGATATTCCATAATATTCATCATGGCAATAAAAATGTTGCTAATCTCAAGAACCTATTACAGTGTTGAGTATGTCACTGTTTGAGACAGCGTGCGATTCTATCCTATTGTATACTTTTATTATAGAGGAAAAAATTCCTAACAGGAAAAAATATGTAAAAAATAGATGAAGTCTACTTACCAGGCGAAGGAGCACAGACAGTGATAGTAACAAATACACACACACACACACACACACACACACACACACACACACACACACTTACACACATTTACACAGACGCAAGTACACTTAGGCAGACATACTGTTGAAAGCTTTCTACAGTATGTCTGCCTAAGTGTACTTGCGTCTGTGTAAATGTGTGTGTGTGTGTGTGTGTGTGTGTGTGTGTGTGTGTGTGTGTGTGTTTATTTGTTACTATCACTGTCTGTGCTCCTTCGCCTGGTAAGTAGACTTCATCTATTTTTTACATCTATTATATACTTTGATTTATGTTTAGAAAATTAAGTATTTCCATCTAACAAATTGCAAATGACACAAATAAAACTGTCTCCATATTATTCATTATTTGCATTAAAATTACAATGAATGGTCAGAATATCGTCGACCCGATTCGGATCGAGTCTGCTTCTTTTGTCAGAGATAAGAATTCCTGCAGCACTGAAACATCTTTCACTAGCTGCGTTAGAGGCCGGAACGCAAAATACTGTTTGCACTAAAACGGCTAGCTTCGGGAAGAGATTGCTGTCGCTTTTCCACCACTCGAGCGGGTCGTCGTCACCCCCGACATCCGTTCTGTTTAAGTACAATGCCACCTCATCTGTGGACTGATTATCGGCCGGCCCAGTTTGGCCACTCCAAAAACAGACACTTCATCTTTTTCACTGGTGAGCATGGGTGACAATCTCTAGATGGCCCTACATAAATATGTCATTGTTAGGTATCACAAAAACAAAATAAGATATTACTGCCATTTTGCAACTGTCTTCTAACTTACTCGGAACCGATATTTCACCGCAAATTTTTCGCACGGCATTTAATGTCTCCTCTTTCTCAGCTTCAGATATCATTTTCAACTGTCAGAACGGTGACCAAAGAAATGGAGCTATTCTGTGCGACGTCTCAATCTCGACCTTTTCCTCCGCGAGATGGAGACGACGCTCTTTCGGCATTTGTAGTACCTACAATTAACGTAACACGGGAAGTGTATACATTGTCAAATACCAATAACACTCAAAGTGGCTTTCATAGTTAAATGCACTTAACAAGGACATTGTAGTACAATAATTTAAAGAAACGTACCTCAGTCTCACAAGACTGTCTATTGCAGTCTCTCTTCAGTTTACGGACTCACAACAAAACAAACTGAATCGTAGGATACTTCTCTCCTTCTAGCGCTTCTGCGGCATCTTTGAATGGCTGCAGGAATGTCCAGAGTGTTTTTTGCAATCTGATTGTCGTAACCGCAAAGTTTATCAGAGGCGGCATTCTTTTAGAGTATTCCTTGGATTTGAGCGTACTGCCTAACTACAGAGCTTAACATTCTGAACAAGCTGTTCCATCTCATCCGTTTCTTGCTTAAAGCTTGTTGATAGTGCATTCACATCACCCGTTTTCTTCATGAAACGGACAGTATTTTTAGCAGCATAAATTGTGGCATAAACCAGTCCCACCTCGTTTTTTATAATAGTCCTCATCGAAAACGTGTCTTAAGACATTGTTCAAAAGATGTTAAATGCGTGCATAATGCAGAAAGCGTTCCAGTCCCTTGCGTAAATTAGCACCTCGGTCCGTGACAAAAGAAATCTTATTAAGGTGCTGTAGATTTACTCCTAAATTAAAAAATTCTTCCTCAATATGTTTTGCAATATATTCGCCAGATTTCTTCTTCTCGGAAAAATGAGTTGTTGCCAAAACTATGTTCCTTAATGTCCACTGTTCATCAACAGAGTGCGTAGTAACAGAAACGTAACCTCTTTTTCGATACGGATCTGTCCACAAATCGGCTTTGTGTGCACGTGCTTTTGCGTCTACAGCCTGGACAATTCTGGGCATAAAATTTGCCCGTATTACATCGGCTCGCCTTTCTGTGTTTGGTGCCACTGTTGTAAGACGAGGCAGAATGTCGGAGACATCCACATGTCCAAATTCCGATCCAATATTTACGAGCACCTGGCAGATAGAACGAAATCCATTTCCTGAAACAATTGTAAGTGGTCAAAGATCCCCAGCATACATTTGAACATTTTTAGTGGCAGTCTTACCGGTGCCTGTAATGCTTCAGAACGTCGTCGTTCTCGTCGTGTTCTGCAGACGTGTGCCTTCAGGTGTGTCGCGTTTTGATAAGATAGGAGAGCGGAACACTTGCCGCAATAAAAGTAGCCGACATATTTCCCTCCTTATCATTTACTAATGGAAATTTTTTTCCAGGCAATACTACGACCACTAATTTTCATATTGAGGACATATTCTTTCGAATCGATTCGCTTTTACACTGTCCTCAGTCTCACATATACGTGACACGATCCTTCGGCAGGTGAATGGACGGCAACTGCGTTAACAGAGTAGATGGCGGGCAATGCGAGCATCGAATGCTTGAGAGCGTCAGGAAAATCAAATGCAGTTGCAAGCAGTGGGCGAAGTGGTTACATTGATATCTACCGGACTGTCACGGAACTACATGCTTGAGCAAGCATGACCGCTAAATGCAGACCTCTAAAACACACACACACACACACACACACACACACACACACACACACACACACACACACGTGCACTATCTCTGGCAGGATGGGAGGATCCGTATGGCACAGGCTGTGTAGCAGTCGCCAAATCACGCAGTGCTCCATGCTTGCAACAGGATGGTCCAGCTGTCTCCTCGCCGCAGTATGACGATACGATGGCTGTTCGTCATTACAGACAGCTTGTTGCTGGTTGTCTCCACGGAGAAAGCTGCACAGTGTTTGCAACTCAGTTTGTACACGACGTGACTGCTATCACAGGTTGCGCTGCTTTTTATGGCATAGGATATGCCTGTCACAGGATGGAGTTGCTGGTGGTGGATAGGACAGGTTTTGCATACGGGTCTATTGCAGGGATGCGAGCCACGGGGTAAGGGATCCGGGACTGGGACGGACGAGGATACTACGTAGGTTCGGTGGATAGTAGAATACCACTGTTGAGGGGGTCATTTTGGGACAGGACAAAAGGTAATCGAAACCCTGGCACTCCCGGGTGGTATCGGGTGACGAGATGGATGCTCCGTTGTGGCCGGACAGTGGGTGTGGAGGAGGTGGCGGATGACCAGAAAAGATCCTCCCTTTCTCCTCGGTGTCACCGGGGCACGCCGTCGACAGTCGGTCGCGAGGCCAACACGCGCCGGTTTCTTGGGCCGCCGTCGGACCGGTGGGCCTAGTTCCTCCGCCCTCCGATCCCGGCACTCGCGGTGGCAGTCGCCGGGACGACAGCCCCCTCGTTCGCTCCGTCTCGATAGTGGGGTTTCTTCTGCGGACCGTCCGGCGCATTCGGTCTGGTAGAATTGAACTGCAGTTTCTCTGCCGATCTTCTTACCTTTGGGGAAATGAAATTGCACACTGATGGTCGTTTTAACCTTGCACTTTCTCGCCTTATTTGGTTTTGGCCTTCCTCCCAGAACGGGGATTTGTGCTGCCGGGGGCACCGTACTGCTCTTAAGGGACGACATCTGTAGTCGTGCGATTTCTTTGCACTCCCGTCTACGAGCGGTCGCTGTCCGTCTTCCCCTGCCCGGTTTCTCCTCACTGTGCAGTGTCTGCACAGCCTCGTTTTCTGCCGTCACGATGTTCACCACCTTGTCGATTAGCTTCCTCCTCCGTTTCTGCCTGCCATCACATTTGGGCTCTCCACACCCCTGTCAGAGAGCCACTCTCCTTGCAGATTCTTTCACAACATTTTAAAGGTCTTCTCATTCCGTTTTTCAGTGGTGTAGTACAGCAACTGCGTTTAGACAAAATCTTGAATAATAGAATGTCTCGGTTGCAACAATTTTTATTTAAATGTTGTTTTTCGCGGTTATGGTATCTTCAGATATCTTGTCTCGTACCGTAGAGTAGGTCTTTGACTCATTTATACGCTGCCCCAGACAGTAACAGTACCGATACTGATGCATGTTGTATAAATAAAGATCCACTCTGTGGTACAGGGCATCAGACACGATATCTGAAAATGCCCTAACTGGGCGAAACGCGTCATTGAAATTTTTTTGCAACTGAGACATTCTTTTATTCGAGAATTAATCTGATTCGTCTTAACACTGGTCGATGTACAGCTCTTTATGACTGCACGTGTACCCTTTGTGTACTGCTCAGCTGGGTCGTCGTCTGTTCTGACGTGCACTCGAGTGACGGTTTCCCTTGTCATTCTTCTGCCGGCGTATGTTCTGTCCATGTGTCAACTGAACTGGCAGATTTACGAGGCCGATTGGCAACTTTATTCTTCACCGGTGACTTTTGGTGAACGTCAGTCTCCAGTATTGACAAGTAGGTCTAGTATCTCACCGACAGAGAATATTCTAACCCTCGCACCTCTTCCGTGCCGTGACGTCGACTGGGGTGTGCACTTGCTCGGTCCGCCTCTCCGCGTCTTCGGACTTCGTCCCACGTCGGAGGACGATATTCGTTACAGACAATTGTGTGTACAGTGTTCTGTCCCTGTGCCACTCTGTGAGAACCCCCCTCACTGCGGCGATAATATCGGTGTGGAAGTTCCCGCCTAATTGACCTGCCCGGTACCTCGTATTCCGGTCCTTTCACAGGCTTATCCTACCCAATCGGAGGGGGGGCTACACGTGAAAGCAGCTGTGCGATTTTCCGACTCTGCTATAAACACTGCCCAGCCTTCTGTCAGCACGGACGGCCACCGTCAAAAATGCGGAAGAAAGCGAGAAGGGCTACCCTGTGGCACGGCGTGCTGCCGGCCGAAACAAGTTCGCTTTCGACGGCCGCCTTGCAGCTGGCGCCGTCCGGACGGTCCCTTCGCACCGGCTCTCGCGAACTCCGCATACGGGACTCGTGCCTGTCCCAAAACCGCCGTGCCACCCACCCAATATAACTTGTGGGTTGTTGTGCCCTCTTCGCCACTGGCTGTCCTGTATCTACCTTCGTTCGGCTCATTCTTCCAACTGTTACCCTTGTAATTTTTTATCATATTTATTTATCCATTCATTCAATTTTTGTAATGTTTCAATAATTGTCTCCCTCACACCGGACTTATGTACCTCCACGTTTTCCTTCTCTCGCCACTTCCCTTTACTGCATTCTGAGCTGTCGCACCCCTTCCTATCGGAGCCTTTACAGTATGGAACGTCCCCTCACCACACTCGTTCGGCATCCTCCCCCCTCCCCTCTCCTCTTTGCGCACTGTCACGACGCTCGTCGTACCGGAGCGGCCGGAGCTGTCGGTCGTGTGTGCTACAGTTACGTCGGAGGGACCGTACGAATATACGGGATCCGTTTCCCGACAATGGCCGTGGCAGAAAATTCGAGTGGTGTGAATGTGATTGTTTTCTTGACGGTCTTTCGGTTAGTTTTGCGCACGGCCGCTCCGTCACTGTGCACCGTTTGCTTTTCCTTCCTGTAGCTCTTCCCTACTGCCACTGCCTCAGTCCCATTTCTGTTTTCCTCGTCGCTCTCCCCGTCTCGTTGCCATTCTCCGTCTGACACGTCACGACTGTCTCTTTCTCGTAGTCTGCCGTCTCTTCGATCGCCATCACCTCCTCGCTACAGGTCCTTACGGAGGGATCGGTCGGGGTAGTAAACCCTAGCAAGACCTACTCTTTGACGTGTAGGTACGTGGGACACGGGATCGACTGTTATCCCTCTCTTTTTATCGAGACTTCTACCTCTGTCTTTCTCCTACAGTGAGGAGATATGCAGTTCAAATCATTTCTCGGTCCGCGGTATTGAGTACCGTAGTCGCCGTGTGTGCTGTCGACACCTGCGACCGGTGCAAAAGGGACGACCGTCGATAGGTGGACGCGCCCCGTTCCTTCCCTGCAGTGCCGTTTCTCTTCCTTTCTGCACTGTCCACTATTCTGTAACGAAAATTATTTTGAAAATTCTCACGAACACCTTTCCTCGACTAAAAAGAGGTGCCATTTACCGCGAACGGCACGTCGCACTGCAAATATGTGCCCGCTCGGTAACGGACGAGTCACACTGTTTCGGCAGGGTGGAGACGGGCGAGCCGCCTCAGGTGAAGACGGCCGCCAACGTGTTCCGCGAGCTGTGCTACAACTACCGGGACTCGCTGGTCGCGGGCGTCATCGTCGCCGGCTGGGACAAGCGCCGCGGAGGCCAGGTGGGTGCACGAGCTCAAATGTCGGCAATCTGACGAAAATAGTCCAGGTATTGGTTCTATTTTAACTATTGATTTTGAGTGTCACTGGAACGGCTGGACTAGGGTGTGTGTGTGTGTGTGTGTGTGTGTGTGTGTGTGTGTGTGTGTGTGTGTGTCATATTGTCATCAAGTAGGTTCAGTGCATATTTTTGGGGTGTGTGGAACTACAAAGCACCTGAACCTTTCAGAAAAATGACCAGTATCGGTGACAAGAAATAAATTGTAATGGAAGTCAATGGAAAAAAGCAAATGTTACGGTCAAAATAAAAGTGGAGCCAACCGATCACTGTAAGGTCGTCAGCGCCACTGTTTTCTGTTTTTTTGACAGTGTGCTCACGCACCTCCTGTCCGCAGGTGTACTCCGTCCCGATCGGCGGCATGTGCGTCCGCATGCCGGTGACGATCGGCGGCTCGGGCAGCACGTACGTGTACGGCTACGTGGACGCCAACTTCAAGACCGGCATGAGCCGCCAGGAGTGCCTGCAGTTCGTCACCAACAGTAAGTGAGCTGAAGTGCAAGTTTACAGTGTTATACACACAGTTACTGAGGTTTGCCCCCCCAGGGGGCCCACAGTTCTTTTGTGGGTACGTGTGTGGCGCGCACGGGGCCCCGAGCCGGAGCAGCCTTTCTTCTGCCCCAGGTTGCTTCACTTTCCCTCCCGGTTTATGCCTTCGCCCGGAGACGGGCATATTTCGTGAGATACGGTGGTTCTTGTTGTGGTTTTTCTTCCTTCGTTCCTTCCTTTCTTACCCTTCGTTTTCTGTCTTTCTCTCCTTGAACTCTCCTAGCCTTCTTCTCCTCCTCATTAGTCTCCGCCTCGGCGTTTGAGACACTTCTTTCCTTCTTTCTCTTCCTTTCCTATCCTCTTCTTCTTTCCTCCCTGTGCGTGTCTGAAGGCCGACCCACGCATTATCGTGCGTAGCAGGTGACGGGGTAACGCGTAATTCCCCGCCCCGGGTAGACAAGTAAGGCACGTACGTACCCCCTGGTAAAGGCCAGGCCCAGGGAGGGGTGATTACCCGAGCTGGTACCTTCCGAACGTGCCGATTGGTCCCTCCGTCAGTTCTCGGGAGGTGTGACCTGAGGTGTGAACAATCACCTAAGGCGGGTAAGCCCTCGGAGAGGGCCCCCACTAGGAAGGAGCGCACCATCGGAGACGCCGGTAATCACGGGGGACACTTCCGCGATGACTTCCTTATCTTCTTTCGTGACGTTGACCCATAAACGTAAGTTAGACTCGCCTCAGCCTAAAAAGACTCTGCCTAATGTACCTAAATTTCTGGTTGTCTCTCGCACCGACGGAAAGGATTTCAATTCTGTCAATCCTTTCGTTATACAGAAAGGTGTAGATGCAATTGCTGGCCCTGTTAAAACCTGTTCACGTCAGCGCAATGGCACATTGTTGCTGGAAGTGGAAAGTGCCTTCCAAGCCCAAAAACTGATACGTACTACGTTGTTGCACACTTTTCCAGTTAAGGTCGAAGCGCACCGCACACTCAACTCGTCACGGGGGGTAGTCTTCACGAGATCCCTTGACGGGTTGTCTGATGAAGATATCCAATCGTATATGTCCGATCAGGGTGTGACAGCCGTCCACAGGGTCATGAAAAAGGTCGATAACCATCTGACACCGACTCGTACTGTGTTTTTGACGTTTGACAAAGTTGACCTCCCGTCGAAGGTCAAAGCAGGGTATGAAGTCATCTCCGTCCGCCCTTATGTACCTAACCCAACGCGCTGTTTTCAGTGCCACAGGTACAACCATACCCGTGAACATTGCCCAAATGCAGCAAAGTGTGTCACTTGTGGTAGGGACGCCCATGAGGGGGATTGCCCACCTCCGTCCCCTCACTGCCTAAACTGCAACGGTGACCATGCGGCTTCCTCTCGCGACTGCCCTGTATACAAGGATGAGAAGGTAATCCAGCAAATTCGGGTTACGGAGAAGGTATCGACATCTGCCGCTCGTAAGTTGTTGGCGAGTCGAAAGCCCACTGTCCTCCCAGCGGGTACATACAGTAAGGTACTCGCCTCAACTCGACCTACCAAGGATTCCAGTACCCAGACATGTGACTTCGCTTTCGCTGACACAGTTGTGCGATCCGCCAGCCCGAAGATTGCCCGTTCCACGTCCCCGCTCCCTCTTGCTGCTTCTAGGGTACAGTCTTCGTCAAACTCTAGTAAACCGCGGGCACCTAAACAAGATGCCCGGACCTTGAAAAAGGAACCCGTCCGTGAGGATTTTCTGCGTTCTCAGGCTTCCCAACCGTCAACTGCCTCTTCCCGCCGTCACTCTTCCAGAAGAGCTGACAAGAAAAAGAGTTCCTCTCCTTCCCCGCCGAGGCGTGACCCATCTGTCACGCCGTCCAACAGTTGCCGGCCTCGGCCGTCTTCTGTTTCACCGGGACGCTCCGTTTGCCGGGCGCCCGGCCCTTTACCAGCGGTGGAAACTGCCCCTCCTGATCAACTCAGGGAGGTGGCAGGCGCGTCGGTCGAACCAATGGAACATGACCCTTTGCCCCCAGACAGCGATAGCAGTGCTCCCTCGAAATCCGGTCCTCAGCGGCCGTCGAGGTGACCCCGCTCGCTATTTGGTTTTTATCCTTATTTCTTCTCTCATTTTTATCATGGCGCTCCTTCAATGGAACATTCGCGGCATTCGTTCTAATCGGGAGGAGTTAAAACTACTCCTTCGATTGCACTGCCCGCTTCTAGTCTGCCTCCAGGAAACTAAGTTGCGTCCACGTGATCGTGCAGACTTTCCACACTACACCTCTGTGCGGTTCGACCTGCCACCCGTGGAAGGTGTCCCAGCCCATGGAGGGGTTCTGATGCTCCTTCGAGACGACGTCTATTTCCATCCCATTTCCTTGCACACTCACCTACAGGCAGTTGCCGTCCGCATCACCTTATCCACATTTACCTTCTCCCTCTGTAATATATATTCGCCATCGTCATCTGCCCTTACTAGGGCATATGTGCTAAACCTTGTTGACCAGCTCCCTTCACCTTTCGTGTTGGTAGGCGACTTTAATGCCCACCACCCCCTATGGGGCTCTCCGGCACCTTGTCCGAGAGGCTCCCTTTTGGTGGACATTCTCCACCACCTCGATCTTGTCTGCCTCAACACCGGTGCACCGACCTTCCTTTCTGACACAACACACACTTATTCCCATATGGACCTCGCAATATGCACTCCTCAGCTTGCCGACCGGTTTGAGTGGTATGCACTTTCTGACACGTACTCGAGTGACAATTTCCCTTGTATCATCCACTTCCTACATCATTCCCCATCTCCACGTCCCACCAGTTGGAACATTTCTAAAGCCGACTGGGGGCTTTATTCTTCCATGGCTGTTTTTCACAATCAGAATTTTCCCAACTGTGACAGTCAGGTCGAATACCTCACAGAGGTTATTCTCACTGCTGCTGAACGTTCCATACCGCGTACATCCTCTTCTCCACGCCGTGTCCAGGTCCCTTGGTGGACTGCAGCCTGCCGCGACGCGCTTCGAGCCCGGCGCCGTGCTTTACGCACCTTCCGCCGCCACCCAACTTTGGTGAATTGCATCAATTACAAACGTATGAGAGCGCAGTGCCGTCGTATCATAAACGACAGCAAGAAAGCTTGCTGGACTGCTTTTACTAGTTCTTTTAACCGTTTTACTCCCTCCACGGTTGTCTGGGGTGGCCTACGCCGTTTGTCCGGCATCAAGGTCCACTCCCCGATTCCTGGCCTGACCGTGGAGAACGCAGTCCTCGTGGACCCAGTTGATGTTTCAAACGCATTGGGTCGTTTCTTTGCGGAGGTTTCGAGCTCTGCCCATTACCACCCTGCCTTTCTCCCTCGCAAACAGGTAGAGGAGGCACGGCCGCCTTCTTTCCGCTCTTTTAATCGTGAAAATTATAACGTCGCCTTCACCATGCAGGAGCTAGATCGTGCTCTCGCCCTGTCCCGGTCTTCTGCTCCCGGGCCCGATTCCAGTCATATTGAGATGCTGAAGAACCTCTCTCCTGCGGGCAAGTGCTTTCTTCTTAGTACCTACAATCGCATATGGACTGAAGGTCATGTTCCCACAAGTTGGCGTGAAGCCATTGTTGTCCCCATCCCCAAACCAGGGAAGGACAAACACCTTCCTTCCAGTTATCGCCCCATTTCTCTGACGAGCTTCCTCTGTAAGGTGATGGAACGCATGGTTAACGCTCGGTTGGTCTGGCTCCTCGAATCTCGCCGCCTCCTGACTAATATCCAATGCGGTTTTCGTCGACACCGCTCTGCTGCTGACCACCTCGTTACGTTGTCGACCTTCATTATGAACAACTTTCTAAAGAAGCGTCAAACAGTAGCAGTGTTCTTAGACTTGGAGAAGGCATACAATACCTGTTGGAGAGCGAGCATTCTCCGCACATTGCACACATGGGGCCTTCGGGGCCGCCTTCCTCTTTTCATTCAAGCGTTTTTGGCGGATCGCAAGTTCCGGGTACGGGTGGGCTCTGTTTTGTCAGATACCTTTTGCCAGGAGAATGGGGTACCACAGGGCTCCGTCTTGAGTGTGGCGCTCTTTGCCATTGCAATCAATCCCATCGTAGATTGCCTTTCAGCCGACGTCTCCGGATCTCTTTTTGTTGACGATTTCGCAATTTATTGTAGCGCCCAGCGGACGTGTCTCTTGGAGCGTTCTCTCCAACGCTGTCTTGACCGTCTATATTCCTGGAGCATCGCAAACGGCTTCCGATTCTCCACTGAGAAAACTGTGTGTATCAATTTCTGGAGATAGAAGGAATTTCTTCCACCTTCTCTACGTCTCGGCCCTGTTGCTCTCCCTTTCGTGGAGACTACAAAATTCTTGGGACTCATGTTGGATCGGAAACTTTGCTGGTCCACACATGTGTCCTACCTGGTTGCCCGTTGTGCCCGATCCCTTAACGTTCTTCGTGTCCTCAGTGGCACGTCATGGGGAGCGGATCGTACCGTCCTGCTTCACCTTTACCAGGCCATTGTTCAGTCGAAGCTCGACTACGGAAGCCTTGTATACTCTTCTGCATGGCTGTCGATTCTCCGCCGTCTCAACTCTATCCACCATCGTGGATTACGTCTGGCGACCGGTGCATTTTATACCAGCCCTGTTGAAAGTCTGTATGCCGAGGCTGCTGTCTTACCCTTGACCAATCGACGTGACATACTCTTGTGTCGGTACGCATGCCGCCTACGGTCGATGCCCAACCATCCATCTTACAGATTATTTTTTGACGACTCACTCGATCGCCAATATCAGTTGTCTGCGATTGCCTTGCTTCCACCGGGAGTTCGGTTTCGCCGCCTGCTACAGCGGCTCGATTTTACCCTTCCTTCCACCCTTCGGTTGAGCGAAAGCCCATTGCCACCGTGGCATCAGGCCCAGGTTCACACACACCTCGAACTTAGTTCGCTCCCCAAGGAGAGCACTCCGGATTTGGTATTCCGCTCGAGGCTTGTCGAACTCCGTTCGCGGTTCGATAATGCCGTATTTATTTACACTGATGGTTCCAAGAGCACTGCCGGTGTCGGATCTGCCTTCGTCGTCGGGGACAACCGTTTCCAATACAAGCTCCCTGACCGGTGCTCAAACTTCACGGCTGAGCTTTTCGCCCTCCACCAGGCCGTTTTGTATACCTGCCGCCACCGCCACCCTTTCTATGCCATATGTTCTGACTCCCTTAGTGCCCTGCAGAGTCTTAAGGACCCTTTCTCGAACCATCCTCTCATGTATCGGATCCAACGCTCCCTCCAGTTGCTGGCGGATGACAGCTGTCACGTTTCTTTCCTGTGGGTCCCTGGCCATGTGGGTGTGCCCGGGAATGAGGCCGCCGACATAGCAGCCAAGGCAGCAGCTCTTTTGCCTCGCATGGCTACCTTTTGCGTCCCATCGGACGATGTTCAACGGGCTCTTCGCCGGAGTATCGTGTCGCAATGGCACTGTGTGTGGCTTTCACTGTACAGCAATAAATTGCGAACTGTCAAACCGATCCCGACCGCTTGGAGGACATCCTCACGCCCCTCTCGGCGGGAGGAGGTCATCCTGGCTCGGTTGCGGATCGGTCCTTGCCGTTTCAGCCACCGTCACTTGCTATCCGCCGAACCTGCACCGCTATGCTCCTGTGGTGAACTGCTGACAGTGCGACATGTTTTACTGACTTGTGTTAATTTTAATCATCTCCGTGTAGCCCTTCACTTTCCGTCTACTCTGGAGGAAATTTTAGCTGATGACACACGAGCAGCTGCTCGAGTTTTTCGTTTTATCAACTTGGCCAACTTATCCAAGGATATTTAACTCTTTTAATTGTCTTTTATCTTTCGTTTTTAGCCTCTTGTTGATGTTCTGACCGTCTACATTTTTTTAGATCATAGCGAATCTATGTTCTTGGCTGGGCGCTAATGACCATAGAAGTTGTGCGCCCTAAAACCACAACAAAAAAAAAAAAAAAAGAGCTGAGGTTTGCGCGGATAGATCTGCGGATATCCGCAGTATTTCTTACTTTGTGGATAAAATTGTGAGCGACGTGGATATCCTCGTTATATGCGAATAAAGAGTGAGGTATCTGCCCCGTACATCTCGTAGAATCATTTAGAGGGGAGGTTAATTCAAAATGTTCGTTGTCAGACCGAGATATACAATCTATGTGTAACAGAAATGAAGTTTTAGAGGGCAAATCTCTCTGAAATGTCACAAATTAATAAAAGGTGTAAGATAGCTGAGGAGAAAATTTATACTTTAGAAATATTACAGATGTAAATTTGTCCTTGGTTAATATAATTAATAATAGGGAACATAAAGTTGAAGCTCTTATTAACAAAAACTTTCAGGAGATTAATAGTAACAGCTTACAAGAGGTAGAAGATAAAAGATCAGATTCGGAATTAGCGAGCCACCAATCTTATAAACTTTGGGCTGTATTGGAGTGGGCACAGGCAGAATTAAATTCCAAAATGTTTGTCAACTCTAACTACCTTATCAACAGCCAAGTCATTTCACCTCAAAATTCTAATGGGGATGGTTTAAATTTTACTTCAGGGATAAATCTATTGAAACAATTGCCGAAATTTAAACCAAATGGAGAAGTTCATTGTAATCATTTTGTAAAAGTTTTCTCTAGGATGTTACCGAATACATGGCCAGATTCGCAAAAAATAGATTTTGTGTTTTTATTGGGGGGGGGGGGGGGGGAGAACCCTTAGAGGAATCGTCTCCTGTGTCGATTTGACGGAGTGACTCCTATCGGGTGTCGGTCTTATGACCGGAGATATATATAATTTCTTAGTTTTCTCAGACCTAACACTAGACCGAATTAGGACATATAGATGAAGTAGTATTTGCTGCTTGCATGGAAATAAAACACAATTTGGACTACCTTCTAGATGTAACAGTAATATGAGTGTGACAAGTGGTGCATGTGGATGTTTACACACAAAATTCTGTTTGATACAAAATACCATTACTGTCTCTACAAGGAGACATTAAGATTTTTACTAAGATTTTATACCTCTTATAATGTGGTGATAAATTCAAACTGCGGTGGGTTTGTAAATGTTTTTTATTTGGGGAAGTAAGGTGGAAATGAGTGTAATTTCCGTCGACCAGTTTGTCCAAATACTATGGACGATATATTGAATAGTTGGTGTGACGCATTCACCATACTAGATGAAAACGTGTTGCAGGTCTGTGTCAAAAGGTACACGACCTACAATGTTTGTATCGTCTCAGTCGTACTGCGTTGTTACATTTTAGTTATCGGTCTCGTTGACAAACATTGCTACACGTGGGTGAACAATTGACAGTGATTCGCTGACAACCGACAACAGATATCCCTCGCCGGTGGGAGCTTATTTAGAAGCAGTGGCGTGGATATTTTGACACGGTCCTCGTCGACAAACCATTTCGAAGGAACAAAGTAGCGCATCCCAATCGCAATATAGATATAAAATAAAGGTTTAGATATTAGTCGAAGAGATGTAGTCCACATGAAACATTAAACATCAGGAAACAAAAATACCTTTATTTTGTATGGTTGAGAACTGATGTATTGGTTTCTTTACTCACTGTGTACTCGTTTCGGGTGTGGGGAAAAAGTGATAAGGAGAATTAAGAGTGCACATCCATAAAGTGAAAAGGTAAGATAGAAAAATAAACTGGGGTAAGGGACAGAAGAGGCATGGTGTACAGTCAAGGAAGGCTAGCTACTACGAATATTTTTTTGTTTTGCTTGAGGCAGCAATGGGCTCTACCTATCCTTCAGTCGAATTAAAACCTCGAAACCGTATCACACGATTTATATTCATTGATAGAGAGAGGGGGAAAAAACTGCGTACACTAATTCAATAGTAACAGACGAGCATTAAGACAACACACGATCGTCTGGTGTTTTTTTTTTTTTTATTTTTTTTTTTTTTTTTTTAAACACCAAAGATAATTAGCAAAAATAAAAAGAATAAATATAATAATTTTGGAATAGTAATGAAATTATGAATTTCTAACCATATTTTTGATATAAATGTTTAAAACAATGGATAAATAACACGCCTATCTCATTCAGTCATAAATTTTTGTCATCTTTCCGTCACTATTATTCATTTATTTATTACAATTTTTATCACATCGTAATCCCTAGATTGTCAACCTGTAGTGGGTACCGACTGTATTTCCTGCCCTATTTTGTCAGACTGTATGGAAGGCTTTTCAAAATCTGCAGAAGCGGGGAGGGTTTCCAGGTGAATGTTCCTTTTCTTAGGGTCGTTTTATCGTAACAATTGCCACAATACAAATGTAAAGTAAAATACTTTTTTTACTTTCCCGCAGCTCTGACGCTGGCCATGGCACGGGACGGCTCGAGCGGCGGCGTGGTGCGGCTGGCGGCCGTCGGGGAGTCCGGCGTGGAGCGGCACACGGTGCTGGCCGGGGAGCTGCCGCGCTTCTACGAGGACTGAGGCCGCGGCGCGGTCGCGCCGGCCGGCCGATAAACGCTGTACTAATATTCTGCTGGTTCTGTAATGTTTTTCTTCTAATGTCATTAAAGAATTAAAACAGTTTAAAGTGAGAACGCAGTGACTCTCCTCGCCAGACTGTCGACGGTGGAATGGGTCAGTTTGAGGTCAGCTCTGTGCCGGTCGTGTGCGGCAGGTAGCATCTGCCGCAAATTGCCTGCCGAATCTGACGGTACGCCGGCACGTTAAATTAGACGTGCTCGTTCTCGCAGTGGGCAGACGGGGTTCTGCGACTGTCCAGCTGCACGGGCTGCCTGATGCTACTCGGAATTTATATTCATAGTTTTCCGAGGAGCAGAAGTTGTAACAGCAATTGAAAATCTTGCCTTTAGTTTTCTCAATGACACGAACGAGTAATAGGATCTAGAAACTCTCTACTTAATGAAAAGCATATCGTATCCAGTGAGTGGAAGGCTCTCTGCCAATAGGATTCGTGTGTTTGTGAATAATTCATAGCTTCCTATGTAATATTTATGTAGCATTCATTCCCTCTCTCACTATGACAGTAGAAGAAATAAATGCCAAACAGTTAAATATGGTATTTCTTTAAATACATAGATTGTAGCAAAAACTTCAGAAAAAGTTTTCCTACATTTTGTCATGTGTAGAAAATGAGGTTAGGGTTTTTTTTAGGGGGGAGGATTGGTATTGACCCCTCATCTACTTCCTTAAAACCCACAGCCTTCCCTTTTCCTCCTCCTTCCTTCCTCTTTTCCTGAGGAAGCAACAGACGGTTGCAAAAGCAGACACACACACACACACACACACACACACACACACACTAGGGCAGAGGTATGCAAAATGCAAAGAGGTTGGACAGAGATGCCAGTCAAGACAGAGGCTCTGTCCAGAGATTGGAGGCAAAGCTGTTGTACAACATTGGGTGGGAATTTAAAACTAAAGAAGGTTGAGACTTGGTGGGTAACGGGAAGAGAGAATATGCTGAAGGGCAAGTTCCCATCTCTGGAGTTCTGAGAGATTGGTATCGGTGAGAAGTATCCAGATAACCCGGGCGGTGTAACAAACCAAGATGTGCTGGCCGTGCACCGAGGCGTCTTTAACCACAGGCTGATCTTCATTACCAACAAACAGTCTGCCTGTGAACGTTCACACTACTGGACAGTTTATTGCTGGTCATTCCCACATAGAAGGCCTCACAGTGCAGGCATGTCAGCTGGTAAATTACGTGAGTGCTGTCACGAGTGGCTCTGCACTTAACCGTTTTAGTGGCATGCGATTTTCAAGGTATCAGCTGATAAGTGCCAAGCAATTTTGTAGTGCACTGCAGAAGTTTGTTAAACTTACCATAAAATCTGAAAGGCTTATCTTAGGACCATATATTTTTCCTTTTATTGCTGGTACCTTCAGCTACAGCAATATGAGCAGAGTACACTGTTAGGTCTATTACTTCTAAAGAAAACAATATTTGCGTTAAAGTTTTTGAGCGGAAAAAATTAAAACTTTGGTTTTAAGTCATATTTAGCCACATCTAATATTAAAATTAGAATTTGCGTTCATATTATTAATTTACATAGTATTGTGAACAATATATTTCGAGAATGAAACTTTTCACTCTGCAGCAGATTGTGTGCTGATGTGAAACTTCCTGACAGATTAAAATTGTGTGCCGGAAGGTAGGAGGCGAGGTACTGGCGGAAGTAAAGTTGTGAGGCGGCATCGTAAGTCGTGTGGGGATAGCTCAGTCGGTAGAGCGCTTGCCCGCGAAAGTCAAAGGTCCCAGGCTCGAGTCCCGGATCCGGCACTCGGCGCACATATCGTATTACAGTGCCAAAGGCCTGAAGGTGGTTCTATAGAACCGAAACTGGTTGCTAGCAATAAACGCAGCAAATTGCGATCTAGACTGTCTCATTTTAATAATTAAAAATTTTAAGATTGCTGTTCCAAAAAAAAAGCTTCCAAAAATTACTAAAACCTCTTTCCTTATTACCACAAATTCTTCACTTTTGAGGGCCAGACATACCAACAGCTAAAAGGAACTGCCATGGGAACCAGGATGGCCCCCTCGTACGCAAACTTATTCGTGGGACGCTTAGACGAAGCCTTCTCGGGTACCGAAGCGTGTCAGCCCAAAGTTCGGTATAGATTCATTGATGACATCTTCATGATCTGGACTCCAGAATTTCCTCTCCAACATCAACTCCTTTAGCCCCCATCAAATTCACATGGACCTATTCCAAATCCGATGCCACTTTCCTCGATGTCGACCTCCATCTTTACAACGGTCAACTTCATACATCCATCCACATCAAACCCACCAACAAACAGTACCTAAATTATGACAGCTGCCATTCATTTCACATGAAACATTCCCTTCCCTACAGCGTAGGTCTTCGTGGCAAACGAGTCTGCTCCAGTCCCAAATCACTGAACCAGTACACCAATAACTTAATAACAGCTTTTACATCCCGCAGCTATCCTCCTGATCTGGTACAGAAGCAAATAGCCAGAGCCATTTACTAATCCACCCAAATTCAGAACCTTCCACAGAAGAACCCCAAAAGTGCCTCTCTTGTCACCGGGTACTTTTCAGGACTGGAACAGACTCTGAATGTGGCTCTCCAGCAAGGACACGACTTCCTTAAATCCTGCCCCAAAATGAGATCCATCCTTCATGACATCCTTCCCACTCTACCGAGAGTGTCTTTCCGCCGACCACCTAACCTCCGTAACCTCCTAGTCCATCCATATGAAATCCCCAAACCAGCTTCCCTACTGTCCGGCTCCTACCCATGGAACTGCCCCCGTTGTAAAACCTGCCCTACGCACCCTTCCACCACCACTTACTCCAGTCCCGTAACCCGGAAGGTGTACACGATCGAGGGCGGAGCCACTTGCGATAGCACCCACGTGATTTACCAACTGACATGCCTGTACTGTGAAGCGTTCTATGTGGAAATGACCAGCAACAAACTGTACATTCTCATGAACGGTCACAGGCAGACAGTGTTTGTTGGTAATGAGGATCACCCTGTGGCTAAACACGCCTCGGTGCACGGCCAGCACATCTTGGCACAGTGTTACACCATCCGGGTTATCTGGATACTTCCCACCGACACCAATCTCTCAGAACTTCGGAGAGGGGAACTTGCCCTTCAGCATATTCTCTCTTCCCGTTGCACACCTGGTCTCAACCTCCGCTAAATTCAAATTCCCGCCCACCATTCTATAACATATTTGCCTTTGTTCTCTGGACAAAACCTCTGCCTCAACTGGTGTCTCTGTCCAACTTATTTGCTTTCTACAAATGTCAGCATTGGTGTGTATGTGTGGGTGTTTGTTTACCTTTCCGTTGTGTGTGTGTGTGTGTGTGTGTGTGTGTGTGTGTGTGTGTGTGTGAACATGTTAAGCTATAACCAAATGGTGATAATTACTTAAGTCTTGTCAAATTTGTATACAAAAGTATGACAAAGAAATGAAAACATCAGATTAGTGAATTGTTGAAAGCATGACTTGGTGAGTCATGTTTCCTGAATTATCACGGTATTGGTTCAGGAAGTAAGTGAGTTGATCATGAAGGTCAATGCAAAGAAAGTTTCACAAACATAAGAAGTTTGTTTATATTTCACATTTATTGTATAGGTTACTTAATGATCCAGATTGACATCTTTACTTTTGAGAATTGATGCTTGACCAACAGAAACATGATCCAAACCCACTGAATAAAATTGTACGGTCTGCCGAGGCCAATTTTAAGTTAAGACATAACTCCACTTACTGATACAATCGTAATCAAAATATTTTGTTAGATATCTAAATCAATCTGGTGCAAGTGTTTGGGAGGTAATATAATTATCCGCCATACATTTTTTCGTTTTCCTTAAGGAAAAGTGACGAGAGTTATTTGGCCCCCCAGGGGGCCCACAGTTCTTTTGTGGGTACGTGTGTGGCGCGCACGGGGCTCAGAGCCGGAGCAGCCTTTCTTCTGCCCCAGACTGCTTCCCCTTTCCCTCCCGGTTTATGCCTTCGCGCGGAGATGGGCATCCTTTGCGAGTCAAGGTGGTTTCTTGTAGTAGTTTCTCTTTTTCCTTGGTTTCTCCCTTTCCTAACCTTTGCTTCTGTCTTTCTCTCCTTGCTGTACTTTCCTAGCCTTCCTCTCCTCCTCATTAGCCTCCGCTTCGGCGTTTGAGACACTTCTTTTTCTTCACTTCCCCCTATTCTTCTTCTTTCCTCCCTGTGCATGTCTGAAGGCCGACCCACGCATTATCATGCGTAGCAGGTGACGGGGTAACGCGTAATTCCCCGCCCCACGTAGACAAGTAGGGCACGTACGTACCCCCTGGTAAAGGCCAGGCCCAGGGAGGGGTGATTACCCGAGCTGGTACCTTCCGAACCTGCCGATTGGTCCTTCCGTCAGTTCTTGGGAGGTGTGACCTGAGGTGTGAACAATCACCTAAGGCGGGTAAGCCCTCGGAGAGGGCCCCCACTAGGAAGGAGCGCGCCATCGGAGACGCCGGTAATCACGGGGGACACTTCCGCGATGACTTCCTTCTCTTCTTCTGTGACGTTGACCCAGAAACGAAAGATAGATTCGCCTCAGCAAAAGAAGATTCTGCCTAATCTACCGAAATTTCTTGTTGTCTCTCGTACCGACGATAAAGATTTCACGTCTGTAAATCCTTTCATCATTCAGAGAGGTGTTGATGCAATTGCTGGCCCTGTTAAAACCTGTTCGCGTCAGCGCAATGGAACATTGTTGCTGGAAGCGGACAGTGCCTTCCAAGCCCAAAAACTAATCTGGACTACGTTGTTGCATACATTTCCTGTCAAGGTAGAAGTGCATTGCACGCTCAACTCGTCACGGGGGGGTAGTTTTTACGAGATCCCTTGACGGGTTGTCTGACGAAGACATACAAACCTATATGTCCGATCAGGGTGTCAGAGCCGTCTACAGGGTGATGAAAAAGGTAGATAACCATCTGACACCGACTCGTACTGTGTTTTTGACGTTCGACAGATTTGAGCTCCCGTTGAAGGTCAAAGCAGAGTATGAAGTTATCTCCGTCCGCCCTTATATACCAAACCCAACGCACTGTTTCCAATGCCACAGATAAAACCATACCCGTCAATCTTGCCCTAATGTAGCAAAATGTGTCACTTGTGGTAGGGACGCCCATGAGGGAGATTGCCCACCTCCGTCCCCTCACTGCCTTAACTGCAACGGTGAGATGCGGCTTCCTCTCGGGATGAAAAGGTCATTCAGCAAATTTGGGTTACGGAAAAGGTATCAACATCTGCCGCTCAAAAGTTGAGTCGAAAGCCCACTGTCCTCCCAGCGGGTACATACAGTAAGGTCGTCACTTCCACTCCACCTACTAAGGATGCAGGTACGCAGACCTGCGATTTCACCTTTGCTTACGCAGTTGTGTGATCGGCCAGCCCGAAGATTGCCCGTTCCACGTCCCCACTTCCTCCTGCTGCTTCAAAAGTTCAGTCTTCATCAACCTCTTAGTAAACCGCGGGCACCTAAACAAGATGCCCGAACTTCGAAAAAGGAACCCGTCCGTGAAGATTTTCTGCATTCTCAGGCTTCCCCAACTGTCAACTGCCTCTTCTCACCGTCACTCTTCCAGAAGAGCAAACAAAGAGTTCCTCTCCTTCCCCGCCGAGGCGTGACCCGTCCGTCACGCCGCCCAACAATAGTCGGCCCTGATCATCTTCTGTCTCGCCGGGGCGCAATACTGTTAGCCGGGCATCCGGCATTTTACGGGCGGCGGAAGCTGCCCCTCCTGATAATGTCGGGAAGGTGGCAGATGTATCATTTGAACCTATGGAACATTACTCTCTGCATCTAGATGGCGACAGTAGTGCTCTCTCGAAGTCCGATTCTCAGCAGCCGTCAAGGTGACCCCACCTGCTTGTTCCTTTTTATCTTCCTTTCTTTTCTTATTTTTTTATCATGGCGCTCCTTCAATGGAATATTCGTGGCTTTCATTCCAATCGGGAGGAATTAAAACTACTCCTTCGATTGCACTGCCCGCTTCTAGTTAGTCTCCAAGAAACTAAGTTACGTCCAAGTACGCATCCCAGCGGACGATGTTCAACTGGCTCTTCGCCAGAGTATTGTCCTGGCACAGTGCGTCGTCCTCACTTACAGATAATAAATTGAGAACTGTAAAACCGATCCCGCCCGCATGGGGGGACCACCTCACGCCCCTCTGGGCGAGAGGTGGTCATCCTGGCCCGGTTGCCGATTGGTCACTGCCGTTTCAGCCACCGTCATTTGCTAACCACCGACCCTGCGGTGAATTGCTGATGGTGTGACATGTTTTACTGTCTTGTCCCAATTTTAATCATCTTCTTGTAGCCCTTCACTTTCCGTCTACCTTGGAGGAACTTTTATCTGATGACACACGAGCAGCTGCTAGAGTATTGCGTTTTATCAACATGGCCAATCTATGAAGATATTTAACCCTTTTGTTTTTATCTTTCGTTCTTAACCTTCTTTTAATACTTTATCTGGTAGTTAGCAATTTTTTTCCAGATCTAGCGAATCTCTGTTCTTATCTGGGCGCTTATGACCTTAGCAGTTGTGCGCCCTAAAACCACACTAAAAAAAAAAAAATATTTGGATACCAGAATGCTTCAGAAGTGTGTGGTACCAGGACTGGAGACATGTTCTGAGAAATTTCAAGAAATTTACTTTAAACGTAATTGTGTTTAATCCCTTTATTACACAGCCATCTGTTATTTAAACAAAACTTTCCAAAGAAAAATGAGTGTCTGAAGAGCAGATATTAACGTACCTCCAAGTTCATCGGTTATCATGCCCACGGTTGTTATCCTATAGGATGTCGTCACGGATTGTGTCGAGTTTCAAACATCTCGGACCATTGCTGAACTAAGACATTAATTTACCGATCACAACAACATAAATTATTTCAGTATCAACACAAAGAATTATTTCCCTCACTGTACGTGACTAGTTTTTGAAAAAGAATTAAACGGCTGTTGCCAACATAAATACACTACATTGCTGCTGTAAGGAAAATTGTAGCCCTCGTTTCAGTGTATTACACCTTAGTTACGAGAATAAAAAAGTAGCATCACCATCTATTAGTTATTTGGTAAACTATGTAAGTGCCTCTATTGGATCTTTGCTATACTATACTGCAATTCAAGCATAACATACACCAGAAACTACAAATTAAGATATCTTTTCTCTCATCCAATTTTGATGAACTGAAGCCTAGGTTACTCTCCAAACTATTCTCTGTGGAAACGCATGAAAGTTCGTGTAGTACTTTTGGAGATTATCGTCAATGAATAGACATACACAATGGCTTTTAAACAAATGATTAACTTATAATATCTTTATTTTCTTTGATCAGATTTTAATTATTGAAGCCTTTATGTAACCACATGATATGCTCAAGTTACCGGTAAAAAAAAAAAGTATGCAAAGTTTTTGAAGTGAGAGGTTTTTAATAGTCTAACAAACACACGACTGTTACTGAAAACACTTAAAATTAAGATATATTTTTGTCCTGTGATCCAGCTTTTATAAAATTATGCCTATATGTTGACCCAAACTTTTCTCATGTTTCCTATGAAGATTAGTCCAGTAGTTTTGTACATTGAAGTGAACAGTGACAGACCTGTATTTACAGATTTATTATTAGTTTAGATGACACGCATATTCAAAATTTTTACATCAGTGTCCAGCGATGTCTGACACACTGTAGATAAATTTCCGTAATTGTTGCTACCGAGGAATGGCTAATTTCATTTTACACTTTGTGAACAATCCCGTGACCGTATTGATGTGTAAAATTAAAATGTACCTTTGAGCCCAAATTAATTCTCGATTCTGGGCTCACCTGCAAGAGCTGGAGCACAGTGAGACGAACGTGCGAGTCTGCGGCACGGGCTGCTAAGTTTCCTGCCACTCGCCCAAAACTTTTATCTTAAAGGTTCGTGTAATGACGTTACGGATATATGCGACATGTATTGTTACTAAACAAAATCGTAAATCTGTCCAAAAGCCTGCTGTAACTTAATTTTATTATTCAGAACATATTTTTCACCATTGTGAACGAGAAGAAACTGCTTTTAACTGAACATTTCAAAACCTGGTTTTACTACTTATTGAGTGGTTAGATGTATATATCAAACCTAAGCATTTAAATTTAAGTCTAAAATTACCTGAAACTTTTATTGCCATGCTATTATTTCATTCAGTTGATTAGTATTTCTTAATTAGAGAGATCCACATAGTATGTAATGTATCGGACACAAGAATGCCAACTCTGGGTGCAGCAACTGTTTTGTTGCTAAATTTATCTTTGACCTTAATCGTATGTGTGTGTGGGGGGGGGGGGGGAATTTAGGTAAATGTGAATTGCTGCTGGGACGGAGGGGGGTGGTTGCGGCTCACATAAAGTTTGTGTTGGAGGGAAGTGAGCTTTTATAGTGCACAATCCAACTAATATTTAAAAACTTGCTAGCACTGGCATTCACAGTTAAGCATGTTCAACATGCTTAAGAATTCTCGTGTGCAGACTTAATAATGATACTTGCTGTGGACAGAGGACACAGTGCTCCCTGTGATCATTTACTTGTATACATTTGTCAATTTTCAATATAGTTAACAATATTGAGTTTTAAGAGCAAAGTGTTTAATGCACTGGAAATCTAATATCAGTAGGGGTTCTCGTGTGAACAAGTCGATACTGCCACTGCGAGAAGAGTGCAATAAAAATTACCTTTGTCACTCCCGATAGTAATGTATTTGTCATTGAGAAGTTATTCAGTGTTGCTGACTGAAATATAAATAAGTCCACATTACCTTCTGATTATTTCTTCATAAGTCATGGTACTGCATACTGTTAAACAAATAAACTACAGCAAGCTATCAAGACAAATTACCTTAACCTTAGGACTCTCAAGTATCAGATAAGCTCAGCTATTGCCGACTGGAAGTATTAATGCTTAAAGCTCGAGGGATGGTTCCGGCTATTAGGTTTTGAATTAAGAAATGTGTATCTTACTCACTTCTGGAAAAAGTATTGTACTTTCGTCTGCCATTATGAGAGAATGGCTGTACAGCAGAAAACAATCTTCTTCCTTTTTTACATGATCACTGCCTTACAACAGTCCACAAAAGTACTGAAGTTTCTCAGCACTATTATGAGCGAATTATAGCCTCTGATAAACGTGCCCACATGTTTCTGCCGTATTAAATTACACTTTAGCTCAATACAACAGTCGTGTATTATTCTGCTGTGTAATTTTGTATATAACCAGATTTGCCCAAGAGATTCACTTTAATGCAGCGTGGCTTATAAAATATTACTTTCAAGAACCCAGTTTTACTTACTGCGATAATCTACAGTTCTTAACTCCATTTTTAGGGGATCACAGCATGCAAACTGGTTTTAGAAGATTATGAAAACTCTCACTACAATGTACGTGGTGTGTAGTGTAATGGCATACTTGTCTCTACACTTAGCAGATCTTTCCAACAGAAGATATTTGTATCTTATAATTATATAAAGGGCCAGGAAATTGTGCACCTGTAATATTGGCTACGGGTCTACACGAGAGTACGTATGAATGACGTTAAATACCGGTTGCCGAGGAACAGAGATGCAGTAATGCAGCATGAAAAATCGCGCTTAAGCACGAAGAATAAGTGACTAAAGTTGGATTTGGAGATAAAGAAGCAATGGTTTTTTGTTAATTCAACAATAAGAGTAGCGACTGTGTGGGGGGGGGGGGGGCGGCGGCAACTGAACTGCCCCATCTAAATAAGTTCATGTTATATTGAGTTTGTCTATATTATAGAAGAAACATTTCCGCGTATCGAAACGTGCTTTCGGAGCCACGAAACAGCGGCCAACTCTAGTGATAACAAACGTGCTGACTTCGTTAGGTTACGCAGATGTGGACTTATGCTTTTAGCAGATTTGAACCAATTCCCAGATCCGAGACCTATTTTGCTGCAGAAACATATATCCCTTCAAGTTGGACATGTTTTATGAGAACCTAGAACATACTCATAATACAAACATAAGACTATGCAGAAGACATAAATCTGATTTAGAACCAAATGTGACATTTATTTTTGTCCAACAATATGAGTAATATTCTGCTCATGTAACAATTCTTACAATGAAATTGTTGCTAATATTATTCGTAAAATACCACGAGCTCTATGCCACACAATGCAAATGTTTGAGAGGTACTGTATACAACATGTCCATAATATATCTACAAAACTGGTACAAAATGAAAAAAGGCTATTACACGATACTTAACTTTCAAAGTGTAAACTGAACAAATTTTGTTACGTGATGCGACGAATAGGCAAGATATTTAAGGGAGAACACAGTAAAATGCCTTCAAACGGCTCTCCTGTAAAATTTAGTAAATGAGACAGTGTTCTTTACCTCCGACGCACGGATGTACGTGTAGTCGAGAACCTGGCATTATTCGAGTAGACTCTGAAATTTCTTCTGCCCACAGTACTTCACCTGTCGAATAGGGGAAGAAGCCGATGCCGAGTTACGTCAGAGAAGACCAATTGATGGGATCCCCAGTCTTCAACTAAAGACTCGACGCAACACGGAAAGAACAACCTGCATATTCAGTTAGTTACGACTTAGATTGATTATGGGAGTGTACTGTCACCGGTGTCATAAATACCTAGAGTATTATAGTGTTACACCCAACATGCCACAAGTGCCCTGATCCTAAAAAAAATTGGTGAGAGACTGTTTTCTCTCCATTACGTCACAGTACATGCACTGCTCAAAACAGACGAGGTGAGAGATTGTGCACACTATACATACTGTAAAATATTTTATTCAGATACTGCTTACAATTGTAATTGATATTTTGCCGTCTCAGCGCTTTACTTAAGGTTTGCACGGTGATTACTCGGTGAGGCACCGCAGTAGCGAAAGTGTCACCTCGTCGCCCTCTAATACGGCGTGTGATCAGCTCAGATGCCAGTACAGTGGGAGTGCCGGTCTGCCAGGCGCGCTCAGCCTAGTTAACTGTTCAGTTCCCTCAGCTTCGGGCACATCGTCCACCGGTGCAGCTCTGTCGTCCACCAGAAGGAACCTGTCTGGCGTATCCCCACGACAAAATGTCGGAGGATCTCGTCTCTGTACCTCGGAATAGTAAAGTGCCGTTCTGAACGCCTGTCGATACCGACTCCTGCCCGCCTCCGTGATGTGGTGACGTTTCTTGCAAATAAGCAGGAGTGTTCAGATTTCCACGTTCTCTCCAGGAGGAATGACGATTGTCCAGCTGAAGGCACTATTCTGTACGACTGCAATCTCGTTGTTCCTCCTAGGGACAGGCTACGTGTGCCCTCAAGAAACGTGCGACTCTCGAAGTTGTTGAGTGTGCTGCGCTCTCTGGAGGCCGAGTGAAACTACTCCAGAAGGAAGCATCGGGACAGAAGTCATAATCCTCGTCTTCCGTATGTGCGAGGAGGACACTGAATTATTATTATTATTGTTATTATTAATAGTATTAGTAGTAGAATGTTACACAGGAGACAAAAATCGTAGGATTATTATTAAAACGCGTATCGTAGACGAAACGAGAACTTCGTTACTACGAAAAAGAAATATGCATTCCGCATGTATTTATACTTACGTGAAGCAAAGTGCTACAATATTATACATACAAAAACAACTTGCATACATTTACTAATGGTAGAAAAAGTTAGGGCAGTGCTTACAGTATTAGCTGGCCTTATGTACCTTTAAGCCCGAACTTGTAATAGATTGATAACACGTTGAGTTGATGGCGGCCGTCAGCCGTTTGAACGGCTGCAGTAGTATGATTGCGCTAGTATCGAAGCGCAATAATTATAGCGATAAAGAAATAGGGCCAGTTCTAAATTCAGTACTAGTGGGCTGACTGCGCATGCGCGAGCTAGCAGCTGTCAGCTGCAGTCACAACTCCAGTTAGTCCGCCATTTTCCTTCCTATTTATGTAAATTTTGCATTATGTCGAAGTTTATGATCAGAATGTATTACAAAATGTATTTCTAATGACGGCATTCACACTGTCCGTCACCAGACCGTCACCTAACGTCAACGTCACGTTAAGCTTTCTCGAGAAGATTGTTTTGATTGAACGGTCGTCTGCTGACATCGGAAGTTAACCTATTTTCGTCACGCGATTTTCATATTGTAGTCAACAATTACACGGTTTGCACGCTAATTTGTCTTATTAATCTTTAGTTTATTATTATACTTTGGTTTAGCGGTAAATTGCAAATGTTTCATGACGACTTATATATATTTATCTAAGTTATTGTCCACTGAAAAGCGAGGTCGTACATCTGAAACCAAAAAATGGTTTGTTTTGCAATATTGTAACAGAAAAGACTGAAGCCAATTGTTTATTTGAATAAGATTGTAATTTGATGATGCAATTTTCATTAAATAGCATTTTAAATGAAAAAGTCAGTCCAAATGAAAGACAAAAATTCAGTTGTGCATGACGTTATTAACAATGTCATTGGGAAAATCGTAGTCGATAAAGTAAAGGTCTATTTACGCGCTTATAAATATTGCTTGATGTGTTCATAAATTTATTTTTTTCGCTTGAAAATAGATGTGAATGTTTTGAAATGTTGTTTCACTTCCCAGAACTTTACCACACTAAGTTGACCAAAAACATCGATTGCAAAGTATTTAGCATTGTTTCCTCAGTTCCAGTATTAAACTATGACTTCCTACATAACAAATCTGCTGTTACGACCTCACTTTCAACATCGGGCTAGTACGCTAAGAGTGCTTCAGTAGACTGTTATCTATATTGTTCACCTTCGTTCATCGTTTAAAAAGGGCTTAAGTTTCCGTCCTTATTTCAGCTTAAGACTCTGGTACTTTCTCAACATAGCCAACACAATTTACAGCTACAATAGGCCTACTAGCTGTTGATTGTATGTCAGTCTGTTCAAAAGTTTGGATAGTGTTAATTTTGATGCTTTTGGCTTGTTATTGCAGCCAAATTAAAAATTTGTTTTCCAATACTGGCGAACTCTATCAGGCGTTATCCAACCTTATTACCAAATTTCCTTTTAATGTAATTTCAAGGGATAACCTACTCAATAGCTGGGTATTTTGTCCAACTCGTATTAAAATAAGAATGCATTTTTGTATCTGTGAACATTTCTGTTAGATTGCTAGATATATTGCGTAATTTTAAATGTCTTACCATACGTATGGAGCTTTGCAACAGACGTCTCCATCCTCCGTGAAGTACTGCCAGCTTCGTGACATCGGTTTTCGTGAATCCGATGCCCGTACTTTAACAATAAATAATCGCTGCGAGAATCCCAAATAACCGCAGCGCGTGGCGTGGCACGCTACTCCGGCCGAGCGCCAGACAGCAGCACACCTTCTCGAGAATCTCTCGATTGCTGGCAGCTCGAGAAATTCTCGGTGCGCTCGAGTCGCCGTGCCTCAGTCCCGTCCCTAGTTCCTCCACCCAATTTCTGTAGGCTAAATGGTGACTGTGGTTTTAATTGGACATACTGCCTGGTTTCTAAACAGAATAATAATAATAATAATAAACAACTCACTGTAAAAACAGACACTGAGCCACCGACAGACACAAAAGATACACACGCACAATTCTAAATTTTCGGCCGCAGCCTTCCTGAGAAAAAGCACACTCATCCACACACATCAGCCATTTCCGGCTGCCCAACACAGTCTGACTACGCGACAAGCATATTATCATCATCATCATTTCTCACCGGACCTTTCGTTTTTGCTAAACAGTTGTTGTTGTTGTTGTGGTCTTCAGTCCAGAGACTGGTTTGATGCAGCTCTCCACAATACCCTATCCTGAGCAAGCCTCTTCAACTCCACATAAGAGCAACAACCTACATCTGTCTGAATCTGCTTACTGTATCCATCTCTTGGTCTTCCCCTGCGATTTTTCCCCATACACTTCCCTCTAACGCTAAATTCGCAATTCCTTGATGTCTAAGAATGTGTCCTACCAATCTATCCCTTCTTTTAGTCAAGGTATGCCAGAAATTCCTTTTCTCCCCAATTCTGTTCAGTACCTCCTCGTTAGTTACGTGATCCACCCACCTAATCTTCAGCATTCTTCTGTAGCACCATATTTCAAAAGCCTCACTCCTCTTCCTGTCCGCACTGTTTATCGTCCATGTGTCACTCCCATACAAGGGAACACTCCATACAAATGCCTTCAGAAAGGACTACCTTAGGTTTAAATCAATTTTCGATGTTAACAAATTTCTCTTTTTCAAGAACGCTTTTCTACCCATTGCCATTCTGCATTTTATATCCTCTGTACTGCGACCATCATATGTTATTTTACTGCCCAAGTAACAAAACTCATCTACCTCCTTTTTTTGCTTCGTTTCCCAATCTAATTCCTTCAGCATCACCTGATTTTCTAACACTGCACTCCATTACCCTAGTTTTGCTCTTGTTAATGTTTATCTTATATGCACCTTTCAGCACACTGTCCATTCCGTTCAATTGCTCTTCCAGGTCCTTTGCTGAATCTGACAGAATTACTATGTCGTCTGCAAAACGCAATGTTTTTAATTCTTCCCCCTGAACTTTAATTCCTTCACCAAATTTCTCCTTGCTTTCCTTTATAGCTTGCTCAATGTACGAATTGAACAACAATGGAGAAAGACTACAACCCTGTCTTACTCCCTTTCCAACCACTGCATCCCTTTCATGCCCTTCAACACTGACAACCGCTGTCTTGTTTTTGTACAAGTTGTAAATAACCTTACGTTCCCTATATTTTACTCCTGCTTGCTTCAGAACTTGAAAGAGTTTATTCCAATCAACATTGTCAAAAGCCTTCTCCAAATCTACAAAAGCTAGAAATGTAGGTTTGCCATTTCTTAATCTATCTTCCAGGATAAGCCGTAAAGTGAGTATTGCCTCCCGTGTTCCTACATTTCTTCTGAACCCAAACTGATCTTCACCGAGGTCGGCTTCTACCACCTTTTCCATCCTTCTGTATATAATTCGCGTTAATATTTTGCAACCATGACTTATTAAACTGATGGTTCTGTAGTTTTCACACCTGTCTGCGCCTGCTTTCTTAGGGATGGGGATTATAACATTTTTCTTAAAGTCTGAGGGTATTTCCTCTGTCTCATACATCTTACCCACCAGGTGAAACAATTTTGTCATGGCTGGTTCTCCCAGAGACTTCAGTAGCTCTGAGGGAATATCATCTACTCCAGGGGCCTTGTTTCGACTTAAGTCTTTCAGGGGTCTGTCAAATTCTTCTCTCAGTACAGTATCTCCTATTTCATCTACGTCCTCTTCCCTTCCTACAATATTGTCTTGAAGTTCATTTCCTTTGTAGAGCCCCGCTATATACTATTTCCACCTTTCAGCTTTCCCTTCTTTGCTGAGAACCCGGTTTTCCATCAGTGTCCTTGATATTCATAGAGCCGTTTTTCTTATCTCCAAATGTTTCTTTTATTTTCCTGTAGGCTGTATCTATTTTTCCCCTATTTATACATTCTTCTACATCTTTGCATTTGCCTTCTAGCCACTCCTGCTTAGCCATTTTGCACTTCCTATCAATCTCATTTCTTAGTCGTCTATACTCAATTTTGCCTGTTTCATTTACTGCATTTTTATATTTTCTCCTTTCATTGATTAAACAGTATCACGGTTTTAATGGGACACACAACATAGGCCTTCGTGCATAGATGCTACATTCCCAAAGGCAATTTGGGATTTTTTGTGTCGATATTGCACGCCCTGTTGCTGCATGGTGGTGCGCTGCAGCCGAGTCGCATTCGGTCTCCTAACTCGACGGGCTATTAACCGGAGATAACTCGTCTCTCGCCGACGTTACCTGTCGGTGACCTCGACCTAGCCTTCTTTTACCGGTGCCTGCGATCTGAAATTGCGTCCAGGTCCCGGAAATGACACTTTGCGACACTCCGATAGCCGCAGCCACCTCCCTCCTCGTCTGTTCCACTTCCGACCTTCCTACGGCTGTCCGTGCCACAGCTTTGGGTCGGTCATGTTGTCATCGCGTAGCACTATCTGGCCACTACACGGTCTCAACCAAACTGTTTGTGTAATTTTTGGTAGAGTAAACGCGAGTCGGCACCGACCCCCTCTGCAGTAACTTCTGTTGTTACCACCAATATCTTGGCTGTTGTCTCCACTCTGTGGAACTTGCAGAAAGACTTTAATTTTACATCATTCTGCCCACGACAGAACTCAGATATTGCAACTGATCCCCTAATTGTTTTGACGAGTTTAGTAATTCCTCTAATTCGTAAAATAATTTCTTACCCCATTTATTTCTTATACCACCATGCAATAGTTGAACAATATTTGCACATGCATGTGAGACACTCACACAGTTACAATACAATAGCATGAAAACCATGTGAACATTGAAAATAGGGAAAATTAATTTATTGCAGAAAACTTAATTGCTGATTAATTCATTAAGTGAATTGATGGACACAGAACAAAGACTACATGGACCAAACACAGAAGCATAGGATGCAGTCAAGAAATTGTATTATTGTTAAATAGATACATTAAGAAGCCAGGTTATGATAATCATTCAGCAACAAGGAACAACTGATTGCTCTAGAACAGGGGTTCTCAAACTTTTTGAGTCACAGAGCACCTTTAAAAAGTTTAACTAAAGGCGGAGCATTAAATTTTACGTCGCAGATATATACTGCATTTTGAAAATTCAGTGACATTGTTATTAACGAACCAAGGTAATATCACATTACACAGAACTTCACGCACATACAAAAAATAGTAACATTTTGAGAATAAATTCAGCAGAACAAGTATTGTAGATCCACATACAGATAAATAGGTATTTAAAGTGTAGTTACAAGCTTTTCTTGGTTTAGGGGGGGGGGGGGGGGGGGGGGAAACAGGATGTCAATGAGAAGGATAAGACTGTTTTAATTTGCATAATGAGACTATATCTGGTTGAAGATTGCTCTACATTGAGATGGGATCTGTATTTTGTTTTAGTTGAAGCATATGCAGGAAACCCCGATTCCCTTATATATGTGGTTGTGAAATGCACAAGAAGTAGTTTAGCTTTATCTGATAAGATTTCAAACTCGTTCTTTAGCGTGCACCAAAATTCCGAGACCGATTGCGGTTACCTCGAAATCTGATGTCAAATCGAGCAAGCGTTCAGACTGCTGTGATGTCAAAGAGGCAGGCTTTTGTCACACAAAAATCTTTTCTACAAATGTCTACCCAGGTGTGTGTGTGTGTGTGTGCGCGCGCGCGCGCGCGCGCGCCTTCCTTTGCTTTCCCCTAAGGTAAGTCCTTCCACTCCTGGTATTGGAATGACTCCTTTTCCACTTCCTTAAAACACATATCCTTCCCTTTCTCCTCTCCTTCCTTTCTCTTTTCCTGAAGAAGCGACCAACGGTTGCGAAAGCTTGAATGTTTGTGTGTTTTTTGTGTCTATTGGCAAGCCTGTGCTTTGGACAAGTCAAACAATCTTTATTTTTATACATAATTTTCCCACCAGGAAAGTCTCCTTCTATAATATTCGTTTCATATACTAATAAATACAGTTTTGAATATTTATATTGGCATTTCAAACCAGTATGCCCATTTAGATGGAATTTTGAAAAAGTTGTTAAATTTCCACCTGTGCGACAAGCACGGGGCCTAGAAGAGAAAGTTTATTAAATAGTGGCCATGCAGACACCTCACATGTGGCAACCAGCAATCTGAAGATTGGAGAACGAATGTGCGCAATATAAATCGCGCAGTGACTCAGACTGACCAAATATCGAAAATCAAATTTGAAGCTGAAGTTATCACTTTTAGAAAATAAAACAAAAATATAAGTGAAACCCAAGATGGTTTAAGTGTATGAACAATTTAAGAATCATTCATTGCTTTTAAATATTTTATGGAGCAATTACACTTAGCAACATAAGGTTTGCCGGCCGAGGGGACTGAGGCGCTTAAGTCATGGTCTTCATGGCCACTACGGTCGGCGGTTCGAATCCCCCCTCGGGCATGGATATTTGTGCTGTCTTTGTCTTAGATAGTTCGTAATTAGTTTGTAAGTTTAGGGACTGATGACCCCGTAGTTAAAACATTTGAACAAGAGGTTCTAAGCAAGTAAACGACGCATTTACAACAAGAACAAGATTCAGAAACGAGTGAATAACTATAAAATAACACTTAAAACTACAGCGACACTTCGAAAAACGTGTCCATCACTTAGAGATTATTGCCAACTGGTTTTATTTGGAATAAAGGCCAGTCATCCTAATCGTGATTTGGCATACCACCACTTGGGCGGAATAGATCTTTTGCTCATAACTAGACTGTGCCACAACCAGCAGTAGCGGAGCAGCATTAGTGGCAACAAACGCGCTCGTTTGTGGCAACTCTACGATCGTCCAGAGCTGCGAGATTAGTTACAGATTTCGCTACAAGAAGGCGACTGCTGCGCGTTGCTACGAACGTGAAACAGCAGCGCGACACTCGAACAAAAAATTTGTCATCCCATTAGCGTCTTACGCCGCGTCCACACATTGGTACCAACGTTGGCCAATATTTTTGACGCAGCGTCCACACATTGGAGCAAACATTCAGTTGAATTCGTCGAAAGCCAACGTAAACATACCTGCATGTCTGACACAACTCGCGGACGATGCATTAACGGTTGTGAGAGTGAACAATTACACTTTGTAACTAAAAACCAAAAAAGGAAACGTATGTAAAAGATGATGTGGTGTGTTGTATCACTTCCTACCGAACATTAATTACGAAATCAGTAAGTTTTAAAATATGTTACAAGTAATCTATACACATTATTAAAATTTAGACCTGCGCTTTAAGTGATTGAACTTAAAATAAGAAAGGATACCGATACGTTTTGGAGGAACACTACACTTGCTAAAGTTCTTTTGGTATTGAAGGTTGACTTCGTTTTCTTGCTACAGGAGACAGTTTTAGAAGTCTACACTTCCTTTCTAAAATAACTAAGTCATTCATATCACTGGTAGTGCTTGAAGTTTGCAAAGCAATATGTGGAACTTAACAGGAAATGTTAATTTTAAAAATTGCCTTCAGTAATTGTGTCAAAATTAAAAAAAAAAAAAATTCACTGATCGCGCCTAAGTTGTGCCGTGGCATTTCGATTTTTGTGGTTGCTTTCACAAATGAATCACTTTCAGGTACAGTTATAATATTTACAATGAGATTTTAAAACGTTAAAATAAACGGCGTCGCAGAACGAACGATGAAAGAAACAGTTTCGAGACGAGCAGACGACAAAAATAGAATAAAACGTTGGCGCCAGTGTGTGGACGACGTACCCACATTGGCTCAACGTCCTTTGATGTTTGGCCGAAATACCGACAAGCAACGGAGCCGTGCCAATGTTGGTTCCAATGTTATTTCACTGATCCATACATTGGGCGAACACAGTTGGTTCCAATGTGTGGATCCGAATGGCGCAGTGATAAACAGTGTGTGCCAGTAGAATTTTACGTCAAAATAACTTCATAAACGAACAAGAATAATAAATACCGGTAAATAATACTTTGCGGTCGTAAGTAGTAGTACGTAATTAAACTTTTTATCTATTCAGAGTATTCATTAAATGGATTTGGACGACGAAACTACTTTAACCATGGAAGGGATAATGCAGTCAGTACTGGAGCAATTAGCCGGTACTAACAATAAGTTTGTGAACTTTGATAACAGCCTAGACGAACGATTTTCATCAATAGATAACACATTAACATCTAAATTAAATGATCAAGGCGGCAAATTAAACGATTTCACTGCTCAACTAAATGGAAGGATAGAGAGGCTAGAAACACGCCTAAATATGGGATTCGGACATGTCACAGAAATTGATAAGACTAGAAATAGTAGATAAAATGGAAGGTAGTTTACAACATATATACACAGTAAGAAAGGAAAACAAAGATTTGACACGAAGAATCATGACTTTGGAAAAGGAACTAATAGACACAAAAACCGTATTAAACAAATACACAAATAAGAATATCGAAGTTTTATCTAAAATTATTAAGGAAATTGAACTACGATTGAAAAAAGTTGAAAAACACATTCAAGTCATTACACACGACAATATCACTGCGTTAGTAGTTGAGGAGTCCATTTCTTCACAAGGTAACGATGATTTTCCTGGTTAAAAACTAGTTTACGAGATCTGGACTGGTGCTTGGCATGTAGATGTTGGCAACGTTGCGAAGGCATCCAATCAGGAGTCGCGTTCGCGTGGCCAATAGGATTGTTTGTTTCATTTCATGTCTATGGAATTTACCGTCAGTTTTGAAATTGCTGTAAGCCCCAAACGGAAGACTTCGTCTTGAATTTCAGCGATCCCGTGAATAAAGATTGTAAGGTTTGTTAAATATCGATGTAGTTTTCAGTATTTTTCAATATTTTATGCTATTTTAAATGTTTTGAAATGGAACGTATTTCGTTAATGTTTTCACAACAACTCATTCATTGGACTTTCGATGTTGGTTTGATTGCAAAAGAAAGGGTAAAAAAAATGTTGTTCAGACATGAGACTTGTGCGGCGTTCTGCTAGTATTCCGAGGGTAGGGTTTCATGAGGATAGCTCATTTATTAGCCGGACATGGGTACATCGAGAATCTGTCAACCATAGAGCAGGAACAGCATTAATTAATTTCCGCAAATTTGTCACGAATTTCGAGGGCAGTGTTACGTTGAGACTGAAGTTGCAGTAGGCGAACATTCGTGACGAGAAAAACCTGTAAAAATCATGTCACGTCCAGCACGAGCAGGTATGTGATAGCATCACTTTATCTTTTACTATACTATTCGTATTTTTTTTATTTTAATTAATTAATTTTGTTGTACGATAATAAACACTTAAGTTGTTTCTTATTGGCTGCGCGAACGCGACTCCTGAATGGCTGCATTCACTTACCCCATTCATCGTGCCATTAACCATTGTCTACACGCAGAACACTAGGCACTGATCGCGGACTCATTAACTAGACTTTTACCATTTTCTCATCATCATGAGAGACTGATTATGCCTTTCAGCGTTCAGTCTGGAGCAAAGTACCTCTAATAAAATTCATCCATGATCCCATATTCAATGTTAACATTGATGCCTCGTCTGATGTTACGCCTTTTACTTCAAAATCATTCTGCACCGAATCTAAGTACTTTCTTCTTCGTCGACCTCGACTCTCTTACCCTCCGCTGCCGAGCTCATGAGTCTCTTGGGTAACCCTGCTTCTCCCATGCATGTAACATGACCCCACCATCTCAGTCTGTTCGATCTAACTGCTTCATCTATGGTGTTCATTCCCAGTTTTTCTTTGATTTCCTCATTATGGACACCCTACTGCCATTGTTCCCAGCTATTAGTACCTGCAATCATTCTTGCTGCTTTCATATCTGTAACCTCTACCTTATGAATAAGGTAACCTGTATCCACCCAACTTTCACTCCCATACAACAAAGTTGGTTGAAAGATAGAGCGGTGCACTGTTAATTTAGTCTTGGTACTTACTTACTTACTTACTTACTTCTTGCAGAAGAGAGTAGATCTTAGCTGAGCACTCACTGCATTAGCTTTGCTGCACCTCGATTTCAGTTCTTTCGCTATGTTGCCATCCTGTGAGAAAATACATCCCAGGTACTTGGAACTGTTTACCTGTTCTAACTTTGGCCCTCCTATTTCGCACTCAATCTGTTTAAATCTCTCCTACAGACATTACTTTCGTTTTGGAGATGCTGATCTTCATATCATAATCCTTGCACCTCTGATCAAGCTCTGAAATATTAGTTTGCAACATTTCAATCGAATCTGCCATTACAACTAAGTCATCTGCATATGCGAGACTGCTTATTTTGTTTTGACCTATTTTAATCCCGCCCTGTCAGTCCGCCCAGGGGACCCACAGTTCTTTTGTGGGTACGTGTGTGGCGCGCACGGGCCCCGAGCCGGAGCAGCCTTTCTTCTGCCCCAGGCTGCTTCACTTTCCCTCCCGGTTTATGCCTTCGCACAGAGACGGGAGTCTTTCGCAAGTTAAGGTGGTTTCTTGTTGTCGTTTCTCTTATTCCTTGGTTCCTTCCTTTCCTACTCTTTGTTTCTGTCTTCCTCTCCTTGCTGTACTCTCCTAGCCTTCTTCTTCTCCTCCTCATTAGTCTCCGCCTCGGCGTTGGAGACACTTCTTTCCTTCTTTCTCTTCACTTCCTCTATTCTTCTTCTTTCCTCCCTGTGCATGCCTGAAGGCCGACCCACGCATTATCATGCGTAGCAGGTGACGGGGTAAAGCGTAATTCCCCGCCCCGGGTAGACAAGTAGGGCACGTACGTACCCCCTGGTAAAGGCCAGGCCCAGGGAGGGGTTATTACCCGAGCTGGTACCTTTTGAACATGCCGATTGGTCCCTCCATCAGTTCTCGGGAGGTGTGACCTGAGATGTGAACAATCACCTAAGGCAGGGAAGCCCTCGGAGAGGGCCCCCACTAGAAAGTAGCACGCCATCGGAGACGCCGGTAATCACGGGGGACACTTCCGCAATGACTTCCTTCTCTTCTTCTGTGACGTTGACCCAGAAATGATAGATTCACCTCAGCAAAAAAAAACTCTGCCTAATCTACGGAAATTTCTTGTTGTCTCTCGCACCGACGGTAACGATTTCACGTCTGTAAATCCTTTCGTCATCCAGAAAGGTGTTGATGCCATTGCTGGCTCTATTAAAACCTGTTCGCATCAGCGCAATGGCACATTGTTGCTAGAAGCGGACAGTGCCTTCCAGGCCCAAAAACTGATACGAACAACATTGTTACACACGTTTCCAGTCAAGGTAGAAGCGCACCGCACACTCAACTCTTCACGGGGGGTAGTTTTTATGAGATCCATTGACAGGTTGTCTAACGAAGACATACAAACCTATATGTCCGATCAGGGTGTAACAGCCGTGCATAGGGTGTTGAAAAAGGTAGATAACCAGCTGACACCGACTCGTACTGTGTTTTCGACAGAGTTGAACTCCCGTCGAAGGACAAAGCAGGGTATGAAGTCATCTCCGTCCGCCCTTATGTACCTAACTCAACGCGCTGTTTTCAATGCCACAGGTACAACCACACCCGTTAATCTTGCCCTAATGCAGCAAAATGTGTCACTTGTGGTAGGGACGCCCATGAGGGGGTTTGCCCACCTCCGTCCCCTCACTGCCTTAACTGCAACGGTGACCATGCGGCTTCCTCTCGGGACTGCCCTGTATATAAGGATGAAAAGGTCATTTAGCAAATTCGGGTTACGGAAAAGGTATCAACATCTGCCGCTCAAAAGTTATTGGTGAGTCGAAAGCCCACTGTCCTCCCAACGGGCACATACAGTAAGGTCCTCACCTCCACTCGACCTACTAAGGATTCAAGTACCCAGACCTGTGATTTCAATTTCGCTGACACAGTTGTGCGATCCGCCAGCCCGAAGATTGCCCGTTCCACATCCCTGCTTCCTCCTGCTGCTTCTAAAGTTCAGTCTTCGTCAATCTCTAGTAAACCGCGGGCACCTAAACAAGATGCCCGGACCTTGAAAAAGGAACCCGTCCGTGAGGATTTTCTGCGTTCTCAGGCTTCCCAACCGTCAACTGCCTCTTCTCACGCCAACAAGAAAAAGTTCCTCACCTTCCCCGCCGAGGTGTGACCCATCCGTCACGCCACCCAACAGTTGCCGGCCTCGGCCGTCTTCTGTTTCACCGGGTCGCTCCGTCTGCCGGGCACCCGGCCCTTTACCGGCGGTGGAAACTGCCCCTCCTGATCAACTGAGGGAGGTGGCAGGCACGTCGGTCGAACCCATGGACCACGACCCTTTGCCCCTAGACAGTGATAGCAGTGCTCCCTCGAGGTGACCCCGCTTGCTTGTTCGTTTTTATCCTCATTTCTTATCTCATTTTTTATCATGGCGCTCCTTCAATGGAATATTCGCATCATTCGTTCCAATCGGGAGGAGTTAAAACTACTCCTTCGGTTGCACTGCCCGCTTCTAGTCTGCCTCCAGGAAACTAAGTTGCGTCCACATGATCGTGCAGACTTTCGACACTACACCTCTGTGCGGTTCGACCTGCCACCCGTGGAAGGTGTCCCAGCCCATGGAGGGGTTCTGATGCTCCTTCGAGACGATGTCTATTGCCATCCCATTTCCTTGCACACTCACCTACAGGCAGTTGCTGTCCACATCACTTTATCCACATTTACCTTCTCTCTCTGTAATATCTATTCGCCATCGTCATCTGCCCTAGTAAGGGCAGATGTGCTACACCTCGTTGACCAGCTCCCTTCACCTTTCGTGTTGGTAGGCGACTTCAATGCCCACCACCCCCTATGGGGCTCTCCGGCACCTTGCCCGAGAGGCTCCCTTTTGTTGGAATTTCTCCAACACCTCAATCTTGTCTGCCTCAACACTGGTGCACCGACCTTCCTTTCTGACACAACCCATACTTACTCCCACATAGACCTTGCGATATGCACTCCTCAGCTTGCCGACCGGTTTGAGTGGTATGCACTTTCTGACACGTACTCGAGTGACAATTTCCCTTGTATCATCCACTTCCTGCATCATTCCCCATCTCCTCGTCCCACCAGTTGGAACATTTCTAAAGCCGACTGGGGGCTTTATTCTTCCATGGCTGTTTCTCACGATCAGAATTTTCCCATCTGTGACAGTCAGGTCGACTACCTCACAGAGGTTATTCTCACCGCTGCAGAACATTCCATACCTCGTACATCCTCTTCTCCACGTCGTGTTCTGGTCCCTTGGTGGACTGCCGCGACGCACTTAGAGCCCAGCGCCGTGCTTTACGCACCTTTCACCGCCACCCAATATTGGCGAATTGCATAAATTATAAACGACAGCGAGCGTAATGTCATCGTGTTATAAACGACAGCAAAAAAGCTTGCTGGACTGCTTTTACTAGTTCTTTTAACCGTTTTACTCCCTCCACGGTTGTTTGGGGTGGCCTCCGCCGTTTATCCAGCATCAAGGTCCACTCCCCAATTCCTGGCCTGACCGTGGAGAACGCAGTCCTCGTGGACCCCGCTGATGTTTCCAACGCATTGGGCTGTTTCTTTGCAGAGGTTTCGAGCTCTGCCCAATACCACCCTGCCTTTCTCCCTTGTAAACAGATAGAGGAGGCATGGCCGCCTTCTTTCCACTCTTTTAATCGTGAAAATTATAACGTCGCCTTCACCATGCAGGAGCTAGACCGTGCTCTCGCCCTGTCCCAATCTTCTGCTCCTGGGCCCGATTCCATTCATATTGAGATGTTGAAGAACCTCTCTCCTGTGGGCAAGTGTTTTCTTAGTACCTACAATCGCATATGGACTGAAGGTCATGTTCCCACATGTTGGCGTGAAGCCATTTTGTCCCCATCCCCAAACCAGGGAAGGACAAACATCTTCCTTCCAGTTATCGACCCATTTCTCTGACGAGCTGCGTCTGTAAGGTGATGGAACGCATGGTTAACGCTCGGTTGGTCTGCCTCCTCGAATCTCGCCGCCTCCTAACAAATGTCCAATGCGGTTTTCGTCGACACCGCTCTGCTGCTGATCACCTCGTTACGTTGTCAACCTTAATTATGAATAACTCTCTAAAGAAGCGTCAAACAGTAGCGATGTTCTTCGACTTGGAGAAGGCATACGATACCTGTTGGAGAGCGGGAATTCTCTGCACATTGCACACATGGGGCCTTCGGGACCGCCTTCCTCTTTTCATTCAAGCGTTTTTGGCGGATCGCAAGTTCTGGGTACGGGTGGGCTCTGTTTTGTCAGATACCTTCTGCCAGGAGAATGGGGTACCACAGGGCTCCGTCTTGAGTGTGGCTCTCTTTGCCATTGCAATCAATCCGATCGTAGATTGCCTTTCAGCCGATGTTTCCAGATCCCTTTTTGTAGGGATTTCGCAATTTATTGCAGCGCCCAGCGGACGTGTCTCTTGGAGCGTGGAGCATCACAAACGGCTTCCGATTCTCCACTGAGAATATGGTGTGTATAAACTTCTGGAGATACAAGGAATTTCTTCCACCTTCTCTACGTCTCGGCCCTGTTGCTCTCCCTTTCGTGGAGACAACAAAATTCTTGGGACTCATGTTGGATTGTAAACTTTGCTGGTCCACACACGTGTCCTACCTGGCTGCCCGTTGTGCCCGATCCCTTAATGTTCTTCGTGTCCTCAGTGGCACGTCATGGGGAGCAGATCGTACCGTCCTGCTTCACCTTTACCAGGCCACTGTTCAGTCGAAGCTCGACTACGGAAGCCCTGTATACTCTTCTGCATGGCTGTCGATTCTCCGCCGTCTCAACTCTTTTCACCATCGGGGATTACGTCTGGCGACCGGTGCATTTTATACCAGCCCTGTTGAAAGTCTGTATGCCGAGGCTGCTGTATTACCCCTGACCACTCGCCGTGACATACTCTTGTCGGTACGCATGCCGCCTGCTGTCGATGCCCAACCATCCATCTTACCATTTATTTTTTGACGACTCACTCGATCGCCAATATCAGTTGTCTGCGATTGCCTTGCTTCCACCTGGAGTTCGGTTTCGCCGCTTGCTACAGCGGCTCGATTTTACCCTTCCTTCCACCTTTCGGTTGAGCAAAAGCCCATTGCCACTGTGGCATCAGGCCCAGATTCACACTCACCTTGAACTTAGTTCGCTCCCCAAGGAGAGCACTCCGGATTTGGTATACCGCTCGAGGCTTGTCGAACTCCATTCGCGGTTCAATAATGCAATATTTATTTACACTGATGGTTCCAAGAGCACTGCCGGTGTCGGATCTGCCTTCGTCGTCGGGGACAACCGTTTCCAATACAAGCTCCCTGACCGGTGCTCGAATTTCACGGCTGAGCTTTTTGCCCTCCACCAGGCCGTTTTGTGTACCTGCCGCCACCGCCAACCTTTCTATGCCATATGTTCGGACTCCCTTAGTGCCCTGCAGAGTCTTAAGGACCCTTTCTCGAACCATCCTCTCGTGTATTGGATCCAACGCTCCCTCCAGTTGCTAGCAGATGACAGCTGTCACGTTTCTTTCCTGTGGGTCCCTGGCCACGTGGGTGTGCCCGGGAATGAGACCGCCGACATAGCAGCCAAGGCAGCAGTTTCTTTGCCTCGCATGGCTTCCTTCTGCATCCCATCGGACGATGTTCAACGGGCTCTTAGCCGGTGTATCGTGTCGTCATGGCACAGTGCATGGTTTCCACTGTACAACAATAAACTGAGAAGTGTAAAACCAATCCCGACCACTTGGAGGACCTCCTCACGCCCCTCTCGGCGAGAGGAGGTCATCCTGGCTAGGTTGCGGATCGGTCACAGCTGTTTCAGCCACCGTCACTTGATATCCGCTGACCCTGCACCACTGTGCTCCTGCGGTGAACTGCTGACAGTGCGACATGTTTTACTGTCTTGTGTAAATTTTAATCATCTCCGTGTAGCCCTTCACTTTCCGTCTACTCTGGAGGAAACTTTAGCTGATGACACACGAGCAGCTGCTCGAGTTTTGCATTTTATCGACTTGGCCAACTTATCAAAGAATATTTAACCCTTTTAATTGTCTTTTATCTTTCGTTTTTAGCCTCTTCTTGATGTTCTAACTGGCAGTTACCAAATTTTTTTGGGATCTAGCATATCTCTGTTCTTGTCTGGGCGCTAATGACCGTAGAAGTTGTGCGCCATTAAACCAAAAAAAAAAATCCCGCCCTGTCAGTCTACTGTTTTCAACATATTTTCTAACTCAACAAAATATTCATCAAACATAAATAGTTTAAATTCAAAATATATTCATACAGTTGCCCTTACACAAACTTATGAAGTTTTAAGTACACTCTTAAGTAATGGAATTGCCTATAATTTCCCACAATTCAGTCCATCAAGAGAAATACATCCTGTATTATTTTTAAAATCATTTAAGGGTATGTTGCCTGAAGCTTGGACAGATTATAATAAAATAAGTTCTGTAATATGTCTGGAGATGAATCTCACTGGGGAATAATAAAGACATTAAAACTTTCAGTGATTTTCAAAAAGCTTTTAAATCAAAATATTGGAGCGAAGGAGCTCAAAGAAGTTACAGTTAGTATTGTTGTTGAGGTCTTCAGTCCAGAGACTGCTTTGATGCAGTTCTCCACCCTATTCTACCCTGAGCAAGTCTCTTTATCTCCTCATAAGAACGGCAACCTACATCCATTTGAATTTGCTTATCGTATTGTGCGATTTTTACCCCACCCACTTCCCTCCAATGCTAAATTCACAATTTCTTGATGTCTAAGAATGTGTCCTAGCAATCATTCCCTTCTTTTAGTCAAGGTATGCCAGAAATTCTTTTCCTCCCCAATTCTGTTCAGTACCTCCTCATTAGTTACGTGATCCACCCACCTAATCTTCAGCATTCTTCTGTAGCACAACATTTCAAAAACCTCTATCCTCTTCCTGTCCGCACTGTTAATCATCCATGTTTCACTCCCATACAAGGGAACACTCCACACAAATACCTTCATAAGGGACTTCCTTGTGTTTAAATTAAAATTTGATGTTAACAAATTTTTCATTTTCAAAAACGCTTTTCTTCCCATTGCCATTCTGGATTTTATATTCTCTGTACTGCGACCATCGCATGTTATTTTACTGCCAAAGTAACAAAACTCATCTACCACCTTTATTATTTCGTTACCTAATCTAATTCCTTCAGCATCACCTGATTTTAGAAGACTGCATTCCATTACTCTTGTTAAAGTTCATCTTATATGCTCTTCTCAACACATTGTCCATTCCATTCAATTGCTCCTCCAGGTCCTTTGCTCTCTCTGACAGAATTACAATGTCATCGGCATAATGCAAGGTTTTTATTTCTTCACCCTGAACTTTAATTCTCCTTGCTTTCCTTTATAGCTTGTACAAATTGAATAACATTGGAGAAAGGCTACGACCCTGCCTTACACCCTTCGCAACTCTGCATCCCTTTCAACTCTGGTAACTGCTGTCTGGTGTTTGTACAAGTTGTAATAACCTTCCATTTCCTATATTTTACACCTGCTGATTTCAGAATTTGAAAGGGTGTATTCCATTCAACATTGTCAAATGTTTTCTCAAAATCTACAAAAGCTAGAAATGTATGTTTACCTTTCCTTAATCTATCTTGTAAGATAAGCCATAAAGTGAGGATTGCCTCCCATGTTCCTACATTTCTTCTGAAACCAAACTGGTCTTCCCCAAGGTCAGCTTCTACCAGCTTTTCCATCCGTCTGTAAATAAATCATGTTAAAATTTTGCAACCATAACTTATTAAACTGGTGGTTCTGCACCTGCACCTGCTTTTTTTGGAATGGAGATTATTACATTTTTTCTTAAAATGTGAGGGTATTTCCCCAGTCTCATACATCTTACACACCAGGTGAAATAGTTTTGTCATGTCTGGCTCTCCCAGAGACTTCAGTAGCTCTGAGGGAATATCATCTACTTCTGGGGCCTTGCTTTGACTTAGGTCTTTCAGGGCTCTGTCAAATTCTTCTCTCAGTATAGTATCTCCTATTTCATCTTCATCTACTTCCTCATCCTGAATTACAATATTGTCTCTAAGTTCATTTCCTTTGTAGAGCCCCTCTATATACTCTTTCAACCTTTCAGCTTTCCCTTCTTTGCTGAGAACTGGTTTTCCATCTGAGTTCTTTATATTCATACAGCTGTTTTTCTTATCTCCAAATGTTTCTTTTATTTTCCTGTAGGCGGTATCTATTTTTCCCATATTTATACATTCTTCTACAGAGTTGCATTTCCCTTCTAGCGACTCCTGCTTAGCTACTTTACACTTCCTGTCAATCTCATTTCTTAGTCGTCTGTACTCTATTTTGCCTGTTTCTTTTACTGCATTTTTATATTTTCTCCTCTCATAAATTAAATTTAGTATTTCTTGTGATACCCAAGGATTTTTTGTAGGTCTTGCCTTTCTATCTATCTTGTCCTCTGTTGCCTTCACTATTTCTACTGTTTTATTTCCCTCCCTTTTTTTTTTGAATTGTTGCCTAAAGCTCCCTTGAAACTCTCAAGAACCTCAGGTTCCTTCAATTTATCCAGGTCCCATCACCTTATTTTCCTACCTTTTTTTAGTTTTTTTTTCAGTTTCAGCCAACAATTCATCACCAACAAGTTATGGTCAGAGTCTATATCTGCCCCTGGGTAAGTCTTACAGTTTAAAACCAGGTTCTGAAATCTATGTCTTACTACTATAAAATCTATCTGGTACCTTCCGGTGTCTCCTGGTCTCTTCCACGTATACAACCTACTTTCATGATTCTTAAACCAAGTATTTGTTATTCTACCAGGCAATCTCCTCTTTCATTCCTTTTGCCCAGTCCATATTCACCTACTATATTTCCTTCCCTTCCTTTTCCTACTACTGAATTCCAGTCTCCCATCACAATTGAGTTTTCCTCTCCCTTAATTGTCTGAATAATTTCCTTTACCTCCTCATCATCAGCAGAGCTAGTGGGCATATAAACCTGTGCTACTGTGACCGATGTTGGCTTTGTATCTATCTTGACTACGATTATGTGATCACTGTGCTGCTCATAATAGTCTACCCACATTCCTAGTTTCTTATTCATTGTCAGGCCTACTCCTACAATACCCCAACTGAAGAAAATATACAACCGTTAAAAGGATATCTGAAACCAGAATTAGAAGACACTATATTAGAAGTAAAGGTAAAAATAATTCTAGATTCAGGAAGTGATGTGTCTGTAATAGATCACCACTTCCTGAAGACAAACAATTTATTGAATGCTTTCCCTGAATTACCAGTTATAGGGGCCAGAATAATTCATTTTTTATTATCACATTACATGTCTTTGCAATCAAAGATTGTGACATAGGTGACTTGTCAAAGTTACAGTATATACAATACTATTACATAAAGCCAATAAATTAACAACACATGTGGTGCTACATCACAAGGAGATATTTTAGAGGACCTACAATTAAAATGAACAGTTGTCATTCAAAAAAATCTTCTACACTGTAGTAACATTTATCTTTCAGATATTTTTCCAGGTCTCTTTTGGTACTTTTGACATCTGATTCATCCATACCTTTACATATTTTATTTACAAATTTCATGCCCATATAGTATGGGGTTTTTTCATACAATTTTAATCTATGGGTTGGTAACATGTAGTTTGCTCTATGCCTAGTTTGATATTGGTGTGAGAAACAGTTTCTCTCAAAAAGTTGTGGGTTTCTTTTTGTGAAAGTAAAAGTCTCATAGATATACATGCTTGGAATGGTCATTAGATCTAGTATTGCAAATAAAGGTTTACAGTGTTGCTTTGGTTTAGCTCCCACCATTGCTCGAATGATCTTTTTTGTAGTCTGAAAGCTCTAAGTAAATTTGTTTTTTCAGACCCCCAGAAAATGATACTATACCTAATAACTGAAACAAAATACGCATTATACACAGTTTTCCTTACAGCTAAATCAGTGACATTATACAAAATATTCATAATATATACAAGACTATTCAGTCGACTTAGTGTGCTGTCCACACGGTGACTCCACAACATGTTTTTGTTTAATAATATGCCGAGGAATTTGACACTGTCTGCAGTAACAGGCATATGGAACAGACCAGTAAATAAGGAATTGTTTGTTACCCTTTCATTTGACTTGTA